>LR999918.1:10095000-11295000 GCA_905220335.1 Noctua pronuba
GGCTATCCGTAATCAGATAAAGTTATTACTAAAAAACTTCTTAGTTTGCATTCTTACCCACAGTAATCAGCTAAGTTTTAGAATTCTAGATAAACATTTTTAATCTAGCCCCGCCACCCCTAACAGCAGCAATCCCCAAGTTTCATTCGAGTTTGAATGTTAGCAAGTTTTCATATTGTTGGTGGCTATTAAAACTGTATTACAATTGTGTGAGTCTTTGTTGGCCACTTGATGTAGTACTGTACAGGAGGAATGTTGCTGAAGTTTTAATACGATTTCTTTGTTTACTCTTTGTTCTTGGATCGTGTGTTTAAATAATGTGAGTGTAACGGTTACCTCTCTTGGTCTTCTCTCTGGATCTCTTCTGGTATTCAGCTGCTTCCGGTTAGGCGCGAATTACACAGAAACGGCGTAAGGTGAGAATGCGGCACAGGAGCAGCGCAGGCATAGAATTTACAATGAAACGAAAGAACGGCGTGACCGCGCCGCGCAGCTTGAGTGTAATTCACGACACGTCGCCTACGTACGTTTTGTATGAAAACGTTTTGAAGCGGCATCGTGCCTGCACCGCGCCTTCACCTTACGCCTTTTCTGTGTAATTCGCGCCTTAGACTAGTAGCCGAAAACAGGGAAAATGCTAGGCAGATGATGAACGGTTACCTCTCTTGGGTAACTAAAAAAGTCTTCATGGAGTTTTGCTTAGTGAATGGTCAGTTATAACGTCTTAATCTGTTAATTATCATCAATCTGTCTGCCATTTGCGGAGACGATAACATTTCCTTTTTCGCGGTAATCGGGTTCACACAGTACAGTAACTGAGTTGAGGAGTTCAGATAGGCAGTTACTCCATTTAAAATACTGAAATTCAGCTGCATCTGGTTAGACTAGAAGTCGAAAGCAAGGACCTTTCTAAAATCACACCATGTAACTTCCTTATTCACCCACGACATAAATACGGTTTAATTTTATCTTTCCCTGTATCTCTCCCAAAACAAAAGCCACAACTCTGCCCCCATACACACAACTTCACGCTATCAGCACAAAGGAGCTCGGCAGACATACAAGCATATCATGCTGGAACAATTTTAAGTTGGCCACGTATTTCAGAATTACACGCTCTATGAAACTTTAGAGGGGGTTAAACTTTTAGTTTGGACTGATGGGTGGGATTAGTTTAGAGAAAGTTTAGTTATGTTAGTGTTTACGAAGATTTTGAGAAGATTTTTGTTGTAAACAAGCACTTTTTTGTGTTGAATGGTACTAAGGGACGACGCTGTCCGGCGCGTTCGTGTTCCACGCGCGTCTCAAAGAGATGTCAGCAAAAAGGAAGGGGCCCGCAAGGGCCGATGCCTGCCGGGGCTGCGGGACTGTTCGAAAGAGATACCGCGGCCCTGGAACACAAAGGGCAAAGAAGGAACATGGATGGGTTTTAGTCAGTAAAGCCCTTCGCCCAGAGCGAAGAGGGGGGGAGGGGTTATTAGACGACTTCCCATCCGAAAAAAAAGGGACGACGCTGTCTTCAAGTGTGTGGAGGTAAAATGTATTATAACATAACACTGCGCCAGTAATCCCCGAAAGGTTAGGCAGAGGTGTAACTAACACTAACAGTACACACACATTTCACCAGTTACGTTTAAGTCCCATGAAATAAGGGGCGAGTCTATTGCCATCAACAGGTCACAGATCCAGACTCCGTGGCTGCTACTGAGAAATTTCTGATGGAAAAACTCAATAACAATTTGCTCGACCTGGGAATCGGACCCAGGATCTCATGTTCAGCAGTCTCGATTGTGACCACTACCCCAAGAGTCAGTCTAAAATGTATTATATGAAATAGTAGGTAGGCTAGGTAAAATGCAATTTGTATTTATTTTTTAGGTTTTTTTTTAAGATTTATGTCTTTAGGACAAGATTATTAAGAAGCCTGAAAAACAATCAATCAGTCATTTATTTTGTTAAACATAGGTATGTGGTTACAGATAGTATATTGTCTAAAATATGTGCACTATGTTTTGCCAATATATGGCGTATAAAATTAACAAAAATTAACAAAAGGCCCGAATATGGAAATAAGATTTTATTATTATTATTATGGAAATGAGATAATATTTTGGAGAACTTGTTCAGCCAAAACCAATAGTTTACATCTATACATATAATAAGACAGTAAAAAAACTGTGTCTGTACATTGAATATATTTAAAAAAAAAAAAAAAAATTGAGGTGGGTTTAGAAACAGTAATAGAGCACGAATCCAAAAAAAAAATCTGTCTGTTTGTCTGTTTATCTGTTTGTCTGTTTGTCTGTTTGTTTGTACACGCTAATCTTCGAAACTACTAGACGGATTTGAAAGTTTTTTTTTTTGTTGTATAGGTATTAAGTCTGGGCAACATATAGGCTATAATTTATCTTGGAAACTTGAACACCTGATGCAGAACCGCAATAGAATAGCTAAACTATAAGAGATACAAAAATGGTACCATAGCAAAAATTGTTCCACGTGATGAGCATTTTCTGTTGAGATAATAAATTAGAAGATCTGGAACACCTGATGTGGAACTCCAAGAGTCCAGCTACACTATAACATATATAGGAATGACGTCTTAGCAAACATTGTTCAATCTGATGAGCACTCTCTGTTGATTTATAAAAATCGAAGATCTGGAACACCTGTTGTGGAACTCCAAGAGCCCAGCTACACCATAACACATATAGGAATGACGTCTTAGCAAACATTGTTCAATCTGATGAGCACTCTCTGTTGACTTATAAAATCGATGATCTGGAACACCTGTTGTGGAACTCCAAGAGCCCAGCTACACCATAACACATATAGGAATGACGTCTTAGCAAAAATTGTTCAATCTGATGACCACTCTCTGTTGATTTATAAAAATCGAAGATCTGGAACATCTGTTGTGGAACTCCAAGAGCCCAGCTACACCATAACACATATAAGAATGACGTCTTAGCAAACATTGTTCAATCTGATGAGCACTCTCTGTTGTTGATTTATAAAAATCGAAGTTCTGAAACACCTATTGTGGAACTCCAAGAGCCCAGCTACACCATAACACATATAGGAATGAAGTCTTAGCAAAAATTGTTCAATCTGATGAGCACTCTCTGTTGACTTATAAAAATCGAAGATCTGGAACACCTGTTGTGGAACTCCAAGAGCCCAGCTACACCATAACACAACATATAGGAATGACGTCTTAGCAAAAGTTGTTCGGTCTGATGGGCATTTCCTGTTGACTTATAAAAATCGAAGATCAGAAACATCTGATGTGGAAATCAAAGCTATCACTAATTTCACTGTATAATTATAAAATAACATAAGCTGGGAGTATCTCCACGCGGTGAAGGCGGTAACAGTTTAGGACTGATATTCGATGACGACGGTATATCATTGAAAATTTGACTCTACTGGACAAAACTCCTATTTATTTTTTTATTTTATCGAATAAATATGCCTTCGGGCTTATGTTATTTGAGTGTTTGAGACTTTTCCACTTATCTTCGTGACACCGTAGCCTACCCGGTAACGCAGGGGAGCAGTCACTTAGATTTTAATTGATCAGGTATCTTCACAATAAAACTATAACCATGCCTAGAAAGAGGTCAAATCTTTCCCAATGTTCCAAAGGAGCTAAAAGATTGAGGATCATAAGATCCCAAGAATCTACCGAAGAACGTCAGGAGAGACTTGATGCTGTTCGAGAACATCAGGCTGCAACTCGCTCCGTGGAAACCTCTTCCTCTCTTCTCTTCTCTTCCTCTTGGATAACGAATAACGCCTGCGTTCTCAGCGTATTTACGCATCTATATCCAGGTCTCTAGAGAACTGTGAAGAATATGATGCGCGACTGACCGCTGATCGTGAACGTCATGCATTGTCTCGCGAATCGGAGACGTTCACGGATAGAGAATTACGCTTGAGTTCCAAGCGTATCTACGCATCGACTTCTAGGTCTCTAGAGACAAGTGGGGAACGTGATGCGCGACTGACCACTGATCGTGAACGTCACGCATTGTCTCGCGAGTCAGAGACGTTCACGAATAGAGAATTACGCTTGAGTTCCAAGCGTATCTACGCATCGACTTCTGACTTACAAAAATGAAAGATATGGATCGTCTCGAATCGTCTCACGCATCCCGTTGTTTTCCCGTCCCCGAGCTCTTAGAATTCGACATCAGACGTTTCAGATCTTCGATTTTGACGACCCCGTTGTAACTGGCATAAGCAACAGGATCCGCGTACGAAGTCGCGGGCAGAAGCTAGTCACAGAATAAACCGTTTTTGACTATAACAAAGATCGATAATGTTGTTTAGAATCAAATTGACCTAGTAAATGTTGCATACATGGTAAAAGTAAGTAGAATCCCCTCTTAATTTTAACACAATTTATTCAAGAAACCTTACAAGACATTTTCAGCAACACAATATAAACACGCAGCGATCTATCTCTCTGAACCAGCCAAGTTTGCGCCGTTCGTACGAGTACTTTCTTATCTAAAATCCTCAATTTTGAGTCGCGAGGCTATAAAAGTGAAACGAGTTAAGTCTGGAACCATATGTCAAACTGATAACTGGATATGTAAGGAGGTTTATATACTGAAGGCGAAGTTGCTTTTCCGTCTTTTCATGTGAAGGGACTTTTTTTTGCTCGGTGTTTTTTGTTTTCGTACGAGGTAGATGTTAGTTTTAAATTAGCGTATGGTAAGTCTTTTTGCACGGTTTTCTACGTCACGAGTTACGAGTAGGTTTTAACCCAACCAGGCAATTTTAACATCACTCTACTGCCCTTAAACCAATTTATTTGGGGTCGGCGCAGTCTTCTTCCATCTTCTATTACTCGTCATTTCAGCAGACAGCTACTTTCTTGCCATATCATCGTTTAAATAGCCCATCCATCATTTCTTTTGTCTTCTTTTGCTCACATCAGGCATTTTAATTCTTGTAAATTATTTCAAAACCACTGGAAAAAACTTCTTGAGAAAAAGCACTCCCTCACACTCGCTCAAGAGTGACTTCATTTTTCTTTCTCGGAATCTTCTCAGCAAACCCTTTCATTTGATACCCATATCATGGAGAGGCATAAAAAATAACTTATCCGCCATACCAGGGAGTCCGCCATATTGGATTTAGAATGACGACACTTGGCT
The DNA here is from genome assembly GCA_905220335.1 of Noctua pronuba. Taxonomy (NCBI): domain Eukaryota; kingdom Metazoa; phylum Arthropoda; class Insecta; order Lepidoptera; family Noctuidae; genus Noctua; species Noctua pronuba. The sequence goes on from LR999918.1 coordinate 10,100,169, forward strand.
AACCATGCATTATCATCCAAACTAAACATGTATGCAAAATTTAACTTCTAAGAATTTTTTATTTAGTAACAGGTTAAGCTTATAAAAGCGTGTTAAAGCATGAGGTATATAACAGTCTCTTTTTGCGGAGTCTCACACCGTATTGCCTAAATAAAAATGTCTTGGCACCATAAGACCATTTAAAAATCGCTTACCCAAGCATCCACGCCCATCCTCATATAAAACGACCCTTAGAAATCTATGGACCGTGCGCTACACTTCCATAGTGCCACCAAACTTAAAGTAGTTACAGTTTTTATGGATCCTTATCCTTAGCAAGTTCTAGTCGTTACATACAATTGTTAGTAGAATTGTTTGAAGATAGATATCTAGGTGTTTGAAGTGTTTGAAGAAATTGTGACTGTGATTGAAAGAGTTCTTCAATGGGAGAAGTCTTGGCAAGAAGTATCGTGTTACGGTCATTTGTAGATCTTTGACAGACTTCAATTCAGGTAATAAGAAAGTCTGAAAACATGAGATACTTTCTCTTAGCTTGCCTAGTGAATGAAAGTAATTAGGATCCGAAAAGTCATATATTTGCGTAGCATTAGAAAGCATAGGAACGAGCCTGTGGACGGTGAGTAATTTTTATTTTTATTTTATTTATTTATTTAAATTACGTAAATAACAGCTTAACAGCTACAACGCCAATGCGCCAATGGCAGGCCGAGGCCTGCCGGGGCTGCGGGACTGTTCGAAAAAGATACCGCGGCCCTGGAACACAAAGGGCAAAGAAGGAACATGGATGGGTTTTAGTCAGTAAAAGTCTGACACTCCCTTCCACTCCGCCCAGAACGGGGAGGAGGTCATTTGCTGAATTCCCATCCGAAAAAAAAAATGTAAGGATAGGAATGAACAAAAATGACTTGAATACAGAGAATATCTAACCAACAACGCTTAATACCTCTCTCTCAGAATATGTCTAGTATCAGTCTCGGTTCTCTACCATTTGTCAGCAAGAATTCCCAAAATTAATCTTCTAGACTAAACTCAAGAATCTCACCAATCAAACATTCACAAGTCAAAATAACCCCCTAGCTTCCCAACAATATTCCTACCCAACCCTCTCCCTGCTACAGGCACAAAAGGCCCATTACTACAACACAACAAACAATACTGTACACTAATTTGAGCCTCAATGGTACGCAGCGAAACGTTGCGACCTGTTGCGTTGCCATGCGATTCTCTGCGCCATTACACTGTATAGCAATGGAATGGGATAGTTTTTGAACTTTGGCACTTTTGACCCGCGTATGCTAAAAGCGGGGGGCGAGAGGATTGTGATTTTGTTTTGTATATAGGGTGTTGTGGGGCGATCGAATTTCGTAGGGAGGTCAAAGGGGCTTTCTTTTTTAAACTTGGATTTACACCTAATCTATTGTACGTAGTATATTTGAGAGATCTCATAACAGTATTAGATCTTCAATTGGGTATACCATTGTAAACATCTTGCTGAAGACCTACTGCCTGTTAAGGTGAGTATAGACTACAACATTTACTTGTAACAGAACAACGAGCCGCTCTATGATATGTTCTAGTGTATCATCCTTTTACGAACTAAACGTCGAGCACGCTCGCCTCTTTGTTACAAACCAACGAGCGTATTGGTGTAACATTTCGTCGAGCGTATTGGTGTAACATTTCGTCGAGCCACGAGTACGGGCGATGCGCGGTTGCGGGGTGACGCGGAGGGAGACCCGAGGGAGGATTTACCCGTAACATAACGCAGAGCATTCGCAGGAACGTTACATTACATGGAAATGCTTTGGAAACTGAGCTTTTCCTGTATTGTACCATTCGTAAGAACGTTACATTACACAGAAATGCTCCAGAAAATGTTGTAGTCTATACTCACCTTTAAGCTTAATATTAATAAAGAAATGATTAGTCGAAAGTCATTTATTTCAATTTTAATGTTTACTAGAAGCTCCTCGTTTGAATTTTCTAATAGTCTGGTTATTTACGAAGTTATTGTCCTGTTTGTCAAAATTCTATTCGAGTACAATGCACACAGGCATTGGCTATATTTAGCAAAACATCCTGTATATTTATTTGCTACGCTGAGTCAGCAGCGCTACGTCCCATTTGTAAAACTTTATTTTTCAGAGAACTTTTGCTGCGTAACTTTAGGGTAGGTGAAAAATTTAGTTGTCGTCTGTCGAGTTGGGCAATTGACAAAATGGGATGACGTCTAAAGTGCTGGTTTTGTTGAAAATGTGCGTTTGGGTTTTGCTGGCTCTTCAGATAACTTGCTTGCGGGACAGTCAGATACAATGAGGATGTAGGATAATTTATGTTCTAGCTAGACTTAGAGAAACACAGAACTATGAGGTATGTTCTAATAGTATGGCTATTAACCTATTTTTTTATTTAATATTAATTGTTTATTTATTTATACTATTATTCTTTATATTTTTATTTTTTTGAAATCTAATCTATGGTCTTTCGACCTAATTTATACACAAGCCATGGTCAAACATATTGAGCTAAAGAATACCTCGGAACACCTATAATAAACATCAAACTAAGTGTATGTTTTAAAAACATGTGTAGGTACATGTTTTTTCAAATAAATGAATTTGAATTTCTGCAGACGTAATTTTAAAGAGGAAAAACACGAGATGGACTATAGGTAGGCGGTTTCTGAACGTTGGACGCCAATAAGTCTGCTGTCAAATTTCAAGATAGCTAGCTGCTGTGGTTCGTAGACCATACGTCGACTTCGTCTAGAGCAATCTGGAAATAAACAGCCATTAGAGTTAATAGCAGATTAAATTGAATATTTTGCTTTCAGAAACCAAGGGAAATCATTCGAAAATAGCATATAATTTTCCCCATATACCATCATCTTCTGAACCCCATCAATCTCGAATAGCACGCACTTCCCATAATTACAATATTATGGTAAAACATCCCCCATACATTACTGCTGTCGACAATTTGTCTCGGCTTGAAGTTATGAAGATAGCGGCACAAATAGACATGTTCAGAAGGTCTATTTTATACGTCATCGTCTGCCTAGCTCTTTCCTTTATGTCTAACTCAATATAAACACAATTACTGGGTAGCACGATACCCCTTGGTAAGACTGGTTGTCAGATTCTGGGTCCATACAAGGAGCGAAAACCCACGCACACATAAATCCGCTTCACGTATAGCGAGTGCAAGAGTACTCGCGCGCGGCATTTGTTTGATATCTCCACGCACACATAGATACGCTTCACTTACAGCGGGTACAAGCGCACTCGCGACTGTCATTTGTTTGAAATCACCGTACGTACAGTCACGAGCACCAATATGTATACACTTTCCTAAATTTAAAAGCAATTTTCGCGAAAAATAACGATTCTTACATGGAGGTATGATCTTTTTCATTAAAATATGAGTTCCCGAATACTATGTTCGTAACAACTTGAAATTTTAATCAGAAAAATGGGAGAAAAACACTTTTAAAAGTTGCTAAGTGTTTACATATTGGTGCTCGTGCCTGTACGCGTCTTTGTGTGAGTGCAACTGTTTTGCTCGTTGAATGGCCGACGGTGGAAAATTTGAAAGCCATAATAAATGCCTTAGTTAGCTTATTAAGCATGTTATTGAATTAGCAATGTTCGGCTTAGTCCCAGAAGTTAAAAATCCAACAATACAAATACGCCTAAATATGTCCCTTAAGTTATTTAAAATTTTCCACCGTTGCGACGCCGACCTTCTCTATTATCTATTCAGTGGCGGTGAGTATTAATGTAACAACTAATCGATCACGGGTTCGATGCTCGCTCGTGGATTTAGGGATGTTTTGATGGGGTTCAGATGTTATGTTTTTAAGGGTGGATGTTGTAGGCTTTATTTTATGAAAGATGGATTAATTACTCCTACAATGTAGATACGGGAGATAGGTATGTAGGCATGGCTCGTTTATGCGCAGGAAGTGTGTGTTTAGGCGATTGTGTTCTTTACCATAGAGATCTACTGATTGGAACTGGCCACTAGCTTCAACTTTACAACTAATAGACCTACTTTTTGATAAAAAAAAACTATAATTATTGAAGTAAAGGTTTTTGAGTTTGACTGCATCTACTACTGCTACAATCGTTGTATTTCGAGTTTATATTTGCTTAACGCAAGAACGTAACACACATCAGCCGTGTCTAAAATGATTAAGAGGATTTAAAAGAGTGGCCATGGAGTTCTTGCCCGTTGTTCTCCATAGAGATCTTCGCTTTGGAATGGCCAACTACAGTACTTTCACAGTTTTTATGCCTTATGACTGGGACAGTAGCTACATTTCATTGTTGTCTTTGTTTTGACAGTTCAAAAGATCCTGTAACTGGCCTACTTGAAATAAATGCTTTGTTTTTGATTGATTCTCTCCTAATATATATGTTTATTTACCTTAATGGCCAGTTCACAGACTGGTCCCAATAGACTCTCCAACCATTCCTTTTTCACTTAAATGTGTGGAGCATTTGAATAAAATCTTCTCTAAAAATAGGTAAATAAGGCGTCAAAATGTTTTGAATAGACAACTTTAGTCGCACAATTAAGCAATACACTTACGCCTATGTACGTACGCCTGTTTATGTAAATAGGGCCATTCACATTATAGCCCCGCGAACGAGTGAACAAATCGATTGAGCTATATTGCTCTATCACTAAGGCACGTATGAGGGTAAACACATATTAAAAGCCATAGCGATAACATGATGACATAAGATAAATATAAATTTGTAAGTTCAAATCTATTTCAAACTCAAACTTAAAGCATTTATTTCAATTAGACCATTACAGGCACTTTTGAATGTCAGAAAAAAACAAAGACAGCGAAGCCACAGTCACAGACACAAGGCATAATAACTTGTGAAAGTACTTTAGTTGCCCATTCCAAGGCGTAGATCTCTATGGAGAAGAATGGGCAAGAAACTCCATGGACACTCTTTTCAATCAAAATATTGTTACAAATCTTCAATTCATGTGGAGACTATACATAGCATTCATAGCATTTCATAGTTTGATAATGAAAACCAAAGTTACTGCTGCAGTTTCACGAAAAAGCCCGATATCCCAAAAGCTACATATCAAACCTTATTCAAACCAATTTATGTTGCAAGTTCTTTTTACGTTCTACAAACCTATAATTTTTTTTGTCCTCCTCTCTTACTTACTTACTCTCTTACTTTAAATTCAATTCAATTAATTTATTGCATCAAATATGGTAGGTACATGAAGTTCTTATATAAAATATTTAGTTACACACATAATAACACAATATTTAGAAATTAGAGGGGGGAGGGACAATTCTTACGGCTTTAGACGCGAATAACTTGTGGTGCCAACTGTCTCGGAGTAAAATGGCTGTGATATACGGACAGACGGAAAGATTCTCTAAGAGCTCCGTTTTTCCATTTGACAACGGAACCCCAAAAATTGAGTGTTAAGCGTCAATGTTACTGCTTAATTTATCATATCAAAAGTATTGTTCAGTGTACCTTAATTATAATCTCATTGTTTCTAAGTTTATTGAAACAACAGATGCTTTTCTAAGAAACTCTTCAATAATAATTATCATTATACTTTTGTTCCTCACTCCTAACAGGAAGCTGAATTGTACAACGTTATCTTTTATTGTTATGCTTCAAAGAAACATCTTCCAAATGATATGAAAATAATAGGGAATAGAAAATGAGAAATTAACAGAATTTCAGGAGATGAGTGATAGAAAGATGTAGATTTGTATCTTCCAAGCATCTTTAGGCTAGGCCGAGTCGTGCTAGCTATCATCATCATCTGCCTAGCCTTTTCCCAACTATATTGTAGTCGGCTTCCAGTCTAACCGGATGCAGCTGAATACCAGTATTTTACATGGAGCGCCTGCCTATCTGACCTCCACAACCCTGTTAATACTGGATAATACGATACCCCATGGTAAGACTGGTTGTCAGACTTTTTGGGTCACTGACTACCTAACGACTGTCAAAGATCTACAAATGACAGCTGGGACCAACGGCTTAACGTGCACTGAGGAAACTCGGTATGTAATGGGTGGTCGCCCATCCACAGACCAACCTAGGTAAGCACGGTTTAACCTAAAGATTGACCCGAGCGGCTGTTATTATTTAGCCACGAGCTCCTCCTACGAATCGTGCTAGCTAATTTAATTTAAATTTTAAAAAAATAGTTAACTACCATAAGATAGATGACACATCATTTTTTTCACCCTAATTCGGTTTCAAACCTATTTTTTAGGTTAAGAACACGAAACCTATTTAGGAAGCGAGTCCGTAAACATTCGAGGCACCACGACTGTCTTATGGTGGCTGTACAAAAAACCGACACAGTACGGAGAGCAAGCGAGGAACACCCGAGGCAAGTCGAGCGTTACTATAAACACTTTTGCACTTGCCTTGCCTTGGACTGTCTCGGCGAGAGTGTTCAGCCGCCTTTACGAACTCAACAATCCTTTCGGTGAGCTACAGGCTTACTGACAAATGCGTAAATTGCATCACTCAAATTTGTGTGTTTCTTTCTTCAAAATGCAGCAGATGATGTGAAAATGCAGATACGTATTAAAGGCACATTATCTCACTAAGACCCCAGATTTCCGGTGTTTCTTCAGTTCCAACTGTTCAGAAGAAACACCGGAAATCTGGGGTAGGACATCAATGTCATCTTATTTGAAAAACGTTACTACGAGTATGTTCGTGTTAAACGTAACATAACACCATGCCGATGCATGATGTAAATGTGGGTGTGGGTGGTGTAAATGTAAGTGTTATACCTCTGCTTAAGTAGGGTTAAGCAGAGGTAGTACACTCACATTTCGCCAGTTATGTCTAATTCCCATTTAATAGGGCGCGAGCCTATTGCCATCAATCGGGCATATGTCCAGACACCGTGGCTACTAGTTAGAAATTCCTGATGGAAAAACCCAATAACATTTTACCTGATTCGGGAATCGAGACCCAGGACCTCTTACTCAGCAGTGGCTCTTGCGACCACTTGATCAACAAGGCAGTCATTACGTGTTTGTAAAAAACCTACTTTCAACAGTGAATCTATGAAGTTTCACTTAGCAATTCCAAATACCAAGTAACTTTCTAAAAGTATTTCTAAGCCTTCTTTTGCAACATTTAAAGATGGTATTTCCTTTTCTAATACCTACACAATGTACAAAAATACTCCGTACACACAAGACTAACTTTTCTCAATATAATTCAAAGTTCTTCCATATTAAACTACGCTTGAAGGAATTCGTTTCACTCGCTGTTTTATTTCCTAAGCTATGTTATTGTCATGAATATTGTTTTTCGCTATATTTTTATTTGTGGTTGTTTTGAGGAAAGTGTATTATGATGTTTTTATGTCTGGGTAAAGGTATGTTTGCATCCATGGGTTTATTAAACTTATATTTTTTGTTTAAATAATGTTAATAATGTTTGAGGCACTCAGTGATTGTTCAAGTAAAAAATCTTTTAAATATATTTGGGTGTGACGTCATTTTTTTTCGTTGTCCTCTATAGAATAGAATAGATTTTTTTTATTTCAGACAGGAGTCCATAGGGTTAGCAACAATTTTACTTAAACCACAAACCCTGTGCAAACCCTTTTAATTGATACCCAAATCACGGGAGTGCTTAAAAAATAACTTACTCTAGTTATTTTTTATGCACTCCCTTTCTTTAGGAGTCCGCCATATTGGATTTAGAAAGACGTCACTTAGCTAACCATGTGAGTGTCATTCAAACTAAACGTGTATGCAAAATCTCACAAATATTTTGCATAACATTAAAACTCTTTGTCCCTTTTAATGCATCCATCATGGTCTTTATCGTACACAATGGATTCATTCGCAAATGTGCACACACCAGTACATTATACACCGTGACTTTTTAGTCGTCTTACAAAGGTGGTCCACTCAATCTGCCCGACATAAAATAGTTCTAGGCGCGATTTTTTTTTTACTTTCCGTAATAGGTACAAGGAAAATAAATAAACATTAGAAAAAATTATGAAACATCCTGTTAATGATATTTACGTGTCAAACGGGAGAATATACCTACCCAGCGCTCGAGTCCAGTAGATCATCGCTCACAACAGGGTGTTTTAACTACGTCATGCGTCATAATATTGAATAAGATTTTTATTTTATGAATACAATGATTCAATGACTACTAAGCAAGTAGTCATTGGATACATGAAGTGGGTTGCCGTTGGTTGTAAGACGACTAAAAAGTCACGGTGTACACAGCGACCCTTATTTCCTAAGGTAAGGTCTCAATGTTACATGGAGCGTCAGAATCGTCCTTTTTATAAGCTTTCTAATCTTGATATTAACTAACGACCTACCTAGAGGACATTTTGGGGGATACAGTATACTCGAGGGAGTATTTTAAGACGTCTGTGTACTATCTAACGATCGTTAGATACACGTAAAACGTAATCACTTTATTCATGAATCTCATTTAGTAATGTTATTAAGCTTGCTTTAATTCTGCGGTTTATCTAATGGCTTGTCTCACCGGGAGCATTCGCTTGTAATTGTTTGTAACTAGCAGTGCCCCACGACGTTGGTCCGCGTGAAATTATTTAAAAAAATTACTTTCCTATTTGAATTGGATTTTGTTAACAATTTCAAGGGTTTTTTTTTTGCACGGATCCCTATTTTTTTTTTAAAACAAACGTAGTCTATGTTCCTCCTTATAACGTTAGCTATCTGCCAGTCCCGTCCAAATCGGTCTAGCAGTTTCGGAGATTAGCCGGAACAAACAGACAGACCGACAGACAGACAAATTTTTAAAAATTGTTTTTTTTTGTTTTAAGTACCGTATATATTTTCATGTGTACGCAAAGTGCCAAATACGGAAAGAGAGATCTAAGCCCTCCTACACCGACACCTATAACTCTACTGGTCAACTCTACTGCTGTAGTTGTGACCGGGTATTTAAGAGCAAATTCGGTCTGGCCAGACATATAAGGGCACACGCAAGGAAATAGCATTAAAGGGTCGCCGTTACCGAAATCGGTAAGGAGGACTATAAATATAATTATATGTATTCAGTAAAAAGCTGTTATTTTGACAATACAAGCAGACACTTTAATTTTATTTATTTGTATAGCCGATCCAAGATTCGACTTTCTACAGAAACAAGTGAATCTGGACCGTTACATTACAGGCGAATGCTTGCGGTGAGCGTTTTAATAGAAATTGATTAATTTATATGAGATTAGAAACTTCACATTTTTTAGATGCATAGGATGTTTAGACGTTTCATTATCAATGTATCACTATCCATACCTTTTGTAAGAAAGTTCTATAAGTAGTAGAACATCGGTCACTTTCCTTTAGTTAATTAATGATCTCGTTTTTCGAACTAAGCTTTCATTCAACGCTACCTGAATTCCTATAAAAACTTACGAAATACAATTGCATTTTTTTATTTTCCTATAAAGTACCGTTTAATAGGTAATGTTTCAGCTTAAACTTACTATTTCAGCCATTTTATTTCTGAGTGCCAAAAATATACCTCTGAAATTCCGAACAAGAATTCGTAGATACTACGCCCTAGTACACTATAAAATAACTTGTACCCCCACTATTTTATGATAATGTCGACAGTCGTATCTTTGCCGTGCCAACGCCTGAAAATATGTTACTATTATATTATTATGTAACAATGATAGTCTTTCAACGTGACAGTTATCTGAATATTACTGTATTTCTTATTCTTTTCTTTTCTTTTGAGTGGCCTTTTGAATAAGACTAGTTCCTATTGTGCCGTGGAAGAACTTAAGTCGAGATCTAAGAACTTTTTTTGCACTTGTTTTGGCTTAGACATCTTCCAGGCTCTCGCCGATTTGCAGTACTGTCAGGAATATACACCGTGACTTTTTAGTCGTCTTACAACGGCAGCCCACTTCATGTATCCAATGTCTATTAAGCATTCATAAAAAAAAAATAGATATTTATGAGATTTTAATAATTTAAAAATAAAAATATCATTCAATATTATGACGCATGACATAATTAAAACAACCTGTTGTGAGCGATGATCTACTGGTCTCGAGCGCTGGGTAGGTATATTCTCCCGTTTGACACGTAAACATCATTAACAGGATGTTTCATAATTTTTTCTAATGTTTTTTTTTTGTACCTATTACGGTAGGTAAAAAAAAATCGCGCCTAGAACTATTTTATGTCGGGTACAGTGAGTGGACCACCTTTGTAAGACGACTAAAAAGTCACAGTGTATAAATATTTTTTTTTTTTTAACGTTGCCCCACACTAGGAATTTGTCCTGTATCGTGGGTGCGTTTACAAACATTTAAACTCACATACACAAACAGCCAGACCCAGAACAACTACCTGTAGGTCATACAGATATTGGTTCCGTGCGGGAATCAAGCCCGCGACACGCAGCGCAGCAGTCAATCGCTCAACCACTGCGCCAACTGCGACTTCGAATTTGTCGAGGAATAATGCTTATACAAAGTAAGGGCTACGTAACGTTTATAGATCTTGGCCTTTCAAGTCCTGTGCTCCTAATCTTACTCCTTTTCTAATCCTTTTCTATACGTTTACTTTCTACTTTAAAAACTTACACAAACTCACCAGAAATCCTTGGTATTTCTCTCCTCCATAAGTTACCGGTCCAAAACATAAACTCTGAAACTTCATATGAAATTGGAAAAGTAAAATTGAAACGTACCTGATCCCAAGGTCCGTTCAAACTTCGACTCACTCCCTCATTCTTTACATCTATACAAAACTAAAAATAAAACCAAGTTCTACCATCAAATCTGAGTCCATTCTCTGTCCATCTTAGTAAGAGAACAGCCATCAAACTATCAGGGACTATTTCCTTCAAAAAACTTACATAACATCACGCCAGGGTTAGGGTCAAAGTCGTTGGAAACACCTGGATAAGAGACGCACAGAACCGGGTAGTGTGTCAGAAAAAAGGGGAGGCCTATACCCAGCAGTGGGTGATTCCGGGCTGATCTGGTGACGATGATGATGACGCCAGGGTTAAGCAGAGGTGTACCTAATACTCACATGTTAATTGGTGGCCAGCCTATTACCATCAACCGTGCGCAATACCAGACTCCGGGTTTTTTTTTATGTTCTGAGCCACTATTATCCCACTGCTGAGCAAAGGCCTTCCCCATAGTCTTCCATTCTTCTCTCCGTGCGGTTTTTTCTGGCCAATCTCTCAAATACGCGTCTAGGTCTCCGGGATACTAATAAAAAATTCCAATGTGATGGAAAAACCCAATAACAATTTGCCTGACCCGGGAATCGAACCCAGGACCACATACTCAACAGAAGCACTTGCGACCACAAGAGCCACGAGAGCGTTTGTTTGAAACTTTATAGAAAAATTGGAAAAGTAAAATTGGATCATTCCAAACTTCGTCCCACTAAATAAAAAGCCTTTATACACGAAAGTCCATCTACGAAATCTTCTCTGTCCATCAAACTTTGAGAACAGCTATCAAAGTATCACCGCGGAGTACAAATAGTTCCTCCAATAAAACTTAGCGACAGAAGGCAGAACTTGTATGAAATGTTGGCCCACATTTTATTAGCTTGTACAGGGTGGTATAAGTGAGATTGTTTTACTACTGATGTTTCTATTACGTGTTCTTGCTTTATTGTTGCTTCTTGACTTCGGGGAGAGTGAGATTTTGATATTTTTTTCTCGAATAAATATTTTTTCTTGCTCTGTTTTTCTTTGGTTACCATGGTAACCACCTGTAATGTAATGTTGGCTGTTGAAGCACTTTTAGTAGGATTTTTCGTATATAGGGTAGACTCCTTTAAAGGTGCGTTTTTTGGCCTGTTTTTTTGAGGGAGCTCTCATTAATAGTTTTGTTTTACATCATTACATGTTTATTTTTTGTACAGCATAATTATTCAGTGTGAGTAAATGATTTTTCTTCTTTTATAATTATCTAATCTGCAACATTAAATAGAGCCTCCAGATCTTATTAAATTATGATTTTAAACTTATTTTAATTTTAGATGAAGATTGTAATAGTAACACTAATTAATAGATTCGGTTTTAAACTTAAGTTGTTGACATTTGTAGTTTAATTTATTGAGATTTTTTTACTTTAATTTATTGACATTTGTAATTGAATTTTCTGCTATTGTTTAATTTAATAGATTGACATTCGTAATTTATGATATTGACATTTTTAAATTTTTTAGATAAATTATTGGCATTGTGTTCAATTCAGAGTGTTTTTAGAATAATAATGAATGAATGAATTTATTTTTTTAATACTGATAGTAATGTTGCTTAGTGAATGGAATGCTTTTTTATGTTTCATTTTTTGTGTACCTATTATTTTATATAATTTTGCATGCCATAAGGCAAAATGTATCGGGACGCTCATCAAAAAAAAAATAACCAACATATCTGTATACCTACATTATTGGCAAATAAATGATTTCTAATTTCTAATTAGAATCATACAGATTCAAATAAAAAAATTACAGAACTAGATTCTCAAACATCGTAAAAAGTGTGTAAAAACAAGCATTATTAACACTACAAAACAGCTCATACAACCACACTCAACAAACGTAGCTCTCGTTTGCTAAAAGCTAAAAGTAAAACTCCTACTTGTAAGGATCAGTACCGTATTAAGCGTCGCGTTCCCAAGGTACATCTTCAACTTTACAACTGGATTCAAAGTTGATATTTAGGTCAAAGACGAATGTGACGGGTTCCTTTATTTTACCACACGTTACTGGTTGCTATTGATACAAGGTCAATAGAATTAGCTAGCAAAACGCCGTAGACGTGATGGAAATCTTAACATAATAAAACCAAACATCATCTGCCTAGCCTTTTCCCAAGAATATTGGGGTCGGCCGCCAGTCTAACCGGATGCAGCTGAACACCAGTATTTTACATGGAGCGACTGCCTATCTGGCCCAGTTAATACTGGGTAATACGATACCCCTTGGTAAGACTGGTTGTCAGACTTTTTGGGCCACTGACTACCTAACGACTGTCAAAGATCTACAAATGACAGCCGGGACCAACGGCTTAACGTGCTTTCCGAGGCACAGAGGAAACTCGGTATGAAATGGGTGGTCACCTATCCACAGACCAACCTAGGCAAGCACGGCTTAACCGAAAGATCGACCAGAGCGACTGTTATTATTTAACCACGAGCTCCTCATTCCAAACTGCATTTAAAAACCAATTCCTCAAAATGCTCACGCAAAATTTCTTATTTACCAACAATTGGTGACTGAAATCCCCCATTTTGTAATAAAGCAACCGAATAAAAAAAGTTGGAAATACACTAGTACTGGGATGAAAGAGTTTGTTAACATGATTGTGTTATTTTTATGAGATTTCCTCTCGATGGAGCGGGCCACAAGTTGCGCGAAACTTTTATCCATTTTCATGTTGAATTGCCATTGGCACGGACTGAGTGGGGAAGTGGAGTTTTTTGTCGTTTAATATCTATCTTTAAACGTCCTTTAGTGAACTTTGGCTTCTGAATGAAAGTTTCAAAAGGGTAAGAAGTCTATATAGGGTGACTGGAAATTAGTTACCGAAAGAAACATTTTTTATATACTCATTCACTTTTATCACAATAACACAACAGCTGTATGAAACTCTCGCGCGAGGCGTCTTTGACCTATCAGCTGTTAGCCGCGTGACGTCGATCTGTCTCATTAATATGGTACCGTGCAACAGTGGGTAGGTAGAGCAGCCGCGCGGCTCGCAAGCCCGCTCCGTAAGTTTTATTGTTATAAAAGTGCATGAGTATAAAAAAAAATGTTTCTTTGTGTTTCTCACGTGTTTAAGTATCTTTCACTAATTACCAGTCACCCTATATAGAAAAAGTTCTTGTTGTTTAGTTTACGGGTAATCAGAAACCCGAATGTCACGACCAGGATTTCCGAAGGACCAGTGGCGTCGAACCTTAATAACCGAAGACTATTGGTTATTATAGTTGGAAAAATGTTAGGATGATGACTTGGAATTAAAATGACTTTGTTTTTATACTGCCTCGTTGGTCTAGTGATCGCAATCGTGACTGCTAAGCACGAAGTCCTGGGGTCGATTCCTAGGTCGGACAAAACGTTTTTTTTGGCTTATTCCATTAGGAATTTCTCAGTAGCAGCCACGGAGTCTGGATTTGTGCACGGTTGATGGCATTAAACTCGCCTTCTATTACGTGGGATTAAAACATAATTGGCGAAATGTGTGTGTACTATTAGGTACACCTCTGCCTAACCCTTTGGGAATTACAGGCGTGATGTTATGTAATACTGCCATGTTTTATGACAGATTTGTTTTATTTTTGTTACAGGTAAGTTTCCGATTCAGATTTCCTCGATTTCTCGTCATAATATGTATGTAAGTAAATTAATTAATTAAACACTTAATTTTAATACCAGCCAACTATTATACTATAGAGAGGAAAGGCTTCCTTGTTGCGACAGGTTAACTTATCTTTGTAAACTTTATAAATTATTAAAGAGTAATGTCTAATTCAGTTTTAAAATGGCCGCCATGCCTCTAGCTCTTGATACCGCCAAAATCTTTTTGACATTTGGCGGGATCAACACCCAAAGGCATGGCGGCCATTTTAAAACTGAATTAGACATTACTCTTTACGGTCTTTAAAATAAAACCAACCAAATAAATCCTCATTTTTCTCCTGCAACATTGTTCCAACAGTGTTACACACAACACGTTACACGTCACGTTACAGTGGTCTCAGGACAAAGGGCCGCAGTCGTGGACAAATGCGTTCGTTCAGCATCGATTACTGTGCAGCTACAATGTGGGTCCAGCTGAGCTATTGTGCACTTGACTGTGTGTTTATTATAGCTGGCTTCAGGCTGTGGACATGCTTTTATAGTGGATTACTTAGTGTCAAGGGTTTATGATGTAAGTAGCTTTTGCTTGTGACTTTGTCGATATTGTTTTATATTTCATAAAACTTACAAATTATTAAGACTAAAAAATTGTGTATTTGGTCTTCCAGACTAAGTATCATCTATCTCTGTGCCAACTTTCATCCAGATCCGTTCAGCCGTTCTGGTGCGATTGAGTTTCAAACATCTATCCATCTAAACTTTCACACTTTTATGATAATAGTAAAATAAGATTTCGAACTGTAGAATCGCTCTTTGTATTGAATTACTAAGTTAAGGCTTGATGATTTAAATAGCCGTTGCCTGCAACTTTGCCATTGTATTTTGTATTTCATCATTTATACCGACTGTGATATACTATCAATTGTAGCGTGAACTTTAAGGTTCCGTGTACACTAGTCCTCACTTATCCCGGGCAGCGAGTGCACGTACCCTTAAAGTAGTTCATCTAATTACTGATAATTTGGTGGTTTTATTCTAAACCCTAACTAGGTTTTCTAGTAAACACCACACCGACAAATGTCATAATAAAAACCGTCGATACAAGAAAAATGTACTGGAAACCACAATATAATACCTAATCTTTAAAACCGTGAAGTTCTTAAAAAGAATGGACGAATTGTACGTTGGCTACCGCTTGAGGGTTAATACAAATATCCATAATATTTATTAAATTTATACTGTCACTTACGGGATAAGTATCTTCCGTGATTGTTCATTATTTTGAGCTCCCGATATAAGATATCCCGTAAGTGACAGTATAAGTTTAGTTGTAAACCGTGAAAGCTTAAAACAGTGTTTTATAATATCTATTCTCTAATAGTTTGTTAATAGTAATAAAGTTTATCCAGTAACAGTTCCCTTTGTGTTGCGAGCTCACTTACCGCATCTAGACAAATATTAGTATGGCTAACAGACCAGTTGCCAGACTGTTTGTCTATGGTCTAGTCTAGGTAAATGCACCTGTGACGCGATGTATACCTGTGAGTGTGAAGTCTTAGTTACCTATTGAGAAAATATTAAGTTATGCATGGATTCACTGCCTCGTTGGTCTAGTGGTCTCAAGCGCGACTGCTGAGCATGAGGTCTTGTGTTCGATTCCCAGGTCGTGAAAAGTGTTATTGGGTTTTTCCATCAAGAATTTCTCAGGAGAAGCCACCGAGTCTAGATTTGTTCCCGGTTGATGGCAATAGGCTCGTCCCCTATGACATGGGACTTAAAAATTACTGGCGAAATGTTGGTGTACTATTAGGTACACCTCTGCCTAATCGACGTGATTTTATATACTTATGTATGTCTGTATTCACTAACACTAGTAAACACTTAATTAAATGCTGACATAAAAGCGCTATGTTCATTTGTCAACGGATTTACGCCGAGAGTTGAATATCGCTTGTTGGTACTTATCGACTGATGTCAGTAAAGAAAATTCGACATCTGGTTCTTTTTCTTGGGGTAATTTTCAAACTCCTACTTTTGTTCCACACACGAGCAAAAGCCTCTGCCTTTAAACCAACTACTTTCATAACAAATTTCTCCTATGACTTGCAAAAGCCTTGATCTTCAAATTTCAAGAAAAACTCTCGTTCAATAAACTTCAAAAGTTATCCAACTTTCTCGGAACACCGACGACGCAACGAAGTCCACCAAAATCGAATTTCAAAAGAAAAAGAAAGTACACGAAACACACGCCAACTCCCACAGTATTAAAAGTAATAAGTCGCTTGTAAACAATAACTGCCAAACGCAAGAGCCCCCATGTTTTCAAAACAACACTTAATTTATGAAGCAAACTTGTAAAAACATAACGTAATGAAAGGACCAAAGTTATCCCCCGGCCGTTTGTTTTGATCTTAATCTTTTGTGTTATACACTCGTTCAAAGATTAAAAGGCGTTTCATGTTTTTTTTTCACAAATCGGTCAAGTGTCTTAAAATAGGGGTGATGTTCAGCTGGAAATTCAAATTTTCTTTTGCAATTTGCAGGTCAGTTCCAGTATGTATGTTGATGAAAAATTTGTCGCGCAAGTAACACGTATGTAGGTACAGAATTGTAATCATTAAAATCATTAATACAACCCTCTAAGTTTATGTAACCCCATTCAATAACTATTTTATGATAAAGTCTTTAAAAAAAAATATGTTTTAGACTGGAAGCCGGCTGCAACGTATTTGGGAAAATCGATAAACAGATATGATGACTTTTTTTCTCATTAAGTCAGCAGTACCTACTAATTATAAACTCAAACTCAAAGCATTTATTTCAATTAGACCATTACAGGCACTTTTGAATGTCAGAAAAACAAAGAAGGCTACAGTCCTAGACACAAGGCATAATAACTTGTGAAAGTACTGTAGTTGCCCATTCCAAAGCGTAGATCTCTATGGAGAAGAATGGGCAAGAAACTCCATGGACACTCTTTTCAATCAAAATATACAAGATCTACGTACTATCTAGTTACAAGATCTTGGTTACATCATTCATGTTGAGATAATACATATAATTAATATATATATAATGCCACGTCTTACAGCGGCAGCCGACAGGTCTCCATGTTTTAACACTTTCTCAATTATTTTTTTCAACTGGCTGAAACATTGCTTCCCTTATTTTTTTACCAAATTAATTCCAATCAGAACCCGATCAGTAAATCTACTGTAAGTAATTGTTATGCTTCTGTGATTGGTTGATCAAAACAACAACAACAAAATCAAATCACTTGGCAAACGATTCGAAAACAAAATAATTGGTTAATCATTGATAGTCTGTCTGAAAAACGCATTCAATCATCAAATTCCTAAAACTCAAAACTCAAAGCATTTATTTCAATTAGACCATTACAGGCACTTTTGAATATCAGAAAAAAAGAAAGCGAAGCTACAGTCACAGACACAAGGTATAATAACTAGTGAAAGTACTGTAGTTGCCAAATTTTGCCTACAAATTTTGCGTGGTGAAAAATCCAGGATTTTAAACTCCAAAAATTATAACCGACTGTGTTGTGTACGGAATCCCAAAAAAAATATATTTTTTAATAAATAAACGAGTTTTTGGATCAGATTTTGTTCAGGTAAAGCCGTATTCTATAAATTTTATCGGCTTTCACAGCGTTTCTGCCGTGTTTTCTATCAATTTGCTTGCTTTGCAGGTTTTTTTTACCGGACGGTAGTTTTTCTATAGATTGTTTCGAGGAAAATTGCAGTTGATGTTAGTCTACGTATTTTATGCGATATTTAGAGGCCTTTGCTTGCTTGTTTTATATTGTACAATATTAAAATTTTAAGCTTATTTTAACGTGATTTTGTCCTACTGGGATTGATTGTAGTTTTGTCATTACGTATGTTACATATTTTATGGCAACAGTAGCAATATCACAAATACAATCAGGCGCGGCCCGCTGACTTAGTACTAGGTGCGCAGGCTGTCTTTTTTTCTCTTTTTTTTTTCTACACGTCTGTAGGATATCATACATATCTATCTACCCATACACTTCTCACCGGCTACCTGAATCTAACCGGATCTGACAACAAGAGCGTGCGAAGCCTCTAAAACTAAAGTGTGTTGCAATATTGGAGATTAACTTGAAACTTCTGCACCCACCTACTACGATCCTTACATACTCCTTTTGCTTCGTCACCTTCATGATGCTCGCCACACGTCTCACTAGACAAGAGCATCATAAAATTACAACGACAAACTCCAAGACAACTTCAAAAGTTTAAATACTCTGTATAAATACGGAACAGTATCGCTTTCTGTTCCCGTGGTAGTGTTAAGTAATCAAACGTCCCGCTGTTTATCGCCTTTTGTTGCGATCCGTTGCGGACCGTTGCGGCTCATTGTTTCCGTTCACGGAGTTATTAGGGAATGGAGTGCATATTTTATTTATTTTTATGATGCTACACGTTTGACCACATGGGTGACCGAGTTTCCTCCGTGCCTCGGAAAGCACTTTAAGCTGTTGGTCCCGACTGTCATTTGTAGATCTTTGACAGTCGTTACGCATAGTCAGTGACCCAAAAGTCTGACAACCAATCTTGGTAAGGCTGGTCGACTATCGTATTACTCAGCACTAACTGGGTTGTGGAGGTCAGATAGGCAGTCGCTCCATGTAAAATATATAATGAAAAACCGGATGGATCTGAATACCAGTATTTTAAAGTGAGCCGGTAGGGATCCGGCAGGGAGCCAGGAGCTGTCTAACTGACTTCTACAACCCAGTTTCTGGATAAAAACGTTTATGTATGGTATTTCATATCTACCGATTTGTAGCTTGAAAACAGAGCAACGTTTCCATACACTCAAAATCCTCCAGAACACATATACGGCTGTTTTACATCTAATTGTTAATCCATTTACTTCATACTCCGTAACTCACTGTCTGCAGTCGACCATAGTCACTCATCTCGCCATCTCTCATTCGAGTTACGATCGAAAACGTTTAGTAGTACGAATGCATTTGACTGATGAGATTCTTTTTGTTTCCGAATGAGTTGTTGCGGTTGGTTTTAAATAGATTTGATTTTTTAGTGAGGTTGGGGAATAAAACCATTTTTAAATGCATTCTGCCTTGTCCTGTTCAAAATGGGATCTGCCTCATAAATCGTGTTTGAGAAGACCCTAAATTGCTGCTGTGCACTAGGTTCGATTCCCGGGCCGGGCCAAGTGTCAGTAAGTTTTTCCGTCAGGAATTTCACATTAGCAGTCACGGAGTCTGGATTTGTGCCCAGTTGATGGCAATAGGCTCGCCCTGGGACTAGAAGGATTAGAAGTTGTGATGTTATGTTAACCTACTATAAGAAGCAAATGAAATTACTGGCAGCATTGATGTCAATGTACGATTTATTTTTATGGAAATGCACACAAATAAAATGTATGACAAATGTAAAGGGTGTAACAAGATCCTTAACCAAGCCGAAAGGCACTTGTTCTCCCGATCATTGCGATATTTTTTTGTTCTAGACCATACCTGGGAACCTTCTTGTTACTGAGATATTGGGAGTCAAAGTTCCAACTTTTTCAAAAGTTTTTTTTTAATGCATGTTTTAAATTTTTTTTAAACACCTCCACGACCCCCGTACAATTCAATATCTCCATCAGCACAATGTTTTGATTGCGTTACATTGAGTCCTACCGTAAAACGTAATTTTTTACCCCAAAAAAAAGTCGTTTCCGAGCAATATTTAATTCGTAAAGTTACTTAGATGAATGTACAGAATGCTTGGTTGACGGCTTCGTTAAGGGTTTTTACACCCTGTATATACGATTCACAAAACTTCTGCAACAGACATATTTCCTACAAGATGCAATTTGGTTGACTGCTGAGTACGATACCTAGTTCGAGCAAAGCGTTGATAAGTATTTCCATCAAGAATATCTCAGTCTGTCTGGATTTGTACCGAAGTAGTAATCTCCTCCAGGCATTATAGGTGTGATGTTATGTTATGAAAGCTGGTAGCTTAGCTCTATCTAAATTGGAAGGCAAAATTGGTAATATTTCAGAAAAGCTGAAAACCACCTCAAAGGAACAACATGCTCACCTGAAAATCTCCCAAAATATTCAGAAGTAAGATAGCTTTCATCTAAACCACATTACGGAAGATATCCGTTTTATAGCCAAAAGGAGTTCTCGATAACACGGCGGTAAAGATAAGCAGACATCTTAAATATTAAGCATCGCTTGTACTTAACGTAAGCTGAGATTCGATACTTTACTAGTGACGGGATAACACCCCGGGATAAAACCGCGGGATTTTGGGAACGGGATTTACCGGTGGGGTAAAACAGATACAGTTTTGTGTTGTTTAAGTACATGTCAGAAATTGGGTTATTGTGTATAAAGGGGTGTATTAATAAGTTGCTTTGATGATGATTTTCACATAAAGACTTTTCGTAAAGCTACTAAAAAATGTTTACAATGTTATTTGCTAAAGTGACGTTTTCATACTGTGGTTTTTACAGATTTTGCTTTGTAGTGGCTTGATGCGATTTATTTATGGATGATGGAAAGTTTGTAGTATGCATTGGACCGACTATTGTAATCCAATTGTATAAGCGTTGACAAAGTACGTGTTCAAAGCACTGCCTGTACACTTTTCAAACCACTCATGATTTTTCAGTACAAGCAAAAGTTTTTTGATACATTGTGATGGTAGAAATAGCAATTTATTCAGTATCAGCTATCACATCCTCACAGTCACAAATAACAAAACTTCTGACATCCACTTTGAATTTCCAGTTCAACTTGAAAGTTCAACTTAAAAATAAAACTTCCCCGGGATGAAGTGTCGCAGCACTATCTCCGTGTGCTTATCCCGGGGCTCCGGACATCCGGCTTGTGACGTATCTGTTAGAGCTTGTAGTAAGCGGGACTTATATTATTATGTTCATACTTTGATGTCTCGGCTATCGATAATGAGATTATGATGGCTGGCACTTTGTGGGTGCGACGATTTTATGGGTAAGTAGACATTGGTAGTTCGAAGAGCAAATGGGTTATGACAGGTCGTTGATAGTATAATGTTGTGATAACATTAGGTAGGTTAAGCTTTTTGAGATTACCTCATCATCATCTTACTAGCCTTTTCTCGACTTTGTTTGGGTCGGCTTCCAGTCCACCCTTCCTGCAGCGTCTCTGACGGATCGCATTTGGAACGTGGTGATCCGACATAGAACAAGAGTTGTCGACATAGCTCACAGAATAAGTAAGCTGAAGTGGTAATGGGCCGGCCATATTAGCTGTAGAACCCATGACCGTTGGGGTAGACGTGTTTTTGAGTGGAGACCTCGAATCGGCAAGCGTGAGGTGGGACGCAGCAGTTTTAGTGGATCGACGATCTTCACAGGTTGGCTGGTAGC
Source organism: Noctua pronuba (assembly GCA_905220335.1). Classification (NCBI taxonomy): domain Eukaryota; kingdom Metazoa; phylum Arthropoda; class Insecta; order Lepidoptera; family Noctuidae; genus Noctua; species Noctua pronuba. The sequence goes on from LR999918.1 coordinate 10,121,971, forward strand.
TACTGGATAAGAGTGGCTGAGAATCGAGATGAGTGCGATTGAGGAGGCCTATGTCCAGAAGTGGCTGTAGGCTGATGATGACGCTGATATGATGGTTGTCGGATTTTCCTGCTTATGACTTCCCGTGTCGACTGCCAAAGATTTACGAATGACAGCCAGGATCAGCGACTTATGAGATGAATGGTCACCCATCCTCGGACGAAACTCGGCAAGCGTTGCTTTACCTCGAAAATCGTCCCTCAAACAATCTGTAATAACGGCAATTAATATTATAATCAACCCTTACAAGTTCTTATGAGCGAATTTGTTAAATATATCAGCATCGTCATATGTAGTTCATACCAAGTAAACGTGGCAAGTATTGGGGGTTTAATCACACGGTTTGGCGGTAATTGCCGAGAAACTTCCTCCGCGGCACATCGTACCGTTAATCGCGAAGAACATTTGGGAGGTAACGTTGCTATAATCACCGTCTTTGGATAGCTGTTTATTTTTATATGGACTAATATTGAAGATTTGGGTGCTTATCTTTCAGATGTGGGGGTTTGTTGCTGTGATTATATAATCTAATCTTTTACTCTGGACGCTCTTAATATGCACATATTTCTACATCGTTCTCACATATATGTATTATCTCAACATGAATGATGTAACCAAGATCTTGTAAAAATATTTTGATTGAAAAGAGTGTCCATGGAGTTTCTTGCCCATTCTTCTCCATAGAGATCTTCGCTTTGGAATGGGCAACTACAGTACTTTCACAAGTTATTATGCCTTGTGTCTGGGACTGTAGCTTCGCCTTCTTTGTTTTTCTGACATTCAAAAGTGCCTGTTATGGTCTAATTGAAATAAATGCTTTGAGTTTGAGTTTGAGTTTATTATCTTCACTTGTGGACCATGTTTAGGAACACTGTTTTAAGCTTTTACGGTTTACAACTAAACTTATACTGACACCTACGGGATATTTTCCGTGATTGTTCATTATTTTGAGCTCCCGATATTTCGACGCTGCTGCAAGCGCCATGATCGCGGGTTGAGCTCAAAATAATGAACAATCACGGAAGATATCCCGTAAGTGATAGTATAAGTTTACATGTTTAGGTATTGCACTTTAGGTGTTTAAATGTTATTTTTTTTCATTTACACCGTATTAAGAATAGAATGATATAGGTAGCTTTTTTAGTATAGTTGTGGGAAAAATTATAAAATTGAAAAAGTCTCTAAAACACTGTTTTAAAGATTTCACGGTTTATAACTAAACTTACACTGTCACTTAGGGGATATCTTCCGTGATTATCTATTATTCGCGCTATCGATTATTGGCGCTTGCAACAGCGTCGAAATATCGGGAGCCAGTGTTAATTAAGTCTCTAAAATTGACACAGGTATATAATATTCACACACTTACTTTTGATAGTTGAATTAAACACTGGTATACTCAAAGAATAGTGCAAAGAACAACATGTTTGACTTCTGTTTTGAGAAATAATGGATCTTTGTTTTCTTTATAAGAGTGTACGGGTCAACCACCGTACAGTACGTTTACCTGGGTCATCATTATTGCGCCACCCGCTCAGTATGTTTCCATCATTTATATTATTGCACTTTCTGTCCTCACAATACTCAAACAGTTTTTTTTCTCCTGATCATCTCTATAGAAATGTCATCATCTGCCTACCCTTTTCCCAACTGTATTGAGGTCGGCTTCCAGTCTTGCCGGATGCAGCTGAATACCACCACAACCCAGTTAGTACTGGGTAATACGATACCCCTTGGTAAGACTGGTTGTCAGACTTTTTGGGCCACTGACTGCCTAACGACTGTCAAAGATCTACAAATGACACCCGGGACCAACGGCTTAACATGCTTTCCGAGGCACGGAGGAAACTCGGTATGTAATGGGTAGTCACCCATCCACAGACCAACCTAGGCATGCACGGCTTAACCTAAAGAACGACCCGAGCGGCTGTTATTATTTAGTTACGAGCTCCTCCCTATATCTCTATAGAAATGTAAAGCCTCCTAAAATAATGTCCGTCGAGAATCCCGGATATCAGACAGCACTATCGACGTGAAGCGACGGCGACTTATCCCGGACGACGTCCGGTTACTTATCTAACAAAGCCTTCGTGTAATCGCGTGTGTTATTCATACTGTTTGTATGGGAAGATAGTGTCGTCATTCATACTCGTATAGTTTGTATGGAAAGGTTCATTAGGATCCTTCGAAGAGAGTTCTTTGTACGTAAGTTTTGCTTCGTACTGATTCAAAAGGTAGCGATGTAATTGCTACATGCACGACCCTTTTCAATTTTGATGTTCAAGTTGGCAAGATCCGCCGCTCGGATCAATCTTCAGATGAAGCCGCACTTGCCTAGGTCGTTCTGTGGATGGGTGACCACCATTGACATACCGAGCTTCCTCCGTGCCTCGGTAAGCACGTTAAGCCGTTGGTCCCGGCTGTCATTTGTAGATCTTTGACGGTCGGCACAGGTAGTCAGTGACCCGGAAGTCTCACAACCAGTCTTACCAAAGGGTATCGTAGCCCTTCGTACCCAGCATCAACTAGGTTATGGAAGTCAGATAGGCCGACCGAAACCGACCCCAAAATGGTTGCGATAAGGCTAGGTAGATGATGAAGTTAGCAAAATAATGGAAACACTTTAGTGTTGCAGGTGTCTCTCTGTGCTGTTTTGTTATCAACTCATTTGAAAGTTATAGTGCTGGTGTCATTGCACATAGACATGTCCTTTTAAATTCTTGATGTTCATAATCTAACCAAAGTTGACAATGTTGTGAATAAGTTTTTGGTGCTGCAAATCTTTCTCCATCGGCCTTTATTTCAAGGATAGAAAAAAGCATGTTGCGCATTTCAAAGACTATTATATGTATTAGATAGTGATATTCCAACAGAAAAACCATCACTGTTCAGCCCAATTTTCGTCCGTCTAAAATTGGTTGAACCGTAGTTTTTACTGTAAATTGAACCAAATAAGCGACGAGGCAGACAGAGAAACTCAATTTAGCATTTGTAAAATTACTGTAGTTTCCATTGTCTAGAAATAAACTTGTCACTCGACTATGTCATAATTTCTTTCAACAAAAAAATAAATCATCACTTTAAAAACAAGAAAATAAAACGGAATAAGAAAAGCTTAATTTGATTAAAGTCATTCTGGACGGAGCGATGACAAATTGTGAGAAAATATTATTTGTGGACGATAGTTGGGTCTTTCACCCTAGAGTTGAGCTGTCATTTGAAATCTGTCTCCGTTTGTTGGTGCTATTTTTATCTTATGATGGAAACTGTACTTTGTATACACCGAAACTTTTTCTAAAAATATTGTTTGGAAACCCAAACCATTACTCTTGGTACATACCAACTACTATAATATTATAAATGTGAAAGTTGGTGAGGATGGATGTATGTTTGTTACTCTTTGACGCAAAAACTACTGGATGGATTTGGACGAAATTTGGCACATATGAAGTTTTTTTTTTGTTCACGGGGAAAACCCTCAAAAGGCGACCGGTCTTTGGGGATAAGACCGGGGAGTGTGGGATTTCGACCTCACTAAAATCACCCCGGTGGTCACCATCCGCACATAGGAGGAGGCACCGTTTCCTCTTAAAAGACCTGTCGGAGCCCCCTCTTTGCAACGCCCGTAGTTCATAACCTGGATACATTTTGTCCCGGTGTACGATCCCGTGGGAGAATTACCGAACTCCACGTGGGTGGAGCCGCGGGCATCTGCAAATATCTTATCGTATGTGGGTGTGGGTTAAGAATTTCAAGATTATAAGTAAAGGATCATATCTACTTATGGACGTACAAATACATAACGTTTTCTCATGAATAGGTTGGTTGTCTCTTATGTGTGACTGCGCACTGATCCCTAGCAGGGATTTATTGGGGTTTTCCATTAAAATTTCTCCATCTACGATTTCATTTCTACAAAGTTTCATCACGTCCTGATTCTCACGAATTCTGACTAGCCAGACAATTGGCAGACATTCTTCTTTACTTTTACAACAATATAAAAAGCACCTGTACCCAATTCACCCCCTCTCCGCATTTCACCCCCATTGGTTATCGAACATTTTCTATTGAAATCACCTGAATTGGGATGACAAGCACTAACTCGGATCTTCTTATTGAATTTTTTAGGTATTGAGAAAATATGTCTAGACCTGGAAAGTGACAGGTAAAACCTGTCTACGCCTACGTACGATTTTATTGAAATATTGCCTGAAAATTGTGAAATTATATTCGTTTTCGGTCTAAGGTTTGAGTGAAATTGCTTGTATAGCTTCTTTTACGTTGGTAAATAGTTTGACTTGAACAAAAGTTACCACATACTTGCAAAAACTCACGGCTTTTCCCGTGGGGCTCAGCAAAAACTACAGATCGCCATCTGATAGGATTCTTATATACTTTTTGCTTCAAAAAACAACCCATAGATCAATCACCACTTGACACGATCAAAACTTGTGTTAATAAATAAGACTTAAAACTATGTTAGTAGCACTTCACTTGTTCACACTTTGCTTGAGTGGGCTGACCAGAGGAACTTCACGTCCTGCGGCCAAAAGTCTTCCTCCATTACCATGGGCAGATAACAATTTGATACTTGCACCACGAACGCCTTGAAGTTGATGTTGCGGCGCGACTCCAGTAACTGCACCCTTGCGGCCTTGGTGTGTACCTCGTCTTTTGGCGCACGTACTCCACAATGCTTCGTCCACGTTCATACATCTATGATTCAAAAATGGCCGCTTTAGCAGAATCATAATTGGATAATAATAAGAATCACGTCAAAATTGTCATAGACACAGTTACAATTATGAATTTTCATTTTGTGATTATTTTACGAATTGAAACGTAATTCATATTATTATCCTTTTGACCCCCTGGTCATACACGCACGCCGGTAGCGAGTACCTACTACGCACCTGACATAAGAAAATTACCAATAAGGTCAGTTTACATAATATGTCCTTCTAGGGCGCCTTCTCCCGGTGATAAAAGTTCCTATTAGAGTGGACAATTTCCACGCTTCACAATCTCAACCACAGAATCAGAACCCATAAGCGTAACCAAACATTAATACCCAACTATTACCATAATCTGACTCTATTACCGCGATACGTTGATAGCGAAACTTTATGTCGTTTCACCCCTTCTCACCCCCTTAGTTCACCCCGTTTCACCCCCTCAGCTAATTCACTTAGTTAGTTATCATACGTAGTTGTGAAGTTATCTCATTATCGTGCGAGAGTTTCAATGATTTTTTATGTATTTATTTTTAAAATAAACGCGGAAGGAAACTCTACGGGTTGTATGTATGTGAATATTTTTTTACAGATAGTGGATGTCACTAGGGATTTGAAGCTTTTTATACTGAAAGTAGTTTTTGGTATTTGTAATCAGTCTGGTATATCGTTTCGTAAAAGAATAAAAAAGAGTAAAGAATCGTCAAAGAGATGGGCGCCAGCAATATCCAAAAAGAACTCGGAAACTGCTGTTTTTCAATCTGACTGTTTCAATATTTGTTTTCAACGTATAGGGAACTAGCTTGTGCCCGCGACTTCTCTCGCGTTCCTTTAGAATTTAACAATCAAATCGGGTTGTATTCTGCTTGTTATTCCATCATGATTCGAAAGACACATAGCGCCGTCTATGAGCATAAGAACGTTATTGTTGTTTTCCGTGTCCGTTTCTGAATACCAGAGAACGTATATGCTAAATTTCAGGATGATCGTTTCAATGCTTTAGGCGTGAAATGGTAACAAACAAACTTACATTCGCATTTATAATATTAGTAAGGATGAAACGCCATATGAAGGTTCTGTGGTATGTTCAAAGCTACAATAATACGAGCTTCCAATCCTAAATAGAATATCTATGTAGTTTAAAATCTACGAATTTTATTTTTTTACTCCACAAATCTACAATACAAACTTCATCATCAGCCATCTGTCTTTCCCCACCTATATTTCGGTCGGCTTCCAGTCCTACCAGATACAGCTGAATTCCAGTACTTGACATGGAGCGATTGCCAATCTGACCTCCACAATCCAGTTACCTACTGGGCAACAAGGTACCACTTGGTAAGTCTGGATATTAGAATTTCGGGAATCTGACTTGACGTAGGTTTCGTGGTATTGTATGGTCAGTCATCCATGGACCGACCTCTGCAAGCTTATCTTAACCTATTTTTTTTTCGGATGGGATATCATCTAATGACCCCTCCCGCTCTGGGTGGAGTGGAAGAGAGTGTCAGACTCTTATTGACTAAAACCCATCCATGTTCCTTCTTTGCCCTTTGTGTTCCAGGGCCGCGGTATCTCTTTCGAATAGTCCTGCAGCCCAGCTTATCTTACCTTGATGATCGATTGATCGACTCTTGTAGCTGTTATTACTTGGTCGGGAGCCCTGACTTAAAATAACTAAACAAATACAAATATGGAAGTCTTACAGGTTTAAAAGAAACCTCGTAACTGCGCGAGACTATTAACTTATATAGGTTTATGCGACAGTTTACTCCTTATTGCTGTTAAGCCTGAGATTTAAATGAATCATATAGATAAATGATACTAAACAGCTCTTCAGGATTACCGAAGGTAAGCAGAGGTGCCCATATTTCACCAGTCCTGTTTTTTGCTCATGTATTATGGGGCGATTATAAACACATGATCTTCGAAAGGACAACAAAAATACGAGAAGTTCCTTGAATAGTAAAAATCTCAACATTATTTTGTGTATGACCTGCAAAGCTATTCATAAACGCTTCGATTCGATTTCGATTCGACAAGTCGTATGTCCATCTTTTTTTGACATTACGATAGCGAGCGAGATTGACATACGACTTTCCGAATCGAAGCGTTTGTGAATAGCTAAGCAGATGTATGATCGTAACCGAAGCGAAAAGAGTATGTAAGGAACTTAGCAGATGAAGTTGTATAGTTTCTGCCTACCCCCATCGGAATACGGCGTGACTTTACTAAAACATAAGTACCCAAACAACATTAGTTTTTATGTTCAATTAGAACAACTAATAACTAGGAGGGATGTCACTATCCCTGTTTATGAGCAGGACCCGAAAACACTATAATATCGTGACCCTAGTTATAATGAGGAGCCGGGTCTTATGTCCGTAAATTTTGTTTTAAAAGTCGTTGTGTTATTGAAGATCATCTGCCTAGCCTTTTCCCAACTATATTGGGGTCGGCTTCCAGTCTTAACCGGATGCAGCTGAATACCAGTATTTTACATGGAGCGACTGCCTATCAGACCTCCACAACCCAGTTATTACTGGGTAATACGATACCCCTTGGTAAGACTGGTTGTCACACTTTTGGGCCACTGACTACCTAACGACTGTCAAAGATCTACAAATGACACCCGGGACCAACGGCTTAACGTGCTTTCCGAGGCACGGAGGAATCTCGGTATGTAATGGGTGGTCACCCATCCACAGACCAACCTAGGCAAGCACGGCTTAACCTAAAGATCGATCTGAGCGGCTGTTATCATTTAGCCACGAGCTCCTCGTTGTGTTATTGAAGATATTTCTAATAATTTGCAAGGCAAGACGTCACCTTCGTCTCCGTAAAGTACGAGTACTTTGATTTTCGTCTGCAAAGGTCACACGGTATACAAAAGAGTGCGAAGAACAGTTAGGGGTCTCGCGCACCACGAGTTGTAGCATGCCCGGCCGTTATTTTGGACAAAACTGGTCGGACACCCGGTCGTACTACCAAATTTTCTTCCTCGTTTTAACGAAAAGTTGTGGTCGCATAGTGCGCGAGGTCCTTTATAGTTGTACTTGTCTAGGGTGCAGGTTTTCATGGCGCCTTGCTATAATGGAACGAACTCCACCATCTTCTTTTTAACTCCCGACGCAAAAAGAGGGGTGTTATAAGTTTGATCGCATTGTGTGTGTGTGTGTGTGTGTCTGTCTCTGGCACCGTAGCTCTTAAACGAGTGAACCGATTTGGACGCAGTTTTTTTTATTTGAAAGCTAGTTTCTTGGCGATGGTTCTTAGATACATTTTTATCAAATTATATATATTGATATGGAGGATGAAAGTGGGTATTAAAAATCGAATATTTTCAAATATACCCAAGTGGGGTATCAAATGAAAGCGCATGATGTGTATATTAAAATTAGACATGTTTTTTAATCAATGAAGGATGAAAGTGGGTATTTATTTTTCATCTTTTATTTTTTAGTTGGGGTTTTTTTAATTTTAAATTTAATTGTAATTATCATTACTTCAATACAATTCCCACAGGCTATTGCACAAATCTATACCAAAAGCAATCCGCTGATAATGATACTCGAGCGCTAAAACATCCATGCAACACCATAGATGCAAGACATCTTATCAAGATCTCTAAACGTCCACATCACCACGATGACATCAACTTAATCTGTAACATCAACAGGTGCTAACGTACAAGTACGTCGTCACTAATAATGTCCTCTCTGTTATAATTAGTGCGGTGTGTGTACTATCAGCACCGACAGAGACCGTTATGTGCGAACAATGGATGGTTTGTGAGTGGGGAGATAAGCTGGAATGGAAGGTTTGTCAAAGTATTGTAGTGGGCAATTGATGTTTAATACCAGCCTGTTACTGTCCCACTGTTGGGCAAAGGCCTCTTCTCATACAGAGAAGGCACGAGCATTGATCATCACGCTTGCTCAAGACGGGTTGGCGATTTCAGACTTATATTAATTATAAGTCCAGGTATCCTCACGATGTTTTCCTTCACCGATGTCTGTGATGTCCAAGATAAACTTAGAAAAATACATATGAGTTGAAAAAGTCACATTGGTACTTGCCCGGATTTGAACCCACAACCTCATATGAGAGGCGAGGCCTTAACCTCTGGGCCATCACGACGCTGTTGTGTGATGTTTAGTTTTAAATGAGTATACAAGAAAAAGAAAGAAAAAATTATTTATTTGTCGCAGGGACATGACGTGCATACAAACAAAATAAGTTAACAAAATCATAAGCACAACAAATATTATAAATACAACAGGATAGAAACAAAGAAAAAAATAGCTAACAGCTTGCACGTCGTGACTGCGACAAGCAGGTTACCCTATTTTTGTATTGACTGGCTGCTATATGACGAAGATTAGCCAGTCAGCAAAGAAGACCGAATGGTATCTGCCCGTGGTGCTAATGATGCGCAGAAACATTCTCTTAATATTGTCAGTCTTGGAAAGAGTAGCTACACACGGTGGCACATGAAGCTGTACATTTCCAGTATAACTTGGCCTCGCTTTGTTTAGATTTTCTATACATTGGGAAATCTGCATAAACTAGTTTTGTATAGCTTGATTGACTGTCGTGCGTACACTCTCCGAGCCAGTAGAAACTTTCGTATAAAATAGCGGGACGATGTTACGGACGAAATCGATCAATGGTCCAAGCTCTAGACCGAAAAAACTAGAAGACATGGGAAGATCCTTCCCCGCAACTGGCATGATGCAGACTAACAGTTAAACTAGCACAGAATACATTAGACTTAAAATGAGCAAAACTATCCCTACTTATCTCATCCTCATCTGCCTAGCCTTTTCCCAACTATGTTGGGGTCGGCTTCCAGTCTAACCAAATTCAGCTGAATACCAGTATTTTACATGGAGCGACTGCCTATTTGACCTTCACAACCTAGTTAGTACTGGGTAATACGATACCCCTCGGTAAGACTGGTTGTCAGACTTTTTGGGCCACTGAATACCTGTAACGTCTGCCAAAGATCTACAAATGACAGCCGGAACCGACGGCTTTACGTGCTTTCCAAGGCACGGAGGAAACTCGGTATGTAATGGTGGTCACACATCCACAGACCAACCTAGGCAAGCACGGCTTAACCTAAAGTTCGATCCGAGCGGCTGTTACTATTTAACCACGGGATCCTCCACTATCCTTACTTATCTGTTGGCTAAAAAAACGGGCAAGAAGGAAATTCTTGTTCTACCCATGATACTAGCCATTTTCTTGATGTGCTACAAACTCTCTAAGTCCAGTAAAGCCGTGCAGATGTAACCAATAATGGTCTTACTACTATAAATTAGTATGGATTCGCTGCGGTGTATCTAGATGGGGCAGACGCCTATTATGTATATTGAGACGATCACACAATACCGGATTATACACCAGATAGCAGTGGTCAGTGGAGCTCAAACGTTGTGGAAGATCGGGTCTTTATTGCAACTTAAGTAACTTAAGTATCTTAACTTAAGTGTCTGCCTAGCCTTTTCCCAACTATGCTGGGGTCGGCTTCCAGTCTAACCTAAGTCTAGATGCAGCTGAATACCAGCATTTTACATGGAGCGACTGCCTATCGGACCTCCACAACCCAGTTAGTACTGGGTAATACGATACCTCTTGCTCAGTCTTACGACTGGTTGTCAGACTTTTTGGGCCACTGACTGACTACCTAACGACTGTCAAAGATCTACAAATGACAACCGGGAACCGGGACCAACGGCTTAACGTGCTTCCCGAGGCACGGAGGAAACTCGGTATGTAATTGGTGGTCACCCATCCACAGACCAACCTAGGCAAGCACGGCTTAACCTAAAGATCGACCCGAGCGGCTGTTATTATTAAGCCACGAGCTCCTCCAGCTTAACTACACAATAATTTATCAAATTAACATACAATAGCATCGCATACGAACTTGTAACTCCTAAAATTGGTTCAGTGAGTCAGTTAAGTGACATTATGTTAAGGTTCGCTCCTCTACGACTCGGCGTTATAAACTTAACTTTGAACTGTAAAGTTAAGTTAAAGTTGAACTAGCTTCCTTTTAACGTATGGATAAGTTAGAGAGAAATGTTTGTTTTACTTTGTTGTGTAATGGGATAGTTTGTTTTGTCGATACTTTGTGTGAGAAGGGTTTTAAATTTAATGTTTGCCTAGATAATTGGCAATCGACTCGCCAATTTCGGGCATTGACGGCACTGTTGGCGCAGTGACTGAGCGATTGATTGCTGCGCTGCGTGTCGAGGGTGCAATCCCCGCACGGAATAAACATTTGTATGGTCTACAGGTAGTTGTTCCGGGTCTGGCTGTTTGTGTATGTGAGTTTATAAACGCACCAATGATTAGGACAAATTCTTAGTGTAGGGCAATGTTTTATAAAAAAAATACACTTTTTATATTATCAATTTCTGAAGTTTCATACGACTGGCAAATATCTCGCTGCCAAAGAAGTATGACTCGGTAACAAGGTTAAAATTAACCTACAAGCGTCTGCTTTAATCGATTTACCCATGTTTAAAAATCCCAATGAAACCACTTGACCCGGGCATCAAACCCAGGGCCCCTCGATAACAGTTCATCAGACACACTTGCGACTATAAAAGCGATGAATATCATCTTCATCATCTGCCTAGCCTTTTCCCAACTAAGTTGGGGTCGGCTTCCAGTCTAACCGGATGCAGCGGAATAATAGTATTTTACATGGAGCGACTGCCTATCTGACCTCCATAACCTAGTTAGCATTAGGTAATATTATACCCCTTCTTAAGACAGATTGTCAGACTTTCGGGCCACTGACTACCTGTAATGACTCAAAGATTTACGTGCTTTCCGAGGCACGGAAAAAAATCGGTATATAATGGGTGGTTGCCCATCCACGGACCAACGCGGTTTACCCTTCGGATTGGCAGTTATTATTTAGCCACGAGCTCCTAAAAAAAACAATGACAATCATATTCATTGTTAAATGACTGATGTAGATAGTAATATTACACCGTTACGCTCTATGTTTGAGCACCACTGCCCGCTCACAATGGCGGCAGTGAGCGTCAAAGCATACGACAGTTAGCACGGCGACCTGGGATAATCGAGATCGGCTGCACCTTGCACCTGTATATACCTACATACCTACAGGCACGTTCTGGTATGTACACGGTTTGTGATCTTGTGTACCTACCTACATACTTGTGTGTTAAGATAACCTGAAGAGGGCTCTTATTGACATCGAAAATACATGATGTACGAAGAGAGTCTTTAATATTCTTTGTAAAGAGTTCTCATTTAACCCATTTACCACTAAACCCTATCCTGCACGCACTCGGCTGAACTCTAACTTTTTTTTTAAAGCGCGTAGTGCTTTATTTTTTTTCCCCGTTTCATTAATGCCTAACCTGTTGTCAGAGTGTATATCGGTGTAACAGAAAGTTGTTCAGTTTGATGGTCTGCAGCATGTCCTTTCATATGGCTATACCCTTTCAGTTACACCCTGTATAATCGCAAGCGCGACTGCTAAACATGAGGTCCTGGATTTGATTCCCGGGTCGGGCAAAGTGTCATTGGGTTTTTCCATCAGGAATTTCATTATTCAGTAGCAGCTACGGAGTCTGGATTTGTACCCGGTTGATGGCAATAGACTCGCCCCTATTACATGGGACTTAAGCAAAAATGGGGGTTACAGGCCTTATGTTAAATTCTAAAACATTTGCTTACTCCACCACTCTGTGTCTCAACTCACACATAATTGAATTTATTACTCCAACAAACACTAATGTGAACCCCTAAATACGTTACCTCTAACTGGACCAGAGGTAGACCAATGCACACCTGACGAAACACTTTCCTAATACATTTAGTACTAGGAGATTCATTCAGGGGTCCAATTTGTGTCCCCATAGAAACACGGGTGCTAGTAATTACGTACTTATAGCTATTTGTGCGACGACATGGGTCCGGTAGAAGGGAACTGTTATTTCTTGGGTTAAGTAAGAAAAAAGATAATGTTTAGGTGTGTTTACTTGTTTAGCTTATCGTTATCTTGCAGCTGGGGTCGCCATTTTCTGTCTTACTATTATTCTGTGTTAGCTGTTGTCCGCGTACATTGTCCGTGAAATTATTGTCTTCTTTCTTTTTTTTTTATCGCGTGGTTAGGGCCTAACCTGGTGTCAGAGTTTTTATGCCGCCCATGGGCCTCTGACATGGTTTTAAATGCTGTCGAGAAATATCTCTAGGGCATGCTGGTTTCCTTCACCGAAGCAAGTGATAATTATACAATACGCACATGAATCCGGAAATTATTATAAAAATAATACCTATTTGAATCGGACTTTTGTTTACAATTTCATTGGTTTAATTTTTTGCACGGAACCCTAATCTTTTTTCTAAAATAAAAGTAGCCTTAGTTACTCGTTATTACATCAGCTATATTATGCCAGTAAAAGTCGCGTTAACGGTTTCAGAGATTAGGCGGAAAAAACAGATAGACATTTTTTGTTATAAGAACCGTGTAAAGGGTGTAAAAAGACCCTAAACGAAGCGGAAAGGCATTTGCTCTTCCCGTCAATGCGATCATTTTTTTGTTCTAGACCATACCTGGGAAACTTTTTCACAAGTTTTTTTTTAAATAGGTACATGTTTTTAATGTAAGATTTTTACTTTAAACAAATCCACGACCCCCGTACTATTCAATCCGTTATGTTAAACGTGATTTAGTTTGATGTACAGAATGCTTGGTTGACGGCTTCGTGAAGGGTCTGTTTACACCCTGTATACGTGCAGCATATGCATTTAGTATTTTAAAGTTACAAACAGAAACTTGAATTTTATTTATTTGGATAGATTATACTTCAAGAATCAGTAGATTGTTATTTTGGTATGAGCTCTATGTTCACTAAATTCAATTTTCCTTTTTGTACACATTTTTCGAGTATCATCGTCCATGTCCATGTCCCGTGGGACCATAGCTGGCTTAGGGAGTGTTCTCTTTGTTTTAAGCGAGCCAACTGGAATAGTCGCCTTTTTTTAGCCGGAAAAATCAAAACAGAGAAACAAAATCATGGACAGAGTTTAATTGGGAGTTCTGAAACTTGGAATTCTGGTCAATCCAGTAATAAACTTATACTGTCACTTACGGGATATCTTCCGTGATTGTTCATTCGATCATGGCGCTAGCAACAGCGTCGAAATATCGGGTGCTCAAAATTATGAACTTTAAATTTAGTTTTAGACCGTGAAAGCTTAAAGCAGTATTTGAATCCAATAATAGAAGCAGGTATAGCTAGGCAGGTTTAGGTTAAGCCGTATTTGCCAAGGTTGGTCTATGGATGGGTGACCACCCATTACATACCGAGTTTCCTCCGTGCCTCGGAAAGCACTTAAAGCCCCTGGTCCCGGCTGTCATTTTTAGATCTTTGACAGTCGTTACAGGTAGTCAGTGGCCCAAAAAGTCTGACAACCAGTCTTACTAAGGGGTATCGTATTACCCAGCACTAACTGGGTTGTGGAGGTCAGATAGGCAGTCGCTCCATGTAAAATACTGGTATTCAACTGCATCCGGTTAGACTGGAAACCGACCCCAACATAGTTGGGAAAAGGCTAGTCAGATGATGATGAATAAAAGCAGGTATATCAACCGATTTCCTGAAACTTCTGAAATCCTGAAAAATTGTGTAGTGTTTTTTGAGGTAGGTACCCCAGTTGTACTTATTGTAACAACTAATGACGTAATAGAAACTCATCGTTTTATGTCAAATGCAGAAAAAGAAAACTGTTATATTTCACAAAAAATCACTTGATTCCTTTAACTGCCCTTTACAAAAGGCTATGAACTTTCAAAAGTATATTTCTTCGCGTAACTTTTCCTTTTTGTCCGTATTTTTTTTCCGGCTAATAGATTTTAACAGCCTCGTCCGTTTCAGTAGATAAACGCAGAAATACTTGAGGCAATTCTGTTAGTTTGTGTTTTATGTTTTTCGAAACTGAGGCACGTTTTCTGAACGTTATTCACTGTCTGATAAAGTTAGTGTTTTGTGAATGTGAACTCGACTTTATTGGGTTTACGTGATAGTTTTTTTTCTGCAGTTTTCTGAATGCATATTTTTTGTTGTTTGTGTTTTATTTGGTTTTTGTATCAGTGATTTCTGTTTTCATTTGTCTGGATTTAAAACCGGTTGATGGCAATAGGCTTGCCCCCTATTAAATGGAATTAAATGGAACTTAAACATTACTAGCGTTATAAGGGTGTCTATAGGTATCTGCCTAACCTTTGTGACTGGTTGATGGCAATAGGCTTGTTTCCTATTAAATTGAACTTAAACATAACTGGTGTTATAAGGGTATCTATAGGTATCTGCCTAACCTTTGTGACCGGTTGATGGCAATAGGCTTGCCCCCTATTAAATGGAACTTAAACATTACTGGCGTTATAAGGGTGTCTATAGGTATCTGCCTAACCTTTGCGACCGGTTGATGGCAATAGGCTTGCCCCCTATTAAATGGAACTTACATATTACTGGCGTTATAAGGGTGTCTATAGGTATCTGCCTAACCTTTGTGACCGGTTTATGGCAATAGGGTTGCCCCCTATTAAATGGAACTTAAACATTACTGGCGTTATAAGCGTGTCTATAGTTATTTCTCTGCCTAAGTTTTCGGGGTAACAAGTGTGATGTTTTACTTTTTGGTACTGGTATTCCTACTGATATTATAAATGCGAAAGTTGGTGAGGATGGATGGATGGATGATGGATGTTTGTTACTCTTTCACGCAAAAACTACTGACCGGTTTTTATCCCAGTACGATCCTGTGGGACATTACCGAAGTCCACGCGGGCGAAGCCTCGGCAATAAGCTAGTATGAGCTTATTTTTTTTTAAGATGGGAAATCATCAAATGACTCCTCCTGCTCTGGGCGGAGCGGAAGGAAGTGTCAGACTTGTACTGACTAAAACCCGTCCATGTTCCTTCTTAGCCCTTTGTGGTCCAGGGCCGCGGTATCTCTTTCGAACAGTCCCACAGTCCCGCAGCCCCGGCAGGCATCGGCCCTTGCGGGCCCCTTCCCGTTGCTGACATCTCTTTGAGGTGCGCGTGGAACACGAACGCGCCAAGAAAACATACTTCAATACAATTTCAGCTTATTATTTCAGTTAAAATTGTCCAATGTCTACTCTATTCATATTTTTCTCGTATTTCTGACGAAAACAACAATTCTAATAAACAATAAAAATAAATAACGATCCCGATCGTGTTATAATAGTAGTTACAACTGTAATAACATTAGTAGTAATACACGTTGTTGGCTATTTGCCTACACATGTAAGTTTTACCTAGAAACAATATACACGTTAGTTCCCTACGGCCGCAAGCGACTGATGGTTATATTATTGGCTATTTATTCATTCCTGGGGTGCTATAAACTACCCCTATGTCACTTGCGTCGCCCAATATGGATAAAATGTTGTTAAAATATTTTTTAACAGTATCATACGTAGATACATCAGTTTTTTTTAAAGACGTTGCCCCACACTAGAATTTCTCCTGTATCGTGGGTGCGTTTACAAACATTTAAGCTCATATATACAAAAAACCAGACCCGGAATAAACTACCTGTAGGTCATACGAATATTTGTTGCGTGTGGTAATCGAAACGGTGACACGCAGCGCAGCAGCCAATCGTTCAGCCACTGCCCCAACCATGCCGTCATCAGTACTCAAACATAAAACTTATCTTTCTAAATTCGACATAAAAATGACTGGAGTTATCTCTATATCTGGCTATTATTCAACTTTGCGACCACATGTCCTTTAAATAAGCTTATGACAGGCTAATTTGTCCTAATATTCTAGCCAATTTGGCCAAATTTTCTCAACATTTCGTTCGGGGTCTTTTAAAGAAAATTAATTAATCAAAATCAAAATACTTTATTTCACATAGGCCTAGATGGGCACTTATAAAACGTAGACAAAAAGGTGCACGGTTCGGGTTGGTCGTTTCCTATGGAGAAGAACCGGCAAGAAACTCCATGGTAACTCTTTTCAAATCATTTGGTATTACAATATTATCATGGTTACTACAGCATTTATACTTAAGTATGGGGGGATAGCGTAGGAACGACAGTAAATCGTTGTTTACTATAAAAGATGTAAAACAATTCAAACTTACACTCGATCACGAGATCAAGCACCAGTCGTGGTATTCTACAACGGAGGCTTCAATACATTACAGGAAGGGATAGGTACTATTATTAAACTTCAGGAAATAAAACATTTCACACTTAACCTACCATTAGGTTTTTTCTTGTCATGCCATTATGACAAGAAAAAAAACATTTTGTTCAGTAAAAGCCAAGTCATCCCCTGCTCCATTATTAATTAATACGTAATATACGGATATCTAATTAAATAATTACTCCCTAACATGCAAAAGTACTAGGAAACTATAAATGAATGGAGTAGTCAAGTAGTGTCGGAACTCCGTAAGCAGTGAACGTAAAATTTTATAGCACATTGCCGCTCCAGTAATTCTCGTTAGTAAGTACTTAAGTAGTATCGATACAAGGAATATGTTTTCTACGATAATTATGAAATTAGCGTGGTAATGTTCGATTAGCAGGTTAATATGACTTGTTGGATATTAGCCTGTAGTTATAAAAATTCAGGGGATTGGGTTATACGAACAAATAACAAAGGAACAAAGTATAAACTGTGATTTGTAAATATTTTCATTGCGTTTAATCATCACCGTGTGTGAATGAGTCAAAAATATATGTATGCAATTTAATAAAATTGAAGTGTCTGTTTGTAATATCAAAAAAACAGCTTTTTACTGAATGCATATTAAAATATATACGGCACTAATAACAAAAACACTTTTTTTTTCAATTTTTGTCTGTCTGTCGGTCTGTCTGTCTGTTTGTTCCGGCTAATCTCCGAAACTGCTGGACCGATTTTGACGGGACTTTTACTGGCAGATAGCTGATGTTATAAGGTCTAGCTTAAGCTACTTTTATTTTAGAAAAATAATTAAGGATCTGTGCAAAAAAATTAGAACCCTTGAAATTGATAACAAAATATGATTAAAAAAGGGAAGTAGTATTTTTTTAATAATTTCACGCGAACGAAGATCGCAGGCAACAGCTAGTGTTTAATAAAAAAGATTGTTGTATACAGGTTGCTTCTTTTTTTGTTTTTTCTAAATGGCGTATACACCATAAACCATAAATAAAGCTAGTGTCAGCTCCACTGTATTTCTTTCAGCGCAAATCATTATAAACATTTAAAACTTTCATAAAAAAATATTTTTCACAAGTACGCACTTAGTACGGCGTTGAAAAAAAAATCTCATTTAGTAGGTTAACACTTAAAAAAAGTCGTAAAAATATAGACACTTTTTTAATATAGTTGTTAAACATAATACAATCGGATGTCATAAAATTCAGTACGTTTCTATTAACGACCGGCCCGTCGGCTGTTTCAAGTTTAATGCAGTTTTAATTTTTCTCGACATTTTTCTGCACTCTTTTTTATGTGACAGTTTACATTTTATTTGTTTTTAAATCGTCTTCGTTTTTTTTACGTTTCTCTGTAATTTTCTGTCTTTTTTACGTCAACTCAGCTAGATTTTATTTTAATTTGAGACAGTGTCTCAGTTGTATTATATTACCTTTTCTGCAGACTGTCGTAGATATTTTATTTAAAAAAAATGTTTATTGTGTCTTAAATAGTTACATTTACAAATGCGAATGAAACAGCCCCAGTAAATAATAAATGATAATTGTGTTGGGGGTTGTCTTGCTCCTTCCCTCAATTGATAGTTTGCAATATTGAGACTTTATAACATTAAATTTAAGAACAACATTTTAAGAACAAAGAGGAACAAAGTAGTTAGCAGCTCTGTGTAGTGTATGTGTATCATAGTAGTGTGTGATGGTTGGTTTGTGTGTGTGTGTGAGTGGTTGTGTGTGCGTGTGTACGTATTTGCTGATAGTGCAATTATAGTCGAAATTGATAAAGAAGCAGGGGCGTGCCGTCCATAGAGGCAATTAGGCCTAGCCTACCTTATCAATCCTATCATAAACGCCAACTCAAGTGCAATTATTATACCTTTGTAATAAAAATTATTTTAAAAGTTAAAACTCCTGTTATAACACTTATAGCAACTTGTCGCGCCCGTGTGACGTAACACTAACACAATACTGTGAGCTAACCTCGCGTCGTCAATTGTAAGGCGAAATCGGTTGTAGAGTATTTTTGATTCATAAATTTACGCACACTGGTGCATATTTTCGTGTGTATAAACGGCACACATGTCTAGATAATAGGCGTGTCTCCCGGGAAAGGAGACGGCCTGTGATTGGTTAAATAGATTAACATGAATGAAGATCAGAGTTGCCATTTGTAGAAATTAAACCGAAATTCCGGCGAATTCGAGAAACAGACTACACACAAACACGATAGTTTTCTTAATGACTACTATAACCAGTTAAAAAAATAGGGTGGTATTTTTGAATTTATACCTAAAAAATAGCAAAAGGCCTATAAAAATAATTAAAAACTATATGAATTTTATTTTTCGCTTTGATTTTCGGGGAGTTTTTAAAATAAGTATGACAAGCACGTGCTGTCAGACTCAGTATTATCCGGCAAAATTTTGTTAACAGATTTTACATATGATTTAGGTATGACAATGATGCAATTTAATTTGGAAGTGTTTTTTTTAACAAATTACGAATTAATTTTTTCCTAGTCACGCCATTATTATTTCATGTGACAAGCAAATTTAAATGCGATTTTGAATGTTATCATATTTTACCAAGTTAAACCTTATCAGTTATTCGTTTTGAAACGAACATTAATGTAAATATTATATGTTGTTTAGTATTTGTTTATTTACTTAAAAATGGTGTTCTGTTGTGATACTTGCGCAGAAAATGTGTGTTTGTTAGAAGTTAAAAGCAGTAAGTTTTCGCAATTATCGTTTAATGATAAGATTCTTGTGGTGTCGAAAGGTAGATGTACACCCGAATTACGAGAATTAATCCAAAAATCTGATAATTCAGCTCGTACCCGCCATTTCAAACCTCAAAATTATGCAACATTCAGCTGGCTATGTGGTTGTATACACACAAATAAATTATTTTGTTTTCCGTGCATTTTGTTTAATACTTCCAGTAAGTGGAGTGAGGGGTACATTGATTTGCATAATTTTCATTCCTCGGCAAAAAAGCATGACCTATCAGAAAAACATCTAGAGGCTTGCTTAAAGTTAAATACATTTGGTAAATCACGTATTGAAACTAGTATTAACGGCCAGTTAAGGTTAGATATAGAAAAGCATAATTCTAAAGTAGATAGGAATAGAAATATTTTTCATTTCATTTCATTTTTAACAGGCCGCTTCGGATATCTTGCAAGTGACGTGTTCTGTAACTATCACCCACCCACTTGGATTAGATATTTGAGGTGGCCGAATCTTTCTTCTGTTTGCATCGTCAGAAAATAGTGATTTGAACCTTGAATAAAGTGGTGAGTTCCTTATTTATAACTTTTGTTTTTACAGGCTGATTTTCATTTTTTTTTTTTTCATTTTTTTTTTTTGGATACCGATACCCGCGATATATGTGCGTGGCGGTGGCCTACCCTCCGTGGTGAACCACTGCACGCCACTGTAAAGAAGGTAATTATTCATATATGTCTGTCTGTGGTTGTGTCCTTTCAAAATTAAGTATACTATAATAGAACCATATGATCATAAAACCGTTTCAAATTTACCTTGAATAACTGCTAAACACGAATTGTTCTGATATATGGGTATATGTATGGAGTTTCACGTAAAACTGTGTTTCGAATTGACTCTTAAACAAATGTCAAATTATTGTACAAAAATCCTAGTTCAATGTTCACTGCTAATACCCCTAACCTAGTCTGATTAAATTAATGGATGAATTTATGTTTATTTCAGTTATTAGATCTTCTAAGACAATTTTACACGTAAATTTTGTGGTAATTAACATAAATATCAAAGCTGTAATCATTCTATTCATTTTGTACTACCGAGTCCACTGAGGGTCTACCACTTCACCCTTATGCCGTAAGTAATAAAGTTGAAAAATGGTCGACCCTCGGTAAAGAAGAAATAAAAATATTTATTTGTCGCAGGGACATGACGTGCATACAAAATGACAAGAAAAAACAATAAACATACAACGCATAACAAATATTTATAATTTCAACAGGACGGGACAAAAAAAAAGAAAAAAATACGTTAACGTCTTGCACGACGTGACTGCGACAAGCAGGTTACCACTCAGCATGATGCTGTGCTATGGGGAGCCCACAGCACAGCGCTGCTTTTCAGTGGTCACCCGTGAAAAACGTACGGAAGCCAAGACAGCATAAATATTTTTTACATGAATATGGAAATAAAATAAACAGTACTTGGGTTATAATACGGGGTGTAAACAGACCCTTCACCAAGCCGTCAACCAAGCATTCTGTACATAAAACTAAGTAACTTTACGCAAAAATTTTTGCTGGGAAACGAATTTTTTTTTTGGGGTCATAAATCACATTTTACGGTAAAACTCAATATAATGCGCTCAAAACTTATTGCTGATGGATGCTTTGAATAGTAAACGGACCATGGAGGTAATTGGAGTAAAGTTAGAAACTTAAAAAGCAGTATTTAAAAAAAAAACTTGTGAAAAAATTGGAATTTTGACCCCCAATATCTCCGTAACTAGAAGGTTCCCAGGTATGGTCCAGAACAAAAAAATGATCACAATGACGAGGAGAACAAGTGCCTTTCGGCTTCGTTAAGGGTATTTTTACACCCTTTATAAAACAACTACCTATAAGAAATATAATAAACACTTCAAAAAATATACAACAATGTGTGCAGGCGAAACAAAATAAACATAAATACATAATGACGACACGGCCCGTTTTTGTCTCGGTAGTACTTTACAGTATCCACAGCAACTAGAATCGCTTTAATAACTGATAAATCAACCAATAATCCTATTAAAACGATAGCACCCAATAGATTAATAAACTGCATTACCGTTATAAATACAGCGTGTTCACAATTCGCGTATAACTCACTGCTAAGCTGCGCTTATTCAGATAGTTAATTGCTCCTAAACGGGAACACCCTTTGTAATTGGGGTGTGTGATTAAACTGTTCGTTTATTAAAACGAGGATTATTATTTAAAGTAGTACAAAATAACTGTATTTGAAATAGAGGTATTTGTGAATTCTTATAAATGAAGGAGTCCCTGTTATTATATCGGGAACTCAAAACAAATAGTAAACATGTTAAATGTCCCGTTTTCAGTGTTAATGATAAGTTCCTGTTATTGTTCATCTGTCGATCAAGAACCCTTTCTCCTATAGAAATAGGACGAGCTTTGATCATCAGACTTGCATACGTTTTGTTGACGATTTAAGATTAGACAATGTTTTAAGTTTTCACGATTTAAAACATAATCCCGCGATCATGACTCTTGCAACAGCGTTGAAATACAAGAGCTCACAATGGTTGCAAATTACGGAAAATATCCCGTAAGTGACAGTGATTGTGTGTGTGGTATTGTGGAGTGAGTGAGATAGATATCGGCATCGTTATGGGGTAGACAAAGACAGAAGAGAAAATCAAGTCTTTAAGACTTAGTTGTCTGTATTTGTAAATTAATAGCAAAATTTGCATAATACGTTTACCTACAATACTGTGAGTGCCTGTCACGGGTCTATTTGAAATAAATGCTTTGAGTTGAGTTGAGTGATTTAAGATAAGATTCTTCACGTCAATAGCGTCTTCATCACATATTTTATTAATTAAAACAATAGGTTCATCGATACGTTAAACTATAAGGACAACAATATAAAAGCTTTATATCCTAAATCTCATGCTCACTGAGCAAGAGATCCTGGGTTCGATTCCCGGGTTGGGCAAAGTGTTATTGGGTTTTTCCATCAAGAATTTCTCAGTAGCTGCCACGGGGTCTGGATTTGTGCCCGGTTGATGGCAATAGGCTCGCCTCCTATTACATGGGACTAAAACAAAACTGGCGAAACGTGGTTGTACTATTAGGTACACTTCTGCCTAACTTTTCGGGGCTTACAGACATCTCTCTCTAATCTCTGTATTTTAAACTATAAATAGATGACAAAGTCACAAATTCCACTACACAAACTCTAAAATCCACCAAACAACACCCAAAGCCTTCCAATAAAGCAATTACAGCACTCCGTCTCCTTGATCACCACTCTGAACCCTTCTGAAAACATTAATCCCGCTACCTAATTTGTTTATTTGAACTGTAAATTGTGTTAGAAGAAAAATATCGCGGCAACGTGACAACAAAGAAATGCGTTTCATTAAACCTGCCGGTATTAACGGACGAGGAATCGCTGTGGCTTCTTGTTACGAGACGGTGCAAGTTAGAGGTTGAAGCGGGCGCGGTAGCGGGAGCGGGGCAAGTAGAAGGAAAAATTTGATAATTGCCTTCGGACCAAGCTGGTGACGAATGACCAATCACATTGGTTGAAATCCAGACGGGGGTCTCTCGTTTCTCTTGTGATTGGTCGAATTTTCACGTCTCTTTACTGAAATCGAGAGCGACAACTAAAAGAAAAACATTTAGCAACTCAAGTTATAAGAGGTGTTGTCAAATTAGACAAAAACAAAATAAATGCGTTTCAATAAACCTGCCGGTATTAACGGACGAGGAATCGCTGTGGCTTCTTGTGGCGAGAATGTGCAAGTTAGAAGTGGAAGCGGGCGCGGTAGCGGAAGCGGGAAGTTAAGGAAAGTTATGGTTAGTTATATAAGCTATAATAGAGCCAATTTGAAAAAAGGCTATGTGACAACATCGAAAAAAAAACAAAAATATTTAGTCCATCAGTTAGATCACCAAAAAATATTGGACACGTATTTTTTCTTTTGTCACATAATCAAAAAATGACGACGATACAGCGCATCAAAGTTCAAGAGAGGGGGCTTGTGACGTCACTGGACAGTAAAAAGTAACAGAAATTGTGACGTCACGCGAGATTTCAACGCGCTGTATCGTGATCATTTTTCGTTTAAATGACAAAAGAAAAAATACGTGTCCAATATTTTTTGATAATCTAACTGACGGACTTAAGATTTTTTCGGCCAAATACCCTATTACCTTCGATGGACCAAAGTGGTGATGAGCAGAGCGGAGAGAGAGGACACGTGCGAAAACCGACCAATCACATTGGTTGAAATCCAGACGGGGTCTCTCGTTTCTCTTTTGATTGGTCGAATTTTTCACGTGTCCGCAACGCTCAAAGAAATCGAGAGCGGCAACAAAAAAAAACATTTAGCAACCCAAATTATAAGAGGTGATGTGAATGTGCTCGAACCAAGCTAAGTTGTGTGGTATTGAAAGCAATTTATTGCGAAACTAGAGTAAAACAAAAAAAATGTGTTTCATTAAACCTATTGATATGAATGCACGAGGAATCACTGTGGCTTGTTCTAAAGAGACAGAGTTCAAGTTAAGAGCAGAAGCGACAGCGGGGACTTTGTACAGAATTGCTAACCAGATGGATTCACAGGAAAAAGCGGGCGCGATTAGATAATTTATTTATTTATTTAGATAATATGGGAGACTTACAGCTAAAACAAACAAATCAAGGACACTACAATAGTTTGAAAGCCAATTACAGGTCTCCACTTATAAAATACAGAGAAGAAAAGATAGATTCTACGGACATTCACACCAAGTAACTAAATACTACATAATTACTATGTTGCTCTCACTGGATAACAACCATCATAAGAAAATTAACTACATGAAAAAGCTTCGACTTACTATAATAATCAACTTGGGTAATTCAGTGTTACAAAACCTGTTTTGTGAAGTCTTTTAGTGTGGTTTGTTGCATGGATGTATAACAATAATTAATATCCTGTCGTTTGTTTGGTGAAATGTCGTGGCTTGAGATGGCGTTGTATTTAGTGTTATTACTTCTCAAAAGTATACTAACTATCTACTACAAACCGCCAACAACGAATGATACAGCACCAGCGGTTTGACAGACATTGTACAAGTTACTAATCCACCAGGGGCCTCTCAAATTGATTGCTACAACCGGCTATACTAAATCCTGTGGCCGCCTGTCTATGGGACTAGCCTAAGCTTTGTCGTGCGGCTTGCCAGGCATTATGGGGGGCTTGGAACATAGATCTATCCATTTTCGTGATTGTGATGGGATCGTGGACAGCAAAACATTTGTCTTGCATCACACGCTTCATCGCTTGAAAGTAGTGTTACCTACTTGCCTATTAGCTTGCATATAGTTTCTTACTCCTCCGGTATTCTTTTTTGATTAATTTCGTTGCGGGATCCAAGATTGATAAATTGTTTCTCCGGGACTTTGTCGTTCTTGTCGTGTCTTGGTGCTTTTCTTGCGGTCGCTACTGTTGATTCTGCTTTTCAGGAGTTGTAGTAATTGGGAATAGTGTACTTGTCTGGCACGCTTATAAGTGTATGATATACCTTTTGCAGGACGCAGTTAGTATGGAATGCGTCTTAGTCAGCCAAACAATACAACGCTCCAACAGATATCTAATGATTCAGAAATCATTACAGATA
Organism: Noctua pronuba; assembly: GCA_905220335.1. Lineage (NCBI taxonomy): Eukaryota > Metazoa > Arthropoda > Insecta > Lepidoptera > Noctuidae > Noctua > Noctua pronuba. The sequence continues at coordinate 10,147,382 of LR999918.1, forward strand.
TCACAGATTGCTCATAGGTTTGGATAAAAGATGCAGACTGGCTGCGGAGACCGGATTCTGACAGATATATCAGTACCATATCTGTCGCAGTCCGGAGACGCTTCCGCATTAGTTCGTACCGGTAACGTTTACGTGAGCACATAGGTACTGAAATTCTAAGATCTCCTAAGTTTTAAAACCGACCAATCAGAAGCCTTTTTGTTGTTTTCATTTAACCGTCTTTCTTCTTTCCTACAGATTTAACCGTAGGTTCTCAACACCGATTCACGACAATAATCTCAACTATAATCCTTACTATAATATTGTAAATGCGAAAGTGAGTTTGTTTGTTTGTTACCTTTTCACGCTTAAATCAGTGAACCGATCATACTGAAATTTTGTATATACGTAGTCAGGTGAACAGAATCGGACATAGGACCTTTCATACCGAAAAAAAAGTATTATTCCCGAGGAAAACAACAAAAACGTTCTTAAATATAATAGATGGCGCCACGTGTCTTTCGAATGATGATTGAATTATAGTATTAAAAGCTGAGTGCAACCCGCGGGCAAAAGCTAGTCTATCATATTCTAGGTTCATTTGGAAATAATGCCGCGTGGTATTATTCTAAATGTACTTGTACATTCAAATCATCACGCGGCTTAGTAATTTACATTTACATTTTCATCTATCACACTGCATACAGATGAAAACCGAATTCATTTGACATTAGAAATAATGCCAAACAATTAACCAATGAGAATGCATTTCAATATTCACTAGTGCTGCCATTAGTTCCACAATTTGCCATTCAGTACGAGTTATTGGATAAAATTACTATTTTAAAACAAATAACTGGTGTTTTTGGTGATAAACTTAAATGGTTGTGGTTTTATAAAATTGGATTTGTTGAAATTCGTTTCTGTTCAGTATCATTCAGGTTTAATTAATCTGTTTCAGTCTAGTAAATGTATTTATTTCATTTAAGCTTTTATTTTATCATGCTAAAATTTACATGTATTAAAATTATATTGTTTTTCAGTGAGCATCAAAATATTTCGCTTCATTTCAGTTTGTTTTTTCATAATTTTATTTCTCTAAAAGTCTTGACGAATATAGATCATTCAAAAGTTTTATAAACATTCGTTTTACGCCTACAACATAAGATAAATCCCTGAAGCTGTTCACAAAATATTGTTCTTAATGCAAACGAAGTGACATGTGGGTGTACGAACGGTACACCCACATATCGTCACTTGTGTGATAAGACGCTTGTAGAATGCGAGGAGGGAATAGCTGGTATAAAATCGACCGTTGACCCCGTAATCTGCTTGAAATTGTAAGATTGGAAAATTGTTTAATTTATTTATTTGAGAAAACATGTACAATATGACAGACAAACCCAAGCTATTGCACAGTTAAAAAAACATATTTACATTAAATAATGATAAAAATATTAAAAAACATTGCTAAAAATGATAGAGTACGCACAAGAAAAAGTCATATATAAATTATGTTTGTTTCATGTTCATTAGCTATTGATATACTGTACATCACGTTTGTGAAGTTTTGCCAGCTAATTTATTTTAACATAATCGGCCTATAACGTTCCCACTGCTGGAATAAAGGCATGCCTATGAGACTGGGCCGTAGTCCACTATACGGGCCCAGTGCAGGTTGGTGGATGTCATATTATTTTCAATTTTTTTGTTTTACGATATGCCGATTTCCTCACTATGTTTTTTTTTTTTTTTAATCTCAGCTAATTTAAATAAACCTAGTATAAATCGCTGTAAGCTTATAACTTGGACCACAACAAAACCATTATCAAGGAAATAGTAAGAAAGCAATTAGTTAGCGACAACGCTGCAAATAACTAAGACTTTTCGACTAATAACATTGTAGCTCTACGTTAACGTAAATATGTACAAAGTAACTGGCGACTTGGTTTTATTTGTACTGATGACAAATACTCCACTAGTCCACTGAGAATTAGTAGGTTTACATTGTCGTGTTAGTTTAGTCTTTAGTAAAAAGATGTTTCAGTAATACTTTCTGATTTTTGAACTATCTATGGTCTCTTTACTCTGGACGCTCTTAGCTTGCACTTCTTTATACATCGTTCTCACATAAATGTATAGTATCCACATGAATGATGTAACCAAAATTTTGTAACAATATTTTGATTGAAAAGAGTGTCCATGGAGTTCCTTGCCCATTCTTCTCCATAGAGATCTACGCCTTGGAATGGGCAACTACAGTACTTTCACAAGTTATTATGCCTTGAGTCTGTGACTGTAGTTTCGCTCTTTGTTTTTTTGTGACATTCAAAAGTGCCTGTAATGGTCTAATTGAAATAAATGTTTTGAGTTTGAGTTCTTCCTTTAACTGTCGCCTAATATTAGGGAATATTAGGCGACACTTAAATGTAACGCTTGAGTGTATGACTTAGGGGCCATCCTTTAATTACGTGAAGTTTTACAGGCCACTTTTATACCCCTCCTCATGTGATTGTCACTCTATATCAGCACCCTCATCGTGATTAATCGTGTTTTTTTTTCTGCCCCGCTCCCCCCACGTGATTGAAGGACGACCCCTGAAGAAAAAGCGCAATGTTAGATTTTCCACGCTCTGTTCAGCGTCGAGAGTTCAAAATTCTGCAGTGCAATATATTTATGGATTACTTTCAGATAACGCCTAGTGTTAGAGAAAATATTATTCTTCCAATTGAAGTGGTTGGCTTTCTTTCTTTTAAATTCTGTTTATTTTGTTGTATTCTACAAAATAGTGCTTGTTTTAAAGTCCAGTTTACTTAAGCGAATTGGACGAGTGCCATTTAGGAAGCTCTAATTCCAAGCTAGCAGGTGTGCACAATGTTGTTTCTTTAACTAATTGAAAACTATTTTGTCAACATTGTGTTTAAGTTGAAATCAATTATCTTCTGCTGTGGGTAGCAGTAGCGAAGGGTCAATTTTTGTAAGAGGTAAGCCGGAGTACATATCTTTAATGTGATTATATTATTTGTCTGTAGAATACTGACACTGCCATTTTTCAAAGGGAATCCGGTACGAATCGTGTTGTATGGAACCTTCGCCACTGGTGGGTAGTCGGTGTTTTTTTGTCTGTCTAAGTCTTAGACCATAAGTAACTGCGTATCATTACTTCTATGTTACCTATTTATGCATGAACCAACATGCTGTATGTATGTAGATGGAAGATCTCACCAACCATAAGATGCTCAATTGCTCAGGGTTCTATGAGAGATGAGAGCCATCAATCTATTAAATACTAGCTTTTGTCCGCGGCTTCGCTTGCGTTAACTTAGAATTTGACAATCAATTCACCCGAATTACTATTGTACTCTGCTTGTAAAGGCACGTTGCGCCATCTATAATTATAAAAAAACGTTATTGTTGTTTTCCTCGGGAACAGTATTTTTTTCCGGGATTAAAAGTAGCCTATGTTCGTTTCTGTACACCTGACAACGTATATGCAAAATTTCAGGACGATCGGTTCAGTGGTTTTGGCGTGAAAATGTAACAAACAAACAAATAAACTTACTTTCACGTTTATAATATTAGTGAGGATGATGAAGTGACTGTATCCCTAATAATCCATTAATGAGAGCAATATCATACAAAAACGTATGTTATAGCACCATTATCTGCAAAGTTAATACATAAATCGCAGCATGAAGTCGTATCTATACTAATATTATAAAGCTGCAGGGTTTGTTTGTTTGTTTGTTTGTTTGTTTGTTTGTTTGAACGCGCTAATCTCTGGAACTACTGGTCCGATTTGAATCATTCTTTCAGTGTTGGGTAGTCCATTTATCGAGGAAGGTTATAGGCTATATATCATCACGCTACGACCAATAGGAGCGTAGCAGCAATGAAAAATGTTGCAAAAACGGGTAAAATTGTATTTTTAATAACTTGACGCGGACGAAGGTCGCGGGGAACAGCTAGTAATATTATAATAATGTAGTGTGCAGCCCAACTTTGTGTTTAATAACGCCAGTAACGCTACTACGGAGTATCATTACCATTAGCGGGACGTCTCGTTCCTGTACACAGGATTTTTGATTGACGGCCACGAGGTTAGCGATTTTGTATCCGGATTTTACAGCTGCTTTGACCTGCGATTTTCAAAAAATAAAAAAATATTAATAAATAAAATAAATAAATTCTTCACCTTCGCCATCCTTCTGTCTTCATTCTATTCATTTGTTTGTGGTCGGAGCAAGTCTTCTTCTATATCAACTTCATTTACTGAAACAAAAAAAAGCGCAACGTTTTTGGTTCCATTTATAATAAATGGATATAAACACCGGCATTTCTCAGTAGCAGCCACGGAGTCTAGATTTGTGCCCGATTGATGGCTACAGGCTAGCCCCCTATTACATGGGATTTAAAACATAACTGGCGAAATGTGGGTGTACTACCTCTGCCTTACTTTTCGGGGATACTACATTTACAGGTGACATTACAGGCGTTATGTAAATATCGGCATTGTAATCATGAACTTGATGCTATGTATATTGTATAAGCACCGTATAAATCCGAGAGTAGAGCTCTCGGATCTCATAACAGCTGCTGGGCTAGCTCTTGTGAGGTAAAAATTTACTCTATATCTTCCGCAAAATAATATTTATATATATATATATACAGGGTGTAAACAGACCCTTCACGAAGCCGTCAACCAGGCATTATATACATCAAACTATGTCACCCTACGCAAAAATTATTGCTGGGAAACGACTTTTTTTTGGGGTGAAAAATCACGTTTTAAGTTAAAACTCAATTTAACGTACACAAAACTTGGTGCTGATGGATGCTTTGAATAGTAAATGGGTCATGGAGGTAATTAAAGTAAAGTTAAAACCTTAAAAAGTAGTATTTTAAAAAAAACTTGTGAAAAAATTTGAACTTTGACCCCCAATATCTCCGTAACTAAAAGGTTCCCAGGTATGGTCTAGAACAAAAAAATGATGGCAATGACGGGGAGAATAAGTGCCTTTCGGCTTCGTTAATGGTCTTTTTACACCCTTTATAATAATTCATTATTTACATTCAGCATTCCTTTAAAACTTATATTCAGAGGCACAACAAAAATATTTAAAAAAAATCCCAACCACATTTAAATTCCCTTTCGACCCGCCACTCCCATAGCCCCGCACATTCGCAAGTAGAAATTCCTAACAACGTTCATCGTTATCACATGCCTCTAGGCAAGTAGGGGGAAGGGGGGGGCACCAGACACTCACCTGACGATACCTACCTGTTTAATGATGAGGTGGTTCTTGGATCCTCTTCACAGATACATTTTAATAGCATTAAAGGAAAAGAAAAGCAGCTTAGAGAATGTCGAAGTTTGAAATGTAAGATGGTGCTTGATAATTTGAAGAGTGCAATTTTTGTGTAGTGTATTGTTTGGTACATTGGATTGATTAATAGACTTTGTTGTTTTAATGTTTTGAGGCAAGAAGAGAAAAGACCAAAGACATTCAAATGTTTATGAGCGATAGACGGGACAAGTCGAAGAAAATCGTAATCCAATACTTGTTACTACTTAGTAAGAAATCGGTCTGTCTAGTGTCATTCGCCCGCTTGTCAGGATGCTTTCATGTGTCAAAATCGAAAATGATCGGGATCAAAATTGTTGTATGAAAATATTCCCAATGTCCGCTCTATAAATATTTTAAATCTCTTTGGAAAAGACATATCGTTTCTCGTTCTTCTTTAAAATAAAATAAATAGTATACAAAAAGCTAAAATATATACTGGGTGTAAACGGACTCTTCACGAAGCCACCAACCAAGCAAGATGTACATCAAACTAAGTAATTTAACGCAAAAATTGCATTTAACTGCAATTACATTTGATAACAGTTTCGTTAGAAGTCTTCGCGAGTTGTGGGACGTTAAAACTTGCAGCATCTTCGTATTAAGGCTCTTCCCGTCATCTTTGAGGTCAGGAGACCAAGTTACTAAGAAAAGTTTGATGACTTGTAAGCTCTAATCGAAACCACACATCCAATTAGATCGTAACACTCGATAGTGGGTATAAATAGTGGCATAATAAAGATTTATCGTTTACAAGCTATTACGGAGACCCATTAACTCGGCACACGTAAGTATGAAATATACGCCCGTCGATGGAGACGAGATGGGCGGTAGTTCGAGATTTTAGCGTGTAGTTAAATTGTTCAAGTACCCTCTTTTTGGAAATCATTGTAGTTAGCTTCTCGTTCTTTTATACATACGCAGATACGCATACGTTTATTATGCGCACAGCCAAGATGTGGAACTCTCTGTGTTCCCTCCCACATTTAACCCGTCTGCCTTCAAGGCAAGAGTGAATTGGCATCTTCTGGGCACGCTCGTTCCATCATAGACCTCATCTACCGCTTTCCATGAGGCGTGATCGAGGTCAAGAGCAGGCCCATTTTGTAATAAAAAAAACAAACAGAAACTCACGCCTTTTTCCCGTGGGGGTAAGCAGACCTGCTACGATCCTTACATACCCCTTTCCCCTCGTCCTCATTCATACATCTGGTCATACACGCACGCCAGTTGCGAGTACTACGCGCTTGAACTTTCTGCAGAACCTGTCTTTCTTTGACCGACCTTTATGGGCCCATTAGGTGGCCACCTTAGTTCATTTTATTGATTCCTTTGTTTCGACAATTCAAAAGTGCAGGTTTGAAAGATTTTGATTTTTGGATTTTGAAATAGCGGCTTCAGTGGCTTTTTTCATGTCCGCTAAAGTGGCTGTGTTAAGGGCACTTCTGGTCAAGAGCACCGCAATCACACTGAGAGTTGAAACTATCTTTAATCCCTCATTAAAGATCATTTCGACACATCCCCCTTCTCTATTGTAGTTGGCTAAAGGGTGAAGACATTACATACTTATTTTTTTCTGAATTTGTTGTATTAATGATTTGTTTATTTTTGTTCCAGGTAAGTTTCCAAATTGTATTTGATATGCATCGCTATCAAAGGATTTTCTTGCCGTAACAACTATGTAAGTTAATAATAAAATTAAACTTTTGATGTGAACCATATCATTGTTATTTGCCTATTTTAGATATTATTTATTTGAATTGTAAGTGACAATGCTGTTGGTGTGCTTATTATCAATAAATAAATTATCTATAGCATTACTATTCCCGAATATTAAAACTCTCTTACGAGACAAAACAATACACAGTAAATGTCCAAAAGTATAGGTGTCACATACCTATTCGGTATACATTTACTTTACAAAAGATACACATAAAACATATACAACAAATTGCTTCAAGTTTTAATATGAAATATGTTTAGCTTATAAATCAAGGAAGTCTGCGAAGTATGTTAAGGGCGAACTAATAAAACGCTAAAGTTTTCGCATCGTGCGAGTTGCGTGTGAGTGTGCGAGAGAAACTCGTACTAGACATGACTGTACTTACAGGATGTTTGTTTTAGAAAGCTTGTGTTGACAACAGTACTTTGTTATACCGTCCTATCCCAGGCTTGTGAAGCAACATCACGTTTACTCTAAACGCCGTAAAGAACTCCTTGGTCCACCCGAGAGATCTACTGTTGCAGAAATGTCTGTGGAGGTACTGTACGAGTTCACTGATGGTCTCTGCCACTTTTCACCCTTATGCCTTGAGTAATAAGGTTGAAATTGGTCGATCTTCAGTGAACGGCATCGGAGTGTCTATAGGAATAGGCTCATTGCCACTTCTGTTTGCTTATACTGTGAGATATATTAGTCTCTGGTAGTCAGATCACTCCATTCTGGATCCAAACTTTTTCAGGGAAATGTGTTTTTACCCGTCTACGGCGAAGCCAAAAGGAAGGGTTATGATTTTAGCAGTCTACGTATGTTCATCCGTAGCGTGTAAACTATTCATCCGATTTTGATGAATAAGGTGTCAATCGATTCGTTATTATGGCCCGGGTAACAAAGGCTACCTACATTTTAACCGACTTCAACAATAGGAGGAGTCGATTTTACGTTGTAAACCCAGAATTTAATAAGAGCGTGATTTTTCAGTAGTCGAGTTTTTTAGTTGTAGTATACCACACAAATTCTTGTAATGTTAAATACCCTAGATGTCAGGGCACACGTTAATATGTCCAATTAATCAATTCAGCCTATCATAGTTCTGCCGGGGCTACGGGACTGTTCGAAAGAGATACCGCGGCCCTGGAACACAAAGGGTAAAGAAAGAAACATGGATGGGTTTTTAGTCAGTAAAAGTCTGACACTCCCTTCTCGCCCAGAGCGGGGCGGGGAGATCATTTGATGATTTCTCATCCCAAAAAAAAAAGCCTGTCATAGTCTACTATTGGACAAAGGCCTTTCTCAGACTGCTCAACAACATCCTATGCTCCAATCTCCGCATCTCATCTGACCTTATTAACAAATTCGATGTTTCCTGCTACTCCCTTACCTTTAGACACCATCATCATCTACTTAGCCTTTTCCCAACTATATTGGGGTCGGCTTCCAGTCTAACCGGATGCAGCTGAATACCAGTATTTTACATGGAGCGACTGCCTATCTGACCTCCACAACCCAGTTAGTACAGGGTAATACGATACCCCTTGGTAAGACTGGTTGTCAGACTTTTTGGGCCTACTTTGTCTACCTAACGACTGTCAAAGATCTACAAATTACACCCGGGACCAACGGCTTAACGTGCTTTCCGAGGCACGGAGGAAACTCGGTATACATACCATTTAGACACCATTCTAATAAATATCATACAACCTAGAGAACGTTGTTACACAACCATAGCTCCCGTGTGTCCCATCCCCCGGTTACTTACAGGGTGTTTAATTTTAAATACCCGCCGCGCCGCGCCTCGCGATATTTTAATTACAAGCTACCGATAAATTATATGGGCGTGCCTCCCGTCCGAACGGTTAGAACACTTTAATTTTGTTAGTATTATGTTGCTGTGTAAATAACGGGGCTAAAATAAGACTTGTTTAGTTTTATGGCGTCCTAGTATTTTGGAGAAATTGGCTGAAATTCCAGAATTACACGTAAGCTTATTTATACCTATCTGATCAGGTACAAGGACTAAACTAAACAAGTCGAAATTAGACTTTTTAGTTTTATGGTGTCCTAGTATTTTGGAGACTAAATTAGGAGATACTGAAATTCCTGAATTACATGTAAATGCTTATTAATTAAACCTATCTGATCAGATACAAAGAATTAACTAAACAAACTGAATTTTAGACTTTTTAGTTTTATGTTGTCCTAGTATTTTGGAGACTAAATTAGGAGATACTGAAATTCCTGAATTACATGTAAATTTTGCTTAATCTGATCGGATACAAAAACGTTACTACTAACACTGCTATGGTTCAAGACTGAAGTAAAAAGTGGGATGGAAACACCTGCGGGGCCTCTTTATTGCTGGCAGATATCCATAGACAGCGTTTACTATTTAACGGTCATAATAATGAAATATAAGTCCTGCCAACGGAATTTCGGTCATGGCGACCTCTCTTAGTGGAGACTAGCCATCGGTACGGGAGACATTGAAGTGCAGGCATGTGTGCGCAGCAGACACAGGTACACATTCTCTTCTCTCAATCCAATAGCCCGATGGGACAAAAATCTGACTCGACCAGAAAGAGATGAGGCGGATTAACCATCACACAGTCAACTTTCTAACTGAGGAGGAGCACGTGGCTAATAACAGCCGCTCAGTTCGATCTTAAGGTTAAGCTGTGCTGGCCTAGGTTGGTCTGTGGATGGGTGACCACCCATTACATACCGAGTTTCCTCCGTGCCTCGGAAAGCACGTTAAGCCGTTGGTCCCGGGTGTCATTTGTAGATCTTTGACAGTCGTTAGGTATTCAGTGGCCCAATAAGTCTAACAATCAGTCTTACCAAGGGGTATCGTATCACCCAGTACTAACTGGGCTGCGGGGGTCAAATAGGCAGTCGCTCCATGTAAAATTCTGGTATTCAGCTGCATCCGGTAAGACTGGAAGCCGACCCCAGTATAGTTGGGAAAAGGCTAGGCTGATAATGAGTCAACTCTAGGCTAAAAAACTGTCATAATTACACAGTGGAAACAGTCCCTTACGCCCTCAGATAACGGCAGCTTGTTAAAACTTGCCTGTTCAAAGTTTATGTCTGATTGGAGATACGAAGTTGGAATAATTTACCTTTTCATCGATCTATTGGTCCGTACCAAGTGTATCTTTGCAGGCAAATTGGAAGAATACGTTCAGAATCACGATTTAAATTTGTAATTGGTTTCTGGAGTTTCAATGGGTGGCTCTGATTACTTGGTGTAAGTTTGTGATTGTACTTAGAAATGATTGCGTGGACTTTGGGGAAGATCACCTGGATATTTTAGGGGCAATGCACTGCAAGGGATCATCATCGCATCATGTCGAGGTGTTCGGGATTTTTATGAAACTACATACGGAAATGCATCCATAAGCACCGAAATAGCGTCACCTCGAATCGGGATCATTTAATTTCATTTATTCAATAACAATTTACATAGTGTCAGAATGTGTCACACAATAAAAAAATAGTTAAATAATAAAAAAAAACAACTCGATAAAAAATCATGTACATAAATATTTAAAGATGTCATACCAAAAAAAAAACGATATAATCATTATCATTTCTGTATAAAAATTATCCAACGTCAAAAATTAAAATCATAATACATAAAAATCCAAAAATCCATAAAGATCTGGTAGCAAGTGATGCGAGTGTGCAGTACCCCTGGGTGTCGAGTATGAACTATATTTAAGGGTTGAGAGGAAACAAATAAACAAAGATTTTTTTAGGGGTCGAGGGGCCGAAAGTGGACTAAACCGCTTACAATTGGGCTAGCTTCTACTTAAAATCAAATATCGGATTTTTTTTATCACATCAACATTGATTTCTAGATCATTTTTAACAGACTTCATCAGGAGGAGTTTCTCAGTTATTTGTTTTTCACAATCTTGTTTTTTTATCGCCCTATGGTAGACTAGTAGCGAATACCTTTGATAATAAAATAAATAGCATGAAAAGTTGACAAATCTATATGCAAGAGGGAAAGTACTATTATCTCGGCTCGCAACTGTCTAAAACTGAACGCGGAAGGATGGAAATATGACAAATATCATTCTTATTTCACGTGTGTTTAAATGTGTCACCACAAAAATTCCAGACACATTTTCCTCACGAAACAATGAATCAAAACTTTCTAAGAATCCAAGAGGATGTAGCTATTCCATCTTGTATTTCTAAAAGCATTTTAAAACAATTGCTTCCAAAAATACCACCGAGGTCCGGTGCGGCTTGTCAATTTTGACAGCTGTCAAGTGTCAAATTTGACATGTGTCAGGCGAGGGCGTCGGATGTTGTTATGCGAAACTGGCTAATTATAGCTTGGTTTGGTTTAGTTGCGATAGTTTTCGAATATTGTAGAGATAGAATATTTTATAACATTGGATAAAGTAAGAAAAATAAAGGAAACGAGGTAAAAGCTCGAGGTTGGAGAAAACGAATATATTTGCAGCTCCTTTGAAAAGCAGTGTTTTGAGTTGCTTATGAAAATTTTCTATTTGCGGCTTCCTGTTTCATATTTTCTGCGAAAACCCTCATCTTAAAATGAACATAATTTTTCAAGATTTTTGTTCAGTAATTTACTACAGAAAAACAATTGGATCCATCGCAGGCCTCTTGAGAACAACGTCTTATTTTCCGCATCATACACCATAAAAGCTAAATTAAATAGGTTATTATGGTGAACGAGACTTTTATATTATTTTAAGAAAAATAGAAACCTTGGAACAACAATATAGGGTGTGGCTAATTGTATTTAACTGGAACAAAAACAGACTGGAGGTTGCTGTAAGCTGGAAAACTCCAGACTCCCAGACAGATGGCCTAGATAAGTCGTTTTCAACGAAAACCTTATGTTGATTACATAAGGATTCGGTAGTTTATCTCAATCCACTCGAGTGGCTTAATAATAACAGCCGCTCGGGTCGATCTTTAGGTTAAGCCGTGTTTGCCTAGGTTGGTCTGCGCATGGGTAACCACCCATTACATACCGAGTTACCTCCGTGCCTCGGAAAGCACGTTAAGCCGTTGGTCCCGGGTGTGATTTGTAGATCTTTGACAGTCGTTAGTCGGTAGTCAGTGCCCCAAAAAGTCTGACAACCAATCTTACTAAGGGGTTTCGTATTAGCCAGTACTGACTGGGTTGTGGAGGTCAGATAGGCAGTCACTCCATGTAACATACTGGTACTCCGCTGCATCCGGTTAGACTGAAAGCCGACCCAATAAAGTTGGGAAAAGGCTAGGCAGATGATGATGTCAGTCCACTATATTTTTGATTTTTCGATTATTTTGACCGCTTGTTAAATGTCTTTTTTATTTGCCTTCTGTACTCCTACTGTGTGTGCCCAAGTAGACCTCTGCGGCGGACCATAGCATGAATGACTTTCATTAGTTGCACATCTAACTGTTACTCCAAGATAATATCTAAATACCTAGATATAAACTTATACTGTCACTTAGGGGATATTTCCCGATATATATTATTCCTGATATTTATTTTGAACAATCACGGATGATATCCCGTAAGTGACAGTATAAGTTTAGTTGTAAACCGTGAAGGCTTAAAACAGTGTTACCTAGATATATATCTTAAACACATTTTCCATCATTTACATTTCCTCGATTTGACAACCCATCCGTATCAATACACTGTCTTAAATAAAATACCCAGTAACGCAAACGTTAAAGGCCACTCACACTTCACGATAATCGTTTGCACACAAAATAGAAATTCATTTTTCATATCGGTACTATTTTTAAAGTCTCCGTTACGGACGAGTGTGATACGGTGCTAATAACTGTGAAATTGATAGTCTTTGATGGTGCCGTTCTATACACAGTGACTTTTTAGTCGTCTTACAACGGCAGCCCACTTCATGTATCCAATGACTACTAAACATACCCAAAAAAATATAGGTATTTATGGGTAGACATGTTCTCTCGTTTTACCCGTTAACATCATTAACAGGATGTTTCATAATTTTATTCCAATGTATTTTATGCCGGGTACATTAAATAGACCACCTTTGTAAGACGACTAAAAACTCACGGTGTATATACGTAATACAGGGCGTTCGGGATGGATTTTACGCTCCGTTCAAGACCCAAAGCGATGCGCCTTGCGTGCGACTGCGACTTGCGTCAAGAGACGCGCGTGTGTCAATTGTTTTTCTTGCGTAAGTTTCGACTGACTGACTGCGGAATTGACTGTTACATGTATTTCAGTACATTATCTGTCAATGTTCAAATTGCTACAGCCGTACGGGTCTATATTCAAGGTAAACCTGCGCTTGCCAAGGTCTTATTACTTACCGAGTTTCCTCCGTCACGTTGTGTCTCAGTCTTACCAAGGGGTATCGTATAACCCAGTACTAACTGGATTGTGGAGGTCAGTTAGGCAGTCGTTCCATGTAAAATACTGGTATTGCCCTCATAGTGGCCTCAACATAGTTGGGATAAAGCTAGGCAGATGATGATCTTACAGTGTTCGATGTCCGCAGTCGGATCCTCTCTCCATCTGCTCGGTTTTTTACAGATAGCTGCAAACAATTTCTTCAATTCGTTTTTTCTGCAGTCGCAAAACGCGTGTCGCTTAAGCGTGAAGCTCGTGGCCAACAAGTTATGCCTTATATTATGAAAATAAGGGAATAAAAGAAACTGGATAAGTACATGATTCCGCGTTTTATCCTTGTGTCGCAGATTTAAGGAACATATGAGGAAAATCTCGGGAATGGTTCTCTTCAAATTTTCGTATAAACTGCTCTGGATATTACCAGACAAGCGACAGTATTTCTTATCCTGGTTTCTGAAAACCTATGTACCTTATGTTATTGCTTAATTTAATCAGTAAATAGAAGCGTGGATGACAAGCAAAGACATGCCTGTACCCACACAATAGTACAGCTTTGGGTGAAGTCGGGCTGCGGTTAATGAAATCCTTTACTATTAAATGAGCAATATTTGTATACGGGGTGTAAACAGACCCTTTACGAAGCCGTCAACCAAGCATTCTGTACATCAAACTAAGTAACTTAACGCAAAAATTATTGCTGGGAAACAATTTTTTTTTTTGGGGTGAAAAATTACGTTTTACGGTAAAATTCAATGTAACGGGCTCAAAACATTGTGCTGATGGATGGATTGAATAATACGGGGGTTGTGAAGGTGTTTAATGTAAAAAAAAAATCATTAGAAAAATGTATTTAAAAAAAAACTTGTGAAAAAGTTGTAACTTTGACCCCCAATATCTCCGTAACTAGAAGGTTCCCAGATATGGTCTAGAACAAAAAAATGATCGCAATAACGGGGAGAACAAGTACCCTTCGGCTTCGTTAAGGGTCTTTTTACACCCTTTATATACATTTGTAATTACGTTCTCGAAAACGGCTTTCACGATATCGATGAAAGTTGCAGCATACGTTTTACGGGGGAGAAAAGTCGATCTAGCTAGGTGTCATATCTGGGAAAATTCGTTTTCTCGGTTCAAAAAAAAAAAAAAAATATTATGACGTATGACGTAGTTAAAACACCCTGTTGTGAGCGATAATCTACTGGACTCGAGCGCTGGGTAGGTATATTCTCCCGTTTGACACGTAAACATCATTAACAGGATGTTTCATATTTTTTTCTAATGTTTATTTATTTTTCTTTGTACCTATTACGGCAGGTAAAAAAAAAATCACACCTAGAACTATTTTATGTCGGGCACATTGAGTGGACCACCTTTGTAAGACGACTAAAAAGTCACGGTGTATAATCTGACATTACCAAACTACATTTTTATAACTTAATTAAACTATATAAGTTTAGTATCCTGTTGAGTCTAATATGTGATAAGGGCAAGGGAATGATGATGATACGTATATTTTAATTAAATATTGTTGACATCTGACATTAAATATGAGATCAAACAACAGATTAGCTGATTATCAACTTGATTAGGTTAAGAAATAATTACATTACTATAATACGACATGCTATAACAGCTTTAGTGGTTAATTAAGTGACATTTGCTGTTAATTAGGACTAATTAGTAGCAAGGAATTTGATTGTTTCTGTGAAGTAGAATAGGTTAAGTCGTCACTGTAGTTTTATGCAATTATTCAAAGGCGACTTCTGAACGGTCTACTTAGTTGTCTATGTATACCTTAATGAAATTTTTATTTAACTAGAAATAGTGTCAAAAGTGGTTAATCAATTACGAGGTCGATTGTACCTTCAGCTTTGGAGTTACTTCGGCACTATTCGGGAGACAAACCGAGTTAGTAGTTGACAAGTTGATCAAAACGTTGTTATTTCAATGTATTGAAACAGGCTCCAGGACTACAAACGCGACTTCTGAACAGGTGTATTTGTCTATGTGCCAGTACTTTAGTGAAATCTTTATTTAACGGGAAATAGTGTCAAAAGTGGTTAATCAATTACGGGGTCGATTGTACCTTCGGTTTCGGAGTTACTTGTGCACTATTCGTGAGACAGTTGATCAAAAAGTTGTTATTTCAATGTATTGAAACAGGCTACAGGACCTCTTCGAGTACAGTCGCATACAAAAAACAAAGTGAAATTTTAGTCAGAAAACGTTTCATACTATACTTATTAAGGAGTGTGTGTTTGATTATACCTGTAGTGTTACCTTAGTGAAATCTTCATTTAAGGGAGGGAAATAATGTCAAAACTGGTTAATCAGTTACGTGGTCGATTGTACCTTCGGCATTGGAGTTACTTCGGCACTATTCATGAGACAGTCGATCAAAACGTTGAGAAAAAACCCAATAACACTGGCCGATCTGGGAATCGAACCCAAGACCTCATGCTCAGACCTACGAGGCAATCATAACGTAATAAAATCTCATATAACAAGCCGCGAGCCCACCCCAATTTCCAGTCCAACCAAATTCCTTACCACTACAATGTACTGAATTAGGGTCTCCCTTGTTTGACCGAAAGGCATTTGACAAATTTTCACT
Organism: Noctua pronuba; assembly: GCA_905220335.1. Lineage (NCBI taxonomy): Eukaryota > Metazoa > Arthropoda > Insecta > Lepidoptera > Noctuidae > Noctua > Noctua pronuba. The sequence goes on from LR999918.1 coordinate 10,163,416, forward strand.
ACCCAAAAAATTTTTCGCGTAATTTCATTTGCCAAATTATTACTTAGCAAAAAATCTATTCACAAAAAATTGTAACGCAAACCTAATGTTTGGGAAGTGAACGTTTAAACTATAACTTGTTTACCAACAAGTACTTTTAACATTTTTTATTTAGTCAAATATTGCAGTTGGAATAACAGTTTTTACGCAAAATCAAATAAGACAAATTCTAAACAGGTTATAATAATATGAATATTAACTATTCTTTTTTTTTAGTTAGTAGCGTTTTTTTCCATTTTTTTTTTTAAAATTTGTTTGGGTAATGAAATTTGGTCAAAATCTTTTCGGCAAAACGGCAGGCTCCCACTGAATTATGCAACGGCCATGCTAAATGTTATTCGCTCATCCTAAATCAAGAAGCGACTATAAATCATACTGTTCTCCCATACTATTTCAATAGCTGTCCGTTATAAAATTTATATGGCTTCACTAAATAAACATTTGAGATCTCAATGCGAAGTTATTGCTTCCTTCCTCGTGGAAAGTAACTCGTATGTTAAACACTAGTTTGTAGTTTGAATAGATCTGGAATGTGTCATGTTTTTTCTCTTCATTTTGATCAGCCTTGTTTCACTCGAAATAAAAAAAAAACAAAATATTTTATTTCACATAGGCCCAGATGGGCACTTATAGAACGTCGACAAAAAGGTGAACGGTTCCAGTTGGTCGTTTCCTATGGAGAAGAACCGGCAAGAAACTCCGTGGTTACTCTTTTCACTCACTGCTGAGTATACCACTCCTCCCATGTGTGTCTGTGAGAGTCTCATTCAGAACTGATTTTATCTGCCAACACTTATACTGCTAGCGCAAAAACAAACAAAAAAGCCTAATTGGATCCTTACCTTGTTGTTACGTGGAACGCCAAGTAGGTAAGGATATCATCGGATGATGAAAACCTTACTTGACTTTCAGATCTTCCCGTCTAGTCGGATTCAGCATGATTCCAGTATTTCTAACAGAACCGTTATATATGTCCTTCACAATCCAGTTACTGGGCAACATATAACTCTTGTTTAGACTGGTTAAACAAAAAAATTAATATACCAAAATCTCTGAAACACTTCGCCACCAAACTGTACGCTGTCCACTTGAGTGTATTCGGTACTAGTCCTGCAATCGATAGCACTACCTAGCTGTTTATGTTGTTAGAAATCGACCACAGAATAGTAAAATGGGTACAGAATGTCGGCTTCAGACAATGAGTGAAAACGCACGCACAAGTAGACCCACTTCACGTACAGCGTGCGATTGCACTCGCGGCCGGCATTGGTTTGAGATCACCACGCACACATAGACAAACTTCACGAACAGCGCCCCAGTGCGAGTGCACTCGCCACCGGTAGTTGTTTGAGATCACCGTAAGTAGGTACGCGTCTAATATAACGTATCATAACATAATCAGCTGTCATGCTTAGACACAGGCCTTCTCTCTATGTAAGGGGGTGGGTTGTGTACCACAACACTGTCTCAGTCCACGTTCTAAGACATTGTGGTTTCCTCACGATGCTTCCTTCACCATTTTGGAAGCAGTGGTGATGACATAGCTTGCGAATTAAAACGCCTGCCTAGGTTCGACCCTACAACTTGTAAATTGGAGCCGTTGCCATGGCTTCGACTGCTCTGCATCCATGTATGTGTGCGTGCGCGTATTTTCGCTCGTTCTATGCTGTCCTTCTGTAGTTATCTACTCCGTGGCACTACCCAGCTGTTTATTTTGCCAGACGTCTGCCCAGGTTGTTGGGACCGCTACAAGCGGAATATTTTACGACAAGCCACTCGGAAGTCTCAAACTGAATCGATCTACTGATAAAGTGCTGCGATAAAAGTGTGGGTTTCAGTTTGTTTGTTTTGATAATTGGTTGTCAATTATCATGCATGATTTTGAAGATTATTTACAAACTGTTTGAAGATTGAGACTTGAGACGAGTCATAGAGAAGTATGGAAGTAGAAGACATGCTGTGCTGACCCCAAATAAATTGGGATAAGGGCCGGAGAATGAAAACACGAAAAATAGTGAATAGAAACTTTTGTTTGTATTTGTTTGTCATAGTTGAGTGTTATGCTGTTCTATTCGAGCTCAAGAAATAAAGAGTAATATATATATTAGATATATTTAAGCACTGCTGATACTGCACGGAACTACTTGTACACACGGCGACACATCAAGCTGTACATTTCCAATATAACATAGCCTCGTTTTGTATGGATTTCTCCTACAATGAGAGATTCACATAAACTGGTTTTGTATATCTTGATTGGTCGTCATGCCACTATTATGTATTCTATGACGGTACACAGGACACGACAGCGCCCTTCTATTGTTTTAAACATAACGAAGTCAGTTTGAACACCTTCCCACAAGCCAACATTCTTAACCTAAACGTAATAATCTTATTCATGGATCAAGGAATCTTTTTCACGTAGCGTTCGTTGTGAGTACTACGCAACTAACTTCTAGAACAAATAATTCTAAAATATTTTCGTCTTTGTCTAGCAAATATCTATTTACTTGCGGTTTTTGTAAAACACCGAGAGATTTCGTCTCGTTCTTATTTCAATATCGCTCAGCTACATAATTGAAATCTAATATATATATTTTTGTGTTAATTTTAATATTGGTTATTTTATGTATAAAGCTAGATTTAAGTTTAATGAATATAATATTTTAATGTGACAGTTATGTATACTGTTATGTGATATTAGATTATATATTTTAGCTTAAGTTATGTTGCTGCGCCCTAACAGGGTCATGTACTCACTAGTTTTAAGCCTAGCGTGTGAAATTGGTTGTGTACATTGTGCATTAAATAAATAAATAATAAATAAATAAATGAATATTTCACTCTGAAATTCTTGAGAAAGATATTTTGTTTACACCGTTTTGTCTTCATTTGAAGTATTTGAATGATCTTATTATGACATTTATTTGTTTGCAAAAGAAGATTGATTATTATGATGCGAAGAGTGTGTTTAGGTTCATGGCCCAGATATGAACAATGTGTATTTAGGGTAAATGACATACAATGATGGGACTGACATAGGCGTTAAAAAAAAAAAAAAATGATCCTAAATAAAAAAATAAAAAAAATGATTATTGATGTTTGTTTTATGTGGTAAAATATGATCTTGAATTCAGCTTAATGATACATAATTGAAGAGAGCTGTGTATGAAAAAAATGCTTCGGAAAATCGACGTTCAATGACAACGATTTTTGTAGTGTAGGAGAGCGTAGAGTAGTTACCGATTATGTGCCGATTGTTGACTGTGCTGATAGCAATAGTCTCCGACAACGAGCCAAATAATCCAAGTTCATCATCTGCCTAGCCTTTTCCCAACTATGTTGGGGTCGGCTTCCAGTCTAACCAGATGCAGCTGAATACCAGTTTTTTTCATGGAACGACTGCTTATCTGACGTCCACATCCCGGTCAGTACTGGGTAATACGATACTCCTTGGTAAGACTGGTTGTCAGACTTTAGGGCCACTGACTATCTGTAACGAATGTCAAAGATCAACAAATGAAAGCAGGGACCAACGGCTTAGCGTGCTTTCCGAGGCACGGAGGAAACTCGGTATGTAATGGGTAGTCACCCATCTGGACTTTAGGGCCACTGACTATCTGTAACGAATGTCAAAGATCTACAAATAACAGCCGGGATCAACGGCTTAACGTGCTTTCCGAGGCACGGAGGAAACTCGGAAATAATCTAATTATCAGTTCTTAGCCGTTCTTCACTTCTTCACCATTGACAAGACAACGCAGTGTTCAACGCTTGTCTGAATAATAAAAAGCCTTTGCCCAGAGGGACAGATAATTGTTAAACTTCATCATCTAAATTCCATTCACCACAGTAAAATTACAGACAGTTAATACAAATTTTCATTAACAAAATGAAATAAATTACCTTAATACAAAATAATAAAATGGCGCTTCAGAACGCAACGCGCGTCTTGGGAGCGCTAAAATCACGCTTAATCATACCACAGAGTATAATAAGGCGGTGACAGATCACTGCGTTACAACGTTATAGCGAGAGTTTTTATTTTAGCTGTCACAGGTGGCGATGGAAAGGAAAAATTGGAACGTGGTTTACGTAGGTTGTATAAACTTGTATATAGACAACTGTCTTAGTCTAGACTTGTTTTTGGCCACGGCTTTGCCCGCGAATATCGGTATATTCGGTAACGTAATATCTGGAATTCGGGACAAGGTACTAACCCGGGTCACAGTCTACCTGTATACCAAAGAAGATGGAGCAGAATGGACGATGACATGATTACCACTTTACAATGTTATAGCGGGCGTTTACCTGGAATTTGTCTCGTAGACGTGCTACCAAAATAAAGTATCCTCGGTCTACCTTGTGTTAATTATTTTTTCGAAATTCATTCTGAAAGTGAAACGTGTGAAAAGTGACGTAAAAAGTTAACAGACACTTATTTTCGCATTCATAACATTAGTATGGATGTTGGGAATAAAAGTATAAAACTGACTTTTTATTACGCCATACATCCATTGCTATCAATGCCTATTTGTCCATAGTACACTACACTCTCCTTTATCATACCGTGTAAATTTGCAGCTTCGTTTTCGGCTTTCGGATGTGTTTATGCCATTCAAAAGTTATTAAATTGGACATCATAATATGAAAGAGCATTTCATTCAAAACCCACACATAAATAACACGATAAGAAGATTCATTCCAATTTGCCAAGCTCCGAATATGTATTGCTTCATTAAAAATGTAATAAAATGCGCCATTTTACAGAATCTTGAGCGCTGATCACATCGTAGATAATAAAAGTGTCGAAGTTATGACAGATAAGCAAGGGCGGTGTATGTAAAAGCTTTTTATTTAATCTGTGGTTAAAATACTTGCAACAGGTGCATGCTCACAATATTTTGTTAAAAGAGAATCTAGTCGAAAAAAAAGTTAAACTAGTTTTTGACATATCTGGGAAACCTGGAGTCTTTTGAAGACGAGCTCTCAGAGGTCTTAAGGCCTTTTGGTTATCCCTGTTTGCTATATGCTAGTGCACCCAATGACAACCCTCGTTTGGTGTATGACTTTTTGTATTGGGACAAGCTACACACTATACCCAAACCACTGCAACTCCTGAAAGCCAGAATCAACAGTGGCGACCACCAGAAAAGCGCCGAGACAATGAAGCTCGACGAAGTCCAAGAGAAACAATTTAATTGTCTTGGATCCCGCAACAAAATTATCAAAAAATCTTAATCAGAAAATAATAGCTCAGGAGTAAGAAAAACATACTTTCCACTTCTGTTAAACTTGCAGGCGATGGAAATCAAGATATTGTTCGTTTAGGTGACCGAAGGCCCCGACCTGATCAATATTATTAATGTTATTATGATTTTCAACAAGAATTACTTTGTAAAAATATCCGCCCGTTAGATAAGCCAATTAATTAGTCCCTTCGAGCGTACTTCGTTAGTTTATTTGCCCTTTGCATGCTTGGAAAGGTACTCTCATGGCAGGATGCTACCGTCCCACTCACTGACATTTCCCCTTAGAAACCGTTTGTCGATGCCGACACTACGGAAACTAGTCACACTTGTATTGAAAGACGGTAACACGAAGGACACACAGATATACAGGGTGTAAGGGATAGTCCTCCACAAACTGACAGGGTGCAATCAGGTCCTTATTTTGAATTATATTCCTCTGAAATTTTTTATTTCTTTATTTCAATGTAAAATTACATTCCCTGTAAGCAGCACACCATTTATGTAAATAATACGGCTGAAATCAAAAATCCAACAATGGATGTTGAAATACTCTTACTAACGACGCGTGAAATCAACTGTTCACTTCCTGCCTAGCTACAGAGCTCATCGAACTCGTCGTCGCGCTTGCCGTCCGCTAGTACATTTTGCTTTGGTAACGATACATTGCGTATGAGGAAATAAAACAAATCTAATTTATTGGATTCCCGTAACATTCCTGAAATAATTTCTCATACCTGTCATCTTAGTATGATATACTGAATTCACCCCATTGTAGAGGGCTGTCTCTTACAGAGTTGTATTAAACAAAAAACTAACAGAAAAAACGGCCAACATTTTTCCAGTGTAACAGTTACAAGCCGAAATACCCTAGCACTACAATAAAAAATATTTTCCCCATTTTAGTACCCGCAGCCTACAAGCCGCAGTAGTTACAATAAAACATATTCACAGTACTACACTAGCCTATCAGACATTCAGTGGCGCCCTAGTTTTAAAATAAACTGTATAATGTACTTGCTGCCTTATAATGGAATATTTACGGGGCGGCGCGGATTGAAATGGATAGTTTTGTCTGTTATATTGGTGTAGACTTGATGTCATTAAAAACCATTTTTACCCGACTACGGCGAAGCCAAAAGGGTAATGATTTTAGCAGTCTATGTATGTATGTATGTTAAATGTTTATTTACGTATGTTCCTCCGTAGTGCATAGACTATTTATCCGATTTTGATGAATATGAATAAGGTGTAACATGGGCTAACATTTTAACCGACTTCAACAAAATGAGGAGTCGGTTTTACCTTGTAAACCCCTAATTTAATTAGAGCATCATTTTTCAGTAGTCGGTTTTGTAGTGTGCCACACAAATTCTTGTTTCTTTAAAGAAAAACCATGGAGTTTTGTCCCATTCAAAACGTGCACCTATCTGAAGTGTCACAACATAATACGTTCCCATGATAGTTTTTTTTTTTGGCCTGTCAAGTGTCCTACTGCTGGGCAAAGACCTCCCCTTTCTCTTTCCAAACCAGAGAGGTTTGTGCGATCTCCGGGCATGTTCGCCCCGCAAACAAGATTAGATCGTCACACCACCTTCGCAGCGTTCTAGCTCGATGGCGGTTTCCTCCATCAGGTGTCTAGTGAGAGACGATCCGTGCCCACCTCCCCGGGTGCATTCGTACTACGCGGCCAGCCCACTCCCACTTTAGCTTGGCTGTTTCTTCCCCAACATCTGCAACCTGAGTTATGGAGCGCAGGGTGGTGTTTCTGACGCGATCTGTTCGCTTGAGACGTTTTATGCTGCATTCAATTGCCCGTTGGCAAATCTTGAATCAATGCCCATGTCAGTTTATGGATAATAAAATACAGAAGTATTTACGTTGTTCGTTTTTTTCTTCTTGTCTGTTTATATTTGTGTAAGTACAGAAACTGCAATTTTAGTAAATAATAATAAATATCACCAAGGTTTCTTTCCTATTAACCATATACCAATTTAGGCAGCATTTGTCCTGAAAACTATATTTATGTATAAAAAGTCAATACTTCTATACACTTTCTATGCCAAAACTGAATTAATTAATAAAAATCTAATCGTTTTGCGGTTTTCCAATTATTTTAGTGGTAACCGTTAATGATGTTTGGTTAAAATTAAATTAGTATTTTGATTAGCAGAGTCACCGTAAATGATTAATTACGCGCTTTTGTTATTTACAGTTATTTATTTAATGGAAAGACGAAGAGGGTTAATTATAATTACCGTTATGTATCAAAATTCTATTATTTGTTTCTTTTTAGTTTTATTAGTCGCAATAGCTACTGTTGATTCGGGTTCGATTCCCTAGTCGAGCAGTGTTATTGGGTTTTTCAATAAGCACACTCACTCAGTAGCAGGGCGGAGTCTGGCATTGTGCCTGGTTGATGGCAACAGGCTCGCCCTTTATTACATGGAAACTTATCAGAATAAGCGAATTATGGAGTGTTCCTACACCTCTGCTAACACTTTTTTGGGAAATACAGCTATGTAATGTTATTATTATTGGACGTAGTTTTATACCGTTATGTCTAAAATTTCAATATCTCAGGAGAAGCCTGGAGTCTGGATTTATGCTCGGTTGATGGCAATAGGTTCGCCCCTTATTACTGGCGTGGGACTAGAACATAACTGGCGAAATTAGGGTGTACTTGTTAGGTACACCTCTGCCTAACCCTTCGGGTATTACAGGTGTGATGTTATATTATCTCAAATATCAAAAAGAAAGACAGGAATGATTATAACTCCTGTCTTAGCTCTCCAGTTCTCTCTCTTCGTTTTTTTAGAGACCCACTTATCTTAAAATTAAATTAATGTTATGCCTTATTTTTGTTACAGGTACGTACCAGGTTTTATTTACAACCAAAAGAAGTTCTTAGAATATGGGTATGTAAATACATGACACACGTTTTTGAATTCCTTTTACTTCAAAGTAACTGATTATGTATTCGTCATAGCACAGCCTCTTTGCAAGGAGATGTCGTAAAACATTAGCAACAGCACTTTTCTGTCTATGATTATAACCAACTATGTATTTCTACTGGTGAAACATTCCCATCTTCATAACGTGTCGATGGTAATCTAAATTGTGTCGGCCCAGAACTGAGCCACAAGTTTAGCCTCTTTAGTAGGGTCCATCAGTTCCTGTAATGAACAAACAACAGGACATGATATTAAATGACCCATCGTCCTTTTTCCACAAAAAATCACATGTAAAATGTTGAAATCTCTTTGTAAACGACTTCTAAACAGGTGAGGTGATGTATTCCAGTTTTTTCTCATCTCTGTTCATCGATTACTCCGTGATTACTGATTTACGTGATTCCTTTTTCATTTGGTAAAGGAATACCGCGCGGTAGTCCCATATAAATTTTATTAACTTTGCTTGTGCAGTTTATGAGTTAGCTCCTTTAATACGCAGTTTTTCTTTTTGACCTATGTTGATGACATGATGGTATCATTTAACTTCTCGTTACAATGTAAAATTGTTTCATGACAAGATTTTGTGGTGTTACACTACAACTAAAAAGGCTAAAAGCCTTTTTTGCAAAAAAAAACGACTTTCGAAAAAAAAGTCTCCGCTTTCGTAAGTCGGTGACAGAAAAGTTAATGAAACAAACAAATTCACCGACTTCCGAAAGTAAAGTTATTTTAGACTTTTTTGGTTCTCTATCTCTCTCTAAGTTGAATTCGTTTCTCATTACACAATTTTAAGGTATAAGCAAATGTTGTGCCAGCGGCAACGCACAGTAATACGCCCTGCTGAGCAAGGCATGCATGTTTACATACTTATAATTAGAGAAACATGCCTCTACTTCAACTTAGTTCACCGCTAACATACTTCACACGACATAATTCAAACCCACTAGAACTTGTTAAACTATTTCCTACATTTCCGTACACCCAAAACCCCGACATGCAATCTTTTCCGAATCAAAATCATTACCAGTTACGTCTGATTGTTTTTTAATCAGGAAATCGCGTGCGTGTATGATGCAACGCTTCGACGCGTCCGCACGCTCCGGCGGTCTCGGCGAAAGTGAACCGATTCTATAATATATGGATGTGTCATGAGTTCGTGAGCGAACGGAGGGTATTTCCGGTGTTCAATGTCGGGTAATTTGAGAATGATTTAATAACGCGCTTCTCTTATTAACATTTATTTATTTAGATATTATTATTATTTACTTAGACTGCCTCGTTGGTCGAGTGGTCGCAAGCGAGACTGCTGAGCATGGGGTTCTGGGTTCGATTACCAGGTCGGGCAATGTGTTTTTAGGTTTTCCATCAGGAATTTCTCGGTAGCAGTCTGGATTTGTGCCAAGTTGATGGCAATAGGCTCGCCCCCTATTACATGGGACTTAAACATATCTGTTGAAATGTGGGTGTACCATGTATTAGGTACACCTCTGCCTAACTGGCGTGATATTATGTTACTTTCAAATATATGAGGCGCTTTTCTTATTAACATTTATTTATCTACTGGGAAACCTTTAGTATTAACTATTATGAGATGTAATTTTTACCGCTGTATCTCAAGATTCCAAAGATTCTGATGCCGAGATAAAAAAAAAACACTTTTTTTTCTGGTTATTGTGGTTAGCACGGCACGCATTATAACTATTATAAACGTTACTTAGCACGAACTTCTTCGTCTAAACGTTATTCCACAAGAAGCATACGGGTATTTCCGGTGTTCAATGTCGGGTAATTTGAGAATTGTTTGAACGTGTTCAGTTGGATTGAGTCTTGTGAACTAGAGCTAGGATTTCCTGTTCCGTTCTTGTGTTTGCTGTTTGTAGAAATTGTATGTGTCCTAGTGGCTTTGGTTAGATCCCGCCTTCGAGGCTGTTTCCTTTTATCTTTGTATTGGTAACTGATTCAATGGATCTTTAATCATGGTTGACAGTACCCAACCAGATATTTGTTTATGGTCTTGCTCACTCGCGTAAATAGTTGTGACGAAAATAATGATGAGTAGCCGTAGAATTTAATGGAAGTGGGTCGTCTTCCACCACGTCAAACTCAAACCATTTATTTAAATTAGACCATTACAGGCACTTTTGAAAGTCACAGAAAAAACAAAGAGCGAAGCTACAGTCACAGACACAAGGCATAATAACTTGTGAAAGTACTGTAGTTGCCCATTCCAAGGCGTAGATCTCTATGGAGAAGAATGGGCAAGAAACTCCATGGACACTCTTTTCATCGTGGTTTGTGGCTTTTCACTACTACTAGTTCTAGTCGGTCGGTTACCATGGTTTCTTCCACCGTTTTGAGAGCAGCTGTGGTGATGAAATCTTTACATCATCCGTTGGGTTTGAAAACTGGAAACCACGATAACTGGTAACAACTTCTTCTTCTTAGCGTGTCGATGGCAAAAAGTACAAATGTGTTAAGCACAAAACTCAGCCACGCAAACCCCGCTCACTGATGCAGTAAATAGATCATCAAGTCCACCGGTGCATGTGGTGCAAGAAGGAAGGACCATTGTCTGTGGGAAGACGCCGCAGTATGGAGAGAGATGGATAACAACTGCTTTCATAGATCGTAAATGCAATATGAATCAGGGTGGTATTGCTAATTACACAATGGTCTTATTACACTGCAATGTATCTCAAAACACTTCTTCTACATCCTCTTGCAATTCTCTCGCTAACAACACCCACAGGATCAGTATCTTATTTCTCAACTAACAATACAGCTGCAATGAGCTAGTTATTTTTAGCTTACTTCAGAGAAATGACTTATTTCTACGAGCTAGGTTCTACCACAGAATAATACCCCCAGAAGGTCAGTTTCATAGAAAAAACTAAAGCAGGCGCACACACACATAGACGCAGAAGTATCGGCGATATCAAACAAATGCCGGTCGCGAGTGCGCTTGAAGTTGCTGTTCGGGAAGCAGCGTGTCTTCATATGGATGGTAAGACAGAATTTTAAATTTTGCTGTCTAAAACTTCATTACTTCGCCGTCGTCGGTGGTAGCTCAGAGGGCTCTTTGGACACAGAGGGACACATGAAGTGGAACAGTTTATGACACAGATCTACCTGCCGTTCCGTCGAGGTAGTCCCACTTTGCAAGGTTAGAGCTACATCTTTCCACTTGCTTTCGGATCATAGAGCTTCGAACTTGCAGCTGTTCTCGTTTATAGTGAATAGTGAATGGATGAGGGAAAGACTATCCTGCCACAGTTTGCAATGTGCGTGGACCGGGTCTCCTGGCAGGAACGCTGCGGATTTTAAGCAGATGTGCCTTCTTTAATCAGTTTTGTTGGTACACACTAACATAATCAGAATTCAAAATTCTCACAAGCCCTCTATAGGACAGCTTTAATCCACCACGTATCCAGTTTATCGGTTGATAGATGTCATATATCCCCAAATTTTTGGCTCCAACACTTCTAACATCCCGTTTTCCTCGCGATGCATTGATACTTGTCCGCCAAATAGTGGGTGTTTAGTATCAGTCTTGTTTGAGCATTTCTATATGTGCACGTATGTATGTCTATGTTGCTCAAAAAGCCGCTAAGTTGAAGAGGGACTGGACTAGCCACGTCTGCCGCATGCCCAATGAGCTGTGGGCCAAAATAACCACTTTCTGGGGCCCTGACATAGCCAGAAGGCGTCGCGGCAGACCTCGTAGAAGATGGCGGGACGAGCTAGACAAAACCAACGACCAGTGGCCCAAATTAGCCCTGGATCCAAACAACTGGAAGTCATGGGGAGAGGCCTTTGCCCAGAAGTGGGATGACGCAGGCTAACAGTATCAGTATGTGTGCGTGCGTTTTCAGTCTTTGTATAGATCTGGCTTTCTGTGCTTTTATATTCTGTGTCCCACACTGACCTTTAAACATTCTCACTGCACGTGGCGTCGTAATTAATCTCAGTAAGGCTTGAAGTTGCCCTCAAGTGAAGGTAACGCGAAGTTTCTTTAAACTATTTTATGTTCTTCTTGTTCTTTTTTGTTTCCAAGGTTTTCTGTTCTGCTGGTTATTTTAGTGCTTCAGAGAGGAGTGGGTTGGCCTTGTCTGTCCTGACCTGCATTTTGTAACCTAGTTAGGTGCTTAAGAGTTTTGTCCTGTATACCTTCATACTGGGCTTTGGTGCTTGTTAATTCATCGTTTGTTGTATAGAGTTTATGATGTTTTATAGTAATGTTTGTTAACATTGCTTCATGCATTATCTCGTTAGCATTGCCTTTTACTTTCGTAGCGTTATGGCACAAGGAAAATAGTCACACATCACACATCTCTAAAGAGGAGGTATTTACCTCTTCGAGGCTTCAAATCCCAATCCTCAAACACATTACCAGATCAAACCTCATACACTCCGAACTCATTCTCTCAAATAAACAACCTTCACATTAACGCAATCTCGTTACATCCTAAAAAGAGTTCCTGCCGAATGCCGATACGATCGATGGCAACAAGTCACATTTGAGGACCGTGTGAGCGAGACAGTGTACAGTCACGACCAATATGTATACACATAACAATGTTTGAAATGTCTTCTACTATATGGATTGATTGTAATTTTATGCTGCTACCAACATAGGATTTCGAACCCACACTATTTGGGACCATTTGATAATGAAGGACGAATCGCATGTGACTACTAGGGAGAGGAAGACCAAGGAAACGATGGATGGATTGTGCGTGGAATTACATGAAAGGAATAGGAGTAAATGATAGCGTGACGGTTGACAGAGGAGAATGGAAGAAAAAAACATGTTGCGCCGACCCCAAGTAACATGGGACAAGGGCAGGAAGATGATGGTGACACTATTTGGTACGAAATGGGAATGATCTTTATAGTTACCGAGAGCCGGTGGAAGAAGTGTCAGCAGACCAACAGCCAGACGGGTGGATGAGATTAGGAAGATCGCGGGTATCAGTAAGAACCAGAAGGGAGCATGCCTATAATCAGCAGTAGGTAGAACAAGGCTGTCAATCAATGAGGATGGTTATGAGGTCTAAAGGTTCCATTCAATATTTCCCGATAAACTCGCTTTAAAATTTTAATAAGTGTAAACATATGTGTAGGTACCCGTGACTGTACATGAACGTTTCACAGGATCACAGCTTATTAAATGTAGGGTAGATTTCAATCGTCGGAAGCCAAACATTGCGAACGTGACGAGCTCAGGGATGGCGGCCGGATTGATTTGGGTTTTAAAGATGGTGTCGATTTTTTTTCAATAAGGGACTGACATATGGAGATTACATATAAAGTGACGCCTGTATTTTATCGAAGGGTTAAGCAAAATATTGTAAAAGTAGCTTTTACCCGCGGCTTCGCTCACGTTAATTTAGAATTTTACAATAAATTCGAGTTGTACTCTGCTTGTAATACTATAATTCAATCATGATTCGAAAGACTCGTGGCGCCATCTATTATCGTATGAACGTTATTGTTGTTTTCCTCGGGAACAGTGTTTTTTTTCGGGATGAGCCCCTATGTCTGTTTGTATACACCTGACAATGTATATGCAAAATTTCAAGATGATTGGTTCAGTGGTTTAGGCGTGAAAAGGTAACAAACAAACAAACTTACTTTCGCATTTATAATATTAGTATGGATGAACTACATTCACACAAAGGTCAGTTATGTTGTAAGTCCCGTTTGAAAGGAGGTGAGCTTATTGACATCAAGCGGGCAAAAATCCGAAGTCCAGGAGATAAAAAATCAGGAAATCCTTCAAGACTGTGTAGACTTGCTTGTCAGTGTATAAAATTTCAGATCTGTCATTAGTAAAGTCATGACCAGTACTGCTCATGAATTGATTGATAACGTAAGTAAGTGCGATCAGAATAATTTGTTTTTAGAAGTTAAACGTACTGCGAGGAATCATATTATGAAAGAAAATGCAATCAACGATGGTGTGAAGGTTGACGGGGAAGAATGGAAGAACTCAAAGATGTGATGGAACAAGACAAAGAAGATGAGGAATTGATCGAACTATCATGCACCATACAGCCATCGCAGTAATTGAGGTTCTCCTTAGGCGGTTGGATCAAGAGCCTGATTCAGAAGGCAGTACTCCTCGATACGGCTCGCATTGTGAGGAGGTTTCTCTTGGGCCCTAACCACCGGTAGCTTGGACCCTGCTCCCGACACCAGCGGAAACAAATTTTTATATTTTTTTTTTTAATATGTAAAAATATAAAAAAGTGTATTTAAATGAATAAACGAGATAATATTATGATGATGATGAGGATAACAAAATCGAATTTAAATATCTATAAAATAATAACATTTTAGCTCCAATAGCGCTCATATAGTCATACCCAAACTGAAAACAACTACATAATTCAAAACACAATATAATATCTAATTAGGAGACTCGTAACTTGGGATATTAAAATATAACGTTCCATATGAGTTCTACCTCCTGCAATAACTTGAAGTTAAAGATCGCAATAGCAGATTGCCAGCTCCTAACTTGAAAATACAATAGAAGTAGCGTCGTAAACTGAATCATATAGCAAAACTAGAAACCTAAGTAACGAATAAAACTGGAGTATAAAACGAAAATGCGAGTAGGGAAGAAGGTACCAGATTTTTACTGTACGTAGAAAGATATGATTTAAAAGGCAGGATAGATAAAATAATGGGAGCATATGCATAAGGATGCTAAGGCTTATAAAGGGTGTAAAAAGACCCTTAACGAAGCTGAAAGGCAATTGTTCTCCCCGTCAATGGGATCATTTTTTTGTTCTAGACCATACCTGGGAACCTTCTAGTTACGGAGATATTGGGGGTCAAAGTTCCAACTTTTTCACAAGTTTTTTTTTTAAATATATGATTTTAATGAAAGATTTTTACTTTAAACACCTCCACGACCCCTATACTATTCAATCCATAAAGTAAAGAAAAGACCGTCCGAAGATCCGTAAAGTTAGCTTGATGTACAGAATGCTTGGTTGACGGCTTCGTGAAGGGTGCGTTTACACCCTGTATAAATTTTGATAATTGAGAAAGTGGCCTAATCCTAGCCGGAACACTTATGGCAGCAGTGTGGTTATCCTACTTAATATTATAAATGCGACAATTTGTGAGGATGTATGGATGTTTGTTACTTTTTCACGCAAAAAATACTGACCGGATTTGGATGAAATTTGGCACACAGATTGTTTATAATCTGGATTAACACATGGGACCCTTTTATCCTGGTATTACGATCCCATGGGACAATTACCGCCACGGGCATGAGCTAGTAACTGATATTACAACTACTGACAATAATGTGAGTTCCTTGTGAAAGAGTTGACCCAGAGTAAAATTACCATGTACATGATAAAAAGTAAAGTGCTGAATTTAGAAGCATGAAGTTGAATACATAAAAGTTCTTTGAATACAACTGTTGATTCAGACGGTGGTATGCTAGATACTGAAGACATGCAGACAGGCTAAGCCGCACTCAGAAATGCGAGAAAAATCCAGCCAGATCCGTCGAAAGATTCAGTCAGATCTGTCTGTAAGTGGCATCCTTAATTCCCTAGATTGATGTCCTCCACACATCCGAGGTTACGAGTCAAAGATTGGTTTGTTCGACTCGTTCCGATTTATTTTTTGTCGGTAAATATTTTTATGGAATCGGTTTCGTGCTTTGATACGTTGCGCGGAGATATCTCGGAGATTTTCGGCGTTTTCTCCTAAATCCCGCGAAATGTGTGAATTGTGAATTTGTTTTGATGGCTGATACGTGTGGACAAATAAGGAAGTTACCTATATTTTGATTTACTAGGACAGTATTGAATCTTTTGTTTAGAATAGATTCTAGAGACTTTAAACCTCTTCATGGGTATAGTAATTCTCTCATCTTTACCAGAATTACCTGTATCATTATCTCCATCAGTATCGTTCGAGTCCTCACAAATTATTGATCTTTGAATCTAGACTTCTTTTGCTAGTATTATTTACTCTCTTAATTTTCATTTTTTTTTTCAATTTGTTTTTTATCACCGATATTAATTTTTAACTAACTTCAAACACGAAAGGAAAATACACGGTGAAGTTTCTTTTATATAATTCCTTTCAAATCCAACTTAACTTTTTTTACCCAAATCTAGATTTTCATTTCCCAAAATAAAAAGCGAAATTCAATCTTCTTCCGTATTTCCATTTCCATCACAGTTAAAAGTATATAAATCGCACACATACTTCTTAAAGACAGATAATAAACGATGTTCAGCGCATTATTAAAAAGAGGGTAGATACGAATCTTCTTAGCAAACATTGAGACTCGATTGATGTCTGATCGCAGACGTTTAAGAGTATCAAATCTCCTTCCATCGGTGTTTTAAGAGCTGGGAGATTTTATCTGGTATCTTAATAACATGGATTTTAGATAAGATGATATTGTCAGTTTTTACAGCTCAATTAATACATTTTTGGTTGGTTGTTTAATTGATAACGTATTAGGGCATAATAAGTAAGCTGAAGTGGCTATCAGTAGCGAAGGGTCAATTTTTGTAAAAGGAAAGCCGGAGTACATATCTTTAATGTGATTATATTATTTATCTATAATAGTCTATAGAATACTGACTGTGCCATTTTTCAAAGGGAAGCCGGTAGGAATCGAGTTGTATGGAACCTTCACCACTGGTGGCTATGGGCCGGCCATATTAGCCGAAGTAGATGTGTTCTTGAGTGGAGACCGCTAATCGGCAAGCGTAAGGCCCGGACTCCACCAAAGCGGAGACGAGCGGAGCGGAGAGGAGACGTGCGGACACCGACCAATCGCATTAATTTATATCTACATCGTGTTTCTCGCCTCTTCTGTGATTGGTTGAATCTTGCACATCTCCTCTCCGCTCCGCTCGTCTCCGCTTTGGTGGAAACCGGGCCTAAGGTGGGACGCCCTCAGGCTCGGTGGAGCGACTATCTTCGCAGGGTGGCTGGTAGCAACTGGATGAGAGTTGCCGAGAATCGACTGTTGTAGGCTGATGATGATGATGGTAATTAGGGTATAAATATTACGTCATTCCACTCGTTTGGGTCCGGATGACACGACTGGGGTCCGTGCCACTTTATCGAATGGATATAAAGCTCTTTCTGAACGGCTTAAGCCGATTCCGCGTAGATAAGTTTGGTGATTTGCAAACGGGCTGAACTATTTCTAATCACAATTATGTCATCATTTCAGACAACTGATGTATATTATTGCAGTTGTTGCCAAAACTAACGATCACCAAATGTTACTTAGGTGAATAATTGCAATATTTAATTCAACAACAGATTCACTGATCAATGACATTGTTAATCTGACATAAATATTTTACTATTTTGCCAATTTAATCAAAATGTATTGCATGACAGATCTGATGTATTGTAATTTGTATCTTAATTTTATTGTTGTTTGATCTCAATTTTATTTTATTATATTTATTATAATTAATTTCTTGTATTGTATTGTTTTTGCCGAACTTGTAACATAAACTTTGTATGCCTCAATGGCGGGACATAGCTGATACCTGTATTTAACACAACATCTTATGAACCTATGATCCACAATAAATTATTTGAATTTGAATTTGAATGACTTCACACCTCCCAAAAATGCGGAAGTTTAGAAACGAATCACCCTTTACAACTTAGCCAGTAAATAAAAAAGTCCCTTCACGCCTCGCCCACGTGCGGGTCATAAAAATATTTCACTACCCTCATATTTGAACTACCTCACATACGACGTCATATGTTGGAAGTATTGTTCTGCCGTTAGGGGTCCGCGGTTCCGTGGTAATGTTAGCGAATAACGCCACGTGTTAGTTGGGCGTAGACGCGCAATTTTTTCAGCATGTTGCCGGCAACAGTTGCTGGAGACGAGTATCAGGAAGCTTGGCGTGACGCTCCTCAGCTGAATAAACGGACGACCTTAAAAAGGCGTCTTGAACAGACTGAGTACGTAAGGCGGCGGACAGACTTCGGAGAAACCTGCATCTAGTTGTGGACAGGATAGGCTGAGTTCAGTTTCTGAAGGCTGGGCATAGTTAGGTTTTATATGATGCTCCCTATCGCCTACTGTCAAAATCCTCATGCAGTCAAAAGACGTCCACTGCAGCTGTTCACTGCCTCTCCCATGTTCTACAATATTAGTATTCTTGGTGAGTCATAGTTTAGCACAGTTGTCAAGGATTGTGTTATTTTAGTTGCTCGTGTAAGCGAATCCTAAAGGCTCTTAGTTGCAACGGGTTCCTTATGCTTGGTTTTTATGGAGTAAAGTTTTGGTTTATTGGTGTTATGTGGGGTTAATGTGCTATCTAGCTGTACTGCACTATACCTATATATGATGTTAAGAAAGTTGGTAACTATGAACGAAATGCAGTCCTATTATATGTGTTTCAAACACACAGCATCGACTTGAAGACCTGATTGATCTCTGCTTGTGAAAGAATATCTGAAGGATCTAGATGCTATGTGAATGATATAGTTATAGAGTATAAACGAATGTTTCGATGTATATTCGTTAAATGTTGATACTAAAAACAATGAAATATTAAGAGTTTTCAATCTTCACTATATCCTAGAAAATGTTAAAATGAAATGTAAATAATGTTACTTTGTTATGATAAAGCAAATGGCGAAGGATGACTTATTTGCTGTTACATCACTGGCTTGTTAGTTGAGGAAATTACTTAAGTTAAATTCTTTTCTTGTTTATGTTGACAGCATTCTCCTGGATGTCATTTCCATCAGATAATTTTTAGCGTACCATCATCTGCCTAGCCTTTTCCCAACTGTATTGGGGTCGGCTTCTTGTCTAACCGGATGCAACTGAATACCAATATTTTACATGGAGCGACTGTCTATCTGACCTCCACAACCCAGTTAGTACTGGGTAAAACGATACCCCTTGGTAAGACTGGTTGTCAGAGTTTTTGGACCACTGACTACCTAACGATTGTCAAAGATCTACAAATGACAGCCGGGACCAACGGCTTAACGTACTTTCCGAGGCACGGAGGAAACTCGGTATGTAATGGGTGGTCATTCATCCACAGACCAACCTAGGCAAGCACGGCTCAACATAAAGATCGACCCGAGCGGCTGTTAATATTTAGCCATGAGCTCCTCGAAAGTCTTAGCGAACCATTTACCTACTTAGAAGATGGTGCCCTGAATCGAAGTATATCATCATGTTCGTGGTCTCCTTCACAGTTTTACGTTGTTGTCTGCCTTCAAAACCTTTAACATTTATATTACGGCCAGCACATTATTAATCACCAGCAAAAAGCCCTCCCAAAGTTTTCTAAAACAAAAATACAGCATAATTTCACCGTAACCTGTTATTTTTTTAAATTATGACGTTCGCCAAACCTCCTCCTCTCGCCAGGTAAACAGGGTGTGCTTTTGTTGAATTTTTTACGGCCCCACCCTTTATGAATGCGGTTTTTGGCACTTTTTGGGGGAAAATGATGAAAATAAATATGAAAGTTTGTTCGTTTACTTTTGCCGCTTTTGATGTTTGGTAACTGTTGGTGATTCTGTCAAAGGACTCGTTTTTGAGGTTCTGTGACTTTTTGGTGCTTGTGTTTACTTTTGGGGTCGGTTTAGCTTGATGATTTGGCCCAGTTTGTTAATCATCAAGCTGAGAGAATCAAAATATTTTAGGATATCAAACACAGATATAGGATTGATTGTTAATAAAGAAATTCTCGCTCATGTGTTTGTTGTAAGGACGTTTCACTTCCTTGTTTATATAAGTTATATGCGTTATATGCTTTCTAACCAACTGAAACTGCAGCCCTGAAATAAATGGATGGATGTTTGTTACTCTTTCACGCAAAAACTACTGACCGGAATTGGATGAAATTTTGCACACAGATAGGTCATAACCTGGATTAACATATAGGATACTTTTTATCCCGGTAGTATGAATCCGTGGGACAATTATCGAACTTCACGCGGGCATAAGCTAGTTTTATCATTAGTTATATTTCTAACATCGCTTCAAACTAATCCCCAATGAGTCTTCAATCTTATTTTATTATAAACACTCTCACATAAAACATATTGATATAATAAAGATATCCAATAAACTACGGTCCTTCGTTGAAAAGTCACGCGCCGTAGTTTACTCTGCGGCATGATTGAAATCTTTGTTCGTAATAATGTCGGTTAAACTGCTTCTTATACGATAGACTCGTGGTTCTTGCTGGGTTCGATAAGTTTTTTAAATTATATTAACTACTTGATAAAAGAGGGTAGTTTTAAGCTTTCAAGGTTTACCACTAAACTTATACTGTCACTTACGGGATATCTTCCGTGATTGTTCATTATTTTTAGCTCCCGATATTTCGACGCTGTTGCAAGCGCCATGATCGCGGGACAATATAAGTTTAATTGTAAACCGTGAAAACTTAAAACAGTGTTCATATTCATATTGTCCAGCAACATTACGTAATATTTACCTTCGTTACCTTTTCATAACATCTTGTTTAAATCCGGAGACACAATAAAACTGCGACGTGCACCTGGACTAGCGGATTACACGATACAAAGCAGATACAGAAAGCCCACAGAAAGCTTCAAGTGATTAATGGTACTCAGAGGCTAAAAGGAGATGAGGAGCTCGTGGCTAAATAATAACAGCCGCCCGGGTCGATCTTCTGGTTAAGCCGCGCTTGCCTGGGTTGGTCCGTGGATAGGTGACCACCCATTACATACCGAGTTTTATCCGTGCCTCGGAAAGCACGTTAAGCCGTTGGTCTCGGCTGTCAATTGTAGATCTTTGACAGTCGTTACATGTAGTCAGTGGCCCGAAAGTGTGACAACCACTCTAAGGGGCATTACTCACCGTACTAACTGGGTTGTGGAGGTCAGGTTGACAGTCGCTCTTTGTAAAATACTGGTTTTCAGCTGCATCCGCAAGGACTGGAAGCCGACCTCATATTTTTGAAAAGGCTAGGCAGGTGGTGAGATGCTAAAAAGAGATAGATGTAATCAAAGTTCCGGCTAAAATTTTGGATCGAGCATAAAATACTCAGCCTATCGTTGCCTATCTACCTGGATATAAGAACTTCTGTCTAGCTTTTCCCCCACTATATCGGCTTCCTGTCTAACTGGATGCAGCTGAATACCAGTATTTTACATGGAGCGATTGCCTAGAAGACAGCCAGGCCCTGCAGTCTCGACATTAGATAGCGACAAAAATCGGTCGCTAAGTCATATCGTTGTCAAATTCCTTTAATGAATTTTCTACTTTATTTCCAAAGGATAAGGTTGAAAATCTATTAAAGAAATTTGACATCGATTACACTTAACGACCGATTTTTGTCGTTATCTAATGTCGAGACTGCAGGGCCAGAACCAACGGCTTAACGTGCTTTCCGAGGCACGGAGGAAACTCGATATGTTATGGATGGTCCCATTCACGTATCGACGGATTTAGTCACGATAACGTACTAATGACCTAAATTAATTATGTTCTAGTTATTTATTCTGCATTGACCAAAGTGAACCTTCTCCTGTTCGTTTTCACGTTAGGGCAAGTCACCCCTCATTAAAATAGCCACAGCAAGTTTGGCAGTGAATGCTGGGCCATTACGTGTACGTATTTATGGACCTACCAGGGGACAGTTGTCTGGGTCTAGCCTTTTTCGGGTTTCAAAACTTTTGTGGCACTGTTATTTAGTTAGGCTTTATGTTATGTCTGTTTTTGAATAGCCTGTTTAAAATTTTGTTGTGTTTACAGCTGTCTGCTAATGGTGGTGATTGTTGGCATGTTTCCTATTGGCAGCCAATGAATAAGTTCATGTTTGGATGTGAGTTGGTGAATACAGGGTGTAAAAAGATTTGCGATTTCTATGCATTTTGTACGTAAACGAAGTCACATTGAACCAAAGTCATCCAAACATTTACGAGCGATAGACGGGACAAGCAAGACGAAGAAAATCGTAATCCCATACTTTTCTTACTAAACCGATTTGTTACTACTTAGTCACAAATCGGTTTGTTAGTGTCATACGCCCGCTTGTCAAGTGGTAGCATTCGTGTGTCAAAATCGAAAGTGTTCGGGATCAAAATATTTGTATGAAAATATCCTCAATGTCTATAAGTCTTTTAAATCTCTTTGCATTGAACAAACATTATTTTTGGGTCTTTTTTTTTTTAATCGCTGTTTACGGCTGTGTGCAATAGGATTTGCCAGAAAAAATCTATTTAGTCCGTCAGTTAAATAATCGAAAAATATTGGACACGTATTTTTTCTTTTGTCATGTAAACGAAAAATGACCACGATACAGCGCGTTGAAATCTCGCGCGACGTCACAAGCCACTTGAACTTTGATGCGCTGTATCGTCGTAATTTTTTGATTATGTGACAAAAGAAAAAATGTAAAAGTAAGGACTAATTTTTTTTTCTTTTTCGATGCTGTCAAATAGACTATTTAGCAAGTAACTAGTAATGTCAGCAACTTAGCATCATCTTAACACAATCATGTCCACTTTCAGGATCTCTCTTACATTGTTCACAACACCCGATTCACTGCCTTCCGTCCATCAAATTTCAAAAAAATATTTAAAACCAGATCTTCCACTATCTTATTCAAACGCAACTTACCACACTACCAATAAAATAAACTCCCCCAACAATGGAACAGCAACACTTGTCCTCCCTAAATCCCATGTCGCCGCCACATTGTCCCTTCACTAGCGACCCTACTCACGGATCAGGAGTCACGCGTTACGCTTACACGTGTCGTGGCCGTCACGTTCACGTCGCGTCGACGTCACGTTCACGCCAGATAGTTGCTGTTGCTTGTGAAAGTGAGGTGTTACGTCATCAATATTTTTATGATGTTAATATTTTGTTGTGTCAACTGTTATGGGTACGGTGGACGTAACATTGTTTTGTTATGAAGTAGCTTTTGCCACGTGGATTTGCTCGTGTTATCATCTGCGTAGCTTTTTTCTCAATGTTGAGGTCGGCTTCCAGTCTAACCAGATGCAGCTGAATACCAGTATGTTATATGAAGCGATTACCTATCTGACCTCCATTACTTGAGGTGTAATGGATGGTAAATTACCCTAAAATCTCTCGTTGCCATCGGAAATCTTTACCTTGGCGACTCTTATGTATTCCCATGTATGTAAGGGGCGTCCATTAATTACGTGAGGCAAATTTGGCGGTTTTTACACCCCCCCCCACTCCCCCCCCTCCTTGGTGAGATTTCGTGAGAAAAAATTTACGTGATATTTGAGTGAAAAAAAAACGTGATATTTGCCGAGTATACAGTTGAAGGTGATCACATAAGGGGGCGTCCGTTAATTACGCAAGGGGTTTTAGAGGGGGGTCCCTCTACCTCGTGAGATTGGGTAAGATTCGGCGGAGACACCCTGCCCCCCTCAAACCCCTCGCATAATTAATGGACGCCCCCTTATGTGATCACCTTTAACTGCACACACTATTAGCTAAATAAATAACTAAACCCTACATAATATATCGAAGATGCAAAATCACAAATGGCTTCCAGATCTGTCGTTGATACAGATAAGCGGTAGAAGTTTAATTACTTGAAGATTTACCTCCGAAGCGCGGATGTGTGACCTTGTGACATAGTTACCTATATGCTGGGGGGGCGAGGGGGGGGCGGATAAGGCCGGGTATGTTTTTAATAGGATTTAGTGGAGGTGGTGATAAGGATGGTGTGTCTTTGTTATCAGTTTATCACTGAGAGATTTGTGAGAATTGTTTCTTATAATTGGGTGTCTTAAAAAAATCTTTTTAATCATGATGTTTCTATTAAGAAATAGGTTATTTGATACGTCAGGTATAGCTTTGATTTTAGTAGACAAGAAATATCTAGCCACCCTGCGCTCGAAGTGAAGAAGAATAACGCAAGAGCTGAAGCGTGGTAGGCCTTTTTAGGGCTGCCAGTCATTCGGGATATTGTTAGTTGTAAATAGATATTTAAGGATAAGATTTAAGGAAAATTGGCGATGTTTTCTGATACGGCGCATTTATTACAAGTTTTTTTTAACACATGAATCGTAGGTAATTGTTGTAGATAATGGCGTGAAAAATCAACTTATAATATTTTAATCCGTTCAATTACTGAAACCGACCTAACTCTAAAAAACCAGCCGTATTTAAACATAACGTCAATTTAACTGAACCAGCTTAAAAACCGATGTAAATGAACGTTTAAATATTCCAAATATATCCTGTGATCTGTAAACTCAATAAGATATAGCGTTACGTGACTGACATGGTACCAAGTGATCATTGGTACCGTCTGGTACTTTACTGGGACACAGCATGTTTAGGGGGCGTTAATATGCCTCCGTAGTACTTTAAAGGTAACGTATATCCAAAATTTTAGGATGATCGGTTCAGTGGTTTAGGTGTGAAAAGGTAACAAACAAAGTTACTTTCGCATTTATAATATAAGTAAGGATAAGGATTTAAGTCGTAGGAAATTGGTAACTATGTCCTAAACCAAAAAATCCAAAATAGGACTTCTGCCAACTCACAATGAGCCCACTTGGTGGATTATGTCACACTGTCTTACCGAAAAAAGGACTCTGTCCGTAGTTACGTGAGCTGATTATTATGCTTGTGGTGGAAACGCCAGGGTAGCCCGCGAATTTCAAATGTTCTTTTTTCGACTTTTTCATGAAAAAATCATTCAATGGAATTAAATGAACTTAGCGAGTTGTATTGATAATTTTAATGATTATAATTCAGCAAAGCCGTGTACTGCTTACGGTCGCGAATCATATTTTCACCAACAAACAACCTGACACTGACCTGCATATTGCAAAAAACTCATGAAAAATTGAATTTAGCGAGCTGCCTTAGCGTATTCTCCTTATGCCAAACACAGTTCCGTCTTCTACCCTTGTTGTATGTTCTGTTCCCTTTACACACCCAAATTTTGATCTCATTTTTGTTGCAGGTATGTACCAGTTTTTTTATCAACGTCCAAAAACACCCGGTATGGCAACAATTCCTCATTTACTCTCAAATCACTATCAACTGGTACGCTAGACTTTTCTCCACTATGCGAGGGTCGGCTTCCTATCAGCTGCAGACAATTCAGCTACTGTCTAACACGTCACCCCTTGATAAGAATGGTTATTAGACCTCCAAGCTTCTGAAACACCTGTCAAATATCTACAATTAATGGCATTTTATTTACTTGCAATAGACTTTCGGGCTTCCATGAACCCGTAATGACTGTCAAAGATCTAGGAATGACAGCCGAGACCAACAGATATTTACTCTTGAATAAAACTGCATATAATATCAGTACATAGCGCTCCAGCGGCTGTACAGTCAAGTGCAGGCCAGTCTAAGTTCTAAATCTTTAAAGTTGGGACAAGTTTGAGATGCTCCTAACAAGTTGAGAACTGCAAGCGGCGGAGAATGCGGGGCGGCTTTTATATAACCGTTCATTGGAGGGAAGGCTTGTATTTTGAGGATTTTGAAGTGGCACGCTCAAGATCTTCTTCAGTGTGTCGATGGCAATCTAAATCGAGTCAGCCCTGGACTGGGGTACGAGTTTTGCGCCTTCATTAGCGTCCATCGGTTCCTGTAATTAACAAACGAGGCATTACTCTTAGCGTATCTGTGGTAAAAAGTTTTAAAATGTGTTTAGCCCAAAACTCAGCCAACTCCGCTCACTGATGGCGTTAATAGATCATCAAGTGCGCAGGTGATAGGGATGCGGTGCAAGATGGAAGGTGGGCCATTGAGGCATCGTACTCAAGATGTGTGGTGACTCTTTTGACGATGTGGTGATCCTGATAATGAATGATAAAGAATGATGATGAATCCTTCTTCTACCCTTATCTCAATTTTGTTTGTGTCCATACTCTATTACATACTTAGTAGTTACCCCCTTTGGTTGCCTCAGTGGCAGGGTAGAGGTCGCTTTGACTGCTGCTTTTGAGGTATTGAGGGCAAGACTTATCTGAGGCATATTTAGTGACACAGTTCCATATCCGTATCCTGAAGCCGTTTTGCCGAGTTATCTTTTTCACAATATACATAGGGTGACTGGTAATTTTAGTGACCGATACTTAAAGACGTTATTGTACTCATGATAAAAAACAACTTTCCCAAAGAAACATTCATTTTTAAACGGCTAACAGCTG
Organism: Noctua pronuba; assembly: GCA_905220335.1. Lineage (NCBI taxonomy): Eukaryota > Metazoa > Arthropoda > Insecta > Lepidoptera > Noctuidae > Noctua > Noctua pronuba. Next base: position 10,189,841 of record LR999918.1, read on the forward strand.
ATAGGTCATAGGCGCGCGCGTGCGAAATTTCATACGGCTGTTGTATTGTTGTGATAAAAGTCTGTGTATAAAAAAAATGTTTCTTTGGGAAAGTTGTTTGTTATCATGACTACAATCACGTGTTTAAGTATCGGTCACTAATTACCAGTCACCTTATACAGGCTAATAAAAATGTATTAAATAAATAAACCTTTCACTTCACCAAACTACCTAACTAAACCAACTTTACAATACTTATTAAGTTAGATAAAGCAATTTAATCAGTGTTAAAAGCATAACTTAGCGCAAAATAACGAAAATCACTTTACGAAAGTTAGCACTTTATAAAATAAATTATGAGAAGTAAAAGTAGGTCGCTATCGCCACTATAGCAGATTGTAACTAAAGTGGAAACTTTAAGAACACCTGTGAGCTTAATGAACTGAAAACTGAAATGATTTTCAGTTTCCCTTATAATAATAATAAACTTCACACTTAGTTGTATGAAAGGAAACGCTATCCGGAGAGCCTAGGTGAAATTAATTTCTATCAGAGGTAACATCTGCCTGCCTTTTCCCAACTATGTCGGGGTCGGATTCCAGTCTCACCAGTTGAATACCAGTTTTTACATGGACGAACTGCCTATCTGAACTCCACAACCCATTTAGTACTGGGTAATACAATACCCCTTGGTAAGACTGGTTGTCAGACTTTCGGGGCAACAACTGTCAAAGATCTACAAATGATAGCCGGGATCAATGGCTTATCGTACTTTCCGAGGCACGGAGGCAATTGGGTATATAATGGGTGGTCATCAATCCACGGACCAACCTAGTCAAGCGCGGCTTAACCTGAAGATCGACCAAAGCGGGTGTTGTTATTTAGCAACGAGCTCCTAATATCTACCAGAAAATAAACGAAAATCGGGATGAAAAATGTTTTGGGCTGACCATAAGCAATCGGATAATAAAATTCATGTCGATTCTGCTGAAAGCTGCTGCAGAAAAACGAAAAGCTTAGAAAACGACCGCCACTTATCGAGGTCAGGGGGGTTACTATGACGACTTAAAGCAGTTGTAATTCGAGTGTGGGAAAGAGATGGCGCTAGACGACCTGTCTAGCTCTGTTTCTTTCCCACGTCATGGTAGGCCACTAGGTCAGCCGCTTGTTGCCCCAATAAGATATTAAAAGACAAGAAAATTTGACTTTTTGTAGGAACTACCGATTGCACCGAGGGTCGACCACTTTTCAACCTTATTACTTAGGGCATAAGGGTGAAAAGTGGCAGACCCTCAGTGGACTCGGGAGTCCGCACGACGCGACAGCTAATCAAGCTTTAAAAAACCAGTTTATGCGGATCTCTCATGGTATAGGAAATCCATACAAAGCGAGCCAAGCCAAGCCAAGCCAAGTTATACTGGAAATATACAGCTTCATGTGCCGCCGTGTGTACAAACAGCTCCCAAACATAAAAATTCAGCGAAAACTTCAAGGTCTCATACATTTTCAGTACACATTCGTATTTGTGACAAGAAGGAAACATGGCCGCCAATAAATTCCGCATGCGTTATGTATTCGTCACTTTTGCTTGTAAAACTATGCTGATGTACCGAACGTTGTGTTTTAGTGAGGTGTGCCAGAATCGGGATGGGACGAGCGTATCGATTTTGTAAATGTCGTAGGAAATATGTAAAAAAAGCCCGTGTTCTTTTTTACGCAACTTTTTTAGGTTAAGCAACGCTTCCCGAGGTCAGTTTGTGGATGGGTGCATAATCAGCCTATAATGTTCTACCTGCTGGGACACAGATCTTCTCTCTATGAGAGGGAATGGGCTATAATCCACCACGCCGGCCCAGTGCGGGTTGGTAGATGTCACATGTCTTCGAAGTTTTGGTTGTAGGACATGCCGGTTTCCTCACGATGTTTTAATTTACTGTTTTGAGAGCATTGGTGATGAAATAAATTACACAAAGTATGCGGCCTGCCTGGGTACGAACGCAAGACTTAGTGGTCGTAAGTCGGGGCCGCCATCACTGGGCCTTGTGGATGGGTGACCACCCATTATATACCGAGTTCCCTCCGAGGCTTGGAAAGCAAGTAGCTATACACCGTGACTTTTTAGTTGTCTTACAAAGGTGGTCCACTCACTGTATCCGACATAAAATACCTCTAAGCGCAATTATTTTTTATTGGCCATTTTAAGATGACAAAAAAAAATTACAAAAAAAAACAGAATTATGAAACATTCTGAAAATAATGTTTACGTGTCAGGCGATAGAACATACTATCCAGCGCACGAGTCGAGTAAATCATCGCTCGCAACAGGGTGTCAACTACATCGTGCGTCATAATAATGAATATTATTTTTATTTTGAAATTATTCAAATCTCATAAATACTTTTCATGAATGTTTAGTAGTCATTGGATACCTGAAGTGGGCTGCCGTTGCAAGACGGCTAGAAAGTTACGGTGTAGATCGCGGCTGTTATTTCTAGATGTTTGACAATTGTTACGTAAAGTCAGGAGCTCGGAAGTCCTGGCAACCAGTCTTACCAAGGGATATCGTTTTAGCCAGTTACGAAATTATGGAGTTTAGATAGGTCCTCACTCCATATAACTGGTATTTGGCTGCCTTCGTTAAGACTGGAAGCCGACCCCAACATAGGTAGGAAAAGACTTGGCAGATGATGATATCCTGCCACGAAATGTGATAACGTTTTCTATTTGTTTTTAGTAACATTTTAATTAGGTAATGTGGTTAAGTGCTACTATAAAATAAATTAATTTATAAATCTCACGGTGCACAAGACGGTATACCTGTATTCCTGAGTATTTTCTCAGTAAAATTAAAAATCATTGCAAGAGGTAAGTGCTTTTTCACGAAGCTTTCATAATAAGTACGTACGCTGATGAGGAATAACTGATATTGTTATTTTCTTTTAAGTACGTTTGTAAGTATAATAGTCGCGTCTAATGTTTTTAATTCTTCCCGGCTGTGTTTCATAGATGTGGTCCGAAAATTTGACAAATAGTCTTACCAAGAGGTATTGTACTATTACCCGTTACTAACTGGGTTGTGGAGGTCAGACAGGCAGTTGATCCATGTAAAAAAAAAACTGATATTCCGCTGCATCCGGTTAGATAGGAAGCCGATCCCGATATAGTCAGGAAAAGGCTGGGCAGACATGAGATACTACGATGGATACTTAGTAACTTACCTGTAAAATGACGTAAAATTATTTTTTTATCTTTAGGTAGGTATATTAGACAAAAAAAGTGAACATTTTTGGCAATATAGAATGCTAGGGAGCTAACATTTTTTTTTTTTTTTTCATTTTTATTCAGTTTTTTTTACGGTTTACGGCCCTTTAACAATTAAATACCAAGAAATTATGTTAAATTAAATAAAATCATCCTACCAATATTCCGATTAACTTATTAGATTCAGTTTGAATTTCATGAGCAAATCTATAATCGTAAACATTAAACATTATTCTAGAATATTCGTCTATATTGAAAGCCTTAGGTATTTCTGTTTATTCAATATCGAAACCACTAGATTGAATAATATAGTACCTATCTTGTGTATTCTAGCACTAGCTGTGCCCCGCCGTTTCTCTTGTTGCTCGGCTCCTTAGGACAGAAGCGTGTTATTTAAAGGTAAACTTGATCAAGAATTTGGTTATAAAATTGAAAAAAGAGTTCCCGGGATTAGCGCGTTCAAACGAACAAACTAGTTTTAGAGTGGCACTTGTAAGCCTTGTAGGCGTTTGAATAAATTGATGAGTGAAACTAAAAAAAACTGTTCATTCATTGTCCTGTATCCATTTTTGTTTTTAACCGACTTCCAAAAAGTAGGAGGTTCAATATTCGTTTTTTTATGTATTTGCACCGCTTTCTCCGTGATAACTTGGTCGACATTTTTTTTTTACCCGACTGTGGCCAAGCCCAAAAGCAGGGTTATTTATTTGGTAGAAGAAATCCGCAAGGTTATCCCTTATACATTTTATTCTCTTTCCTTGCTTTAACTTGTAAACTGCTCGACAGTTTACTAGTTAGCTCCTTCAATACGCATATCGAGGTCAAAAATCGATTTCAAATCGATACTAAATTCTTAACAAAACATCGATAAATCGCATACCACAACCAACATAACCCTATGCTGCAGACTTGTTGAACTTATATTCGTTCTGAATTATTCAGTTGTTTGACCCCGTCCTCTCTGTCGCTAAAAGGATAAACTCTTGTAGCGCCCGCCATTTGTCTCAGCCTGTTTTAGTTTTTTTTTTTTTGTATTGCGTCGCGTTCCCGCGGTTTGATTGATGATTGTCTTTTATTTATTATGTTTTTAGTTTTGGTGTGAGTGGGCTTGTCACCTGGTTTATTTTTGGAGGGTAAAATATGGTTTTTGTTACGTTTTGGTGGGGGTTATTTTGTCTATTTTTAACGCTGAGATGATATATTGTGGTATAAAAAAAGAAAGTCTTGATTAGCGGCATGGTACAGCTTGAGGCGTCATCGTAATTGCAGAGCGATACTACGGCTACGATCTTGAATTATTTAAGTAATCATTATTCAATCTAATTTGTAAAAGATTCTTCATCTTCCTGCCCTTGTCCCATGTCACTTGGGGGGACGTTTTTTTTCTTCCATTCTCCTCTGTCAACCGTCACGATTTGTAAAAGATTATAATGTGTAAAAGCGAAAAAATCACGTTCGCGCGCGGCATTCAGTAGTGTGTAGCTCAACTTAAGTCCATGTATTACTGTACTTAGTCTTACAAATAAAAAGCTTTGGACATAAAAAGTATTTCCCGCTTATCAGTAGCAAGAGGGTCAATTTTTGTAAGAGGTAAGCCGGAGTACATATCTTTACTGTATAGAATATTATTTGTCTATAGAATACTGACTGTGCCATTTTTCAAATTGAAGCCGGTAGGAATCGGGTTGAATGGAACCTTCGCCTCTGCTGCTTATAATTATTGCTTGTAAAGAAACAAACAGTTACCAAAAATAATAGAAAAACGCTTTGCAAACACGATTTTCTTACAACCAAAACTTCTCACCTAAGAAACAAAATAAAAACAACATGTACTTCTCAACACTTTCCCAATCCGAGCTGGTAACGTCTGCAATGGGAATTGACAATTCCCATCGAACGCCCGAACGAACAGATTTGTTCGAAATAAGCACCGCTTGCATTTGAGGGTTAAACAAAATTCATACTTTTATCGGATTGAAACAATCACGTAGGCAGGTAGCTATTGAGTTTTTTGTTTGTCGAATACGTGAGAGGAAAATTATAGCTGGAATAAGTAGGACAATATTGAGAATACAAAATACATACTTTTAAGAAGAAAAAAAAAACATGAATCGTATTCCTATTCTTTATTGCACAAAAATTACAAATATACATACGAATTGCAATAATATAGTTTATGTACAATGGCGAGCTTAACCTAAAATTAAGTTTTCTTACAGCATACCTAATTTCGGTTGCGAGATTTGCAGAAGAGGATATACCTATGTGCATTAACATAACATTCTATTAATTATATAAATCTAATAAACAAAAAATTTAATAAACTACATACCATGCATTATAATATACGTAATACATCCAGTAAATATATGTTTCATCGTCGAATCGTATTTGGAGTCTTTATTATACTATCTTATATCTTTAATACTATGTACTTAAAATATGACCATTGCAATGCAATGTACTCATAGTTATGTTATGTTGTTTTCTTGTCTTCTTTATTGTGTGTACATAAATGATAAAATAAATAAATAAGAGTCAAAAGGCATTTAACAAAATCATCGCACTTCCTGAACGAATAATTGAACCGAATAAAATTGACTCGGCTCTGCCAATGTCATTTTTCCGGAATAACGTTTGTTTCTCCAATAGAGTTAATTCGCCTAGTTTCTATGGAAAATTTCACGTACAAAGAAAGCTAGATTTGAAGCAACTACTAACTAAACCTTAAATTGTTATATTCGTCCATGGGCGTCAAAAATTACACTCATACTGAACATCGTATTTATCGCGCGAGCTCATTCTTCTTGACCTAAACTTACTTTTTCGCATTGAGAGCGCATCTACTGATTTAAATCAGCTTTCCACTCAGCGTTTCTGTTAAACAAATCAATCATAACCCTGGTATATCATGTAATCCTCCTGTATGCACACCGTCAGTATAGCTAAGTGTTGGCATCACGTAGAAAATGAGAAAAAATCTCTGGCGCCATAATAATATACTCTGGGGACTGACGTCGGAATTTTTACAAAATTATTACTCGGAGATTACAAATTGGATTTTCTGTTCAACTTTCTTGTAAGGTGCTTTGGATGTAAGACTCTTGTAAGCTGGTTTACTGTACAAGAGAAGTTTTAATAAAGATTTTTAGGATTAAAGTTATTCTTACTAGGTCACAAATAAACTTAAGATTTAAGATGGGAAGTCTTTACTTTAAAAAAAATCTGCAACTTTTAAAATCTAAAATGGGAAATATTTAGTTGATCCTCTAAAAACTTATTTTTCTATAGCAATTATTTTAGGGCATATAAAAAAAAAACCTGCCAAGTGTAATTTGGACTTGTCCACCTAGGGTTCCGTATAAAATTGTAGGTATTTTGTTATTAAACTATAATATATTTACGGTTTTCAGATTTTTCTTTACATGTGCTGTAAGCTTCTTGTCAAATTTCATGATTCTAGGTCAACAGGAAGTACCCTATACATTTTGATTCCCTCTTTTTTTTTACGTTAGCTTAGAAGATTGATTTTTCACAGCTTCAAGCGGATGTAGACTTGAGTATATGGTTTTGATTTTAACTCGATACTTCCACGAGTTATCGAGATGAAGGGTCTTGACAGACAGACAACAAAGTGATCCGATAAGGGTTCCGTTTTACTTCAAAAGGTACGGAACCCTATACAGATCCGATCTTAATATATTTGAGCATGATAAAGTACTTACTTTTAGTAAACGAAAGTAGGAAATAGTTGAAAATCGATCAAATATTATATACCACATAAACTAATTATTTTTTTCTTATCACTTGAAAAATTACAAATTAAAACATACTTAGTAAAACATGTTTTATTTGTAATTAAAATCAAAGTACTTCAAACTCTCGTTAAAAACTAACTATGGCTTGACCTTACCAAGTTCCTGTTAACTCCAAGTTTAGATTTAGTAAGACTTCAGTGAGTAAGTGAGTTGTTGAACTTTACTCTTATGAGTGGCTTCTTTCGTGCTAACTTGAACTTTGTACGAAAAACTAATATTGTTTTCGAGTTCACGGAAATGAGTGGTGAAGGAAAGTATGTTTTATTAACGATTCTAAGATTTTTAATGTAATTCATTTTGTTAAGATTAGTTTTATTAGATTCCCTTCCTTTTGCTGACATCTCTTTGAGGCGCGCGTGGAACACGCTCAGGCACGCCCCCTTACATGGGACTTAAACATAACTGGCGAAATGTGGGTGTACTATTAGGAAAACCTCTGCCTAACCCTTCGGGGATTACAGGCGTGATGTTATGTTACAAAAACTCACACCATTTCCCCATGGGGGTAGGCAGAGACTACAAAATGTAACCTGCTACGATCCTTACATACGACTTTCTTCTTCGTCCTGCCCTTGTCCCATTTTATTTGGGGTCGGCGTGTCACGGCATCATTTACTCCTTTCTCTTTCAAATCAGTCTTCACAAATACCATCCATCTTTTCTTTGGCCTTCCTCTCCCTCTCCATCCATCTACATTCATGTCCAATCAATCTTTTAGTCACATGCGATTTTAAGATAAAATATTCACCATCTTAGAAAGCGAGATTGATGATACAGGGCGATGCTATTAATACCCATCCACACAGTACCAAAGTTCCGACAAAACATTACCAAAACAAATTCCCTTTTCCCTACAATTTGAACAAGAAAAAAACAGCAATTTCAACTTGTATAAAACGCATTAATATCGTTAACTTGTTGAATACAAGGAGAGGGTGACACGATGTGAAATATTAACCCGCGTCCGACTTGCGTGCTAAGGAGCGAGTTTTAACCACACCCTCTATGTGGGATACGGACGGAAGAAACTCTTGGTTTATTATGAAATGGGATAAAAACGATGGGGCACTTAATATCGTGTCCTGCGTGTCCTTTCACTTACTAATTGTAACGAGTGTCGAAGACCTACAAATGACAGCTGGGACCAACGGCTTAACGCGCTATTCGAGGCACGGAGGAAACTCGGTTTGTAAAAGATGGTCACCCATCCACGGACCGGCCTAGGCAAGCGCGGCTTAGATACTGACCCGGGCGTGTGATTTTGAAGTTCTTCTTTTCTATTACATAAGCTTACACGACAAAAGGTTCTTAAGTATGTACGTCTACCCTCAAATAGATAATATTGAGTTTTTCAAATAGTTGTTTCTTAGTAGCAGCCCGGAGCTTGTGATTGAGCCTGGTTGATGGCAATAGGCTTGCCCCTATCACTAGGGTGTACTATACGTACTCCTCTGCCAAACTCATCAGGGAATAATAGCGTAATGTTTTTATAAATAAAACATCCCACATTAACTCTAGGACCCACAAAACTCCACAATATTTATCTCCTCATTTGGGGGTAGTCGGTAAAAGTCGTTGAGTTTAAAATTTCGTGTGTGTTATGATAAAGTAGGCCCTTTATAATTTAATGGGCCCTTTCATACGGGATGGAGTGTAAACGGTTAAGTGGGTACACTTTTATGACGTAGGTGGTTGCTGGGTGGATGGGGGCCACTTCAGTCGTTTAGTTGAGGAAGAATGGTTTCAGTCTATGAAGTTCTTGATATGAAGTAACTGTTTTTTGTTATTGAAGTTTTGATTAACACGGTTTTAATGGGGAAGACCGTTAAAAGCTATTTGTCCAAGGCGCGACTTTTGCTAGGTCTCAATCTGACCAATGAGGTCAGAGTCGAGTTGTGAGTGACTGTGGTACAGTACAGTACTGAGTGCAAAAAAAAAATAACAAGAAAGAGGGTAGATCAATTTTTCTGCTTATAAACAATAACTTCAGTTTATCCGTCATCATGGAAATATCGGGAACTCAAAACAAACAGTGAATATGGGAAATATCCCGTTTTCAGGGTGAATGATAATGAGGTCAAGCTATTTTGAAATATTAAATGCCATTGCCAGATGTTCAACCAATGACGATGCTTGCAACCAGCTATGCTAGCACCATTAGTTTTTCAATTGACATACTCATTGTTATAGAAATCGCTATAGTTTTAAAAGAAGGCGACAACACGCTTCCCATAGCACCTTTTCAACTCGGGTTATCCGAAGTGTATGTTGTTTTGCCATTTGCTCGTATAGTTGCACCTGTAAGTCAACTGACATTTTTCGGAATTGCTTCTGTGATTTTTCTGTGAGAACCCGATAGCACTGCCTGGCCTGGAGACCAAAACCAGAAGACAACCATACAACCAACGAGGTACTCTGATTGGCCTAGCTTGATAACAAAAACATCCCTTCCAAGAAAATGATAATAGCCGATGAAATATAACTCGAAACTCCTCGTTTTTTTATATTTCCACAGCCAATCCGATTCAGAAGATTTGTGACTTTCACAACGGAGATCCTATTGACTTATTGAATCTTTAGATGTTATTTATGTTCGCTCACGACCTTTTATTGCTGCTACTTGTTGATATATACCGGGGAAGACATTAACATGGAATAAAAACTAAAGAAAACCTTTGTTGGTCTAGTGGTCCCAAGCACACTGCTGCTTAGCAAGAGGTCCCGGATTCGATTCCTAGGTCGGGCTAAGTGTTATTGGGTTTCATGAGGATTTGATTACTCACTAGTAGCCATGGAGCCTATTTGTGCCCAGTTGATAGCAATATGCTCGCCTCCGATTACATGGGTCCTATAAATAACTGGCGTTATGTGGGTGTACTATTAGGGCTCTGCCTAACCCTTCGGGGATTACGGATTAAAACTAAATACAACTTTTGTTTGAGAGGTGTCAACAAGGCTAAAACTAATAGTAATTACGTGGAGTAAATCAGTTGAGAATTATATTTTAGGCCTCATTATTAAATCCTAAGCGGTCGACATCATTCGTTTAACAACCAATTAAATCTACGAAGACAAACAGACACGCGTATACTCATACAAAATCCGACACAAGTTGCTCTCACTGTATCTAATTAATTTTCCAACATTTAAAACTTCCATATTTGTTGAACAGACGTGTTTACACTGTCAAAGTTGAGCGTCGAATGAAAATTGCCGCGCGTTTTAATTTGAATTTAGAACGTTCACCGTAACCGACGACGTTTATGAATGCGTTCCGAAATTAGCCTTTTAATAGCCTCTTTTGTGTTCGGATCAGGGAATTCGTCTAGAAATAAATTATGTTAATTTCTTTTTGGATTAAAGGGAAAACCGTGTTTTTGTAACAATATGTGGCAGCGTTTACGGTTTTCTATAAAACTTGGACTTTGATGATTATTACGAGTACTGAAATAAAACTTCCTTTTCTAATGTTATTTTAGGTAACTATTGTTTTAACTGAACAGTTATTTGGATTTATTATGACAACTGTAATGTTGGAATAGTACTTTGTAATGAAAATGGAATAATAGATGTTGCAATGGACTATTTCACGGTTTTATGTTAGAGTTTAGTATTCTGATTTAAAATTATGCGGTTGAGTTTGTAAATACGATTGTATGGTTATGGCTTGAACTATTAATTTTACTGTTTAGAACTGATTTTGCTTTTCAGTTTGTTTTGGTCTACATTTTCAAGTTAATCGGATGCATACTTTTTACATTGTATGTTCAGATAGGCAGACGACATTGTTGCCATGGCGGGAATATCCTGGATGAGGATGGCACAAGACCGTGGAGCTGGCACAAGCAAAGCGAGGGCTAAACCCAGCAGTGGGTGAAGTCGGGCTGTGGATGATGGTGATGATGACGTTCAGATGAACTGATGATGAAAATATAGGCTTATATTTGGATTTAGAACAGCAGTTTAAGAACTTAAAGGATTTGGGAATTGAAGCATAAGTCATTATTTCAGGGAAAACAGGATAATATTTTTCTAAGTAAAGTAGGCATTTCAGATTCGTATCAGCCTGAAACTGTTTTCCACTTACGCTCTCTAAGCAACATAACTCCCGTTTAAATAGGGTTAATATTAGTATAAACCTTATTTAACTTTGTTAAGTCAAAACTGGTAAATAGAGTTCCGAATGTTGAAATCCGAAGACGTACAAAGGATTTCGATATCGGAAATCGCGTTACGGAACTTAAATGGAGTTGGGCAGGACCTAGCAAGGCGCAGTGATGACAGGTGGACTAAAGCTGTCACTGAATGGCGTCCAAGAACGGGGAAAAGAAATGTGGGTCGTCCGGCGGCGAGATGGGCAGACGACATAGTTACCATCGGGTGAAAAACCTGGATGAGACTGGCACAGGAACGTGAAGATTGGCAGAAGAAAAGAGAGGCCTATACCCAGCAGTGGGTGAATTCAGGCTGTGAATGATGAAGTCAAAGTACTCTTCAAATCCAGCATAGGTTCTGCAGAATTTGTATCTAACGTTAACACGATGCAATGCATCTTAAAAAACCATTACAAGTATAGTGCAGTACACTGGTTTTAAAGATCTCGTCATCTCACACCGTAACGCTGTTACAGTCAACGCAGTAAACTAGGTTAATGTGCTCATAAAGCTAAAGGCGAAGACCGTAACTGTACGGTCTTCGCCTTGAACTTGCATTCGTTCGATGGGGAAATTACGTTACTGACGAACCAGTGGCTTTCAGGAGATCAGAGGTGGGAAAAGAGGGTAACGATATTAGAAGAGGGCAACGCTATCAGAAGGGGATAACGATATCAGAAGAGGGCAACGATATCAGAAGGGGACTATCATAGCGGCTTTGACTACTACTTGTTTTGCCTGCGGCTTCGCCCGCGTGGAATTCGAATAATATTCCCACGGAATCTAATGCACCTTTTGGGCTACCCGTGCGCCCAATTTAATTTAAATCTTTTCAGTAGTTGAGGTGCGAAAAGTTAACAGACAGTGATATTTTCACATTTGTAATGTTAGTATAGATTAGTAAGAACCGATGGATGCACTGCATGAAGGATGATATGGCAAGAAAGATGGTGTCTGATGTAATGACGAGTAATAGAGAAGTATGGAAGAAGAAATGCTGCGCCGACCCCAAATAAAGGGCTCCTCAAGTATTGTGATAAGTGCAACAAAATGATGCTGAAGAGTATGGATTAGTATTCATTATGAAACATTATTAGGACACTGTCCAACTTTTGAGAAACAAAAACTTTATTTTGAAAATGAAGTCGTGACGAAAATATAAAAAAAAAACATATTACAAATTATAAGTAGATAAATAAAAGAGATGGGCATCTATTTTTATTAGCTGCTAAAGTTGAAATAAAATTAATACCTGTCAACGATCTAGAAATGACATTCGGGACCAACGGCTTAACATGCTTTCCAAGGCACGGAAGAAACTCGGTATAAAGGCTGGTCAACCATCCACAGACCAACCTAGACAAGCGTGGCTTGACCTGAAAATAGATCCGAGGGGCTGTTATTAATTATCCACGAACTCCTAATACGTTTAAAATAGTCGTCATTAAAAACCAACCACGCAAAACAGAAACTACATAAAGATCAAATCAATTCACTAACGTCCAACTTAGTCAATCAAACCACAGATCTAACTGCCACCAAACTGTTGGAAACTAAAGCCAACATTGCAGAAAACTTTGACCAAACGTTGGTCGGTCGTTCCAAGGTTTGGTCAAACGTTTCATTTGGATTCATAGCTGAAGGCAGTGTCTTGGAGGCTCAATCTTAGCTGAGCCGACCGCTTTTGAGACCGCGTAAATGGATGGGGTTGGGTCCTAGTTACACCGGCAGACTAAAAATTAAGGTTTTATTGAATTCAATTCATTTATTGCATCAAATATGGTAGGTACATGAAGTTCTTATATAAAATATTTAGAAACACACATTTGGCCAATATATAGCATGCAATAGTACAAGTTTACATACTTAAGATAACGGTTAAATAAGTCTATGCTTTAATGTTTAAAATTTACAGGGACACTTTTGAAAGAACTCATCTATCGAATAAAAACACTCTTGTAACAACCACTTCCGCAACGCAACACAAATTATATTTCACGTCTAGTGGCGAAATGGACAAACGAAATTTATTTATTTAGCTGATGCCCGCGACCTTCGGCCGCGTAAAATTATTATTATAAAAATATAACTCCATTTGAATCGGATTGTGTTTACAATTTCATGGGGTTTTTTTTTGCACTGACCGCTAATCCTTTTTCTAAAATAAAAGTAGCCTAAGCTATCTGCCAGTAAAAGTACCGTAAAGATCGGTCAAGCCGTTTCGGAGATTAGCCGGAACAAACAAACAGACAGACAGATAAAGATTTAAAAAAAAATATTAGAAGTACCGTATATACCAACTATGATATAAATTCAGTAAAAAGCTGTTATTTTGAAATTACAAACAGACACTTCCATTTTATTTATTTGTATAGATTTATTTGTTTGACATCGTTGCCATTGCCGATTAATCCTGGATGAAGATGGCACAGGAACGTGGAGATTGGCACAAACGAATAGAAGCCTATACTCAGTAGAGGGTGAAGTCAGCGTGTGGTTGATTATGATGATGATTTATCATCTTGAGTTCAGATATTATAGAATGCGCCCGTGGGGTTCCGTAGATCCTACCAAACCCTACGCTATCACCCGCTCCGCTAACAGTGTGACCCTGCCTTCTGTCCCAGCTCGCTCGCGGTCATGTGTGCACATTGAAGTTGCTTTGACTTTGCTGTTGGTACGAGAATATATTGCGGCCTCCTTACGTGGAATATTATATCTTAGAAGGTGCTACTTTTCATGAGAAAATGAAGTAAATACGAAGCTATGTTGCTGGCCACGTTAATCACAGCGTCTGCAGTGTTTTTAAGTCCTCGCATGTGTAGGTGTAGGAATTCTTTGGATACTCCGGCAAATGTACCAGGATGGTCGGTAGCACACTCACTGAGTGTCGAAAGGCCTTTTATTAAATCCCCCATTTTGCCAGCAGCGAGTTTCTTGGATAAGATAAGCCTGGGGGATTATTCTTAAGTCATAGATACTCCTGTTTGACACTTACAATATAAGATAACTGATCATCCAATCACTAAGGGATGAAGTTAGGTTTATAAATGAATCTTGAATGAAGTCAGGCTGAAAGCGGTGAGCTACGAGAAGCGTAGCGGCGGCACCGTAGCGAAGCCTTGTAGCATAATCGCTACGCCGTAGCCGCAGCGTAGGGCTTTGGCCATTCTCACGTTTAGTATTTTTTTTACCCGACGGCCAAGGAACGGTTGTTTTTATAACCTCGTATGTTCCAAATGGCTCGATGAATTTCGACGATAAAGGTATCATTAGATTCGTCTCAAAAACCCAAGTGTCCTTAGATAGGCGTTTAAAAACAAACAAAATGGCGGATTTTTGGCGCTAAATTGTAAGTCGCTAATTTTTTTTTTAACCAAACCTATCGAGTAGGGCATCAAAATGAAGGAAATTAAAAGGAGATTACAAATGTATTTATACAATTTTTATACATAATACAATTTGTAGTCGGATTTTTTGATTGTTTTAATGAAATGCTACTTGTTCGTAGTAATAGTAAAGTAATAAAATAGTATAATAGTAATAGTAAATAGTTATAGTAAAGTAATAAAGTAATAATTTTCACTGTCATATAATCATATGTCCTGTACCGTTTATTTTCTTTTTTTATCTTATTTTTTCTTTTTATTATGAATTAACTAAATCTGAACACCATTCCAATCTGTATTTGGGGAAGGGCGTTGTTAGCTGCGGTACAGTTTATACTTTTGCAGCTACCATCGTTTTACTTATTGTACCTAGTCTTGTGTTTTTGTCCCGAAATAAACTTTTATTATTTATTGATTATAGATATTGCAGTTGAATTGCTTTTAGAAAAAATTGATAATACATAAAGCAGCCGAATGAATCCCGCTTTACCCCATAAGACATTCTCCTACTACCCTCTAACGAAACCAACGAGAATTTGTTGCTTAGATTCAATTTAGACCCCTACTTTCAGGCCAGTCCTAATTCTATTTACGACCTCACTTTTCAACCCAAATTCATGGCCTTCACGCTTAAACCTAAACCTTATATAAAGAAAAACAGATTATCTAATCCTGATGTTTACTTAGGTTTAGTCCGCGCCGTAGTATCAATAAGATCCGGGGTTTTATGTAACCCAGCTGGCACACAATGGCTGAAAAGGTCAGAAGTGAAATTACTTAAATAGGAGTATATAACTGTGATTATTGTGTGGGGTAGGTTTTGATTTTTAGTGGAAGTCTGAAGGGTTCTTCTTTGAAAACTAGATTTTTTTTTGGCATGGGGGTCATCCTTTAATTACGGTTTTCGGCCACTTTTGTAGCGCAAAAACTTTTTTAACTAATTTAAAATCCACTAATTAATCTAATACCAATTGTATTATATTGGGCTGCGGGACTGTTCGAAAGAGATTCCGCGGCCCTGGAACGCAAAGGGCAAAGAAGGAACATGGATGGGTTAAAACCCACTACTAAACCCACTATTAAACTGGGAGTGTTAGACTTTTACTGACTTTAGTCCACTCCGCCCAGAGCGGGGGGTCATTTGATGATTTCCAATCCGAAAAAAAAAAATGTATAATTTAATTTTAAATTAATTTCTTGTAAAAAAAATTATGAACGCAATAATCCATAACCTACCAATTTTAACATAATACCAGCTAAACCAACCCCCGCCGCCCCCGTGGTTATGCATCGTGAGGTTATAGACTACCCTCCTCCCTCTGCCAGCATCACGGGTATTTTTTATTATTTAAAAGTTCAGGTACAGAATCTGTTTCAATAAGAAAAAAAATGTGTTACTAATAAAGATGTTCTACTTAAAAGTATGTTATTTCAATTAATAATCAACGAACAATTAACAAAAAAAGTATTCTTAAAGTCATTATCCTCAAAAGTCACGACAGCCGATTTAATAAGTGGTCTAATTTTTTTGTCCACCAGTGTATTTTTAAATGTGATGTGATGGTAATATTGAGGTCATTTCAATATCTAGTTACTAATATTAATATTTAAGGTATAAGTAACTAATTTTCTATATTTTTGTTTCAGGTATGTACCAGGTTTTATTTCCATGCGGTTAATAAGAATATTCTACGGTTAGTATGTAAGAGAAACTATAATTACAAACATCATTACAACTACGTTACTTTTAACAAAAGACCAATTAAGTTAACAAGCTACTAAAACTAAACTATATTACCATAACTAAAAGAATTACAACAAAAAACTCCGTCCACTGGCGGACAAAAAAAACGTAGCGTCAAATCGTCGCATTAGGGTTATCGGGCCATCTCTAACAATTAACAAGACAAGAAATTGGGTGACCGACAAAAATAACAGAGGGGAAGGAAGGTGTTCATTTAGATAACTATCTGGCTTTTAGTGAGCCGGCCCGACGGATTATTGTGTTTTGTTTTAATCGTAATTTTTTGTGTGTAGTTATTTTCGGCTTGAAGTGTATTTGCTATTGTTTATGGTTGTTTGGTAAACGTAATTATGCTCGTGGCTACATAAGACGGCCTTTTTTTTAGGTTGGGATAGATAGATACATAAATCATTTACTTAGAGCACACAAAAGACATAGCACAACACACAGAAGCACAATTAAATAATAAAAATTACACGACCATATAACTATATACAAACAAGGCGCCAATTTACAAAAAGAAAAACATATCATCATCATGGGATATCATCAAATGACTCCCCCGCTCTGGGCGGAGCAGAAGGGATTGTCAGACTTGTACTGACTAAAACCCATCCATGTTCCTTCTTAGCGCTTTGTGTTCCAGGGCCGCGGTAGCTCTTTCGAATAGTCCCGCAGCCCCGGCAGGCATCGACCCTTGCGGACCCCTTCCGATTTGCTGACATCTCTTTGAGGCGCACGTGGCGTGGACCTTCAGAGCTTAGCTACTCTTGCTGCAATCGTTTCGTGGATGTGTACCCATCCCTAACCTAACTAGACTACTCCATGACTATTGAATCACGTTAAACCTTCGTTTTCGGCTGTCATTTGTAGATATGACAGTTGTTATGGTTGGCCAGAATATCGGCAGTCGGGCAAGCAGTCGTTCTATGGAGTATTTACCCAGTTTCTAGATTGTGGAGGTCAGATAGGCAGCCATGTTCCATGTAAAATACTAGTATTCAGATGCATCGGGTTAGGTTGGAAGTTAATTCTTAAATAATTAGGAAAAGGCTAAGAACTTATGCAGATGGGATGTGTCCAATTTGGGACAGGTGCCTTCCTATAACCGTGCTGTAGTGAGATTGGCTTTTAAAATCACGAATTTTAAACCTAGTACTAAGAGAGAGCACTCTACACTTGTACTGTCACTTACGGGATATCTTCCGTGATTGTTCATTATAAAGGGTGTAAAAAGACCCTTAACGAAAACGAAAACCACATATTCTGCCCATCATTGGGATAATTTTTTTGTTCTGGACCATACCTGGGAACCTACTAGTTACGGAGATATTGGAGGTCAAAGTTCCAATTTTTTCACAAGTTTTTTTTAAATACTACTTTTTAAGGTTTTAATTTTACTTAATTACCTCCATGACCCGTTTACTATTCAAAGCATCCATCAGCACCATGTTTTGAGTGCGTTGCATTGAGTTTTACCGTAAAAAGAATTTTTTCACCCAAAAAAAAAAGTCGTTTCCCAGCAATAATTTTTGCGTAGGGTGACTTAGTTTGATGTACATAATGCTTGGTTGACGGCTTCGTGAAGGGTCCGTTTACACCCTGTATTTTGAGCTCCCGATATTTAGACGCTGTGGCAAGCGCCATGATCGCGGGATGACTGGAAGACAATCACGGAAGAAATCCCATAAGTGACAGTATAAGTTTAATTTTAAACTGTGAAAGCTTAAAACAGTGTTTAATCAAGTCTACCAATACACCCAACTAAATCTTGAGTTAATCTCTGAAACTTGACGAACAAGTGTTACAGTTTCATTAACGCAGTGTAGGCATTAATTTACATGCAAATAGGCGCGTGACGTCACTATGTCAGTGATGACGTCATAGTTACGGTAGTGTTTCGTGGAGGAAGTTTTGGTAATGTTACAGGGATTAGGGGGTTCATTCGAAGTGTAGGTGGGGTGTTAGTTCGGTAATTGGTTGGAAGGTGTGCTGGATTATAGCTGGGTTATAGAGAAAATGACTGTGTCTTAGCAATGGGGACAACTTATTTAATTGATTTACCCATTTTTTGTTTAATGATTTAAAAACAACAACAACTGGTGGGGATTGTTAGTTATTTTTCCAAAAATCCCCACTAGGCTGAGTTTATTTAACTAGTGCGGATTTGTGGAAAAAAATAACAATCCCCACTGGTGGGGATTTGTCGGTGGGCATTTCTGGAATAAATCGTTATAAGGCATTCTCTGTGAGAGGTCGTCCTCTGTGGGGCTGTAAGCCCATCATGTCCAGTCTTCTTTTTTTTGTTCCACGACATGCCGTTTTTCACATAGTTTTCTTCGCCATTTTTAAGAGCAGTGCATACCTGACTGCCACGTTGGTTTAGTAATCATAAACGCGACTGCTGAACATGAGAACCTGGGTTTGATTCCCGGGTCGGGCAAAGCGTTATTCGATTTTTCCACCAGGGCTTTTTCAGTAGCAGCCACGGAGTCTGGATTTGTGCCCGGTTGATGGCAATAGGCTCGCCCAATGTAAACTTGGGTTCTTCATTTTCTAGCCTTTGTTCCAATTATTTAATATTTTATACAAATAAATAATTTTAATTACCGTTCTCAGTAACTACTATTTAATTTTAAGCATCAAATTCCTATTATAATCACGAGCAGCCTTGACGAAAACACTTAAACCCCAAAAAAAGTAACAGAATTTAAATTCGGAACGGCTGAGCCAATTGTTATTCAGCTCTCGTCAATTGGCTAGCTATAATCTCCACTACGTTACACTTTACGGCCGGTTTATGGGACCACCATTTACCTAACGAGATTAGGTAGGAACCTAACAAATTCCGACGTGCCTAATTATTTTTGTAGATTATTTTTTAAGCTATTGATAAGGGTTTTGGTGAGATAGTTATAAATTGTAATATGTTTTTAATTTGTTTTCGATTATGACCATACTTTTATAACCTACTAGCAGCCCGTCCCGGCTTTGCACGGGTAGACATTTAGTTTTCAAATATTTTAGGATAAAATATAGCCTATGCTACTCAGGGATAATAGTAGCTTTCTAATGGTGAAAAATTTTTGAATTCGGCACAGTAGTTTTTGAGTTTGTTCATTACAAACATACACACACACACAAAAATATAAATCTTTCCTCTTTATAATATTAGTAAGATAAAATAACTGTTGCTGATTTTTTGCTAGTATACTAAACGAGTTTTCTTTTGACAGTTTACGTCAGTATAGGAAAAAACTTGTGAAAAAGTTAGAGAGAAACCAACTAGAAGGTTCCCAGGTATGGTCCAGAACAAAAAAAAAATGGCAATGACGGGGAGAATAAGTGCCTTTATTCTTCGTTAAGGGTACTTTTACAGCCTTTATAGCGCCTACTATAAATGAGACGGTTGCCATTAGTTGTCCCACTGCTGGACTAGGGCCTCTCCCCATGACTTCCAGCACTTCCGATCCAGGGCCAATGTGGACAATTAGTCGTTATTTCTGTCCATTTCGTCCTGCCATTTTTTACGAGGTCTGCCGCGACGCCTTCTGATGAAACACAGCATTAATTTGGTTTTCAAGTATTATACAGGGTGTTTGGTGCATCGTTTGCCAAATTGAACGGGCCAAAAGAATGGGTTATTTACTGTTTCAGCCCCCATCGAAATTTGCGATTTTTCGATTGTTTAACGGACTTTATTTTTATTTTTGTTATTACAAAATGGGTCTGCTCTTGACCTCGATCACTCCTGATGGAAAGCGGTAGATGAGGTCTATGATGGAACGAGCGTACCCTGAAGATGCCTGTTCACTCTTGCTTTGAAGGCAGACGGGTTAAATGTGGGAGGGGGGAAACATAGATGCCGGTAGAGAGTCACACATCTTGGCTGTGCGCATAATACGAGTAAACGACTCACATAATACACCTCCAAAAATTAAATAAACCTACCTAATTCGACTTCCATATTAAAACAAATCCCTTAGGATATATGGCCTTTGGAACGTCGTGTTTTAAGCCTATGTAGAGGTAACGGACTTGACAGGCGACGTCATTCGTACACCCCACGGTATTACCCTGAAGGATGGTGCTGGTGTAATTTGAATAGTATTAAAAGTAGTGAAATTAAAATGTAATGGTATGTGACAGCTGTGGAGGTGATGCTTGGTGGGTGGATGGTTTTTCGTTAGTTGTTAAGTCAATTTAATTATGGAGTTTTTTTAAAGGCATTACAAACATCACGCCGTAATCCCCGAAAGGTTAGTCAAAGTGTACCTAATTCGTAATAGGGGGGGAGCCTATTGCCAACAACCGGGCACATATCCAGACTTTGTGACTGCTACTGAGAAATTCCTGATGGAAAAACCTAGATAAACCTAGATGGAAGAACCTAGAGTGGTAGAAAATGCCCATGGCATTAAGTCCGCCTTTGTACATTATGTGCATAAAGTTTTAATAAACAAAAAAATAAAAACCCAATAACGCTTTGCCCGACCCAGGAATCGAACCCAGGACCTCATGCTCAGCAGTCGCGCTTGCTCCCACTAGACCAACGCGGCAGTCACTAGGTCTTTTATAGACTTTTTAAAAAATTATGCAGAATTAATAATTTGTAATGGTACGCGGTTAATGGCAAAAGGATCACCCCCTATTACTTGAGACTCCACAACTAAACTGGTGAAAATAGGTGCGTATTGTATACTGCATACCTCTGTCAATCCCTTCAAGAAAAACCATCGTCATGTCAAATTTACTGAAAAACTGTGGCACAATTCGAAATTTCAGCTATAACGCATTGGAAACATCGCTTAAATTACACGAAATACACAATTTCTGCGTTATCGAACACACCCTCCAGTATCAGTTTACCCCCATTAGTTATCGATGTTAGCGTGAAGTTGTCAGTTTTAGTGTATGGACTGACCACAGTTATTAATTAAGGTACTGTATGTACCTACTATAATTGTGTGGACACCGGTGACCATGCCGCCGGGTTTACTAAAACTTTTCCAGTTTTTGATTAGGATGTAAAAGTGTTTTGGGAATTTGTTTAGGTAGTCAACTTTTTAAGGCCGGAACACACCGGATCCGTACACGTAGACGTGCACGTGCACGTGCACGTACCACGAAACGCTACGCATGTAGGCTACGCACACGTGTACATCACGTGAGCGGTGTGCCATGTCTCTATAAAGTTCCATATACGGGGTGTAAACAGACCCTTCACCAAGCCGTCAACCAAGCATTCTGTACATCAAACTAAGTAACTTTACGCTAAAATTTTTGCTGGGAAGCGAAATTTTTTTTTGGAGTCAATAATCACATTTTACGGTAAAACTCAATATAATGCGCTCAAAACATATTGCTCATGGATGCTTTGAATAGTAAACGGACCATGGAGGTAATTGGAGTAAAGTTAGAACCTTAAAAAGTAGTATTTTAAAAAAAAACTTGTGAAAAAATTGGAACTTTGACCCCCATCTCCGTAACTAGAAGGTTCCCAGGTATGGTCCAGAACAAAAAAATGATCCCAATGATGGGCAGAATATGTGGTTTTCGTTTTCGTTAAGGGTCTTTTTACACCCTTTATAACAACGTCATGGTACGTGCACGTGCACGGGTGTGTTTCGGCCTTTCAGGTATTATTCGGTGAGTTTTAGTGAAATAGAAAAGGGGTAGTTCGTCAATTTATAGATGAACAGAAAATCAGAGGCTATTCACTTTCATCCGACCACGTGCGGCAGAGCTAAAAAAAAGCCTAATGTTTTGTAAACACTTTTTTTTAACCTGTTTGGTCCCACTGCGAAAAGGTCGTGACTGAATAAACAGCCGCTCGGGTCGATCTTTAGGTTAAGCCGTGCTTTCCTAGGTTGGTCTGTGGATGGGTGACCGCCCATTACATACCGAGTTTCCTCCGTGCCTCGGAAAGCACGGTAAGCCGTTGGTCTCGGGTGTCATTTGTAGATCTTTGACAGTCGTTAGGTAGTCAGTGGCCCAAGAAGTCTGACAACCAGTCTTACCAAGGGTATCGCATTACCCAGGGGTTGTGGAGGTCAGATAGGCAGTCGCTCCATGTAGAATACTGGTATTCAGCTGCATCCGGTTAGCCTGGAAGCCGACCCCAATATAGTTGGGAAAAGGCTAGGCAGATGATGAAGGTCCCACTGCTGGGCAAAGGTCTCCTCCATAACCTTCGACTCTTTTCTATGTGTAATTGTCTCCGGTGAAACAGACCTGGTGTAGTCAAAGGATATCAAAACTTATTCATATTAATCAACCCATACCATCTCATCATATAAGGGAAAATGAGCTAAAAGATGATTCAAAAGGATTGGAGACCAACTTCAAAAAATCGCAAATATCTCATTTTCCGTTCAAAACTTTGCAGCCCACGTTTAGCGGTTACATCGATAGTGAGTCCGGCGGGGCTCATTAATTGAGATGTATCCCGGCATCCCGGACACCGGGACCGTCCCGGGATAGCCCGGGATCGTGCCCGGACGCTCGCGTATTTTATCATTTAATAAATAGTTGCACCAAGTTTTAATTACGGACCGGCTAAATAAGTTGAGCGTTTAGCGTAGGTAGATAGATATTATGATAGTTACTGGAGCGAGTTTGTTGGATAGTGCTTTGGTATTAATTAGGTTTCGTGTGGGTTTAAAAAGAGTCTTATTGAATTATACGGAATTGCTTTCGTCCTGCTCAGCAAAACAAGCTAATGGGTTTCTGCATTTAATTCTATAGTTCTGGTAGCAGATATGATCGATTGGTATGCCTTTGTAAATTGAATAGGTTGTGTTTAATTCTTCCAAAGTATTTTAAAGAAGCGATTGGGCCTTTTGATATTATTTAAGTCGAGAAAAGACATCAGATGCCATGAATTCATTTAATTTCATTTTTTTCCCTATACGGGCAAATACATGTTAGTCCAGAGTGTAAGGAAACCATTCCAGCATTTATTTAAAAACCCATAGCCCATTCCATATCACTTTCATAGCCATAACGCTGCAAAAATCATAGGAAAACCTTTTGAATATAAACTACATTTTATTGTCAAGTGACTCGCTCCAATTCCATAGCCCCGTTGACACGTGCGTCTGTTGTATTATTCAGTTTGAACGAGGCTTCGTGCGTGATGTTTAGTTTTGAACTATACAGGGTGGGTAAAAATCGTGGATCAAACGAAACAGGGTGATAGTTGGGGTACCCCATGCTCAGCAGACGTGCTTCCTACCATTAGACCAACGAGGTTCAGTAATCGTGAAAACGTGTGACCCGATTCCGACAATTTGTTCCTATAGCGTTTTTTTTAAGTTATTCTAAAAATATTTTCATTATATTGCCAATATTTTTTTGCATAGAAACCTTTTATCAAAAGGTAACGGTTTATTTTACGTATTTCGGTACTTAATTATAAATTATATACTTACTTTCCTTAAATTTAAGAAATACAGGAAAGCGTTTTTTTAAAGTTATTCTATAAATGTTTTCATTATATTGCCAATATTTTTTTGCATAGAAACCTTTGATCAAAAGATAAACGGTTTATTTTACGTATTTCGTTACTTAATTTAATACTTACTTTCCTTAATTTTAAACGAACTACAAACAGCAGAAAAATCTAGTGTTTTGAGTTAAAAAATCATCCTTGTCGCAAACGAGCGATGTTCACCGCGATAGGTCACGGGGATGACGGCCTTTGATGTTCTGGATATTGATAGTAACTTGTCCTTTTTGTTTGTTACGGTCACGGTGTAAGGAAAATGTTAGGGGGTAAGTATGCGGAGAAGTGTCAAGAACAGCTGTTTTGTGGTTGAATGATGGTGTCCTTAGGACAAGTTTACGGCAAGTTACAGAATATAATCTATTTATTTTATGAAGAGTTTTACATCATATGTATCCTATAATGCGCCCTCGGCTGGTCTGGCCTCCTTCCTGTAAGATAGAGTGTTATACTGTAATCCACCACGAGGGTCCAGTGCGAGATTGATATACATGATAAATGTGTGTTTATAAGCAAACAAAGCTATCTATATTTTGCTTGTAAAGTTCGCAAAATTCTGTATCTAAATCTCTTAACGTGGTTTCCTCTCAACGCCGCTACTATCATGATACAAAAGTTTAAATAAAATACTTTTAGTCAAAATGTGGACTGTGTGACTTTTCACCCAAAAAAAAAGTCATTTCCCAGCAATAATTTTTGCGTAAAGTACTTAGTTTAATGTTCAGAATGCTTGGTTGACGGCTCCGTTTACACCATGTATTTCATATCGATGAAGTTGGTAACTAAATCCGACCGTCACATGTTTGTTCCCAATGTCGGACCGGAGATAACGAACTGTGCTCAATGCTTGGTATCCACTAGCAATAGGCACTTGTCCTGCTGCCGACGAGGAAACGATACGCTATCGACTAATTTCTAAGAACTATTAAATATGGAAAGTCGGTCGTGATGGCTAAATAGCTGCTAAGTTACGTCAACTTTTGTAGTTTGACGTTTGAAACTACAAAGCGTGATTTTTTTTTAAGTGTAAGTTATAAAGTAAGGTATTTCCACGGAAAAAGTTTCGGTTTTTATAAAATGACGTAGGTCTCGCAAGCATGGGATTTTGTGAACACTCGAAAATATTGATACACAGGCATACCAGCAAGTGACTGGACGGACACAAGCACTCGCCCGTCGCTCTCACATGCTCGCTCGCAGCCTAGCGAAAAAACTATTCGAACTAGACACTCGCTACTCGCCAAATGATTTCTATTGCTAGTTCCACTCGCTTGTAGTCAATCGCCATCAGTGTGGCAGCTGCCACTTTGGCTTGGCGGCCTTGTCAGGATCTGTTGGACCAATCAGTCGTGTCCACAGTGCGTTTCAGTTACGGTACGTCGAACTGTCTTCAAGCGCATTTCAATACAAAAGCGGCAAGCCTCTATTGTTTGTGTTCGGTTTGAGTTCTGTGGTTCTACGGAATAGAGAAGTCTGGGGCTGAACCTGGGATTATGTTCTATGCTAGCTTTCGCTCGCAGCTTTTTCCGTCGTGATGGTCGGAAAGTAATTATCTGGTACGTACTACCTGTGTCTAATCCTTGGTGGTGATTACATCTCATTTCATTCATCTAAGTGTCTTAAAAAAACTTTTATGCAAAAAATAAAACCGAGTTCAAAAACACAAAAAAGTGAAAAATAACTTTAGCTTCAGAAGTCGGTGACAAAAACCTAAATCAAACAAACAAAAGTCACCGACTTCTGAAGCTAAAGTTATTTTTATTTTTTGCAAAAAAGTTTTTTATTTTTCCGTTTTTGAAGTCGGTTAAAAATGGTCACAGACGCAGTTAATATTATGAATTGTCACTTTGTGAACATTTTATGAATTCTGACGTAATTCATATTATTATCCTATTATGATTCTGCTAAAGCGGCCATTTTTGGCCCCCCATTCACTTTTTAAGTAATGAAAAGGTAACAGACAGAGATACTTTAGCATTTATTAAACTAGTACAGATCAAATTCTGGTAATTTTTCGCTATTAACTTAAGAACAAAGTAACGGACCACAGGATAAAAAAATTGTATTTTGCAAATAGTCGCATTTTTGGTTTGAATCTAGATCTACATATCTATTGTGACTACGAAGGTGTAGAAAAATAATATGGAAACACTTCACGGTTGGTTTAATTTTTTGCTCAGGAGCTTGGTTTGACGAACGAATAAATAAAACTTATCATTAACACTAGAAACGGGATATTTACCATGTGTTTGAGTTTTGTTTGTTTTTTTTTTGTTTGTTAAACATCGGTGAAGGAAAATATCGTGAGGAAACCTGGACTTATAATTAACTAGCGTCCCGCCCCGGCTTCGCACGGCTGCAATATACATATAAACCTTCCTCTTGAATCACTCTATCTATTAAAAAAAACCGCATCAAAATACGTTGCGTAGTTTTAAAGATCTAAGCATACATAGGGACGGACAGACAGCGGGAAGCGACTTTGCTTTATACTATGTAGTGATATAAGTCTGAAATCGCCAACCCGCCTTGAGCAAGCGTGGTGATCAATGCTCGTGCCTTCTCTGTATGAGAAGAGGCCTTTGCCCAGCAGTGGGACAGTAACAGGCTGGTATTATTTATTATTATTTATTTATTTGCTTGTTAATAATAATGTTAGTTGTCATGACAGTTTAAAAACTTAAATAGAACTTTCTAAAAAAAACTGCTAGTATTGACACCGTACTGTATTACCTCGGATAGCATTGATAAATTTGATACCTGTCCCGATCTTTCGCAAGATATTTCTTTGTAGATTTATAAACAAAATATACGTATTGTTGGAGCCGTCAGAAATATTGAACACTGGTGTGAAATTTGAAATAAAGGAGGGAATTTCTATTTTCTTGTTGATAAAGAATTGTAGCTACTGAAAATACTTACTTAAATAAATACTGAAATAAATGTTTCGAATAGTCGCTATTGTTGACTACGTTAAAGTATCTAATAAAGAGTATTTTATGTAGTAAAATAGAAAAATGTTTGACTGAAATTCCTTTCAATATCTGACAAGAATATGTCGAATACGTGACAAGTATGTTATATCTAAAGGGTGTAAAAAGACCCTTCACGAAGCCGAAAGGCACTTGTTCTTCCCGTCATTGCGATCATTTTATTGTTCTGAACCATATCTGGGAACCTTCTAGTTACGGAGATATTGGGGGTCAAAGTTCCAACTTTTTCACAAGTTTTTTTTTAAATACATGTTTTTAAAGTAAGATTTTTACTTTAAACACCTCCACGACCCCCGTACTATTCTATCCATCCATTAACACAATGTTTTGAGTGCGTTACATTGAGTCTTACCATAAAACGTGATTTTTCACCCCAAAAAAATAGTCGTTTCCCAGTAATATTTTTTGCGGAAAGGTACTTAGTTTGAGGTACAGAATGCTTGGTTAACGGCTTCGTGAAGGGTCCGTTTACACCCTGTATACTAGATTGAAGCTTACGAAAAATGTAATATAAGTCTTCTTAATTATCCCAAGTAAGAAACTTCTACTGAACGATTCATTCGTCAACCTGTATACGACCTAATTATACCAAAATAGCCCCATTAAATTCTAAGAATTCCTTTTACTTACAAAATACCTAATAAATAAACACAAATTATTGGACAAAACTACGTAAAAGTAAATATATTTGATCGTTATTCGTGTCACCTCTCATTGGGCATCGAGTTATTTTGAAAACATAATATAACATTGTCAACACTAGGAGGACACGCGGGTTCGCGAGAATTGGAAAGAGAGGAGGGGGGCCTTTGCGCAGGAGTGGGACAGATCACGCAAAAAAACAAACCTTTGATGAAATATTTTCTAATTTTGTTTAGAATCCGTAATAATATTGTAAAGGTGAACTATGTTGGTTGCTCTATCACACTGGAGTGGCTGAATGAATTTGGATAAAATTCGCAAGTATTACGAAATGGATTATAATAAGGGATACTTTTAATCCCTACCGGGATTCTTCAACGTCGGGTCAATGGTTCCTTTAGTGTTAAAATCCTGGTATTTTCGGTACTGGGATAGTACCAAGTAGATGTATCAGGATTATAATATCTAACTATGAAGAAAGCGAGTGAAACCGCTGGCGATAACCAGCGTATAAATAATTAAATAATAAGTCAATATTATTCTTATTATGTAGTACACATACACAGCATCACGCCTGTAATCCCCGAAGGGTTAGGCAGAGATGTACCTAATAGTACACCCACATTTCGCCAGTTATGTTTAAGTCCCACGTAATAGGGTGCGAGCCTATTGCCATCAACCGGACACAAATCCATACTCCGTGGCTGCTACTGAGAAATTCCTGATGTAAAAACCCAATAACACTTTGCCCGGCCCGGGAATCGAACTCAGGACTTCATGCTCAGCAGTCGCGCTTGCGACCACTAGATCAACAAAGCAGTCAGTATTATGTAGTACCCCAATTAAAATACAATTAACATTCATATTACTAATTAAACCCACATAGCAAAGGAAAATCCCTCAAACCATTTTTCGTTCATAACTTTAATTAAAAGGGAAATACCTATTCCAGCGTGGAAAAATTTTCAGTAGCTCACATGTATACAAACATACACAAGAAAAAATATTTTTAGCTACTCTATTTTTATTTATATTTGACATTTCATTTCGGCTTTAAATATTCTCATAATGAGTTTATTTTCGTTCTTCGGAAAGAGTTTTATTGGTGCGTGAAGTATTTAGAAATAAAATTTTGTAATAAAAAGTTTTATTATTGAATTTGTTTATATGAATTAAGCTGGAAGAACCAGTATTTTCACAAATGGGACATGAAAATAGGCATTTATTAAACTTATTGTTCATTTTAAAACAGTATTTTCAATTTTAAAATGAACAATAAGTTTAATAAATGCTTATGTTGATGTCTCATTTGTCATAAAAAGGCCATTACCCACTGCTGGGTTTCTAAAATTGAGGAATCTCCTTGAAACAAATTCTTTCTTTCTAAATCCTTACTTCCTTACTATCCCAAATCTATCTAATATTATAAATGCCAAAGTAAGTTTGTTTGTTTCCTTTTCACGCCTTAACCACTGAACCTATCATCCTGATATACCATATTTTGCATTACGTTGTCAGGTGTACAGAAACGGACATAGGGTACCTTTCATCCCGCAAAAAAAGTACTGTTCCCAAATAAAAGAACAATAAACTCAAAGCATTTATTTCAATTAGACCATTACAGGCACTTTTGAAAGTCACAAAAAACAAAGAAAACGAAGCAGACACAGGGCATAATAACTTGTGAAAGTACTGTAGTTGCCCATTCCAAGGCGTAGATCTCTATGGAGAAAAATGGGCAAGAAACTTCATGGATAACGTTCTTATGATAATAGGATGGCGTCACGTGTCTTTCGAATCATGATTGAATAATACTATTACAAGCAGGGTACAACAAAAAAAAAGTAAAATTCAAAACTAACTCGAGCGAAGCCGCGAGCAAAAGCTAGTATAAAATAAGATTAGGCCGGTTAGATCACGCTAAAACTCACAATCCACACATCCCTTCCTCACATAATCAGAGCGACAGCGTACCCTGAATGATAATAAGGAACCCTAATAAGAATATATTTCCACATGACATCATACGGAACCCATCGCACGCAATCAACCCTTCACAATCTCGTAGGGGTAGCGCTGACCCCGTGTTATTATGTCGAGATGTTTGGTATTAAAAATGTGTCGTGTTTGGATGTCAAAATATGTATTACGTGTTTGTTGGAGAAGAAAGGTGTGCATCCGGTTCCTGTCCGATAATATGTTGTATGGTTGGCTTCTGTTATGGGTACGGCCCTTTGGTTGTGATCAATGGTGTTTATTTTGAGGACAGGTGTTTTCCTGGATTATTTGATTTAATCACACACCGCCTCGTTGGTCTAGTAATCTGAGCAGGAATGCTGGGCACGAGGTCCTGGGTTCGATTCCCAGGTCGGGCAAAGCGTTATTGGGTTTTACTATTAGGAATTTCTCAGTAGCAGCGACGGAGTCTGGATTTGTGCCCGGTTGATGGCAATAGGCTTGCCCCCTATTAAATATAACTGGCGAAATGTGGACCTCTGCCTAACCCTTCGGGGATTACAGGCGTGATGTTTTGTATGTTTGTAAATCACAGAGGCAACGGAAAGTGACAAAACAACACCATTTATGGACTAACACACTTATGGATGTTTTCACAAACACTAAGCGGCACTTAAATAAATGCCCAAGGGCCATACCATAAATTACTTCATGTTATAAAGGGTGTAAAAAGACCCTTAACGAAGCCGAAAGATATTTGTTCTCCCCGTCTTTGCGATCATTTTTTTGTTCTAGACCATACCTGGGAACCTTCTAGTTACGGAGATATTGGGGGTCAAAGTTCCAACTTTTTCACAAGTTTTTTTTTAAATACATGTTTCTAATGTACGATTTTTACTTTAAATACCTCCACGACGCCCGTACTATTCAACCCATCCATCAGCACAATGTTTTGAGTGCGTTACATTGAGTTTTACCGTATAACGTGATTTTTCACCCCAAAAAAAAAGTCGTTTCCCAGCAATAATTTTTGCGTAAAGTTACTTAGTTTGATGTTCAGAATGCTTGGTTGACGGCTTCGTGAAGGGTCCGTTTACACCCTGTATAAAGGGTGTAAAAAGACCCTTAACGAAGCCGAAAGGCACTTGTTCTCCTCGTCATTGCGATCATTTTTTTGTTCTAGACCATACCTGGGAACCTTCTAGTTACTGAGATATTGGGGGTCAAAGTTCCAACTTTTTCACAAGTTTTTTTTTAAATACATGTTTTTAAAGTAAGATTTTTACTTGAAACACCTCCAAGACCCTCGCAATATTCAATCCATCCATCAGCACGATGTTCTGAGTGCGTTACATTGAGTTCTACCGTAAAACGTGATTTTTCAACCCAAAAAAAAATCGTTTCCCAGCAAAAAAATTTGCATAAAGTTACTTAGTTTGATGTACAGAATGCTTGGTTGACGGCTTGGTGAAGGGTCCGTTTACACCCTGTATTATATATGCCCATATCTCGCCGCTGTTAAGCAGCAGAGGTAACTCTTACAGTACACCTGCATCTTTTTAGTTATGATTAGGTCCTATGGGGGCGAGCGTATTTCAATAAACCGGGCACAAATCCAGACTCCGTGATGCTGAGAAATTTCTGATAGCAAACCCAATAAAACCTTGCCCGACCTGGGAACTGAACCCATGACCTCATGCTCGTTCCAAGAGATAGCGTTGGTAACCACTCAGACCAACTATAAATTAAACTTATAATATACTGTCACAATTACGGGACATCTTCCGTGATTGTTCATTACTTTGAGCTCCCGATATTTCGACGCTGTTGCAAGCACCATCATCGCGGGTTGACTGGAGAATGCGGGTGGGTGGAAAATAAATTGTTAAGAGCAGACAAATCTGTCTACCCGACAAATCTGTGTTCCCGTAAGTGACAGTATAAAGGGTGTAAAAAGACCCTTAACGAAGCCGAAATGCACTTGTTCTCCCCGTCATTGAGATCATTTTTTTGTTCTAGACCATACCTGGGAACCTTCTAGTTACGGAGATATTGGGGGTCAAAGTTCCAACTTTTTCACAAGTTTTTTCTAAAATACATGTTTCCAATGTAAGATTTTTACTTTAAACACCTTCACGACCCCCGTACTATTCAATCCATCCACCAGCACAATGTATTGAGTGCGTTACATTGAGTTTTACCGTAAAACGTGATTTTTCACCCCAAAAAAAAAGTCGTTTCCCAGCAATAATTTTTGCGTAAAGTTACTTAGTTTGATGTACAGAATGCTTGGTTGACGGCTTCGTGAAGGGTCTGTTAACACCCTGTATGTTTAGTTGTAAACCGTGAAAGCTTAAAACAACTATAAATTACCGGAAGTACAATTCCTGCTTGGGAAAGTGGTAGTTATGACATAAATGCAATTCGGGGGATAGTCCTGTGGTTCAGTCGTAAACGTTATCTTTTAATGACGTCACAGGTTTATGACATCACAAACGTCACCGGTATGCGTCGGAGTGCAGGTGTAGTGGAACTGGGTTAATTGTTGAAGACCCTTATGCCTTAAGTAATAAGGTTGAAAAGTGATCGACCGTCGACCGTGAGCGCGGTAGTAAGTGTGTGACGATGTAGATGTGTGTGTTATTTGGATACAGTCGTATGTTTTGATGATGTTTTTGATTCTATTTTAATACCTTTGGCGTATCTTTTCGGTAATATTGTTTTGAAGCGAGGTAACAGCCTCATGAGGGGTTCAGTTTTTCCGTCACGATATTTTGGGTGGCAGGTCGGTATCTGAATTTGTGCCTGGTTGATGTATTGGCTCGCCCCATTACCAGTGACTTAAACGTAATTGGTGAAATGAGTGTATGGTTAATAGATACAACTCTACCAAACCCATTGTTTTTTTTTTTTGGATGGGAAATCATCACATAACCCCCTCCCCCCGCTCTGGGCGGAGCGGGAGGCAGTGTCAGACTTTTACTGACTAAAACCCATCCATGTTCCTTTTTTGCCCTTTGTGTTCCAGGGCCGCGGTATCTCTTTCGAACAGTCCCGCAGCCCCGGCAGGACCTCTGCCAAACCCTTCGGTATCAACAAGCGTAATGTTGTTTTAAAATAATATCCTACAAATTCTGACGCAACAACAAAACGCTAGAAACAATAAAACATCGCAAGATATTTGACATCCAACAAACGACGATAAACAATTATGCAAACGAGACGTCCGCACTCCGGGGCTGACGGGACGCAACTGATCATATCTTGTCACGCGACGGTGCTGCCACGTGCCTATCACCTGTTTTATGTATTGAGTTGTTTTTTTTATTTAATGAGGTTAGTTGAACTTTTGATTGATTGACATGTCATTTACAAATAATGGCTAGAAATAATAATTTAAATAGGTAGCTGTAATTTTTCACAACCTTAATCAAATTTTCTTTTTCTTTTTTGACTATTGTAGACAGCTCACATAAGTCGATTTTGATATTTTCCCATTTTTTTTGGCGTCTGTGTCACCAGACAGTTTAATTATAATTGACATACCATATCATTTAATATTTTAACAATGACATTTAAATGCTATGGTACGGAACCGTACGCGTACCGTATCTGATTTGACCAGTTTTTCTTTACCTTCGTGTTTTACCTTTCGACTTGACACAAATATCCCTTTTCCCTATACATTTAAATAAACATTATTATGACTTCAAAGCTTACTCGTGTATATCAGCATATTTCTTGAAGGATGTAAACATTCACAATCATTCCACACGGTATACGAAGATGCGCTGAGCTGTGAGATTTGTTCGTTTCCGATATGAAAACATGTACATCACTGGGTATCGAGATAACGCATAGTTGCGTTTGTAAAAACAGATGACTAGTGTTTGTGACAGCTATTTCATAAAAGTCTTAAGTTAGGGGTCCTACACACCTACTTGTTCGGGTCATCTATGCAAATAAATAAAATTGAAGTGTCTGTTTGTTGTCTGCCTGTCTATTTGTTTGAAACGGCTAGACAGTACAGGATTTTTTTCCATTTTATACAATACAAATAATGTACAATCTATAAAATTGGATTACTAGATCAACAGCCTGAAAAAATATCAGTTATTGTATCAGACACGGGATTTAACTAGCTTCAACATTGCTCCTGTTATTTTCGAAGGGTTGGACAGAAGTGTGTGTGTTATACAGGGTGGAAGGGACACCGACGCTCATACGGTTACCACGTAGTTAGTGCATCATTCTGAACCCTCATAAGAAATTTTTCATCGGTCATTCACAAAAAACCAGTTGTTCCATACATTTTGATCGTATAGGCAATACAATTTTGTAGAAAACAGCAGATTTTTCTTTAAATTACCGATAAAAAAAAACAATAATTTGGGAGGGGGGACACCAAACAACACATTATTTTATACTCTCAGCTCAACCGCAAAAACGTAACGACGGATATAGGCATTACACAAAATGTCCAATACTGCTTTACTGACTACCACATACGCTTGTTTATCGTTTTACATCTTGACGGGCCCTTGGTTTTTAGAGCCTATAATATTCTATGGGCCATTCAAAGTCCCCGAAGAGTTTAAGAAGATTTTTAAGCTTTGTACACTTCGGTTAGATGTCTTTTTTACACTGATTTGAAATTGTGAGAAACAATTGAAGCAGCTTGAGATCCTGGTTTATTTATTTCATCATCTGCCTAGCCTTTTCCCAACTATATTGGGATCGGCTTCCAGTCTAACCGGATGCAGCTGAATACCAGTATTTTACACGGAGCGACTGCCTATCTGACCTCCACAACCCAGTTAGTAGTGGGTAATACGATACCCCTTGGTAAGACTGGTTGTCAGACTTTTTGGGCCACTGACTACCTAACGACTGTCAAAGATCTACAAATGACACCCGGGTCCAACTGCTTAACGTGCTTTCCGAGGCTCGCAGGGCACTCGGTATGTAGTGGGTGGTCACCCATCCACAGACCAACCTAAGCAAGTAAGGCTTAACCTAAAGGTCGACCCGAGCGGTTATTATTATTTAGCCACGAGCTCCTCACGAGCACTTATAGCAATAATATTCGTTGCAAAACACGATGTAGAATTAGATTTTCTATTCAAAGCGAATTTGGTATGCAAACCACGTCTGCACAAAATAGAAGTCCAGCTGCAGCAGTAAATGTTATCGTAACATAAGTAAGCCTTCGTCTAAACATCCATTGGTTAGCTAACATTCTCGTATACAGGGTGTGGCGTAAGTAGTGGTCCACCGTTAAGGATTCGATATACCAGATAATTTACTATAACATATTACAATTTTAACCATTTTTACCCAAGGGTTCCGAAAATATGACTTTTTTTGTTTTTTATTTACGTAATTGATTTCTGTTGATTACTGCTGAATACTAGAGCTATCGTGAAAAGTTATGGTTTTTTATGTATATTTAGAGTTTCTGAAGAAAAAGTAAGCTCTTCTCTATTTTAACCCTAACTTTTAACATATCATGCAAATTCAAGAGTGGTTTTTGTAAAAAAAAAAGTACTACAAAAATGGTTAGAATTGTAATATGTATATAGTAAATTATCTGGTATATCGAATCCTTAACGGTGGACCACCACTTACGCCACACCCTGTATACTCTCTAATATTTGATGTCTTAAACAAATATCTCGCTTGTACACCCTCAGGGGTTGGTTTGAGGTGAATAGTTCAGTCGGTAGACGCGTTACGTGTACAGGCTTTAATATCTTGGCGGGCTAGTACCTTCGCTGTCAATATTTGTTGTAATACTAGCTGTTGCCCGTGACTTCGTTCGCGTGAAATTATTATAAAAAGATTACTTCCCTATTTGAATTGGATTTTGTTGACACGGGTTTTAATTTTTTTTACACGGATCCCTATTTCTGTTTCTAAAATAAAAATAGCCTAAGTTACTCCATGAAACATCAGCTATCTGCCAGTAAAAGTCCCGTCATCGGTACAACCGTTTCGGAGATTAGCCGGAACAAATAGAAATAATTTAAAAACGGACAGACAGACAATTTTTTTTTTGTTATAATTTCCGTGTATACTTTCATGTGCATTCATTAAAAAGTAGTTATTTTGAAATTACCTAGAGAGACTTCAATTTTATTTATTTGTATAGATGTATAGATAACTTATAAATATATATTTTTTTATATAAGTAAATTGTGTTTCTGTTTGTACTATGTTTATGTAAGTAATTATGTAATGTAAAATTTTGTGCTTTAATGGTGTAATCATTTAATAATGTTGTTAGTTTTAATTTTTCTAATTCGGTTATTGTAAGCATTTATAGTTTAGGTTATTAGTTTAAATTCTTAACTGTCATTAGGGTAAACCCTGTAATGACAGTCTAAGCTGTTATAAATAATATGTCAGAATACTCGGCACAATGGTCCATTCCCTCTCCAAGAGAGGAGATCAGTGTCTCAGCAGTTGGAACATTCTAGGCTGATTATACTAAGCTTCATATCTCCGCTCATCAAGATGACGGTTTCTAAGTCCGTAATTCCTATCAACACAGAGGTGGCAGACTATAAATTAACTGTGAGTAAATCTAACGTGCATTTCACTTAACCGTTCCCGTTATCAAGTTAAATCCTTCATTCCCTCGGGCGTTTGCGTTTAACGGGAAGTTTGGATGCTGTAACTGAAATTAGTTGGTTATGTGTAGTTTAGCGCTTGTTGGGAAGATTTTGTGATGTTATTTGTTTATCATCTGCCTAGCCTATGTTGGGGTTGGCTTCTAGTCTAACCGGACGCTGCTGAATATCAGTATTTCACATGGAGCGATTGCCTATCTGACCTCCACAATCCAGTTGGTACTGGGTAATAAGATACTCTTTAGTAGGACTGGTTGTCAGTCTTTCGGGCCACTGACTACCTGTAACGACTGTCAAAGATCTACAAATGACAGCCGGGACCAACGGGTTAACGTGCTTTCCGAGGTTTGGAGGAAACTCGGTATGTTTGGTCACCCATCCGAGAACCAACCTAGGCAAGCGCGGCTAAATCTGAAGATCGACCCGAGCGGCTGTTATTATTTAACCACGAGCTCCTTCTTTACGATGTAATTGGTTCTTCTAAATCTTGATTGGCTATCGAGGTCTTTATCTTCGAAGAAATCATACATTCATAAAGTCACGCCTTTTTCTCATTGGGGGAGGGCAGACATTTCAGCGATTACGGCCACTAGACCAAAGAGGCAATCAGCATCAAGAAGTAAATATAATTATCAATTAAGAATTGAATTGTGGCAACACTGCAATTGAAAAGTAACTCTGTTAAAACCATTTCGGAAAAGGATGATTATTCCAACTAAGTCGATGGTATTACATTTGTTAGTTAAACAACTACAAAATAAACAGCTACCATTACTATATAAACTCGGAGAGATTTAACTAATTAAATGCACTAACTTACTGTAAGAACTTGTTACAACTTAGCTAATAGTATTCTGAGACATACTAACTACTAAGTATTGCAAATAACATTTACTACCGCTACTCGTAAAATCAATTCTTCCAATTTACAACATCTCGTTTGGTAAATTACAAAATATACAGTTTGTAAACCAAATAAAATTAACTATAAAAGTTAAATTTGACGAAGAACTCAACATTGTTGAAGATTTATAACCCGTTCGCGTAAATTGAAGAATTTAACTTAGTTTAACTGTGATTATCGTTAGCGTAGATAATCTTGTTTTTAAAAGTAAGTTTAATTTTGATGAATTATCTGGAACAATCAAATAAGTCTACACAGTAATGCGTATAAAATATTGGTTGCTTTTGTGAGTAAAACTAAAAGCAAGACCTAACGCGTATAATAATCATGACACAATGCGAGTGTGGAGCCCCAACACAGGATATGCCCCACCTTTTCTCCTGTCCGTTTTGCTCCAGGACTTGAATGAGGCAATCGACAGAGCTGACCAGGTTGCTACGTACTGGGCGAACAAAATCAGAGTCATCGATTGGAGAAGAAGAAGAAGATCATGGCATACAGGATGTAAACAGACCCTTCACGAAGCCGTCAACCAAGCATTATGTAAATCAAACTAAGTAACTCTGCGCAAAAAATATTTCTGGGAAACGACTTTTTTTTTGATGTTGAAAAATCAGGTTTTACGGTAAAACTCAATGTAACGCACGCAAAACGTAGTGTTGATGGATGCTTTGAATGTTAAACGGGTCATGGAGGTAATTAAAGTAAAGATAACACCTAAAAAAGTAGAACTTTGACCTCGAATATCTCCGTAACTAGAAGGTTCCCAGGTATGGTCCAGAACAAAAAAAAATATCGCAATGATCCCCATCATTGCGATATTTTTTGAAGAAAGTGTATTTCGGCTTCGTTAAAGGTCTTTTTACACCCTTTATTTATTACTTGGTATTGGATACCCAAGTTATAAAAATACAGATATATGAATAAAGTACACTAGATTACACTCTTAATTACATAACAAACTTCAAACTACTTGAAAGTAACATAAATGTACATACAAAATCTCATGTCTTTTTCCCTATTGACCAAAATCTACAAAACGCCACCTGATACGATCCTCACGCACTCCTGCACTAAAATTACATTATAATAATTATACAATACAATACAATAAACTTTATTGCACACGCTAAATGAAAATGAAAACAAAAACAGCCTAGCACGAAAAAAAAACAATTTCAACATCTAAAATCGTAATACTTTTGTTTAAAAAAAGGCACCAATCTGATGCAATCACAATCCACATACGGCAATTTGCATCCGGAAAGGTGAAACCCAACGCCGCATTTATGCCAAACTCGTAACGTTTTGAAATTTTCCACACACTGAAAAAGGAAATAGGGATTCATACAAAATTCCAATACAAATAGTCGGGGAGCATACCAGGTGCTGTGAAACAGAATATAAACGCAATACGCAAGTCGCAGACAATAAATCAACATCGGACGTTTCGCTTAACGTCTAGTTCCGGCCGTTACCCCGGGGTGTAGGCGGGTTGTTACCCCGTCAGCAAATATGTGTGAGTGAGACTGGAAGTTTTGTTGGAATTCATTTTATTGCTTAGTGTTTTTGGTTCTTTTGTTTTAAGCTATGTGTGTTATTAAGAAATGGATTATGGCCCTGTATTTGATTTGATTTCAATAGAGGTAATTTTGTATATAAATAATAGAGGTGTTTTTCACGTTAAGTTGGTCCCGGCTGATATTTGTAGATCTTTGACAGACGTTACAGGGAGTCGGAGGCACAAAAAGTCTGACAACTAGTCCTACCAAGGGGTATCGTATTACCTAGTACTAACTGGGTTGTGGAGGTCAGATAGGCAGTCGCTCCATGTAAAATACTGGCATTCAGCTGCATCAGGTTAGACTAGAAGCCGACCCTAACATAGTTGGGAAAGGGCTAGGTAGATGATGAGAGGTAATTTTGAATTAGTCGAAAAATATATTGACTTTGAGATCAAGGGGCTCGTTGATAACTAATAACAGCCGCAGTCAAGCGACACTTGCCGAGGTCGTCCCGTGGATTGATGAACATCCATTGAATACTTCCCTACCTCGGAAAGCTCGTTAATCAGGTGGTCCCAAAGGTCATTAGTATATCTTTGACAGTCGGATTTTTGTTTTTGTGTAACTGGATTGTGGAGGTCAGATAGTCAATCGTTCTATGTAAAATACTGAATGCTAAATTGCTGAATCCGGTTATGCAGGAGCCGACCCCCACATATTTGGCCCCTAAAATACAGGTCCAGGCCTAGTTTGTGGGTTAGGATCAGATTTGTGGCAATACACTCGTGTGCTTTCTTATTGTGACTGGCTTGTAACATGTATTTTTCAGTGTCAAATAAATATCTTTATTTTATTAAGTATTTATTATTATTTGGGAAAAGTGTAGACACATGAGGATACTTCATGCAAGACCAAAGCAATGTGAGAATCACAAACTCAAATTACAGAATTCAAAGTACAACACAATACAAACAAACTAGCAAGTAGCAGACAATATATCAATACTGGACATTTCGGTTAACGTCTAGCCGCTTCGGCGACGCGTATCCCCCGGGAGGAATAAAACACCGGACCACGGTTGCAAAAAACTACCTACACGTTTCCGAAATAATTTATTACCAGATTCTTATTTTACCTTTCAGTGTTCTGATTAAAATATCGAAATATTAAGTAGGGTTGATAGTAGATTTTTCTTACTATGAACGAGTTTATTTGTGACTAGTTTTTGCGCGCGGCGTCACACGGGTGTAGATTAGAAATTATTATAAAAGCATCCAGCCAATCCCAGGTCTATCCGTGTGCCATTTTTTTTCTTCTTTTTTTATATTGCAATCGACTAAGTCATAATCAGATGTTCTGGCTTTACAAAAATCCAAGGAGTGACAATTTGAATTGAAAATCGTTTAAATCGTTAATCGTTTCGTTTAATCGTTTGTAATGAACAATCACGGAAGATATATTATCCCGTAAGTGACAGTTTTTTTTTGCAAATCTTTTAACTGTTAAACCGTGAAAATGTAACACACATATAGACTCAGTTACTTGCGCATTTTTAATATTAGTATGGATTTCTATCTATTGAATGACATCATGTAAAGTGTACTTGTCTTTTATATTAAATCTATTTTCGTTCAATATAACAGACAGATATATATATCCCAATTCCCTTCCAAATCAAAATACTAGATACAATACACAATTTCATTGCAGTAACAATATTGTCAACCACTCAATATTCCACATTTAATATTACCTTATAACATAAGAAATATATTACATTATTGCCGTACACCGATCCCTTTTTTCTAACAGCCAGTGAAAACCAGAAATATCCGGTTTTTCCCGGTTTCTCTGGGGGCCTAGCGGGGGTAACTTTGAGAGATAATGATTGGGGGTAGATGTTCCCCTTTGACATCACAAAATAGATTTTTCCTCTCGCTTACTGGGCTGGAGATATTAATTCTACTTATATTTTATATTTATGATGACAGCTTGCTTTGTGTTGGCGAGTTGGTATTGTGGGACAGATTTTCATTTAGAATTTTATTTAATCGGGTTATTGAAAATAATTTGCTTTAAGAAGGTTTATTGTTTTAACTGGGTGATCTGACTGAGAGATTGAGTCGATATTTATAGATATCCACCATACTATAATATTATAAATGCGAAAGTAACTCTGTTTGTTTGTTTGTTTGCTACCTATTCACGACTAAACAGCTGGTCGGATCGTAATTAAATTTGGCGAGCAGATAGATTATAATCTGGGGAAAGACATAGGGTATCTTCTTTTTTCTCACTCATACGCATCACGCGAACGAAGTCGCGGGCAACAGCTAGTAGTAGTAATATATATATAATATACATAAACTCACACCTTTTTCCAGGGTGGTAAGGAGAAGCTTCAGAATGCCTTCGTTTTTACATACTCCTTCTGCTTCATTTGCGTTCATACAAAATGTATTTGGTCATACACGCACGCCAGTTGCGAGTACTGCGCACCTTACTTTTCTGATGTATATAATGATATACTAGTATATTCAGAATTGATGTGACGATCCTTGGGGAGGCCAATGTCAACAAATATTCTGATTTAAAAGAGTTGGATGTTGGAGAGCATGGAGTTTTTTTTGCCTGTTTTCTCCATTGAGATCTACGTTTTGGAATGGGTAACTACAAAAGTTTCATAGTTTTTATGCCTTGTGACTGGGACTGTAGCTACATTTATTGTTGTCTTTGTTTCGACTTCAAAAGTGCCTGTAACTGGCCTACTTGAAATAAATTGCTTTGAATTTGAACCAGTAGACGTTTCATTTTACAAACTTTTATTTAACTTGCAGTGTATGTATGTAACTATGTTTGTTCGGGTGGAATCTTGCAACTCAGGTTTGAAGCAGATATCTTCAACCGATTGAGCTGAAATTTTGCAAGCATATGTATATCGCGTGACAATGCAATATTATGATGGCATGGAGCTAATCTGATGATGGAGCTGGAAGGTGACAGATAAAATGTATCTATAAAATGGTATATTTTATCAAAACTTTTTCATTCTTTTTATTACTATATTATAAAAAAAATAATTATTATTTAATAATTATTTTTTTTCTTTATTGATAATGACGTTTCTAAATGCAGTTTCCTCCAAGACATACGATTTCGAAGAGCTAAAAGTATTACGACTTTCCTGTGTATTTCTAAAACTCACAAAATATACTTTTCAGTAGCCATTTTCTAATTGGACGCTCCACACAAAATTCGTTTTAGTTTGGCGAAAAAAGTTCATAATAAGATATATCCGAAAGTTGGGTAGTAGAGAAAGATGGAGTGCCTCCAGCTAATCAATCATGTCTAAAAAGGACATGTACTTGTGAAAGGTGGAGCTAGGAACCTAGTATGATTTTGTGTTTTGGTATTTTTTTTTATGGGAGTGGTTTTCTTTCACACATCGCTAAGTGCGTAGCGGGTAATGTGTTGGTTAAGTAATATTTCTTTTAACACCAGAGCTTGTGTAAGGCTTTTTGTATAGGTTCCATTTAATGAACCAGTACACAATCTTACAATAGATCTAGATTATGTTTACGAGAAGCAGTAAAGTAATGCTTCATTATTGCATACAATTGTTTAGTAGTAGTAGTTTAGTTAGTAAGTATTTTGTGCTGTTGGCTTGCTGCACGCTTTGGTGTAAGCTGTAAGTGCGGCAAGTATCTATCTAAATAAATAAATAATTAATAAATAATTCTGATTACTTACGTCAAACTGATCAATGATAATGCAAAAATCTATCGCATCCAAAACCTTATTTGCGTTTACTATTCTAAACGTAGACTGGTCGGATGTTGGTTGTTTTTGGGTAACTGGCCACGAATATGTACCAAAAACATGATGGGTCACAACTTGACCCATAACATCTTAAAATGGTAATTAATGTGGGTCTCAGATTTCAATGCCATCGTTATCCTTAAAATGCAGACTCTCAAAGCGAATGACCTTAAATGCGACATCTCCAAAAATACGTGTTTCTCCGTATCAATATTCAGAGCGTTTGGCCTGCTACAAGGACACGGTTTTGTTTCGCAGGAATTCTCTTTATTGGTACAATGTCTGAATGTTTAGCGTTCTTAGACAATTGGATAACGGTTTTTGTTACAATTTTAAGTGTTGATCCTTGGCATAATAAGCCTACAGTGCTCCTAGCTGGAAACAGGACTCCTCTCTCTGAAAGAGAGTGTACGATCCACCACGCGAGGTCAGTGCAGGTTGGTAGAAGTTACACGTTTTTGAGTATTGATCCTTGTGTAGGTATTTCTTAAAAGGTTAAAAAAAAACAATCTATTTGTTACCAAATGTATTCAAAATTATTTTTATTAGCGTACAGGTAGTCAGTGGCCCAAAAGTCTGACAACCAGTAATACCAAGGAGTATCGCATTACACAGTACTAACTAGGTTGTGGAGGTCAGATAGGCTGTCGCTCCATGTAAAATACTGGTATTCAGCCGCTTCCGGTTAGACTGGAAGCCGACCCCAACATAATTGGGAAAAGGCTAGGCAGATGGTGCATTTATAAAATTAATACATGAAAACATTACGCGTAATCTTTTTAGGCAAGATTATGTGCGCTATCGATTAAGATCTGGTGGTATTGGTCTGGTGATATTTAGTGAGTTTGTTTATCTTTTGTTCCATGACCTATTCGATGAAATATGAATGTCGAATACATTTTTGTTCTCTCGCGGGTTTTCCGTCTCTTTTATGAGTATATCAATAATATGCTTAGCAATAAATTAGCTAATTAGCTTAATTTGCTTAGTTTAATAATATGACTAGTTGGTT
Organism: Noctua pronuba; assembly: GCA_905220335.1. Classification (NCBI taxonomy): domain Eukaryota; kingdom Metazoa; phylum Arthropoda; class Insecta; order Lepidoptera; family Noctuidae; genus Noctua; species Noctua pronuba. The sequence continues at coordinate 10,233,156 of LR999918.1, forward strand.
ATCTCCTTGGTTTTGAAGGTGCCCAAGTGCAGTTATCGATTTCCTGTTCATTAGATTGCTGACAAGGGTTTCCACCTCAGGTCAAACACCTCAACTTGAACTAAAACAACGGCCACTGCTGGACATAGACCTCCCTCAAGTTGCGATGATCATCCACTCTGTCTCAACCCTTACGTAAGGTCGTCAATCAATTTAGCCTTGGGGCTTCTTACGCTACACTTTCCGACACGCGGTCTCCACTCCGGGACTCGTTCGTTCCACCAGCCATCATCGGCCCTTTAATAGACATGGCCGGCCCACTGCCAACTCAGCTTGCGTACTTTTTCGAAAAGAAGAATATCGGATTTAATCCTTCAAAGAAACTCCAAGCAGGGTACGTTCTAAAAAAATATTAAATTGTGCGAATCCCCATCACAAAAGCTTTTGCACAATCGACCGATAAATACGATTCACTTCCAACCCTAGACTTATTTCCGTTTTCCAGTACTTAATAACGCCTCATTAATGTCAGGGAGGGCCATTTTTACCTCGTTTCCTCCCCATGAGAGAGGAAATGAGCCTCTGTTTACCTCTCCCTCCGCTCAACTTCACAAACAATTGTTTGTGCACGGAGTAATTAAAAAAAATGCTTTTTGCTCTTTGTGGTGATGGGCAGGGCTTCAGGCGTTTTGTGAGGCTCACTGTGGTGGAAGCGGTTTTTAACGTTTTGTCTTTTTATAGTTCCGTACACAAACGGTGCCAACGGGATCCTATTACTAAGAATCTGCTGTCTGTCCGTCCGTTTGTCACAGGGCTGTCTTTTTCTATGTTTTGAACCGTAATACGTAGAAAATTTAATTTTTTACAGAGCTTTTATTACTATTGCCGGTAAAAGAGCAAACGCGTTTCTTTTAGGCGCGAATTACACAGAAACGGCGTAAGGTGAAGGTGCGGCGAAGCCATGATGCCGCCTCAAAAAGTTTTCATACAAAATGTTCGTAGGCGACGAGTCATGAATTACACTCAAGCGGCGCGGCGCAGGCATGCCGCAAATTCCACGAATTAGAAACTGTTTTTTGAATACGTGGTGTTAAAATAATGTACGATAGTACGGAACCCTTCGTGTGCGATTTGGCACCTGACCGGTTTTTTTTAATGCTGACATGACCAGAAATTTGTTGGCGCGTCTCTGGGGGGTTAGATAGGTGTTCTCGCTCCGTGTCCGGTTCGCTGTGCCGTGTTACTGGAGGAGAACATGACGCCGTTTGAGCTTGTCCGGCGTTTTCAATTGAGATACTTCTAACCTTTTTTTAATAAAAAAAAAGAAGTATTTACGCTGCGTCGTTGATATGGCACATTTAGTTGTAGATAAAGTTTGGTTATGTAGACTGCAATGGCAATCATATCCGTGATATAAACAGATATTGGGTGATACGTATTCGGCTATTCGAAAAAAAAAATTACTGCTGAATTTTTTTTCGCAATTTCAGTACGTTTCTCTTGGTATTAGTTTTACATAATAATGAGTAAAATCACGTGTTTAAATATCGGTCGTTGCGGTAGTAGTACCTAGTTCCAGACATTTCACGATTTGCCAGATTTCTCAGATTAACTACAACATACAATACCGCGCAAACGTAGAAAGTATTTCTTTGATATCGAACAACAATATCTTGAACAGAATTACCTGCGGTTTTCTCTTATTACGGCAATAAATAATAGTAGTAATAGACATCTTTACTTGTATCGTTTTCGCCACAATAGGATCGCGTAATATTTTACAAAAAAAACTGGATTCACACGCGTTCGATCGTTAAGTAAGAGTTGTGGCCCCAATTTGTAAGCGACAGCGATTGAATAGATGGCATTTAATTTAATTTTTGAGCCTAAAAGTGTAACAGCTGATAGTTGGAAAAAAAAATACCAGTTCTACCGACCCCAAGTATGTTGATGATTTCAGCTGGAATGTCTGAAAATCAATGATAGGCATACGGTTGGAGTGGAAGTAGACCCCGGCACACTTGCGCAAAGGAGGCAGAAGCGACGTCTGTGTAGGAAAGATATTTGTGCCAAGTTAAGTTACTGGGTAAACCGATAGCCATTAGTATGACTGATCGTTAGACTTTTGAGTTTCTGACTAATGATAGCCAAAGAACTTTAAATGACAACCGGGAGCAACTGTTTAATGTGCTTTCAGAGGCACATTGCGAACTTGGTGTGTAATGAATTGTCACTTATTGGTGACCGTTCGTTCTTCACACACGGCTAAAAAGTAAAAGTATCTAAAAATTAGCCAAATAATTCGCTCATGACTTGGACCACACGTCAAACACACGGTTTTTCCGACAGTCAGCGCGAAAACTTTCACCGCACGTCTTCCAGAGTTTCATTGCACCTAGCAAACATACCCCCACCCCAATCCAAGCCAATATCAACCTTAATTCCGTCTACATAAATTCCATCACCACCGCACAGTTTTCCTTGCAGAAATCTCTATCTACTTAAAATTTCTGCAAGGAAATATAGGTCTTATTTTAATGTAATTAAAGTTGAATCGTGTTCAAGGTGTTACATTACTAGGAAGTGAATTGCGCGTGATTATGCTGATTAGATATTCATTTCTTTTCCATTAACTTTGTACAAAGAATTCTTGTTATGACGTAAGGTAGCAGTCATTTCAGTTGATGGCACTGATTGTATGCAGTTTGCGGTTTTTTGGTGAGGTTTTTGATTATGAACCTAATTACTAAGGGGCATAAGGGTGAAAATTGGTCGACTGTCAGCGAACGCGGTAGTACATAGTGATAGTAAAAGCGGTTTTTTCAGATGAGGATACTGGATAGGAGAAACCATTACATTAGACTACGTATATTTTCTAATAAAACTGGGACTAAATCATTTGTTTCCGTTGCTTTATACGTATAAATTGACTGTCTCTATGGTCTCATGGTCGCAAGCGTGACTGCTGAGCGTGGGGTCCTGGGTTCGATTCCCGGGTCGAGCAAAAAATGCTATCGAGTTTTTCCATTAGAAATTGCCCGGAGTTTGGAAGTTGGCGGGATGACACCCCCGTTACTCAAAAACCACGTTAAGCCGTTGGCCTCCTGTACTCTCTCCGGTCGTGTCGGATTTCCGTCTCATCAGACTATTAGAGTAAAATGAACAGAGAGTGCACCTGTGTCTGCGCACACACTTGTGCACTGTAATATCTCCCGCGCCGATGAGTAATCTCCGCTAAAAGTTTTTAAACTGTCATGGTCACTAACATTATCATTAACACTAGAAACGGGATATTTACCTTGTCAAAACAAACAGTAAACATGGTAAATAACCCGTTTCTAGTATTAATGGTAATCTTCGCTAAAATTTGCTGCCGTGAGCCCGTGACCGAAAACGGTCAAGAGTACTGTAAACTTATAAACTGAAAAAAACACTAGTCTTGATGTTGGTACCTTCCATAGACTGATTTAAATCTAAGAAGAGAACTCTTTCTGCATCCTTCTTAATGGCATAGGTAAGTAAAGCAATGCCTACTCTACACTATATGCTTGAAATTATCATAACAGTTGGTAAGTAATTAATCATTTTTCAGAGTACGTTTCCTAGTTTAAAGGACAATGGTCTTACTCATCTTTAATAGTCATAATATTCATCTTTAACGTGAACAACACTGATGCTAGAGGGTATTTTTCTTAGTAAATAAATTATTACTTGATCAAAGTCGTTATTTTCCAATAACTTTCTCTAGACAGCTCCATATCCACCCCAATATCGTAATCCTCATAATAATAATAATCAATCCAAAAACATACTCTATCTGAACACTTCCACCCCCCCCTCCCCCTTCACCCCCCCCTCCCTCCCCTCCCCGGTCGCAGCATGTCATCAATATTCATCCTGCTATCCTCCTCGAAGGGTGCCGTTAATCAGCCGTGCCGAACTAGTGGCGGTAAATTAAGCCGTTCAATTCCGGCCCGAACCGCTTCGGAGCGGTTCGAAGCGGTTAGAAGCGGTTACAACCGGATAAATAGGGTGGGGGCACACCGGCTCTCGAGATAATGGAGTCTGGTCGGTTAGGTGGAGGGGAAATGTCACTGTGTTGGGGACATGTGATGTGGGAAGATAAGTTATGGGGGTGGTGGTGATGGTTCTGTTGTGTGTGCTGTGGTTTATGATGGACGTGTTTTTAATAGTTGTAATTTATTCGTGGGGTGTCGAAATATGGGTCAGATAACATAGCTTAAGAAGGACCTTTGGTTTTGCAGTGATCTTCTTTATCGTGTGGTTAGTTCGTAACCTGGTGTCAGAGTTTTTAGACCGCCCATGGGTCTCTGACTTGGCTTTATATGCCGTCAAGAAATATCTCTCAGGCATGCTGGTTTCCTCACGATGTTTTCCTTCACCGAAAAGCAAGTGATAATTATACTATACGCACATGAATCCGAAAAATCAGAGGTGCGTGCCTTGGGTTCGAACTCGAGACATGACTTGGCAGTCCATTCATATTTTTATGCTTATAACATACATGGGACTAAAACATTAAGTACTGGCGAAATATGGGTGTTAGACCTCCGCTTAACCCTTTGGGGATTACAGGCATGATGTAATTGTAATAATAACAATGAGGGGAAGAAGATATACCACATAATTTCGTAGCACTGAAACTGTTAAAATTTACCAGTACGAAAAGGTGCCAGTACATAAATGCTAATGTTTTAATCCCTAGTTTTAAGATAGCGAAAGATTGAAAAAGAACCAATTTGTCTTAATTATGTATTAAGACAAATTGGTTCTTTAGCTATCTTATCCTTTAATTTTGGAAAATAACTTTAATTCACAGAAACAAACAACAGTACCAGTAAAGTAAACGTTTCCAAATAAAAACGTCGAAACTAATTGCTTCCATCACTCCCATTTACAATCGCACAGGCGAGCGAACTAAAACAAAAAACATCGCACTACACCCCGAAAATACACTCGGCAATAATTACTTTCTGTTAATTAAGTTTTTCTACCGGTGTGCATCAAGCCTTATTGGCGGGACGTCCTTTCATTGCAATCGCTATTACGTACGGATCCGATAGTGAAGATTTTACCGTATCGGTTGGAACGTTTAGTTCGTTTACCGTTTTGGGTGGTGTTTTTGATTAATTACGGTGATTGAGAGCTTGTAGGACATGTTTTGTCCCAATCTTTGCATAATGTTACTAAAACATTCCAGCTTCTAGTGAGTGCACTGACGGTCAACCACTTTTGAACCTTATTACTTAGGACATAAGGGTGAAAAGTGGTCTCGGTAGTACATCACGGTACAGATAAAAGGTGGATAAAAGACAGTCAACGGAGAAAATCTATATTAATTGTTCATTCTAATTTACCGCCAAAATCATTCCGGTTTTGAGAAATTAATTAGTCTTAAAAGAAAAATCTTTTAAGACTATTTTTTTTTAAATCTTTCTTTTTTTCGATCTAAAATGCCAAATTACCTTTATTGTTTGATTTAATAAACGGTCAGCTAAACGTTACACTTAATAAATTAAACAAAATTCACTACTAGAGCACATACACTAGCAATTGCACTACTACACACACTTTCACACAGACTCACACACACACCCTCACATCTCACACCCACCCTCACACACACTACTACCCCCACAGTTTAACTACGCACAGGTATCCACTAAAGAAATACTCGAGAAACTCTTAATATTATCGTTATTATTTTTAACTATCTACTTGTAATTCTAGTGCTAGTAATTATTGCTATATTATGGAGGAGCGGAGTCTCCTAACACAGGCATTATTTGTTTAAAAGGAGGCTCTAAACACCAAACCCTTCTGTAAACTGAAGCATTAATAAACTTTATTACTATTTTATACCATATCCAAAATGTTGAACAGAGAAATATATTTAAATGAAGCAAAAACAACTAGACATTAGAAATCTTTATTTGCCAATAATGTAGGTATACAGATATGATGGTTATTTTGATGAGCGTCCCGATACATTTTGCCTTACGCCATGCAAAATTATATAACACTAGCCGACCCGGCTTCGCACGGGTGGTCATTTAAAAAAAAAAATAGCATATGTTACTCAGGGTGAATGTAGCTTTCTAATGCTGAAAAAATTCTTGAAATCGGCACAGTAGTTTTTGAGTTTATTCATTACAAACATACACACACACACACAAAAATACAAATCTTTCCTCTTTATAATATTAGTGTAGATAATAGGTACACAAAAAATAAAACATAAAAAAAGCATTCCATTCACAACTTTTCCTCAATATAGTTTTTCTGCCGGTGTGCCTCGACCCTTATTGGCGGGACGGTCCTTCCAATCGCTATTACGTACGGAACCAATAGTGTACCGTGCGGTATCGTATCGGGCGAAACGTTTAGATCGGTTATTGAGCCGTTTACTCTTCTGTGGCTCGACATGTCGTCCTTGCATTTTTCATTGAACTTATGGACTTTTCGGTAAATGAAAATTAAAGCTACCATGTTTTAAATACATGGTGTAATCAGACCCTTCACGAAGCTGTCAACCAAGCATTCTGCACATCAAACCAAGTAACTTTACGCAAAAATTTTTGCTGGGAAACGACTCTTTTTTTTGGGGTGAAAAATCACGTTTTACGGTAGAACTCAATGTAACACACTCAGAACATTGTGCTGATGGATGGATTGAATATTGCGGGGGTCGTGGAGGTGTTTAAAGTAAAAATCTTACTTTAAAATCTTGTATTTAAAACTTAAAAAATGATTACATTGACGGGGAGAACAAGTGCTCTCCCCATCGGTCGGTCGGTCACGGCTTCGGTAAGGGTCTTTTTACTCCCTTTATATCACAAAAAAGTGAATTACAGAAAATGCTTTTGACATTGTCTAAATTTGCAACAGTGCAGTATCGTTTAAAACAATCTAAATTTAAAAAATAGGTATTATTTTTTGTGACTTATTATCCTGTTTTGCACTGATAAATAATTTGGACTGATTAGCTAGGCTTTTTAATTATCTAAGTTGGATTACAAGGATTAATAGATCGTTATAAAATAAAGTGATGCAATGTAATGCATGTTTGAATCATTTTTTACCAAATACCTACATCCTGCAATCAGTAATCTATTTACTAAGCGTGGTGATGACCTACACAGTCACTTTGCCTTGTAAATGTGCGTCTGATACTGATTCGACTTTTCTCTGCTTCGAACTGATCGAAGTGTTTCCTAACTGTTACGACCCCACACTCTGCAGATGCCGCCCCCAAGACGACCCACAGACCTAAAGTTTCTCAAAGGCAAAAATCACCAGGATTGACAAGCGGACTGGTGGTTACAGTTCGATATTATAAGTTGTCAGAATATTACTGTTATTCTAGAAGAATGAATGTTGTATTGATGATTTTAATTATTATAATTCTGTAACTACATACGTGTTACGGTCGCGAATCATATTTTCTTTGATAGCCTGAAACTGACCTGCAAATTGCAAAAAACTTAAGAAAATTTGAATTTCGCGGGCTTCCCTGATGCTTCCAACTTAATGAATCTCAAGTAGCACTATAGACTGCCTCGGAGATCAGGATGTATGCATATTCTTTGTATCATCAAGAAGCATCTAAGCTTACTCCAAGCTCAACATGACCAGGCAACTTAACACAATCTCCAGCTTTACATAACCTGTACAAACAAGACCAGCTCCCCTTGACGGGAAGATATTAATTTCCTCTACCTTATCGTCCGAGACGCAGCGATGAAAAATTATTGCTTAGCACTCTGTTTACTGGAGTAAAAAGTGCTTGTTAAGTTGCGATATTAACTTAGCTTTGATACTTTGGTACTGTTTTTATGGGTAAATAAAGTTGAAGGTGGTTTTGAGAGGACAACAGAGAGGGAATCCTTATTTTTAAGAGCGTTCTAATTACTAATCTGTGCTCGTGGCTAATTAATAACAGCCGCTCGGGTCGATCTTAAGGTTAAGCCGCTCTTGCGTAGATTGGTCCGTGGATGGGTGACCGGCCATTACATACCGAGTTTCCTCCGTGCCTCGGAGAGCACGTTAAACCGTTGGTCCTGGCTGTCATTTGTACATCTTTGACAGTCGTTACAGATAGTCAGTGGCCCGAAAGTCTGACAGCCAGACACCAAGGGGTATCGTATTACCCAGCACTAACTGGATTGTGGAGGTCAGATAGGCAGTCGCTCCATGTAAAATACTGGTATTCAGCAGTATCCGGTTAGGCTGGAAGCCGAACCCAACATAGTTGGGAAAAGGCCAAGCAGATTATGAGTAACATGAATCTCTATCTGTCAAAAATACCTCTTTTTAACTACATTTTTGACATTGATTGTCGCTGCGATGATATTGCGATTGCGACTAGATTTTGAACGTTTTGAATTGTTGGAGTTGGCGATGATTTTGGAAACTAGAACTTCGTACTAATAAATTGTGTCTCTTGTTCTTGTCTCGTGTGCTAATATTGTAAACTAGCTGATGTACGCGACTTCGCCCTCGTGGAGTTCGTTAATTGTCCCACGGGATCGTACTACCGGGACAGTTTCCTATGCCAAATTACATCCATATCCGATAGTAGTTTTGCGTGAAAGAGTAACAAACACCCACTTAAACTTTCGCATTTCTAGGATAAGATTAATCAGGCGTACCACTACTTTGTAAAAAAGACAAACATCTGTAATTATGAACAAGTGAGGTGATAAATATCCATTTCCTTCTGGTATTTAAGGCCTTAAGGCAGCAGTTACAAAGTGATATTATTGGCCTATTATAACTAACTTAGCTTAGTACCTCTACTAAAAGCCCTATTTGAATAGTAAAGCACTCTCTAGAGCTAAAAGCTGTTAACTGCTATAGACGTTTAGTAATAACATTAGTGATTCCGGTGCTGTTACTAACTAACGCTTGAGTAGAGTTCAACTGTGCGTTTAATAGTCCCCCGGGATTGAGTTTGCAGAAGAAAGTCTAGCGAACTTTATACAGAGTGTAAAAAGATATTTCACGAAGTCGAAAGGCACTTGTTCTCCCTGTCGTTGCGATCATTTTTTTCTTCTGAACCATATCTGGGAACCTTCTAGTTACGGATATATTGGAGGTTAAAGTTTCAGTCTTTTTCGCAAGTTTTTAATGTTATAACTGTATTTTAAATGCCTCCATGGCCACTGTACTATCCAATTCTTCCATCAGCTCAATGTTTTGAGTGCGTTATATTGAGTTCTACCAAAAACCGTGATAAAAAATAAAAAAAAATCGTTTCCCAGCAATAATTTTTGCGTAGAGTTACTTAGTTTGATGTACAGAATGCTTGGTTGACGGCTTCGTTTACGCTTTGTATTAAAAATACAGTTTATTTAACAGTGGTCGTCATCGTCTGTCTTAGGCCGGCTATACACGGACTGCTCGAGCAGTTAGCCAGTGATCATCATACAGTGTAGCGGTCCGTGTATGACATACACGGACCGCTATTGCATTCGTAGTCAACAGCGACTGCTTGACCGCACGATAAAATTTCATCGCGCTGCCAACCGCCCGAAGCAGTTGCAACTGCTCGAGCGGTTCCATGTATGTGTGTACGTAGAAGTCTGTAGTTTACTATGCAGTCGCAGCTTGAAGCAGTTCATCCTGACTGCTTCAACTGTCCGTGTATGGCTGGCCTTAGAGACCTTTCCCAACTATGTTGGGGCCCGCTTCCGAATGCAAATGTAATTTTACATTAATTTCATTGACAAACTCCCAAGGAATGCCTCGTTGGTCTAGTGGTCGCATCGCGACTGCTGAGCATGAGGTCCTGGGTTCAATTCCCGGGTCGGGCAAATTGTTATTGGGTTTTTCCAACAGGAATTTCTCAGTAGCAGCCACGGTGTCTGTATTTGTGACCGGTTGAAGGCAATTGGCTCGCCCCCTATTACATGAGACTTAAACATAGCATAGCTGTCGAAATGTGGCTGTACAATTAGGTACAACTGCCTAACCCTTCGGGGATTACAGGCTTAATGTTATGTTATGATTCCTTGATAAAATTATTAAAAAATGTTTATTTTGTTTCAGGTAAGTGCTGTTTTTTTATGCTATGCAGTAATTTAAGAAGAAAGTCTTCAAGTATACTTAGTAAGTGATTTGATTATTTATCCATCGTCTACGTTTTTCAATATACAAGGTATCTGGTTGTATCCGGTAGTTAGGACCAAAGTAATTTAGGATACTTCGGTGGTTAATTAGCAAGCCAACCAAGCAAATGTTTTTGTGTCATTAAAGATTTTTCTTTCTTATTTCGTCCTTACTCGTAGCTAAATAATAACAGCTGCACGGGTCGATCTTTATGGTTAAGCAGCGCCAGCCTAGGTTGGTCCGTGGATGGGTGAGCATCCATTACATACCTAGTTTCCATGCCTCAGAAAGCAAGCTAAGCTATAAATCCGGCTGTCATTTGAAGATCTTTGACAGTCGTAACAGGTAGTCAGTGGCCCGAAAGTCTGACAACTAGTCTTACCAAGGGGCGTTGTATTACCCAGCTTTTACTGGGTTATGACTGCATTTGGTTAGACTGGAAGCCGACCCCAACATAGTTGGGAAAAGGCTGGCAGAGATTTCGTACTTACAAATTCCAAAGTGTTAATAATCCTGATCACGTAGAATTGCACTATGCATAAAAAACTCCGTTCGATAGATTAGTTTATCTTCGAGCTGTTTAACTTGAAAGTTATTTCAAACATTTTCCCTATTTTATTTATCAATGTTTTCCTTCTGTATTCCAAACAGCTTCCAAATCAAGCGACATTTCTAAGAGTTCATCTCTTTAAGGAGGCATAAGGCTTCGGTAAGACAGCGAGCAATTAGAGGCTTGACGACTGGACTTATTTATAAAGCTGTAAAGTTGCGGGCTTATCTGACTTGTCAAATAATATTTATGTATTTCGAATCCTAAAATCTGTCATTTTCCAATTTATTCCAATTGCTTAATTGATCCAATTTTCAATTGATTTGATCCATATCATTATTTCACTTTTTTTGTTAAATAAAATCATTATACATACTGGATTTCATTTACGTTTTTGGGGGCGATACTTTGAGTTCTTGATACAAGTGAAATGTCAACAAAAACTGCCTTAAATGCCATATTTTAAAGTCAATTTCAAAACGTTTATTGCGAACTCAGTGTACAATTTATGAATGTATGAGTGTGTGTGTATGTATATTTCCATAAACACTGACTCTCGCCTCCACTCGCTTACATACGGACCGAAGCCTTACCAATAAATGCCGCCTACTTAACAGTCGAACAGGCAGTCGATGGAAATAAGATAATATTTTCCCTATTTTTATCGCAGGCGCACCCCTAGACCCCAGTCGTCGACAGCACATCAGTCGCCCCTCTAGTCTCATATAAATTCCGTTTCCTTATTTCTTTTTATTATTTCTGCAATACTGTTTACTTGGGTACTTAGTTGTGCTTTGTGTCGTATGTTTTTGTTTAGGGGTGGGCAGCAGTCCAAGTCCTTAGTGGTAATGTACGTGTAGTTAGTTTATTAGGGCGTTAATTGTCTAGAACGATGTAATAAGTTCCGATTTCTTGTATAGTGAGAATGTGGAACAAGTAGAAGTCTTATGCAATCTCGCATTTAGTTCACTGTTGCCCATATTTTTCAGTCTCTACTATTTCTATGCGGCCCTCGTTCTCGCTCATTCTTTAGAAAGATGTCTCAGAATCGGTATATGTATTTGCCCCGACGCTGTCTGGAATTGTTTATTTATTTTACAATTTATGTACACACTAAATACAGAAAAGAAGAAAGGAACAGTAAATGGTACAAAGGTGATGCTTATTTCTAAAGAAATCTCTTCCAGCATACCTGCGAAAGGAGATACTAAAAAAAGAGATTGTTCTGAATTGCTGATTTATAACTCTGTGTAATCAGAAGTCAGTGACGTCCGTTTATCACAACCTGTCAATTGATTGTCGACCTACGGTTAGGATATATTTTTTTAATATTTTTTATTTCACTCAGATGAAAATGCTCTTTGGCTTCGCTCTAGTTATGGCTGGAAATTATCCCACGGCAACGTTTTAATTATAGCCTATGAGACTCAGGGATAATAAAAAGGGCACTTGGTCTCCCCGTCATTGCAATATTTTTTTTGTTCTGAACCATACCTGGGAACCTTCTAGTTACGGAGATATTGGAAGTCAAAGTTCTAATTTTTTCACAAGTTTTTTTTAACTACCCCTTTTGAAGGTTTTAACTTTATTTTAATTAACTCCATGACCCGTTTACTTTTCAAAGGATTCATTAGCATTAAGTTTTGAGTGCGTTAAATTGAGTTTTACCGTAAAACTTGATTTTTCACCCCAAAAAAAAAGTTGTTTCCCAGCAATAATTTTTGCGTAGTTACTTAGTTTGATGTACTGAATGCTTGGTTGTCGGCTTCGTGAAGGGTCTGTTTACACCTTGTAGCTTCCCGTTAGTAAAATAATTTTCAAAATCCGATCAGGAGTTTCGAAGATTACCTCGCACTTACAAATAAATTTTAACTATTTCTATAACTCTTTAACAAACAAAGATCTTGCAATACTTTCCATTTCAAAACATGTTTCATCAAAAACGTATCAACATCAAACAAATCTAGCTCTTCAAACGGTGCGTTATGTAAAACGTATGTACTTAATAATTTATTATTATAATAGTGCTCGGTTATTAATCAGATTGCATTGTGTTTTCTATTTACAGACATGTGACTAAATAGGGCGTGATATATAAGCGGTAGCGGGGTTTGAACCGCGTTGACTCGATCAGAGTATACTCGGACCGAGTGGACTCGGATACCTACTCGGACGCAACTCTTATTGTGGCACCCCATACCAAACCATCCGAGTGCGCTCGGATTATGGGGTGCCAAAATACGAGTTGCGTCCGAGTAGGTATCCGAGTCCACTCGGTCCGAGCATACTCTGATCGTGTCAACGCGGCTTTAATAAACTCTACTAAAGAGTTGAGCGGAGAAACGGTGACAGATGCATTATGTGTGTTGTGTGCCGTGAAAGACCGAAGAAAAGTTAAAAATCTTATAATTCTCTTTTAATTCTCAAGACCTTATATTTGAGTTTATTTTGTGTTTCACTGATAAAATCAATAAAAAAGCCAGGTGACTTATAATATGTTGACAGTATAACTTTAGTGATTTTTCAAAGGCATTCCTTTGTTTTGTTCTAGAAAAACGTTTTAGTAAAACTGTCTAGGAACAGATTAAGATTTCTAATTTCTATCTAATAGAATTTTTAACAATAAGCTGTGATATTCATTCACTATCAAATCGTTTCCTCTCGTAACTTACACCACAGCCCCTTCCGCGATGCATCGCAACAATCCTACCGGTACACTGCGTTGCAAACAAAAGTGCCCAGTTCAATTCGACTAATGGAGGGAGATAAGCTCCCTCCCATTACGTTCAGCTCCGGCGTGCAGCGTACACTTCAGGCCGAGTGTGTGCTCAAGGTATGATAATGCACGCAAGTGTACGAATTGTGTGATGTTTAGGGAGATGAGAGGTCTGAATTTAACAGTGTTTAGAGAAGGTCTCTCTTTTTACCCGACTGAGGAGAGTAATGTGTTTTTATTAAACAAAAAAAACTGTTATTTGAGCGGCTTAAGTCGAGTTTCAAATACTAAACGTTGACTGAACCCAAAAGTTGATTGGTAGAGAACGCGTTGTAGCATATAATCCATCAATGCTCCGCTACTGTACATGAAGCTTAAATAAATAAATAAGTAAGAACCATAGAAAACAACACATCGACAGTTTTTTTGTTGCATTTATTATTTTAAAGACTCTAAAATACTTCGTCGTCATTACCAATTTAACATGGCAGCGTGCCAGAAACTTTTCAGTCCAGTATAAGACATTTTCTCTGTAAACAGTGCACTTACATTAGCTAGTTAACGCTTAGCGCTTAGCTCTAAAGTAGCCGTTGATACTTTTACAAGCTACTTGTCTTTTAAAAAGAACTTACTTACAAATAGCTTCATCCTACTCCCCAAAGCACAAATAATCCCCTTCTACTCTTAATGCATGATTCGACGCACACTAATCGCTCGTTGCTAATACATTCCATACGTATGCACGGCACGTCCGACCAGTTTGAGGGCCGTGTTTCGACTGACGGAACTCGTGAATGGCGCGCCGAATTGCGTGCGGGTAGATGGAGAATTTTGAGTTGCTTTGTTGTGGCTGGATAACGAGTGTGAGCGAGATTAGGGTATTTTGAAATTTTGAGACATTATTTTCACCTATAAAGTATTATTAATCTTTTCGAGTTAGTTTTTGCTTGTCCATCACCAAATGATGATGATGATGATTTAAGTTCCGTCCGTCGAATAGTCGTAGATACGGACAGCTCTGTCGTTTGTGTCATTTACATGGCTTATATGAGAACTTACCTATGTACTTGTGCATGATGGACACGACAGAACATGCGGCATATCTAGTGACTCCACACTCACACTGCCAATCACCAGCCTGTAAGTGGCCCACTTAAAGGTGAAAGCCTTTTTACAAGAGTTCCCTTTTTTACACAACGATACAATTAAAATGCATTCTCTACTCTTGTTCAATGCTATTTGATTATTTCAAACCAATGCATATCCAGGTGTCTATATGTATCTTCATTCATATTTTGTAGTCGCTAAAATGCAATAGTTTTTGTGAAATTGGTTCATTCACATTTGCTTTTGCCGGTTTGTTCTTGACCTCTAGAAGAAAATACATTTTTAAATACAAAATGTATTTAAAAATGTATTTGGTCGTCACGTTTCAGTAACTAGGCGCCATTCATTATACCACTGTCACTATTTATTTCTATTACCTCATCGTCACGTTATCGACAGCCTAACCTTACGATAATTACAAAGATAAATATTACATATCGCTGTTATCCCGCTTGTTATCACCAGCCGAATGTTTACAAGTCGAATACAGTGCAGACTGAGATTGTGTTATCTCGGCCTATCGCAAGCGGAATGTTTCAGCCACAGTATCATACTGACCGCGGTATAAAACACACGAGAAATATTAACAAATTTGAATAAAAATTAAAGAGTAATTTGGCGAAGAAAACACAACGACAAACGACTGAAATCGAACTATAACGTGACGGAAGAGACACTAACAATAAGCCAGCTACAATAAATCCTACTAAAACAAGAATTTCCAGACCTTTTATAAGTATTCAATATGGATTTTACAAATAAAGTGGTGATAGTGACCGGAGCTAGTTCAGGAATTGGAGCAGCATCAGCTATCCTCTTCGCAAAACATGGAGCCAAACTCACTCTTATAGGCAGAGATGAACAAAGACTAAAAAACACTGCAGACAAGTGTCAGGAAGCCAATGGACTCACACCGCTATGCCTCAGATTAGATCTCACAGCCAATGGAAGCTGTGCCACAGTGATCACCAAAACAGTTGCTCAGCACCAAAGAATTGATGTCCTAGTGAATTGTGCTGCCAAAATGCTTATGGGATCTCTATTCGACGACAGTATAGACACATTTGATGAAATGATAGATATCAACCTTCGTGTACCGTACAAACTAAGTTACCTAGCGTTACCGTATCTAGTTAAGACCAAAGGGAATATAGTGAATTTACACGCTACGAAGTACACAAAAGTGATACATGGATTTTTGCCGTATATGGTAACAAAAGCTGGTTTAGAAAGATTTACTAGAACTGCTGCCGTGGAACTAGCATCTGAAGGTGTAAGAGTGAATGCTGTTCAACCTGGTTTAACAAGAACGAATATTTTGAAGAATTTGGCAATGGAGGAAGATGAGATGAATTTTGCTTATGATCGTCTGTCGAATAAGATAAAGATCTTGGATCCTGAGGAGGTTGCTAAAATGGTTGTGTTTCTTGCAAGTGAAGTGTGCCCAAATCTGAATGGTTCAGATATTGGGCTGACTGGAGCATCTTCGTTTATGTGATGGTTTGAAGGTCAATCTGAACTGTGTGGAAGTGAATAGTTTCTAAAACATAGTGAACTGAGACAGATATTAAGTGAATTTGTTTATGTTTGGACTGAGCAAAAAAAGCGATGAAATATTTTTGCAGGTTAATTTTAATTTCTAAATAAAAATTCTGAGTAAGCCCGTGATTAATGTCTAAGATATTTCGTATAGGGTTGTTTGTTGTTTCTTTTATATTCTTATTAAAAGAGTCATAAACTATTCGGTTTTTTTGTTACTGGAATTCTTCTCTTCATTTACCTTTTTAGTCACACTACACTTTAGAAGTCTCGTGAGAGCTTGAAAAATAACGTGAATTTTCAAGTGACTTTTCTTTTTAACAATCTTAATCAAATTATGGAGAAAGCTCCACTGCTCAAGCTAGGATTAGCCGCACTGACATTTCACAGCTTTAATTTTTCACTTTGTGGTTTTAATACATTCCAAATGTAATTGTCATGATGACATTTGTATTATTTCTTATCGCTACTTGTGCCACGAAAACGTATCTCTCCATGTTTATCTAGCTGATTAAAATAGTGTGCTGATATTGTTATAGGATTGGCGATAGCAACCCGAAACAAGTGTCTGAAAGCAATACTAATGTTTATGAGAATTCAGCTATTGTGCAATGGAAAATAACAACGCCTGGAATCCCCGAAGTACACCCACATTTCGCTAGTTTAAGTCCCATGTAATAGGGGGCGAGCCTATTGCCACATAAATTCAGATTCCGATCCTGCTACTGAGAAATTCTGTATGGTAAAACCCAATAACGCTTTGCCCGACCTGGGAATTAAATCTAGCACCTCACAATCATCATTAGCGCTTACGATCACTAGACAGTTACACATTGCTACATAAACTCATAAAAATATCAAGTATGTGCCATACGCATCGAACCTGAAACAACAACATAACTCGCCTCCAATATTCCCCAAGCTGACCAACGTCGTTGATATGCAGCGCTCGACTGACATTGACAGACAGTAGCACGATTATAGACGCAGATTACATTACCTTATCGAGAGCCGCATCTGATGCGATTACTGGATTACCGGTCTGGCTAGTGTCGAGATTGGCCAGATCATGTCTGTGTTAGCTGGCTGGTTAAGTTTTGATTGTAGTTTGAAAATGTAATGGATTTTTCTTTTGGATCTTTTTCAAAGTTCGCAGTGGAAATTACCGCGATCAGTTGTATTGTACATCGTAGGTTCGAACCCAAGCGGGCATTTTACTATGTGTGAATTATTTTCACCACAACTGCTCTCAAATCGGTGAAAAAAAAAAAAACATTACCTAGAACCAAAAATTTGAAGACATTGACTGTGATCCACAAACCGGGACTGGGAGCTCATGGTGGATTACAACGCACTACATCACACAAGAGAGGAAGCCTGCGTTGCAGCAGTGCCAATATTAGGCTTTTGCCCAAAAGCGACAACAATATGGACTGACATTGCCTGTTCTTATTTAATCATTCCTTTATCGCAACACTATCGTTGATTATCATTTACTCTAGAAAAGGGATATTTACCATGTTTACTGTTTGTGAGAGGTTAGTATTTTATAGAGGATAGTCACTTCAGTTATCCGTGATCATGGTGCTTGCAACAGCGCCGAAATATCGGGAACACAAACAGTAAACATGGTAAATGTCCCGTTTCTAGAGTTAATGATAATGTTAGTGACCATGACAGTTTAAAAACTTACTCATCTGCCTAGCCTTTTCCCAACTACATTGGGGTCGGCTTCCAGTCTAACCGGATGCAGCTGAATACCAGTATTTTACATGGATCGACTGCCTATCTGACCTCCACAACCCAGTTAGTACTGGGTAATAAGGTACCCTGTTGGTGAACCTATATTAATAAATAAATAAATAAGTACCCCTTGGTAAGACTGGTTGTCAGACTTTTTGGGCTACTGACTACCTAACGACTGTCAAACATCTACAAATGACACCCGGGACCAACGGCTTAACGTGCTTTCCGAGGCACGGAGGAAACTTGGTATGTAATGGGTGACCACACCCATCCACAGACCAACCTAGGCAAGCACGGCTTAACCTAAAGATCGACCCGAGCGGCTGTTATTATTAGGCCACGAGCTCCTCAGTTCAAAAACTTACTATAGTTGATGATTTTAACATCTGGCTGTTTTGTTTATTTTAAAACAAGTTCGTTATCAGAAACTTATCGGGAATACTAAAATTGTTTTCTTATCAGTTAATAGCTGCGTTGCTGCAATTGCGTAACATTCTTAACCTCGGCTGCTGTACTTAGTTGGTCATCATCATCATCATCATTTCATTCCATGAAAACGCCCACTGCTGTATCTAGGCGTCCCTCAAGCTTGATTTTCACATACATACATAGCATTACGCCTGTGATCCCGAAGGGTTAGGCAGAGGTGTACCTAATAGTACACCCACATTTCGCCAGTTATGTTTAAGTCCCATGTAATAGGGGGCGAGCCTATTGCCATCAACTGGGCACAAATCCAGCTGCTACTAAGAAATTCCTGATGAAAAAACCCAATAACACTTCCTGCCCGACCCGGGAGTCGGTCTTCATGCCTAGCAGTCGCGCTTGCGCCCACTCGACCGAGGCAGTCTTGATTTCTAGTGCTCTAATAAAAGTTTCTAGAATAAACTGAGGTATTACTTAAATATCTAATTTTTTTCTTAATTTCGTTTCCTGCGTGTCCTGCTGTTTGCTCGTAACATGAGCTGCTGCAGGACGCTCCTAAAAGTGCCAAACTCGTAAGAAGAACATCTAATTATATATTAAAGGAAACTCATTACGTCCGAGTGAGAGGAGAGAGAGGAGGAGCTCGTGGCTAAATAATAACAGCCGATCGGGTCGATCTTTAGGTTAAGCCGTGCTTGTCTAGGTTGGTCTGTAGATGGGTGACCACCCATTACATACCGAGTTTCCTCCGTGCCTCGGAAAGCACGTTAAGCCGTTGGTCCCGGGTGTCATTTGTAGATCTTTGACAGTCGTTAGGTAGTCAGTAGCCCAAAAAGTCTGACAACCAGTCTTACCAAGGGGTATCGTACTACCCAGTACTAACTGGGTTGTGGAGGTCAGATAGGCAGTCGCTCCATGTAAAATACTGGTATTCAGCTGCATCCGGTTAGACTGGAAGCCGACCCCAATATAGTTGGTAAAAGGCTAGGTAGATGATGATTACGTCCAAGTTTTTTCTCATAAAATCTCACCTTAATCTCAGCTTTGTGAGATAGAATGCCGGAGATTGCTTTGATCGTTATTCCAATCATTTTATGAGCAAACTTGAAACGCAAACTAAGATTTCTTTTAAAAAACACCCAGGTATAGTAAGCTGCTGTAAAATAATTAAAATTTAATTTAAAATTTAAAAAACCCCTAACGAAAAATTAAAGATGAAAGGTAAATACCCACTTTCATCCCCCATATCTACTAAATGGCTGCACCGATTTTGATAAAACATGTTTAATTTTTATATACACATCATGCGCTTTCATTTCATACCCCACTTAGGAATATTTGAAAATATTATATTTTTCATACACACTTTCATCCCTCATATCTAGTAAATGACTGTACCGATTTTGGTAAAACGACGACCATCGCCAAGAAACTAGCTTCCAAAAAAAAAAAACTGCATCCAAATCGGTTCACTCGTTTAAGAGCTACGTTGCCAGAGACAGACACACACACACACACACACATTGCGGTCAAACTTATAACACCCCTCTTTTTGCGTCGGGGTCAAAAAAGAACCTTCTCGGCTTTAAAACCTGTTCAAAATATTCTAAAACATAATCAATTCTCACATTCGTATTTTCTAGTTCAAGCCAGAAAATTCTGCCACAAGTTTCGTTAGCTTCATCAATCTTCGACCACCACGCCCTCTCTTATTAACGAAATAGCTCTTCGCAATCAAATAAGTAAAACTTCGGATGAGCTTATCTCTTAAGTTTAAACTTTTAATCAACTTGGGGAAACCACAGTCTTTGAGAGATGCACAAGATTGAATGAAGAGGTTCGGGAATATGGAAGAGGAATTACGAGTATTTAATCGTCTGATAAAATTGGCCTTCAAGGTTTACCCAACGAAGCCGTATCTTTGAAAGCTGTAAGTAGGAAAAAGGCTAGCTCTATTCAACTTACGGGAATCTTAAGGATTAGGTCAAAGGGATTTAGAGTAACGGTCTTCTATCTGAGAGCGTAATGGACATTAATCAAGCTAGGACAACTACAAAGAGGTATACAGATACAGCAAAAATCATAGCACATCATCATGTATTGTATAACGGACTGGTTTCCGCAACTCCACGTCAAAGCGCGTATTTTGCATGTGGAGGACATCATCAGGTAATTAAATATAGAGAGAGACGTATTGCGAAAATTTCCGATTATGCAGAGATGTTTCAAATCACACTCACGCCAAAACTGACATAGAAAGCGAATCCGAACTATGAGGACCATAATACAACGATATCATCTATAAAACTTTTTACAACCATCTGTTACGTCATATGAAGTGCCAAAATATTCAAAATCCAACATTTCCTATTGTTATCGCCATTCATATGCAGGAAAACTTTACACCAAGTCAATGTTAGGTACTATTTAAACGACAGTGCTATGCTGGTAAACGAGAATTTAACGAGATTCTCTTACTTGGATATGCTTTCGGGGTTTCACCAGTTCCAAGTGGGGAGTACTTTTTGATATGGTAGTGTGTTACCAAGTAAGGAAAACTTCTTTCTGATATTTCATTGCATTTTGGCCGATTTTTTATTAGACTGCTTTCTTTTTTTAATCTGATAGTATTGTTTTTGACGCATCCGCTTGATATAACTGCGCCAGTTTGATTAATTGGCGCAGTAACATCAAGGTGTGGCGGATTAAATACCCGTATCATAGATAAGACAGATGACCAGCTGTTATCAGACTACTGCTACGACTATACTTATTATTGATTGATTGATTTGATTCGCAAGTTAGATTTCATGAGTTCATTTGCACCCGTTGCACTTACTTCTATGACCTTGACTTGAATCTGGATGACATGTCACATTAAACATGATGTTAATGGGTGAAAAAATATTCCAACCAATCCGATTTTTCTGCCTCAGTCTTAATTTTCACGATAGCTATAAGTGCTAATCTTCAGGTCTTGATTGAAACACTTAGACGTGTACTATTTTCGACCATGTCATTATCTGGTGAGATATTTGTCAAAGGCCAAAATTTTCTTTTAGGTAAGTAGGTTTACTTGTTTGTTAACTTTGTATCTTTTTTTACATCTTTTGTAGTAAACAACGACTTTGTCGGGCCTATGCTTTAACCATGATAATATTGTAATACCAAATGATTTGAAAAGAGTAACCATGAAGTTTCCTGCCGGTTTTTCTCCATAGAAAACGACCAACCCGAACCGTGCACCTTTTTGTCGAAGTTTTATAAGTGCCCATCTAGGCCTATGTGAAATAAAATATTTTGATTTTATTTTTGTTGTAGTACCATGATAGAAAGAAAATATGTGGTTTCCTATTCAAGTTTGTGGTGCATATTAATGTCGAAACCACAGGCAGTATCTTGTTCCTGTAAATCAGTTTCTTCGAATTTATTAACAGCTTCAATTAAAGCAACATTGTAGTTTTCGTTTGTATGCACGTTTTGCCTATTAGTGGTCGCAATAATCGTTAATTTAAATTTACCGAGCTTCCAATATCTGGAAGCTATAAATTTTGTTCTGAGATGTATTAAATAGTTTTGTCTGTTTATTTAGTTGTGTTCGTCTAATATATTGAGACCAATTTTGCTTCATATCTTGTTTCGAGATAATTATGATAAAGTTGAAGATCGAGGGATGGGGTTATGTAATGTATTCTGGTTATTCAATAATCATCATGCGCGTACGTTGATTCAATGCCAGCTGCTACAATCATAATCGAACAGCAATCAATTTGACCGTAACTTGGCGATTTCATATTTTATTCTCCACAATCGTCACTTCCGAATAAAAAATAATCAAATGCAAAAATTAGAAAGCTTAAGAACGAAAACAGAGTTATTTTCTATAGACCAGTAAGTACAGGAGTAACTTCAGATTAGTCCTATACTATTAATTGAGCAATATTTATATGTATGTGTAATCACGTCCTCGAAAACAGATCTAACGATTTCGATGAAAATTGCAATGTAGGGGTTTACGGGGGCGAAAAATTGATCTAGCTAAATCTCATATCTGGGAAAATTCGTTTTCTCTATTTCCACCCGAGCAGAGTTCGGTCGGCCCAGAAGGAGATGGCGTGACGAGCTGGACTCTTGTCAAAAGGATTGGGCCCAAATAGCCAAAGACAGAGATAAATGGAAAGAGGGAAGGGAGGCTTTTGCCCTGCAGTGGGACACATCAGGCTCATAAAAAAAATTAAAAAAAGAGTTCGGTCACCCAGGTCCTGATTATAAAAAGACTAAGCTACCTCTCACACTATGGATGCCTGTGTGCTAGCAGAAGGAGTATTATAAGCTGATCACGCTAAGTGACTAGGAACAGATCTCAATGTCTTAGCAATTACTTAACATTTCACTATAACTCATTTCCGAACCGTTTTACTATCGTTCCGAAATCGTTTACCAACATCCTTAGCCCAGCAAACCTATCAAAACCCAATAACTTCAGCGGTCTGTCAGACATGGATCGGTTTACAACCCTATCACATCCATCATACGGTGTAATATTCAATGGCAAGCGTGTACAATGGCTAAAGCTTGCCGGCAAAGTTGGACTGATGCCAAGAACGGGGTACCACTTTGGTAAGACACTTCGGACGATGTACATTTAGTTGTAAACGGTACTTTAGTCTATGAAAGCTGAAGATTTCGGGGGTCATGTTAATCTGGTTCTTTAGCTAGTTAAAAATATTCTGTTACTAATAGTTCGTGTAATTTATTAGTAGTGATTGTATCGCTTTGTAAAATCTAAACATTCCTTTTAGTCTTTTTTTTTTTGTTTACATTTTTTTTCATTAGTCTTTTTTTAATAGTGATTAATTAGGTTGTAGCTGTTTGTTTTTTTTTTATTTTATTAATGGCATTGACTTTCGTGTGGCCGGTTTTGCGGTCGACTTGGTTGTGTTATTTCTGATTTTCAGCCAATTAAGGGAAATTGCTGTTGACTATTAATGTAGGGTTGTGTTAATGAGTAGTTCTCGGTGTATTTCTGATTGTGGCAATTATTAGTTAAAATTGTTTTCGGAAATTAATAATGGTGTTATTTATAGTAAATTCTTGATTCTTATTGGTGTTTAATTTACTGTAGATTCTGTAACCACAAGAAACTCACGCCTTTCTCTCTTAGGGCTAGGTAGTTTTTTTTATTTTTTATTACAAAATGGGCCTGCTCTTAACCTCGATCACGCCTGATGGAAAGCGGTAGATGAGGTCTATGATGAAACGAGCGTGCCCAGAAGATGGCTGTTCACTCTTGCTTTGAAGGCAGACGGGTCAAATGTGGGATGAACACAGATGCCGGCAGAGAGTTCCACATATTGGCTGTGCGCATAATAAACGTGGAGGAGAAACGCAAGTGAGGATGGTACGCCGCAGTACGTCTGCTGGTCCGGTGGTAAAAAGGTGATGGTGGGCAGTTTTATAGAACGTCACCTGCTACGATCCTTACATAATCCTATCGCCTTGTTCACGTTCATACACCTGGACATACACGCTCGTCAGTTGCGAGTGCTACGCACCTGTTTTTCTGCAGAACATCACAAAAAAGTTCAGAGAATGTTCTTCTGCGAGTCTGGATTTGTGCTCGGTTGATGACAATAGGCTCGCCTCCTACTACATGGGACTTAAACATAACTGGCGAAGTGTGGGTGTACTATTAGGTACACCTCTGCCTAACCCTTTTTTATTTATTTATTTTGGATCACCAACAAGTCACATTACAATTGATCTTATATTATAAGATCAATTGTAATGCTTCTTGTTGTTGGCTTCGTTAAGGGTCTTTTTACACCCTTTATTATAATATGAAAACTAATACAAGATACAAAAAGTCTTGTAATGCACACTCAATTACAGAAGACCACAGCTTACAGATCATCGAGTTAACATGCTCTAAATACTTAATTTATTAGAAATTAAAATTAAAAATACATACAATTAAACAATCATGCTATTATTAATATCAGAATACAGTTAAATCAAATCAAATTTAATTACATAGCAATGTCATGATGAATACAAATTAAATTAAAATACAAATGAAATCAAAATACAAATTAATTCTTTTAGGGCGGCCCTTCCCTACGGTAAATAGATAGTAATTTTAAAGGAAGTATTTCCATACCATTATTACAATTGTATCTGATTAGTCGTCTGATTCAGCGTCGTCTACTTTCTCTAAGACAGTATCAGTGAAACCAAAGTAATTATTTATATATTTCTGAATTGTTTAATTTCATCTGATGCCAATGAAAACCTAGTATTTATTGCTAACTAATCCGTATTTACTACGGCTTGCTTATCTAATACCTATATATATTTACTGTTAGCGTGTTATTGTAATTTCGTTGTAAATACAGTAATAGGTTTGTACTTCGTAGTACGATAATCTTGTGTTATAAATTCTTCATTGACATTGGTTTGTAGTACTTTTGTGTCCTTCCTTTTTGTTGTGAGCTCGTGGCTAAATAATTACAGCCGCTCGGGTCGATCTTTAGGTTAAGCCGTGCTTGCGTAGGTTAGTCTGCGGATGGGTTACCACCCATTACATACCGAGTTTCCTCCGTGCTTCGGAAAGCAAGACAATCGTTAGGTAGTCAGTGGCCCAAAAAGTCTGACAAGCAGTCTTACCGACGGGTATCGTATTAGCCAGTACTTACTGGGAGGAGGTCATATAGGTTGCTCCATGTAAAATACTGGTATTCAGCTGCATCGGTTAGACTGGAAGACGGCCTCAATATAGTTGGGAAAAGGCTAGGTAGATAATGACTATTGTGTCCTTCAAATAGCTTCTGTGTCTATTTTTGAATATATTACAAGCGTCAGACCCTGGAGAATGACATAGGTACCGCCAAAAACCCGTACCGCAGCGGAAACAATGTAGCACAATTATGTAGTTTGCTATTGAATACTTTCCGTTATCACAAAATGCATACACTGAAAATAAAATTAAACGTCACAGAATGGAACTCTATAAATTGAATCAAACAGATTGAACACATCGATATGGAAAATAAAAAGTTAAATCGCGAGGGTAGTCGACGAAAAGTTTAAATTTCCGGACGCGCTAGCTCGCGCCCGTCATTCAGTGATCGACACGCGGGCCTGAGGACGTGCCGCGGAAATTAACTTTAATGTTCACGCGTATCAGATTGGCGCGATAGTGGAATAAAAAAATATGGTTTTCAATACACTATCGTGCCAATTGGATCGTGATACGCTAGCCTGCAACTGTGACCTTTATTTCAAATTGGATTTTTCTGTAATTCTACTGTATTGTAGAACGACGTATGACTAAGTTAAAGCGGATTGGAAGTTTTTTAAACTAGTTTTTGTAGAGTTGAACATGTATTTATAGGTAGTGAGAAATATCGCAGTTTTTAGGTAATTAAGCAGTCTAGATTATTCCTCGAAGCTTGGTTATTGCCCGGTTGATGGCAATAGGCAGACTCCCTATTACCATCATGAATCTTAAACATAACAGAATCGAATCGCATGTGACTAAAAGAGTGATGAAAATAAATGTTCATGGATGGAGAGGGAGAGGAAGACCAAAGAAAAGATGGACGGATTGTGTAAGGAATGATATGAAGGAAAAAGGAGTAAATAATAGCGTGACGATTGACAGGGGAGAATGAAAGAAAAAAACGTGTTGTGCCGACCTCAAATAACATGGAACAAGGGCTGGAAGGGGTTGGGTTTAGAATCGCGTCAAGGGGGTTTGTCTGAAGCGCCCCCATGCGATTTTAGCTGCCGGAAACTTTTAAAATTATTTTCTAAAAATATTGAAAAATCACTAACTAAACGTGAAACGGAACGAATATTTGACTAAAGTCTAACGTTTTTGACTTAACATGTGTCAAAATCATCTCAAAATGCGTAAAATATATGATTTTGAATGAAATCTCGAAAAGATCCTTTTTTAAAAATCTAGGAAGCTATAAATTATGTTTATAAATTCAAGTAATTATAAAAGTCAATATTTTCGTGTTTCATTGAGTGCAAGAGCGAGCGAAGCGAGCTCGGGACTTGGGGCACCCCGACTCGGACAGGTTAGGTTAGAAGGGGATGGCGGGGTCGAGTGAGCGAGCGAAGCGAGCGATTAGACCCCGCCATCCCCTTCGTGGTTATTTTTTTTGTAAACCATTCAGAAGTAGGAGCCCCGCGAAGCGGGGCTCCGTCGACCGGGCTTCCCTCGACTGCGCCACGTTGACTGGCAACAACTAACTCAACTCTCCCCCTATAAATCAGGTTTATAATGTCAATAACATTAAGCAAACATAACACCAAATTGAGATTTTAAAAAAATTATAAAAAAACTATGCATCTCCGGCAGGGGGGGGAAGTGGGGGGGTGACTACAATTCCCCCCCCTCCCCCTCACACTTCCCACACCTCCCAATTCAGAGGACGCGATTCTAAACCTTACCCGCTGGAAGATAACAACCTAATCAAAACTGTTGAAATATTGATTAACTATAGATACCGACACCTCTGCCTCTCCTTGGAGAGATACATGCGTGGGGTTATGATTATATTAATATTACTAGCGACTCGCCCTTGCTTCGCACAGCGCCACCTATCGGGTCCAAAACTATATCTAATGTAGCCTATATTTTAAGTTAAGCATCCATGCAGTAGTTTTTGTGTTTTTGTTAATATCTTCAATGTACACTGTACAGACATCGGCCTGTTACAATTTTATTATACAGGGTGTAAGGGACAACCCTCCAGTAACTGATGGGGTGAATTCAGTATATCATACTAAGATGACCGGTACAAGAAATTATTTCAGGAATGTTATGGGAATCCAATAAATTTGATTTATTTTATTTCCTCATACGCTATAAAAGCAAGTAGCGAACGGCAAGCGCGACGACGAGTTCGATGAACTCTGTAGCTAGGCAGGAAGTGAACAGCTGATTTCACGCGTCGTTCGTTAAAGAGTATTTCAACATCCATTTTTGGATTTTTTAATTTAGACGTATTATTTACATAACTGGAGTGCTGCGTACAGAGAATGTAATTTTACATTGAAATAAAGGAAAATAACTGAAAAAAAAACGTAGAAACATATGATGCAAAATGAGGAGCTGAATGCACCCTGTCAGTTTGTGGAGGGCTGTCCCTTAGGTACACCCTGTATGTGTAGATGTTCGATCAAAGGAGACGCGAATCTCTTAATGTTACTTGTGATTTTCTTGTTAGCACACCATATACGGTTGTACATGATGATGATATTACTTGGAGTCGTAACGACTTTTTGTTCAATAGCAATAAACATCACTCGTAGTGACCTTCACCTATGCTAGAAAGTGTGTTTTCTCTCAGCTGCTATATACAGTCAACAAACAAAGTTGCATAACACGACTTGATTACATTTACTAAGTACCTTAACGACTTTACCGTTGTAAGTTTGTAACGTACGAAATGGGTGCATTAAAAGAGTAAGTATGCTTAAATATTTAGTATGCTTGCACCCTTGGCTGTCAGCTCCGTTAATAAACATAATCCGCCTAGCCTTTTCCCAACTATGTTGTCAATAACTATCAACTGTTTAAGGCGCGAATTACACAGAAACGGCATAAGGTGAAGGCGCGACGCAGGCATGATGTCGCTTCAAAACATTTTTATACAAAATGCACGTAGGCGACGTGTCGTAAATTACACTCAAGCGGCGCGGCGCAGGCACGCCGTTCTTTCGTTTCCTTATAAATTCCACGCCTGCGCCGCACCTTACGCCTTACGCCGTTTCTGTGTAATTCGCGCTTTAGGGCCTACGCAGACCGGGACGGCATGGCAAGGGATTTTAATTTTTACTAATGGACATTCAACCGTACTATTACAGAAATACGACATAAATTGTTATGCTTTAAAATGATGCCGTGGCATTGAAAGGGATTTTATCGCACGGCATTAAAAGACGCGCCACAGGCTCCCGTGGCGGGATGCCGTGGCATACTGCGGTAGGCAACGGCATGCCACGGACTCCGGCGCTCGTAGTGATATACTGCGATCAACACCAAATCACAATCTACCATTTTAAAACTGTGGCACACCAACACTCAATCAAACGCAACTGAAGACTAAAAGTGTATCAGGCAGCAGGAGTCGCTGAGGCGTGCTTTGTCGTGCCGCGGCACGCCGTGGCATGCCGTGGCAAAGTGCTGGAATGCCGCAGTATCTAAGCGGCCAGTGTGCGCTGACTCACGGCAAAATCCCTTGCCATGCCGTCCCGGTCTGCGTAGGCCTTTAGAATGCGTAAGACTGAGTAGAATATAAAGGGTGTATAAAAAACCCTTTACTAAGCTGAGAGGCAATATTCTCGTCTTTGCGATATTTTTTGTGCTGTTGTACTGTTAATTTTATTGTTGTACTGTACTTTGTACTGTTTATGCACATAAGTATATCCTCTTCTGCAAATCTCGCAATCGAAGTAAGGTTTGCTGTAAGAAAACCGAATTCTGGGTTAAGCTCGCCGTTGTACATAAGCTATATGCTATAATTTTGTGTGCAATAAAGAATAAGAATAAGATATAGATCACATAGGAAAAAAAACTCCTAAGCAGTATAATGTGCAATCGACTTATATTGCCGACTGTACATCGTGAAGCGAGACTAGCTAGTTTTCACTGTCGTGGTTGTGATAGTGAGCTTGGAATATAATAACTATTTTGACCCTTTAGAGAATGGACTGTGCTCAATAAGTGCAAACACAATAGTAAAAGTAAAAAAAAAAAATACCCATCTTTTTAATTCATGATCATTATAGCCTGCCTAGCTTTTTCACAATTATGTTGGGATTGGCTTCCACTCTAAACAGGTGCAGCTGAATACCAGTATTTTACATGGATGGACTGCCTGTCTGACCTCCACCTCTCCATCCCTTGGTAAGACAAAAAACCAACACTGTTTTAAACTTTCACGGTTTATAACTACATAGTTAGGATATCTTCCGTATGATTGATTATCAATTTTTTGGGCTCCCGATATTTCAACGCTGTTGCAAGCGCCATGATCGCGGGATTACTGGGGAATGCGGGTGGATGGTAAATAAATTGTTAGGTGCAGACAAACCTGTCTACCCTCGTTCTTAGCTTTCTTTCTCTTTGTTTTCAATTTATATGCCATCCACCCGCATTCTCTAGTCATGCCACGAACATGGCGCTTGCAACAGCGCCGAAATATCGGGAGCTTAGAATAATTGATAATCACGGAAGATATCCCGTAAGTGACAGTGCAAGTTTAAAAAACCATCTATCTAATTAAAAACCCTATAACACTTTGTCCAACCTGGGAATCGAATCCTCGTGGCTCAGCATTCACACTAACGACCACTGACCAAAACGAAGCAATTGATGAAATCTTTTAATAAAAATCAGTATAAACCAGTTTCACTTAAGAAATTCTTAACAAAATGCACTTTTCATTCAGCTCGGTGTGAAAAATTCGCACAAAATTCATTCGTTAAACGTGTCTTATTTATCTTGCTATAATAAATTAGCTTCGTTAATACCCATTCCGCTGGTATTATCATTTTGACAGCTCTATAATCTATGTAATTACGGTGAACAAGACAGATAACTCTGTTTCACTTTTATTTCATTTTAAATTAACTGTACGGTCAGGTTTTGTGATAAAGTTGCGTGGAAATGTTTGAAAACATGTTGAAAAGTGACAAAGTATGTTTTAATGTTTTGACATCACGACTGTTTTCCCCAAGTGGTAGGCAGAGGCAAAACCCTAAGCACATGAAGACATCTATCTACATAGCGTTTTCTCGACTATTTTGGGGTTGACTTTTAGTCTCATCGGATGCAGGTGACATTTTATTACATTCGCTCGGTTCGATCTTTAGGTTAAGCCGTGCTTGCCTAGGTTGGTCTGTGGATGGGTGACCATTACACCATTAAATACCGAGTTTCCTCCGTGCCTCGGAAAGCACGTTAAGCCGTTGGTCCCGGGTGTCATTTGTAGATCTTTGACAATCGTTAGGTAGTCAGAGACCCAAAAAGTCTGACAACCAGTTCACCAAGTCTACCAAGGGTTATCGTATTACCCAGTACTAACTGGGTTGTGGAGGTTAGATAGGCAGTCGCTCCATGTAAAATACTGGTATTCAGCTTCATCCGGTTAGACTGGATGCCGACGCCAATAAAGTTGGGAAAAGGCTAGGCAGATGATGATAACTCTAATAAAGTACCCATCTACTTATAGCCATTGGATTGATGGGTTGATAAGCGAAAGATAAAAAGATATCACGTCTTCTGCCGTTTCTGGCATGCTTCAGTAGTTTGTTTACATTTTCGCTTTCCAAATGAGAAATAGTAAAACTTCCAGATTGACTCAATCGTTCAATCAAACACCAATTTTGTTTGCAACTATTGCTCGCTTATTTTCTGGCTTCCTGCCAACCCTCAGAGAAAGT
Organism: Noctua pronuba; assembly: GCA_905220335.1. Taxonomy (NCBI): domain Eukaryota; kingdom Metazoa; phylum Arthropoda; class Insecta; order Lepidoptera; family Noctuidae; genus Noctua; species Noctua pronuba. Next base: position 10,263,812 of record LR999918.1, read on the forward strand.
TTGATGAAGACTTTGAAACACATAATATACTGTACATTTTATATCGTAACTAAATTTCCCGTAATAGAAAATCATGACTCAACTGCGCCATACAAATGAGTGCAGAATTATTAGCACATTATAATTTCATGCATATTGTTTTTTGCAAATTGCAATATACTAGTCCGTGTTGAATAATTTACTCACTAATAATTTCACGTCTTTTTGTTATTTATCTGCCACCAAGCATACATCGAAGACTCCGGCAGTATACAAATCATTGAAGAATTATTTGCTCACTGTTAAAATGTCACATAACTCGCAAATTAATTAATGTTGGAATTGCAGTGTACGCCGATGTACGAGCGGATCGTTTCTTAGTTGCGAATTTATTGCAGACGAAATGATTCAGGGTGGGATGATGTTCAGCATCGAAATAATTTAGCCATGTTCGGGCATTGTGCCAGGATTCGCTCTCGATTAAGTCTTCGCCATTTCACTCGGTTGTGTACTATCAATGGTCGGTTTTTGGCTCCTAAACAGACTTTCACAATTTCTCGGTTTCGTCTCTTTCTGAATTTTATTGTTTGTTCTGTTACTACAAATGTAATTTTGAAAATAATTTCATCATTCTTCTATTTTTACTCCAATTTATTTATGTTTTTCAAATTATCTGTTAATTCAAATGAAATAAATTACGATTCCTGTACAACACAACATTCTTCAAAGCACCCTTTTGTCGTTGACATACCACTTTTGTTTATTGTAATAAATGATGTCAAAATGGAGAATTTATAACAAAACGACATTACTTCTAACGAAACTTTACTGAACTTAATGAGCCTCAAAATAAGACTCTTTCATAGCATTTCAAATACTTTTCACCTTGACATCTCCAAAGACTTGCTTTTTTTTTCTTTAAAAAAGTCTCCCGACGCAGCGACGGCGAAATAAAGGGGAAGCTCCATTAAACTTCCGTAAAGGTTCCACAGTTTTGTCTCTTTTATGAAAAAATCTTAAAATTTCGCTTTGTCATTTTTAGTGTTTCGTTTTAACTTTAACGCTGTACTGAAAAAACGTTTCTGGGTTATTGATTTCATGAATATTTTAAATGTTAGATAGGGGCGGAGGAAGTTTCTTTGGTTTTGTCATTTTAAGTAATTGAAGTTTATTTATTTGTAACTGGTTATAGGATACATGTCTGTCTTACCTTTTTGGGATTACAGATATGTTATTATGTTATGTCATAACATAACATATTTCCTGGTACTAGAAATGCAAACACTTTTTATTTTGGTTTTAGGGTTGGTTCATGCTCCTATCCTTTTCTGTCGCTCAGTACGGTCATTTGCTAGAGCGAGAAAAAGAGCGTGCTGCTGAAAAGTGCGACTCCGTGCTGCTATATAATATAATAAGTTTCAACATAAAATTATATCCTACCGGCTTCTCTTTGAAAACGGGCACAATGAGTATTCCATAGACAAATTATAAAATCACATTAAAGACAATATGTACTCCGGCTTACCTCTTAAAAAAATTAACCCTTCACTACTGTTACTCAGAAACCCGGTCTTTCAGAATAAAAAAATATATGGATGTGTGGACATTCAATAAATCTGTCGCGTTGTGAGAATCGAACCAGAAACTCTTCACATGCAGATCAAAACTCTAAAGCTACGCAATAAAAATGTCACGTTCATTGATAACATTTGCATGCAGGATTAAACCAAACATTTATTTTCTGATAAATTCCGAATCTGTTTATTCAGCTGTTTGATTAAAGTATTTATAAATGTAATTTATCATTGACGGTTGCAAAATTCACTTTAATCCCGTATCTTAATGCCAGTCGTATGGCAAGCAAAACCTATTACAATATCATTATTAGTTATTATTGATGCTGGTTATAAAATGGCTTGGAATAGCACGAATGGTTTCCCCGGCCCTTGCTGGAGCCCATGATGCTGAGCCAGTAGTTTTAAATCAGCTCCTAAATTAATAATCTCACTCAGATCCAGTCTGACCCTTCTCCCTTGCGACGCCCTAAGCCGAGGCTCGTAGTGGTGCCCTTAGCGCGCTGTCGCTTAGTTTATAAGTTTCATGCCCCTGGCTGCAGGCCTTCCACTCAAGGCACCCACAGGATAGTCCGAATAAGCAGAAGCCAGCCTCATAGATTGACCTTAGAGATGCTTTCACAAAAAAAACGTATGGTTATTTGACAGAGCGCAAAGACATCATTTTACCCAACACTAGCAAATGCTTGGCGCGGCTACTACAACTGTTGCTGCTGTTGCAAAAGAATATCCATGTATTGTCACACACATGGATATTCTTTTAATAACTTTATAATCTTTTGTAATAAAACTCCTAAATTATGGTGAATGTTTCATCAAAGTTCGTTGTATAGCTTAAAAGAAAAATGTCGTAAATTATTTAAAAAGGTCTATTTACACAGGAACGTTAGGCGCCAAAATTCTTCCATCATCGACTACAAATCTTCCCCAGCCGTAATTCAAATCTAACACGTCACAGCTGAAGATATAATAAAATATCATACAAGAATTCTCTAGACGATTTTGTTTATAAATATTTTTTATTACATCAAAATTGTCTCCGAGCTATGATTTGTGTGATGCATTAAATTCTCGATAAACGACCGCCATCGCCAGTGTACGCTAACGTCTTTTGTTTCGAACGTCGAACAGCTATTTTAGTTTCAACTATTTATAACTAGATGTCGCTTGTCTAAATTTCGAATTTATTGTCGCTGTTAGATAATAATTACAGGCGTTATTACTATTATAATAATGAAATAGATTATTGCAGTAATAATATTGTTAATTAGAACAACGTTTATGATTGGTTCGCGGAAGTCGTTTCAATTTATGAAGTGGTATTTTATGAAATGGGCCGTTAATGTGGCCCGAATTGTAAATTAAAGGAGGTGTTAAGTTTATGTTCTTTTGATGATGGGCCTTAAAATTTTGATCGAAATTGCTTTCTAACTTTTTAAGATCCTCCTTACTTTTTCATTGTTTCATTAGTGATGAAAACACAAACGCTTTTGACAAAAGTGCAATACATGAATGCAGTGTATACAGGGTGTAAACGGACCCTTCACGAAGCCAATCATTATGTACATCAAACTAAGTAACTTTACGCAAAAATTATTGCTGGGAAACGACTTTTTTTTGGGTAAAAAATCACGTTTTACAGTATGAGTCAATGTAACGGAATAAAAACATTGTGCTGATGGATGGATTGAATAGTACGGGGGTCGTGAAGCAGTCTAAAGTAAAAATCTTTAATTAAATACATGTATTTCAAAAAAACTTTGACCCCCAATATCTCCGTAACTAGAAGGTTCCCAGGTATGGTGTAGAACAAAAAAATAATAGCAATAACGGGGAGCACAAGTGCCTTTCGGCTTCGTTAAGGGTCTTTTTACACCCTTTATATTGAACTTTTGTCACAAACACACGGTCAAAATATATGGAATAGCTGATTTTGTTTCTTAGTCAGCATGATGTACTGAATACGTGGTAATCGTTTGTGAGTCGATGTTCCTTCCATATCTTCGTATAAATCAAAGTAGAGGAGAAGAAAGTGCTGTGATCAGTTGGCATGTGACGAAACAATGGCGGTGGTTTTATTTAGTGGCGATATTTAGAGTGTGCCAAACTAAGTGGAGCGGAATGTTAGTCTTGGAGAGGTGTGTGGGGTAAGGGATGAGCGGGAGCGGGGTAAGTGATGAGCGTTTTGAGGATAACTATGGGCGTTTTCGGAAGGAATATTCACAAGGGGAAACTGTAATGTTAGGCCACTCCCTCCCACTCCACCCAGAGCGGGAGAAGTCATTTGATGATTTCCCATCCGTAAACAAAAAAAAAAAGGCCTGTTGAAAGATCTGGAAATTAGGTCTTGTGAATGTGTTGTTGTTGTTAGTTGCTAAAATGTATCGTAAAGGAAAAATAAAATTCAAAGTTTAAGTAAAAATATCAATTCTGGAGATGTTGAATGAAAAACAAGTTGTGTGAGGAATGATATGAAAGAGAAAGGAGTAAATGATGCCGTGACGTCTGACAGAGAAGAATGGAAGAAGAAAAGGTGTTGCGCCGACCCCAAGTAGAATGGGACAAGGGCAGGAAGATGATGATGATGTTGGATGAAAAATCTCTCAGTGAGATATTGTTTGAAAAAGTTATTGGGTTCAGTAATATTTTTTATTTTATTTCGTATGAACCACAAGTTATTATTTTTTTTTACTAAAACGTTTTTTTTGTTTCAACAAATCTTCTAATGTCATGTTTTACATTACAGACTTTTCTACCTACCTCATTTTAAACATACCTACCTATAAATATATATATACTACCTATTAGTCACTATTCTCAGTTTGTATTTAACCACGCATACTCTTATGTCAGTCACCACGATATATAGGCACAGTGTTATGTTTAATTACATTGTCTGTGTCACATTATTTTGATTATAATGTTCCGTCACTGATATAATGTTCCGTTCACTGCCAAACTGGTATTTGGAGCGAGTAAATGAAAGATTTAGGGGTATGTGATAATTGTTGATTGTAGTTAAAATGTTAGAGCCTCATTATTCATTGTCTGTGTTGTTGATGGATAAAATGAACCATTTCCTTTGCTCTAGTTACTATTTTTTGTTTTTTGAATGAGTTCACTTGCATCTCAGGGAGCTCTTTTTTGTTAAACACTGTTTTAAGCTTTCACGGTTTACAACTAAACTTATGCTGTTACTTACGGGACATCTTCCGTGATTGTTCATTATTTGTCTGCTCTTAACAATTAATTTTCCATCCACCCGCATTCTCCAGTCAACCCGCGATCATGGCGCTTGCAACAGCATCGAAATATCGGGAGCTCAAAATAATGAACAATCACAGAAGATATCCCGTAAGAGACAGTATAAGTCTTTTTTGTTAGTTTACAAATTGATAGCTAATAATTAATTGACTTTAGGAATCTTCTTTTAATATATTCTAGAGACGAAGATGTTTGAAAACATTATATGAATTCATAAACTTAAGACGGTTATATATTTTAGTCATTTTCTTCTTCGAGTCAAGACGTTATACATTATTGGCGCAACGCTTTGCGACTTCCTCGGCTTTGTCTGTAGCAGCAAAGAGGTCGCTTTGGCTACAAGCCTCAGCGGGCAGGATAGGAGATGGAGCATAGTGTGCGACACAGCTCAACAGCCACACCCCGCTGCTGGTCCGTCGAGGCAGCACTTTACTAGGTTGAAGTTTGTATATCACTTGGGTCAGCAGACTTTTTTAGTAATGATGTATCAAAATTTTAAACAGCTTGTTTTAGAACCAAACATTTCCGATAATGGCTGACTCCTTTATTTACAATTAATTTAATTCAAATCGCTTCTGCTCATACCACAGACCACTCACCAAATCAAAACATTTAGCTTTATTTAATCACATTGTCTCCACATGTGTCGAGTTGGACGATCGTTGCGGACGTACATTATTCTGATTGTGATGACGCATGTCATTATGAAGAGAGATCGCTTTAGCTTGTGTCTTCTGCCAGGTCTTGATAGGATGATTATTGGATTTTTTTAATTTGAATTATTAAAGAATTACTCTGAATAGAACATGTCTATCGCGAGCATTTGTTTATGGGACATCTTAATCAAGTCTTCAACAGAGAAAAATATCTTATAATCATTGCTTATCATTGAAAAATGAAAGCTGACTTCCGTATCAGAAAATCCCAATCAAATTATCCTCGGGTTCCATAAGTAGGTAGCTTCAAAAGTTATTTATACTCCTAACCGTCCCGGTCGAACCGGTACGGACAAAATGCAGACACTGCTCCAGACACGGACACCTCCATTTTTTACTGAAGTGTTTGCCAGTGTCCGGTGTCCGAGCCAGTCTGCAGTTCGTCCGTACCAGAAACAAGACATTGACCTCAAACCAAAAAAAACACAAATTCTTAAAAACATAAAAAAAACACGAACACACAATTTTCTCTCAAACGATGAAAACTTCAGCAGTTATTAAATAACAGTATATTTTTACGAGCGCTTACATCTCGCTTGATAAATGGAGTTTTTATGAAAATAACGCTGTATCTCTTTGTTACAGGTAAGGAAATATGCAAGTTGGGCTTCTGAGCTTCGTCAGGCTGGTTGGCAGAAGGTTTAGTTTGTAGATTGTGAGGTGGTTTGTTTTTCGCGGATTTGAAATTCTGAGTTTATGAGCTTTATGGATATTAGGAGACTATTCTGTATGGGGTGGGTAGAAGCGGGGTTTATCAATAGAATCAAGGAGTTGGAAGACAAGTCACGCACATCATCATCATCATCAGCCTACTACACTCCACTGCTGGACATAGGCCTCTCCAATCGCACGCCACTTAACTCGATTCTCGGCAACACTGATCGATGAGAGTTGCGAGGCAGTCTACAGTTCTCCTGCTCTTATTGGGTTTGACGCAGAATGTGCACTTCGCAAAATGTGCACTTCGCAAAATGTGCACTACGCAAAATGTGCACTTCGCAAAATGTCCACTTCTCAAAATGAGCAGGTTTTGCCTAATATTTTGAAACAAACTATCAACTATTTGATAGTATCAATACATGCTCACTTTGAGTAGTGCTTATTTAAAGAAGTGCTCATCTTGATAAGTGCTCATTTTGAGAAGTGCTATTTTAAAAAGTGCACATTCTGCGTCAATCCCCTCTTATTAAACATGTTAGGTACATTTTATTTTAACAGATACTTTCGTAGTGCTAAAGATACTTACATTCCTCAAGACGAGACTGACCTCGCCTTCTGCTATATCCTCCTTTGCTCACCCTCCCTCCGAGACGAGCGTCGTCGCTGTAAATCATACCGTTTCATCCTGACGCTGCATTCTCTGCAGAGCCGCCTTGATACGTTCTGACACACAGTTACATTGCCGTGGCGTTCATTTTGACATGTTATGTATACTTACGTCTTAGTCTGTGTGCCTGGTACATTAATGTGCTCCTGATGATTTAAGTTTTTGAGTTTGAATGAGAAGTTTGTGGATTTATGTGTGAAGTACTGTATTGTTGGCTTGCTACTTCCCACTGCTGGACATAGACTTTCCCACGAGACTTCCAGTTCTTTCAGTCCCGGTTCTATACAGGGTGGAAGGGACGCTTACTACGTATTGAGTATACCATTTCGAAACTCTGGGGGACTGTATATGTATTGATTTAAAAAAAAAAACTGATGAAATATTTTTATGTGTGTGTGGGGGAGGGGGTATTCAGAATCGCTTGGATGTCCCTTCCGCTCTGTATATAGTCAACAAACTTCATGAATAAGCCAATTGGCCAATCACTTCAGTTGTACGTTTTCAGTCATAAGTTCACAACTGTCCTAATTATTATATTGAAATGACTGAATCGGAAAATTGACGTTGTGTCTTAGCCGCGAATTACACAGAAACGTCGTAAGGCGTAAGGTGCGGCGCAGGCGTGGAATTTATAAGGAAACGAAAGAACGGCGTGCCTGCGCCGCGCCGCCGCTTGAGTGTAATTCACGACACGTCGCCTACGTACATTTTGTATGAAAACGTTTTGAAGCGGCATCATGCCTGCGCCGCGCCTTCACCGTACGCCGTTTCTGTGTAATTCGCGCCTTAATCAGCTCATTAAGTACCCAGACTGAATACCGTCTTATCAGAATTATCAACAAAACAATAACAAAATAATTCGCTGCTGCTAACAGCCAATGGAATCTCGTGACCTTCACGAGGTCGACGGCTTATATTCAAATTAGTATCATTAATGAATTATGCAACCATCGTGTCTATTTAAATACGCCGTCTGATCTAAAAATAAATAAGTAAATTGGATTACAAATTCCTCCAATAGATCAAGGGTTATCTTGAAGTCCACGTTCGGTGATGAACAGGTCAGTAAATAAATTAATCATTCGAATGGGACACCTTATTGCCAAGTTACTGGGTTGTGGAGATCAGATAGGCAGTCGCTACATGTAAAATACTGGTACTGGACTGATTCCGGTTAGACTAGAAGCCTACCCCAACATAATTGGGAAAAGGCTGGCAGATGATGGTGATAGATACATTTAAATAACTGAATTTAGTATCAGCCCAATCATCATCTGCCTAACCTTTTTCCAACTATGTTAGGGTCGGCTTCCAGTCTAACCGGATGCAGCTGAATACCAGTATTTTACATGGAGCGACTGCCTATCAGACCTCCACAACCCAGTTAGTACTAGGTAATACGATACCCCTTGGTAAGACTGGTTGTCAGACTTTTTGGGCCACTGACTACTTGTAACAACTGTCAAAGGTCTACAAATGACAGCCGGGACCAACGGTTTAACGTGCTTTCCGAGGCACGGATGAAACTCGATATGTAATGGGTGTTCACCCATCCACAGACCAACCTAGGAAAGCACGGCTTAACCTAAAGATCGATCCGAGCGGTTTCCAATTTGGTTTTTCCAATTTAGTATCAGCCCAATCAACATTCGTATACTTATATTAGTAAAAATCCGACGACTCACGTGCTTGTTATATCTTTTTGTTTTGATAACCTATTACTAAATCAGACTTCATAGCCAAATTCCATAATTATGTGAACTACATTAAACATACCTTTAGTTATATTTACTCCAAGGTTACGAACAAAAACACTATCATCTAAATTCAAGCTAATTTATAAGAAGTAAATTAAGTAATATAATTTAGTTCAAACTACTGGCCTCGCCTGCAAAGTCGTGAGCTTCTAATCTGTCACTTTAACATACGATTATAGTCTCTGTCTTCTTCGAAATAGCGATCAATTCTGTTTCGTGAATAAATTCTACTTTGTATATAATAAAATCGGGAGTTATGAAGACAGGCTGTAATAGAACTATGGCTTTTATTGAATATAAATACTGGGATATTTCTATTAAAGCCGAAAGAGATTAGATATTTTTCAAACCTTATCCATTGCTGGTTGATAAATATTTGCTGTAAACAGTTCAGACTACGTTCTGAGCTAATATTGAACGTTTGCGTAGTATCCGATACAATATTAATAGCGAGGAAACAATACAAGTTCCAATGAAATAACAATATTCTTGAGATGAAAAAACATAACTTCATTAATTTAATCAGAAATAATAATAAAATAACTCGACAAATACAATGGTAATTCATTCTTTATCAATGACCTTAATAACAAAAATAATCATACCGAAAGTAATGACAAACAATCAATTTCCAAATACACTGTCACTTATAACATCACTTTTTTACACTTAAATCACGCATTACAAGCCGCACCATCGAATAACATATCCGAACCATTTAAACTGGGGAAAATATCACTAGCTGTCAAACAAACCAACAACGCAACTTCCTTGGGATCCAACATCTTTCCATCGAACGCAGATTCTTGTATACTACTATGAATTTTATCTCTCAACTCAGGATGATGTACGATTACTTTAGCCAGAATATTCGTCTTCGAAGGTCCAGGGTTGATGCAGTTGATTCTTACTCCTTTAGGAGCTAATTCAACCGCAGCTTGCCTTGAAAACATTTGTAGAGCAGCTTTTGATACTGTGTACGCCAACATCCCTGGCGTAGATCTCTTTGACATCGAAGATCCTATGTTTATTATGTTCCCTTTTGTTTTCACCAAATACGGTAACACTAATTGCGACAGATGGTACGGCACTCGAAAATTCACATTCATCAGGTCGTCTAATTTCTCCATCGTCTCGTCAGACAGGAATGATATCGCCATTTTGCCGGCACTGTTCACTAGTATGTCTATTCTTTCATATGTTTCCACTGTCTTGGTCACTACTGCTTCGCAAGCTCCTTCGTGGGCTAGATCTAGTGGTATGAATAAAGGCATTACATTATTCACCGCCACGCATTTGTTGACTGTTTCTAACAGTCTCACTTCGTCTCTTCCGACTAGAGATAGTCTAGCTCCAAATCTGGCAAATGCTATGGCTGTTGCTGCTCCTATACCAGAGCTGGCTCCTGTTACTATTGCCACTTTTCCTGTCAAGTCTATGGTATCCATTTCGGTGGTTTTCTCTTCAAGTTTCTCAAATATACTTGCAGTATCAGGATTCCTATCGTGAATTGGTGGTTTGTTATTTTTATCGCGTTTTGTATTTAATTTATTATAGAGTACACGTCTGTGTATGACGGTGGTTGGATAAATACTGATAACATTATCGGTGTTTATCAGTCTGTAGCTGTCTCACTTTGTTTACTTGTGGCAGAGTTGTTACATTTTATGTATTTTACCTTGATAAGTGTTTATGTAATTTTCATATTTGTTATCTTTGTGTAAATGTGTGATTTTGTTTGCTAATAATAGTGCTTAATCATTTTATCTAAACACGCGAATAAAGTCGTGCTCTTACATTAATATTTTTCCCTCATAATTTGTTTTCATGACCTTTAAAATACTTACATTTTCTTTGCAATATCGTACTTAATCTGGTAAGATCTTCGATTAGTTGATATAATAATTACACCAGCCTTTTACTGTCCCACTGGACAAAGACCTCTACTCATACAGAGAAGACGGGCCTATTAATCATCACTATTGCTCAAAGCTATCCAACATCTATCATAGTCAAAGAATTTTTTTTTGTACGTATGTACCTTTGTTGATTTCTATATCAATGACACAGATTTCAGCTCCAAATCTTTACATATCTCCCCAAAACTAGTCTGAAAATACACACTAATCTTTCCATGACCTTTTTCATGCAAGAAAATTGAAAGCCCCCATTTCATATCATACAAAACGTGAGGTATGATTCCAGCATTTTGTGAAGGCCAAGATTTTTTGCCTGAAAATAGGTAAAAGTACGCGACCGCGAACAGTGGGGCTCACAAACAATAGTGAAGTTTTCATCAGTGGCACACGTGGGGATTTTTGTTGTTTTCACAAGTAAATATATGCCTGGTATTGTTTGGGAAAGTAGGTGCTTTCATGTTGGATATATGAAGGATTGAACAGTGATTCAGGTCTAGGTTGACTTTCATAGTTGAGTAGCTGATGCCCCAAATAAAAAAAATTACTTCCCTATTGGAATCGAATTTTGTTAACAATTTCAAGGGTTTTCAATTATTTTTGCATGGAACCCTTATCCTTTTTCTAAAATAAAAGCCTAAGTTACTTCTTATAACATCAGCTATCTGCCAGTGAAAGTCCTGTCAAAATCGGTCCAACCGTTTCGGAGGTTAGCCGGAACAAACACACAGACAGACCTACAAAAATTAAAAAAAAAGTTTTCTTTTTCTTGGGTTATCAAGAAAAGAGTTGTTTGCTGCCTACAGCTGTATTTAATTTGTATTATTCACTGACGGCAACACCAAATTCAAGTTCATGTGTGGTACTGAGCGTTCCCATGTTAGTTTAACCTTCAACAATAATTTCCTAAACACCAAAACATAACACGACTATAAAAATCACATGTTTATGAATGAAATACTTAAATCGAATAACTACAAAATATACGAGTACATTGTGTTGCTACTACGTAACACGTCAACTTTGCAGTCATAACGGTACAGAAGGTCATCTCCATACAACTAGCGAAAACGCACACACACATAAACGTTTCACATACAGTGAGTGCCCGCGCACTCGCGACCGGCATTTGTTTGAGATCGCTGTGCGTACGCGCCTGTGTGTGCGTGCGCTCGTTTCTGACCTTCTGTATTACTCCTATGGTCGATCTTTACGTCAGAACGAGTTTCCGTCATCACAATATTATTATTATTGTACAGGTTTTCCTCATTCGGAGATACTTTAACTTACTTAACCTGTTTGAGTTCTATTTTTAAACATGTTTTGGTTCAGAATCATATGAGTTCGCTCTTACATAATTTTGGATTAAATATTTTGTGATTTTACTTACTTTGGTACTCAGTTTAAATTAACTTTATATTTTTAAAATAACTTTATACTTTGTATTTGGTACTCTTTTTAAATTAACTTTAACGCTTGATATGAATTTGTAGTCACAAAAGGTTGACGCGTTAGTAGTTTTTGTTATCCAGCCAAAAATGACAACGCAATTGAGGTATTTCAATTATATTTTGTTATTAATCGTTCACATCCCAAACAATTCAAGCATTGTGTACAAAATCAGCTATTTTGATGTCAATGTCAGTAAGCAATTACCTACATTTGAATGGATTCTAATGGACGCCAATTAAAACGAAATTAGTTTCAAAATATGAGTTTTTACTCCATTAAGTTTTATTGTAATATTGTTTGGTTGCTCACCGATCTGTAACATTTGTGATTTTAGATTAAACCCAGTGTTATTTACATCTTAGACCACTGCTTTATTAATCTTAGCTTTAATAATTTCCACATACCAAATTATATTACTTATACACTAAAGAAGTTTGTCACTTAGATAATCATCTGATTGGAAAACATTTGTTCTTGTATTTGTCACTTCGTCATGTTTGTCACTTTGTCACTAAACACTGCCAGACGCTGCTCCATCAACCACCAAATTAGCACCATTTAGATTAGGGCTAGCATCACTAGCAACAAAAACAATCATTCTAGCTATCTCTTCAGGTTCTATTATCACATTATTAGGTACTGTCTGGGCAAGCTTCTCATAAGCGTGAGGCATATCATCTTCTAGCACATTCAAATTTGACAATATATTAGTTCTGGTTAATCCCGGACGAACAGCATTCATTCTTATACCTTCGACTACCAATTCTAGAGCACCAGCCTTCGTAAATCTTTGCAATGCATCTCTGACCATCGACCAATGTAGAAAGCCAGGCCGCACTCTACCAGGAGCACCAAAAACATTCACAATATTTCCTTTAGTTCTTCTTAAATGTGGAGTACACAATTGAGTCAATTTATAAGGCACGCGAAGATTTAGAGCCACTAGATCATCGAAGGCATCCATAGTCGTATCAAAGAGCGAAGTAACACTTGCTTTACCAGCACAATTCACAAGTATATCTACCCTTTTGAACGTCTGCACTGTTTTCCTGACGACTTCATCGCAATTTCCGTCGATTGTCAAGTCGTAGAGTAGACATAAGGGTCGTATTCCTTTGGCAGCTTCGCATTCACTTGCAACAGCATGTAATCTTGTTTCATTTCGTCCGACGAGTGCAAGTGTGGCTCCATGTTGTGAAAATAATTTGGCAGTAGCTGCGCCGATGCCGGAACTGGCGCCGGTTACGATAGCGACTTTGCCGGTAAAATCCATGCCGCGGTAGCGTTTGTGATGGTGTCCGTCGTATGACTGACGGCGTGAGTCGCTCTGGCTTCGAATATCAGCAAACTGGTTTCTGCTGTTGATATAGATTCGAGTTCTCAAAGTTTTTTATTATTCTTGAACAGATTTTTTGTACAAGAGTTTTTTTTTTCATTTAGTTAAGTTTCACTGAGTCATCATTATCAAGGAATATTGTATGCATTCTTTATTTTTATTATTCAGAGAATTTGCTGCGTGAGGTCTGAAGTTCAATTCCTTGGTCGGACAAAGTGTTAGTGGATTTTTCCATGGGGAAAAACATTACTTATGAACTGTGGGTACACCTGATTAAGAATTACAGGCTTATTGTTATATGTATTCATGCAATTTCTCATGAGAATAAGTTTTTACATGAAAACATTTTTTTTCCGATTGTTTCGAACACTGTTCGATTGAAATGCAAAAGGCTTAAACCCAGAGAAATTAACATTTAAATAAAGGATTCAGAAAATCTGCATACTTAATTTCATTTCAATATACAGGACTTTAACGTAATGCTTGAGAAAATTCGGGTCTTTTATTTACAACGCGTTATAAAATATTAAAATTAACTCATTAATACGTTTACCAGTTAACCACTTTTGCCTTTGTGAAAATGGTATTCTATATCATTCTCTTATTATTCTCGCCAATTCAGGGCAATGAGCTCTTCTCGTATAGAGAAAAAAATACTGATCATTTATATAATAACTCGTGTGTATTGTGAACAATGTTTGCTATGTGACCCCGCAATTGCGAAAAATTTATGATGATGATTTTTTCTAAAAAGGTTTTTAGAAAAATGTATATACCGAGTTTCCTCCGTGCATCGGAAAGAACGTTAAACCGTTGGTCGCGGCTGTCATTTGTAGATCTGTGACAGTCGTCAGGTAGTCAGTGGCCCAAAAAAGTCTGACAACCAGTCTTGCCAAGGGGTATCGTATTACCCAGTACTAACTGGGTTGTGGAGGTCAGATAGGCAGTCGTTCCATGTAGAATACTGGTATTCCGCTGCATTCAGTTAGACTGGAAGCCGACCCCAGTATAGTTGGAAAAAGGCTAGGTAGATAATGATGGTTTTTAGAAAAATGTATCGGGTTTTCCTAAAAAGAAAAAAGAAATTTAGATTTTCCTAAAAAGCGCTATTTTAAAATACCATTACCCTCTCTAAAACTCACTTCAACAGTCTATAGCTTTCCACAGTTTCCACATAGTTAGTGTTTTCCAACTTTCGGGAGCTGACACGAGTTCAGGAAAGTTCTGGAAACCCAGGGAATCGTATGAAGCTAAATACACTGAAATGCGTAAAACTGCATGTGAAATAACAGCTGGTGGTGAATGTAGTATCCGTTGTTGGATGTTAGTACTTCCCGATGGAGTGGTCCCTAGTTTTTGGCGGAAAATCTATGTTATTGTTGTTAACTAAAATGCTCACCGTTGATCAGCAGCCTTATTGCAATGCCTTTCATTTTTTTGAATATTCTATTGGCGTTATTAACGTTGTATAGTAGACGAATTTTTCAAACATATGAAACGACTAGCTTTTGCCCGCGTTAATTTATAATTTGACAATCAATTCGGGTTGTACTCTGCTTGTAATAATATAATTCAATCATGATTCGAAAGAGACGTGTCGCCATCTATTACCATAAGATGGTTAATGTTGTTTTCCTCGGGAACAGTACTTTTTTCGGGATGAAATGTATGCTATGTCCATTTCTGTCCACCTGACAACGTATATGCAAAATTTCAGGATGATCGGTTCAAGGGGTTTAGGCGTGGAAAGGTAACAAACAAGCAAACAAACTTACTTTCGCATTTAAGGAAAGGATAAGGATGGGAATAGGAATCTCAAGATACTGGTTTGTGTTCATCACCACTGTGATCACAACTTTTGGCTCACGTAGGACAGATCATATTTTCCAGTTAGTTTAGAAAGAGAGAGAGAGAAAAGAGGACGTTGCCCCATGTAAGCATAAATTCAATTTATCCATACTTCACATACCTTTTGGGAGTGAAAAAGGTCATCATCTACCTAGCCTTTTCCCAACTATATTAGGGTCGGCTTCCGGTCTAACCGGATGCAGCTGAATACCAGCACCTTACATGGAGCGACTGCCTATCTGACCTCCACAACCCAGTTAGTATTGGGTAGTACGATACCCCTTGGTAAGGCTGGAAAAAGAAAACGACACAATATGATCTACTAATTATATTTTCCCGCACTTGGTATTGTTGAAAACTTTGACAATCACAGTTCGATTAGACAACACCTGAGCTCAGAATCCATGTTAGTGACGTAGCGCGTCCTTCACCTCGACAGAGTTAATAACAGCAGCTTGCTCAGTCATCGTGATTATGACTTTATTCTAAATTTCATCCAAATATAGCATTAATAGACCCTGTCGGTCGATGACTGGTGTTTTTGATTCAGGCTTGTCTTTAATTTTGGTGATTTTAGTGTTTACTAGCTGATGCCCGCGACTTCGTACGCGATAACAACCCTGCCAAATTTCAAGTTTGTAGCACAAAAAACGAAAGACTTTCATACAAACTTGCGAGAGCCCCTAGACCTCCTTAATCCGGCCCTGTCGCAAAATCCGTTCTTAGCGGACGTCTGTTAACTATAAACTACTTTCCTGCCAAATTTCATCTTTATACGTCAAACGGTTTTCGATATTTCGTGATGAGTGAGTGAGTGACCTTTCGCTTTTATATATTTAGATTACTGATGGTTAAATCCGTTTTTTCTTTCTTCTGTACCATCAATGGCATTCCTATCTGACATAACGGGAACGTAGTTATGACAGCTCGTTTTCAGATATAAAGGGTGTAACAAGACCCTTAACGAACCCGAAAGGCACTTGTTCTCCCCGTCATTGCGATCATTTTTTTGTTCTAGACCATACCTGGGAAACTTCTAGCTACGGAGATATTGGGGTCAAAGCTCCAACTTTTTCAGAAGATTTTTTTTTAAATACATGTTTTTAATGTAAGGATTTTACTTACCCCGTACTACTCAATCCATCCATCCATCAGCACAATGTTTTGAGTGCGTTACATTGAGTCCAACCGTATAACGTGATTTTTCACCCCCAAAAAAAAAGTCGTTTCCCAGAAATCATTTTTAGGTAAAGTTACTTGGTTTGATGTACATAATGCTTGGTTGACGGCTTCGTGAAGGTTACGTTTACACCCTGTAGAATACGACTCATTCACGATACGGATATAATGTTACCTTAAATTGATTAACTTCTTCATTCCATTCATTCATTCAAGGACCGTACTATAAGTATAACATAACATCACGCCTGTAATCCCCGAAGAGTTAGGCAGAGGAATACCTAATAGTACACGCACATTTTGTCAGTTATGTTTAAGTCCCATTTAATAGGGGCAAGCCTATTGGACTCCGTGGCTGCTACAAAGAAATTCCTGATGGAAAAGCTCAATGACACTTTGCCCGACCCAGGAATCCAACCCAGGACCTCATGCTTAGTAGTCGTGCTTGCGACCACTAGACCAATGAGGCGGTATGTATAATTATGTATTACTAGCTCTGCCTTTGCGTTGCAATGCACCTTTTTTACCCTACCCTACCTGCCTAACCTCTAATCACCTAGCGGTGTTAAATATACTTTACGACCTATTCTCATCCCTACCAAATATACATAAAAAAGTTCATGAAAATCGGTCGAGCCGTTTCAGAGGACCAGAAACACCGTGACACGTGATTTTTGTATTATAATATGACTTATGAATGGCAAATAACGGGAATCACCAATAGTAACAAACAGTGTGATAATAGACTATCTATCATCATCCCTCATAGTTTCAGAAGGTGATTTTGATCCCTGATCTTAGATTAAATTATTGATGATGGATTTGGTCCTCGATCATAACTTATGATCGTCCTTCAACTCATGAATATTTTAAAAAAGAACAACCAGCAAGTCATCATGATCGGGTAAAAATACAAGATAGTCATCTTGCGGTTTTTTTCAACCTAAGATCAATTTTGACTATGTTTTCATTGTCATGTGGGAAGTTTTTTGCTATATAATTGGGTTATGCTTTGATACTATAATTAGGCTATTTCGTTGTTTTAGACTTCGTACTTTATAGTTCGTTTGGCATCAGTAAAATAATCATAGTAGTTAAAATTCGTGCCGAAATCCAAAGTTCGTGAGTGATTTGGGATTTCCTTACACGTAAATTAGGTGATGTTTGCGGAATATCCGTTACTAGGGAGGAAATACTCCTATCAACAACATCTGTCTGTTCGTTGATCACAAGATGATATACCTTACTACACCAACAGGTAGGAGAGAGGATGTTTATTCTGAGTTCCTATAAGAATCCTCATCATCAGCCTAGCCTTTTCCCAACTATATTGGGGTCGGCTTCCAGTCTAACCGGATGCAGCTGAATACCAGTATTTTACATGGAGCGACTGCCTATCAGACCTCCACAACCCAGTTCGTACTGGATAATACGATACCCCTTGGTAAGACTTATTCGGCCACTGACTACCTAACGACTGTCTAAGATCTACAAATGACACCCGGGACAAAGGCTTAACGTGCTTTCCGAGGCACGGAGGAAACTCGGTATGTAGTGGGTGGTCACCCATCCACAGACCAACCTAGGCAAGCACGGCTTAACCTGAAGATCGACCCGAGCGGCTGTTATTATTCCTGTAAGAATATCCAATTATTTAATGTGGAACGGCTTGAAAATTTACAATACCTTTCTTGGATAATCCACAGCAAATGGTTCAAAAGAATGCCTGAACTGGCTTTACTAAACTGACTGATCCATGATTGAATTAATTAGATCATTACTTAAGTGTTTAAGGTTTCCTATTCTTTTAGATTCGCCAATTACGTGATGATTATAGACCGACCGCTTTAATGAGTCCTCCGCCTTGCCCTATCATAGGCACATTAAGCGTCCACAAAGTCCCAACAATGTCCCACAGGTTATTTGCTTTATAATAACTATTATCCAAGTAGTTATTATGATACTAATTGAACCAATACGTGATCATCCTTCAGAATATTCCATTTAAATTGATACCTTCGCGATATACCAACTTAGGTACAATAGGCATACCCACCCACAATCTCTCAATAATTCAGTTACTGACGTCCAATTAATTCAATATTTCAACCCAGCAAAAATAGACAGAATTTAAATCGGCAAGAAAAATCTTTTAATTTAGTATGTTTTCGAATGGAGTTTTCAATGGAGCGCAGTATACTAGGTGTTAAATTAACGGATCGTGTTCGAAACACAATACTGCGCTCCAAAACAAATATAGCTGACGTGGCTCAAAAGGCTGCCCAACTCAAATGCGACTGGGCAGGACATGTCTGCCGCATGCCGGACAAACTGTGGGCCAAAATAGCGGGAAACTGGTGCCCTGACACAGTGCGGCGGAGTCGCGGCAGGCCACTAAGGAGATGGCGGGACGAACTGGACAAGTTCCGTCCGAACTGGAAGGAGGACGCGCGGGTTCGCGAGAAGTGGAAGGAGTGGAGGGAGGCCTTTGCCCAGGAGTGGGACAGAGCAGGATAAGAAAAAAAAAAAATGTTTTCGAAACCCGTCCAAAATAATACTCCACAACTACACTAACAATATTTTATCTACCACTAACAGTCGCCCAGTAATAAATCAGCATAGCATTGCTGAGCGCGTGTTGTGACGTCATACTCTCTAAACTGAACCGATCGGGAATTTATTGCCTGAATTGACGGGTAGTTTTGTTTTTACCGTAATTGCTTTGGGGTGAGAGTTATGTGGTATGGGATATTGTAGTGGGGCGGTGCTGTAACAAATGTGATTAGTGTATTTTGATCTAAACAGGAATATTGATAAATGTACCTTTGGGAATGGCTGGCGGAAACATGTTACGTTAATTTTGGAATATTTGGGAAAAGCTAGGGATGAAGAAGGTAAAAAAATGTTCATATTCTTGGATATTATGATGTCAAACTAGGCTTTTTTTTCGTTTTTTTTTAAGGATGGTAAATCATTAAATAACTCCTCCCGCTCTGGTTGGAGTGGGAGGGAGTGTCAGACTTTTACTGACTAAAACCCATCCATGTTTCTTCTTTGCCCTTTGTGTCCCAGGGCCGCGGTATCTCTTTCGAACAGTCCCGCAGCCGTCAAACTAGGCTGAAGGCGGGATTTGGTGAGCAGTTATTTAGTGAGGACTGAACAAAGGTACAATATCAGGTCGTTACTGCACAAAAACCACAAGTCAAAGAGGCTTGCACGACTCATGTCCCCTTTTTGATCTCCTCTTCACGGAAACGAACTCGCTGGCCCCTGTTTAAGCTAAAAAAATCGGCCGAGGAGAGACTAGGCATCAACATGCCAAAACGGCCTCTAACTTCATTCTTCAAATTCATAACACTGATGAGGCCAGTGCCGAAATCCAAAGTTCGTGAGTGATTTGGGATTTCCTTACACGTAAATTAGGTGTTAGCGGAATATCCGTTACTAGGGAGCAAATATTCCTATCAAAAACATTTGTCTGATCTTTGATCATAAGATGATACACTCAGAGGATGTTTATTCTGAGTTCCTATAAGAATCATCATCATCTGCGTAGCCTTTTCCCAACTATATTGGGGTCGGCTTCCAGTCTAACCGGATGCAGCTGAATACCAGTATTTTACATGGAGTGACTGCCTATCTGACCTCCACAACCCAGTTCGTACCCCTTGGTAAGACTGGTTGTCAGACTTATTGGGCCACTGACTACCTAACGACTGTCTAAGATCTACAAATGACACCCGGGACCAACGGCTTAACGTGCTTTCCGAGGCACGGAGGAAACTCGGTATGTAGTGGGTGGTCACCCATCCACAGACCAACTTAGGCAAGCACGGCTCAACCTGAAGATCGACCAGAGCGGCTGTTATTATTCCTATAAGAATATCCAATTATTTAATGTGTAACGGCTTGAAAGTCTACAATACTTTTCTTGGATAATCCACAGCAAATGGTTCAAAAGAATGCCTGACCTGCCTTTACTGAACTGACTGATCCATGATTAAATTAACTTGATGAAGTGTATAAGGTTTCCTATTCTTTTAGAATCGCCATTTTCGTGGTGATTATAGACCGACCGCTTTAATGAGTCCTCCGCCTTGCATCAAAGGTACATTAAGCGTCCACAAAGTCCCAACAATGTCCCACAGGTTATTTGCTAACTATTATCCAAGTAGTTATTATGATACTAATTGAACCAATACGTGATCATCCTTCAGAATATTCCATTTAAATTGATACCTTCGCGATGTACCAACTTAGGTACAATAGGCATACCCACCCACAATCTCTCAATAATTCAGTCAATTACGTCCAACTAATGCATAACAGATGTTGTGATGGCCCAGAGGTTAAGGCCTCGCCTCTCATGCATGAGGTTGTGGGTTCAAATCCGGGCAAGTACCAATGTGACTTTTTCAATTCATATGTACTTTCTAAGTTTATCTTGGACATCACAGACATCGGTGAAGGAAAACATCGTGAGGAAACCTGGACTTATAATTAATATAAGTCTGAAATCGCCAACCCGTCTTGAGCAAGCGTGGTGATTAATGCTCGTGCCTTCTCTGTATGAGAAGAGGCCTTTGCCCAGCAGTGGGACAGTAACAGGCTGGTATTATTATTATATTATATATAATGCATAACTCAATCCAGCAAAAATGTACAGTATTTAAATCAGCAAGAAAAATCCTTTAATTTAGTATATTTTCGAAACCCGTCTAAAATAATACTCCACAACTACTCTAACAATATTTTATCTACCACTAACAGTCGCCCAGTAATAAATCAGCATACCATTGCTGAGCGCGTGTTGTGACGTCATACTCTCTAAACTAAACCGATCGGGAATTTATTGCCGGAATTGACGGGTAGTTTTGTTTTTACCGTAATTGCTTTGGGGTGAGAGTTATGTGGTATGGGAAATTGTAGTGGGGCGGTGCTGTAACAAATGTGATTAGTGTTTTTTGATCTAGACAGGAATATTGATAAATGTACCTTTGGGAATGGCTGGCGAAAATACGTTACGTTAATTTTGTCGTATTAGGGAAACGCTCGGGATGAAGACAGAAGGTTAAAAAACTGCCATGTGTTTGGATATTTTGATGTCAGACTAGGCTGAAGGCGGGACTTGGTGATCAGTTATTGTCTTAGTTTTTTTTTGTTTCTGCACAGCTCGTGTCCCATCTTTTATCTCCTCTTCACGGAAACAAACTGGCTGGCCCCTGTTCAAGCATACGAAAAAATGTGCCGAGGAGAGACTAGGCATAGACAAGCCAAAATGGCCTCTGACTCCATTCCTCACACACTGAAGAGTCCAGCACTCCTGATATGACACTTACTTCTGAAAAAAAAAAAATAGAGAAAGTAGTCACACAAGGCGACCCGCTATCTTCTAAACTGCTCTCACCCTCGAAGAAATCTTCAGGAAGCTGTGGAGAGGGTGAATTCAATTAGTTTAACCCATCAACTTCAACCAGCATAATAACAACTTCCCATCCAAACGTTTCCCTTACAAAAGACTCAACTGCCAACATAACAAAACTGCAGGCGACATTCCCGAATGACATCCGGTTCTCTTGTGGCCAGAAACCGCGACGTTTGCACTTGCCTCGTCGTTGGGCGAAGCCGATGTGTAGCCTGAATTCGGCCATTAGAGGCGAGCCAGGTTTTAATGTTTCCTAGTGATAGTCTATTTTTGTGCAAAAATAAGGGTTCAGATTTTGTGTGGGTTGGTTTGTTTTGTTTTAATAGTCCTTGGATTTTCTTTATGATACATCGTGTATAGGGTGACTGGTAATTAGTGACCGATACTTATGCACGTGATTGTAGGCATGATAACAAACAACTTTCCCAAAGAAACATCTTTTCTATACACCGACTTTTATCACAATAACACAACAGCCGTATGAAATTCGCGCCTGTGTCATGCATGTTGGGGTCGGCTTCCAGTTTAACGGGATGCCGCTGAATACCCGTATTGTACATGGAGCGACTGCCTATCTGACCTCCATAACCCAGTTAGTAAGTCCTTGCCAAAATGGCTTCCAAAAACAGTTATATCATGGCTATTTCTATCACAAAAATTAGAGAGCTATGTATTATATAATTTAAAAAAAAGTATGAGAAATGAAATTACAAGCACACGGGTCTTGTCAAATTTTGAGTGACAGGCGCACTTGAAATGACAATATTAAAGTGGACATGACATGTGCCATTTCCGTCACTTATTAAAATAACACAAAAAATATAGCAAGGATAACATAACACAACATTTTTGCGAAATTACGCAAGCGAAAAGTGTAAAAATATTTTCGGAAGCGGAAATTAAAAAACAGTCGCCATTTTGATTGTCACAGCTGTTGCAATTATGTTAATTGGCTTCATTAATTACTCAGCTTCATATTAAATTATGTTTGTGAAAGAAGCGACTGTAATATAACAACTTATAATTTTGTTAAAACACATCGTCAATGACAATCTGAAGTTTTAAAGAGTTTTAAGTAGTAGGTAGGTATTTCTGATATTTTCCATTGTGTTGACGCTGACGTAAATCAATTGTTTTCAAGCGGAAAAGGTAAAGTAGTCCTCATGAGAAATGAAGAAGCAATTCTCAGTAAACGACGAGTTTGTTTCGTTTCAACACATAAAACATGATCATCTCGCCTGCAATCACCGAAGGGTTAGGCAGAGGTGTACCTAATTAGTACACCCACATTTCGCCAGTTATGTTTCAAGTCACCTGTAATAGGGGCTGCTACTGAGTAAATTCCTGATGGTAAAACCCAATAACACTTTGCCCTGCCCAACCCGGGAGTCGAACCCAGGACCTCTTGTTCAGCAGTCGGCCCATTCGATTCTACGTTATTTGTTAAACATTCTTGTTTTGACTTCTCACTCGACTCAATTACTGCACATATTCGGTTTTCATTCGGGCTGTGTCGATCGGAAAACTCCGTTCGGAATCTACCTTCGGCTTCTTTCCGAACGTTCCGTTGTACCGACCTGAACAAATGAAACCCCCTGAGTCTTTTCAGTATTTCCCCCACGATCTGTAAGTACGTGCTCATAATCAAAATTCATCAAGCGAACGACGGAATTACGCGACTGCCCGCCATTTTGTGCTTCTCTCATTTTCCCGCGCATACTTACGAGTACCTACAAAGAGTTGACGGCTAAGTTCCATTGTCGAAAAGTTAAAACCTTTTTTCTTTGGGACTTAACTGCGGGACTGTAATTTGTGATGCTTGTTATGCTATTTTTGGGCTTGCCTTTTGTAGATTTGCCTAGGGCTGTTTCCTGACCTGATCACCTGCTTCTTGCTGAGGTTTCCACTCAACAACTCAAATCATACAACACCAAAGGTTCCGTCAGTTAGCCCACGATTACATGGGCGCTTTATAGGGTTTCGTACCCGAAAGGTACCAACAGGACCCTATTACTAAGCCTCTGCTTTTCGTCCGTCCGTCCGACTGTCTGTCAGCTGGCTGTAACCCTTCATGCGCGAGTCCGTTTTTTTAATGGTCAGCTCTGCGCCGGGAGTTCAAAATACACTCACTATAGCGTACGAAGATGGTCATAGTCAGTAAGTTATCAAATTGCTCGTTTCATAACATTCCTACATTCCTATCGAGAAGAACGATCAAGAAAGGGGTCGCCCATTTATAATCACGAGAGGCTTGAAAGGGGGGAGGGGTTTCGTTAAAATCACGAAATATCACTAGGGGGGGGGGGGGGGGTGTAGTGAGATATCACGTGTATTTATTTGTTCTTTGAACGCGCGATTTCTAAACCTAAAAGCGGTGCATGACCTTGACATTTTTATCACGGTGCTTAATTTTCCAGAATTAAATTAGATTATACCTGTTAACCTGTATTTAAAGATAATATTCTGAAATTTTTTAAGATAATTTGTACCAAAAATATACACGTGATTTTGGGTAGAGAGGGAGGGGTAGTCTAAAACTCACTACGTGTCACCATGGGGGAAAGGGGGGTTAAAAAGTTGCTAAAAAACATCACGTGGTTAATGGACGACCCCCAAACTGAAAGAACGCCTAATCTTTCAACAAACGTTTCATTAGAATTCTTCAACACAATCAATTCATTTTCACCCCTCTCCAAAACCTCACTAAATCGATTTACTGACTCGGGCACATTCTTCTGTCCCAAAATAGCCCAGTTTCTACATATTTCACTCGGGACAAACGACCCGATTATTTAATATTACCCCCTATTATGTATTAATTGTTTTGAGTTGTTGCCCCCGGGGCACTTAATTTTGTACCCGGTAGGGTTGGGATGAGCGTTCGAATAGTCGACTAAATTCGACTTGGATACTGTTTTTTTTTGTATAAATTTGGTTAAAATATTGGGAGGTGCTAAGTGCTTTAGTTTTCAGTTGAATTAAATAGTTTTTTGGGGTATTCCTCAAACCGCAACTATTTTTAAGCGCAACCAACTAAGCGCAACTAAATATTTTTAATTTGAATTTGTGAGCGCAACTAATGGTTGCACGTCGAGGAATAATTTAGTTGCGCTTAGTTGGTGGGGCATAAAAATAGTTGCACTTTGAGGAATACCCCAGTTTTTTAGCTATATTGTAATTAATTCAATTCTTCAAAATTGCGCTGAACCTATTTTATTACAGTCTGTCAGTTTTATAATAGTTCACCCACTCAAAAAAAACCTTACTACACATATCTGTACGAGCGTCTGTATACCATATGAGCGTATGTATGCCTTTGACATTATATGACGTTGACGCGGGTCTCCGGTTGGAATTAAACCAAAAAAAGAGACTTCTATGGCTTGTAATTTGGCTATTTTTAGTTCTTCATTTTCTTTAATTATTACAAAAAAGAAGACGATCTATGCGAACAGTCTTTTTTTGTTACACTCCAAAATATCCAATCCAATATCTCTCAAATAAAGCCACGGGCACTTCCTGGTTCTTAATATCTATAATTCGAAGCCAAAAAGTAGATCAAAAGGTAATTTATCTAATAACAGTTTTCTTAACACCCCGTCCCCATGTAAATTCGTTTAAAACATTATTATTTGCGAGAAAGTTCACAAATAAATTAAACTTGGCAATTTGTATGCAAACTCGGGTGACAAAACTTGTTAATTTTGTTATTCATGTTTATTGTTTATTACTTTTCGTTAAATAATGTTATAAATTCAATTTTGACTTTTAATGGATCGTACTGATGCGGTGCTCGATTTTATTCGATTGGAAATTGTTACAGCACGACATAACAATCGATTCAAACTCGGTATGTGTGGTCACTCATTCACGGACCAACCTAGGCAAGAACGGCTTAACCTGAAAATCGAGTCGAGCGACTGTTACTATTTAGTCACGACCTCCCCGCCCCGTGATTGTGGAGCAAACATACAAGTTCACAAACATTCACGTGTGGGATGTATCTGCTAAAATACATAAATCAGATACGCATTTATTGGCGGCTGATTCTGTAAGCCGACTTCGGAAAACTTGAAACAAGGCTAGCCTCAAGGAATCTAGGGTCACGAAGGGATTGATAGATTTAGATTTGTTTGTAACTTACTTTTTTCGTCTTCAATCTGAAGTTTTGTTCCATAGGCTTCTTTTAAAAGCCTTTATCGAAGTTATAAAATATTCTATCTATTCCGTTTCCGTCAAATAGTAAGGCAATTGGGACTTAAATTGCGAATAATAGAAGAAAGAGAAGTATGGAAGAAGAAGACATGCTGCGCCGACCCCAAATAAACTTGGCTAAGTACAGTCGCTAGCACATCAAGCTAATAGATTTCAACTTAGCATTAGGTCCAAGGTCGATTGGGAAAATTTGACAGTTTCGCGTAGCTTGATATGTTGGTGTCTGTACAAGTGTTTCCACATTGGTGCCATCGCCGGAATATCCTGGATGAGGCTGGCACAAGAACGTGGAGCTTGGCACAAGCAAAGAGTGGCTATACCCAGCAGTGGGTGGTGTATGATGATATTGTAAGGCATTATGAAAGGTATCCTTAACTTCTAGGCTTAACAACCATTCCTCTGATTTTAATAGAATTTAGTTGCACGTCATTATATCTTCGACATCAAACTATATCGGAGTTTGTAGTCATAAGTACCTATCTACTAGGAGTATTAGACATAAAATGAGGCCTTTTTTTTACGGATGGGAAATCATCAAATGACTTCTCCCGCTCTGGGTGGAGTGGGAGGGAGTGTCAGACTCTTACTGACTAAAACCCATCCATGTTCCTTCATTGCCCTTTGTGTTCCAGGGCCACGGTATCTCTTTCGAACAGTCCCGCAGCAATAATAAAATGAGGCCTTGGCTTCGATTCCCGGGTCGGGCAAAGTGTTATTGGGTTTTTCCCTCAGGAATTTCTCAGTAGCAGCCACCGAGTCCGGTTTGTGGCAATAGGCTCGCTCCATATTACATGGGACTATTATTTTCATCTCTGCTTACAAATATAAAATGCAAAGAAAATTTTATTTATAACCTAGACTCTCCCCATCTTTTTTATCTCTTATTTCCATTGTTATTCCACCAAGACATGACATAAACGAAATTAAGGAGTCTCTCAGTTATCTTCAAGCTCGTAATGTCGTATTGGTGAGCAGAATGCCAAGTGTAGCCGTACTAAAAATCTGGCTATTAAGGCTAGTAAAAGCCACTTGTGGCTAGGACGTGTGAGGATTGAAGATGAGGATTTTGCAAGTTTTATAGTTCTTGTGTAAATAAGTAAATATAGGTCAGTTGTTTATGCACTAGGGTTCTCTATCTGTCTGTGGTTCCGTACGTTTTTTCAGGGGTGATCACTGAAAACCAGCTCTGTGCTGTGGGCCCCCCATAGCACAGCATCATGCTGAGTGGTAACCTGCTTGTCGCAGTCACGACGTGCAAGCTGTTAAGTTTTTTTTTGTTCCTTGTTTTTGAATGTTGAAATTTTTGTAATGCGTTGTATGTTTATTGTTTTTTTTATCATTAACGTCGACCTGCGACAAATAAATATTTTTTCTTTCTTTCTTTTTAATATTATACATGCGAAACTATCTTTTTCTTTTTAACATCTTGCCGGCTGAACGGATTTTGATGAAAAACACTAGTTTGACCGAGGATTATGACCTGGGTTAGGACATAGGATATTTTTTTTTATCCCGGCAATACGTTCCTATGGAAAAATTTCCGAAAACTATTCGGGCGAAGCCATGGGAAAAGTTAGTCATTTATAATATCAATAAGAGGCTTGGTTGATGGAGAGGTGGAGGGTTTTACTAGTACACAAAAAATCCAAAACTACGCAATTTTTCCAAAAATAGCCACAAACTAACTATTTATACTTCATTATTCGGTTACCAATTAGTCGACAGTCGACATGTCACAACACTAGCGGCTATTGATTTATACGGGACCCAACAATAGAAGGAATTTGAGTACGTTTTACAACTAATTACAGCCGAGTCGGTAATTCATATTTGTTTGATATTTATTGAGGGTAGGTCAAGAAGGTTCTACTTGTACAGTCGGAGTACAAAATATGTTTGCGCTTACGGAAATTCAAATTCGATTTTCGCGTGGAATAACAATTGCAATTTTGAGATAAGAGTCTTTCATAATAACCATGGTCTTTCTGTAATATTACTTGGGGTTGTCCCAAAACGTATATTTTCTCTAACTGTCCCCTGTCAGCCGCCACGCTAGAATTTACTCCTTTTATTTCATACTAGCGGCCCGTCCCGGCTTTGCACGGGTGGGCATTTATTTTCTAAACATTTTGGGATACTTATAAATATAGCCTATGTTACTCAGGGATAACGTTATCTTTCTAATGGTGAAAAAATTTTTGAAATCGACACAGTAGTTTTTGAGTTTATTCCTTACAAACACACACACACACAAAAATACAAATCTTTCCTCTTCATAATATTAGTAAGATAACTCCTCACGCCATCCATTCATCTTTGGCCTTCCTGTCCCTCTTTCTACGAGCTTCCTCTACCAAATGACAAAAGGATCTCTTCAATCAGACCAGTAATCACGGAGAAATCAGTGAACATACATGGGAAAAAAAGATGCTGTTGTAAAAAATACTGTGTTCGTAACAACATAATTGCAATCAATACAGCAGGAAAAATCACTTTTAATTGTTTCTCGATGCTCATGACTGTACCGCCTTCAGAATTCCTGATGTAATTGTTTTGTTGACTTCCAAAACGTTAATGGGAATATTTTTGGGTGATTTAGATTCTAAGCGCCCATGGATTAAAGTTTTCGTATAAATTATGTTATTATGGCAATTATGAATTGTTGGTATTCAGGTGAATTGTTACATAAATTATTTCTGTTGTTTTTGTTGGGTCAATCGGGTTCATCAGATTAGGCACTAGATTAAAAGCTTTTGAAATTCTCTAATTATTAAATGTGACTTAGTCGAAATATCTGAGCAATTAAATCGAATCTATGGTCTCGTGGTCGTAAGCACTACTACTGAGCAAGAGGTTCTGTGTTCGATTTCCAGTAAAGGCAAAATATTTTTGGAATTTACCAGTGGTATGGATATTTGCCCAGTTAATGGCAATAGAATCGTCTCCTATTAAATTGGACTTAAATAGTACTGGCGAAACGTTAAATCGATAATTAAGCCCGAATCAAAAGTCGACCGAAAGAAAGAGTTGACCACTTTTCAACCTTATTACTTAAGGCATAAGAGTGAAAAGTGGCAGACCCTCAGTGGACTCGGGAGTACCTACTTAAAAAGGTTCGGAACTAGTTTTTATCTCAATAGGACATTTGACAACATCGAAAAAAAACAACAAAATTTAGTCCGTCACTTAGATCATCAAAAAATGTTGGACACGTATTTTTTCTTTTGTCACATAATCAAAAAATTACGACGATATAGCGTATACAGTAAAAGTAATCGAAATTGTGACGTCACGCGAGATTTCAACGCGCTTTATCGTGGTCATTTTTCGCTTACATGACAAAAGAAAAAATACGTGTCCAATATTTTTTGATAATCTAACTGACGGACTAAATAGATTTTTTCAGTAATGTCAAAAATAACATTCCATTTGCCCTAGAATTAACCTTCACGAACCAAACTTCACAGCATCTTCAAATCCTGAAACCATAAACCTTCCTTACACAAACATCTATTCTGCCCGTCAAGCCGCTTGAATGCTTTAAAATCACCGCTTCATTCAGCTGTTGGCTAAACAAACTAAAATCTTCCACATTCAGCTCTTTCGCTGAGGTTCCACGGCAAACATGGGAAGCGGCTGCGATTTAGCGCTTCTGAGATCAAAAGAGGGCGGGGTGACAACTTAAACATGGCGGTTGGGACAGTCCTCTTACTTTTTTACTAAGTGATAATGACGCGAAAACGATTTCATGTTTTTGCATCAATGATATTATAAATAAAAAGAGGTAGATATCGCACTAGCGCGCGCAAATTGTTGCAGACAAATTCAGACAATTGTCGTAATTTAAGTACTTCAAGCGCAATAGCTATCTCTTTCTGTATCATACGTTCCGTATTATCTATCGCAGTCGTAACAATGCAACGATATTCGAACGCCGCTCAGTATGAACGAGGCGCATTTTCTTTATAATATCATTGGTTTGCATCAATTCAGACACTATCTTAATATACGAACCATTACTTAGACCTAATGTATTAGCGTAGGTTTAATCAGGATTTTATTAACAAGTTGTATCGGCCACGTTTTACGAGTTGTACTTACGTGGTGAGTGGGTTCGATTGCAGGATGGCACTTTTCATACATAACATCACGCCTGTAATAATACCCATTGGGTTAGGCAGAGGTGTACTTAATAGTACACCCACATTTCGCCATTTTTTGGTCTCGTGTAATAGGGGGCGAGCCTTTTGCCATCTACCGACCGGGCACAAATCGAAACTCCGTGGCTGCTACTGAGAAATTCCTGATGGAAAAACCCAATAACACTATGCCCTATCTATAGTCAAGTTAAAGTAATAATTGGAGTTTAAGTAATCACTTATGCAACCATCTTTATGCCATAGAAAGAATTTGAACAAAGTAAGAACCGACAAAGAAAGCAAAGCTTAGAATTTGAACTTTTGACAGTTCTAACTTCAAGCAATTGCTAAACTACAGAATAAAAAACATATCTTAAGTAATTCATTTCACTCAATTAATCACTTTAGAAATTATATTTCGGGAAATCGCCAAGCGGTTGGTCGACTCTTCACGTGACGAGAGGGCGTGCCTATTTTTTGGCCAAAGAATAAGCACTGCCATCCAACGTGGCAATGCTACCAGCCTTCTAGGCACTTTTCCTGTTGACAGCTATGTGGACGAACTTTTTGACGCCCTGTAACTCTTTTGATACTTGTACATATTTTTATTACTGTTAAAGATTTGTAAATATTCATAATAAATTCTTACTAGAAAAAATAAAGGAATCACTTTGATTGTTTATAGATACGGGTGTATGTTTTCAGATAGATTCGTCAGGTTTCTTTCAGCTTCTACTTTTACCCTTTTAATATTCTTCACCTAAAATCTTGAGCATCGCCAAAATTAGGGACTTGAGCACTTGACCTGATAACAGACCCAATTGTTATTCCCTTACAAAATGAAATATTTAAGTCTGAATCGATGTAAAATCTCCCACTTAAATCCTCCAAGTTAAGTGCTGATGGAAATGTGAAAGGGTTCTAAGTGCTGATGGAATCAATTACAATTCCTTTTGTTGATACCCAATGTATTTCACTTGTCGTACGTATTTCGAGAGTTCTTGACTTGATTGGATAAATACTGGAAACGAAGGTTTAGTTTTACCTTCAATGTCTACCGTTGAATTTCTTGAGGTGTGTGTTTTAATTTGGAATTGCCAGTGGTTTTACTTTACTTTCTTCTAGGGATACTTTTTCATTATTTAAATAAAAGTTTGTGTTTTATTCCAAGACATTGTCTTCATGAGTTTCAAAATTCGACCAAATGTGTAGAGCCGTTTATTTGTGATGACGTACCAAACATAAAAACTATCAAATCCATAATATTGAAAGTAAAAGATAAGTGGGTAGGACAAAAAAAAACATATTGACACGCAAAGCAAAAGAAGTATTCCTATTTCAGCACCGATTTTAAGAACTTGGTGCTCAATGGGGTTTAAAAATATTTTTTTTATTTTATTCCCGATTGAGCACCAAGCTAAAATATTGATGGGTGCTCATATTGGAATATTTTTTTGTGCTCTAAGCATTGGTGCTCTTGAAATCGGTGCTCTTGAAATCGGTGCTCAAAGGGGAATACTTTAAAGAAAAGAAGTAGAATCTAGCAGTGTTTCACTTCAATTAAAAGCAAAACACGCAAATTTACGTTTTATATTCTGCAGATTTAAGTTTTTTATTTTATTTTTATTTTTTATTTGTTTGTTGTGTGCACTTGTGGCGTGTGCCAAATAAATATGTTTTCTTTCTTTCTTTTAACTAGCGAAGCAACCTTTTTGTAACAATCACAGATATTATAGCAGTGATGACAAGTTAGACGAAAAATAATTATGCAGGGACTGTAAAGTTTCCTAAAAAATACCTAAAAACATGGTCACACAATAAAAACACTTTCCTTGACCATGTTTATTTACACAAACCTTGAGAAGCCTACTACATTTTTAATTTAAAACCAACATCTCCGGTGTCCGACATTTCTTGAAACAAAAGCTGGTGTCACGAAGACACTCGTTGCAAAACATTTGGGTCTCGTTTCACTCGGAGCTCGTTTTTGCACACTCTTTGATACCTCACGCAACACCACTTTTACTTCACTTTTAGGTACTTTGAGGTACCAAGGACTCTTTGGGAATAGTTAGTGCAATCTCACGGAAAGGGTGGGTGGTAAAATGAGGTCAGTGTTTCAAATTGATAGAAAGAGAGTGTGTCAGTTTGAGAGTTTTGAGGGGTAAACTTCTGCATTGATTTTGATGAGATTTCGTTAAGAGGTTGCAACTGAAATTAGGAAGATAGAAGTCTAAAACAGGCATATTACTTAAAAATAACAATCAATTGTAAGATATATGAACCTCTGATTATCTCTTTTTTATTTTATGTCAACACTATTTAAATATACTAGTCCTGTATTTTTTTCACTGACAGTGTTCCTCTTTACATTGTGACTGTGAATGAATCTATAGCCATCAGTGGCGAAGGTTCCATACAACTGGATTCCTACCGGCTTCCCTTTGAAAAATGGCACAGTCAGTATTCTAAAGACAAATAATATAATCACATTAAAGATATTATGTACTCTAGCTTACCTCTTATAAAAATTGAACCTTTGCTACTGATAGCCATTAATTAATAGGGCACGAATTCCAAACTCCAATCTGTGACTTGTTTAAAAAAACCCTCCTAACACTACTTGGCAAAAAATTAGGAAACTAGGCACTTGCGGCCAATCCAGTAAAGAACATAGTAATATTTTCGGGGTATTCCTCAAAGCCCAACTATTTTTAAGCGCAATTAAATTATTCCTCGAAGCGCAACCATTAGTTGCACGCTCACAAATTCAAATTAATAATATTATATGTTTATTCCTCAAAGCGCAACCATGATGAAAAATAGAGATGGGAATGATGGATTCATTAACGATATTTTTCATCATGGTTCATTAACGATATTTTGTATTTGAATTTGTGAGCACAACTAATGGTTGCGTTTCGAGGAATATTTTAGTTGCGTTTAGTTGGTTGCGCTTAAAAATAGTTGCGCTTTGAGGAATAAGTACCCCATATTTTCAACAGTATTATTTTCAAACAAGCTCATACCTACGTATACCTGCTGTAAAGACTTGTAGTACCCAGATACGAGGGCCAATTAGTGGTCTATTGTGAAGATGATATGAGAGGCAATTAACAAACTATTCATGATAAGAGGTCTCGGTAAAGAGGAGGGTTTTGCCGCAAAGAGGATTCTGTACGTCTTTGTGGAATTGTTGAGCTTTGGCGGTGTATGGATGTGGAAAATAGCTTTGTAAAAAGAGGTTTTATTGAATTATAAAATATTTTATGGAGAATTATTATACACAGAGTTTTCATATTATTATTATGTTGGTACAAAAAAGCTTTTCAAAATTCTGTGACTTACTTACAAAAAGTCAAATTGATCAATTTCGGAAAGTCATTGAGTATTCGAGTCATTAGACTTATTTAGGAGAAAAACTTAAGGTTCTAATATAATATAATCTTTTGTTAAATGAAGTGACTGGATTATAGTAGGGATGCAACGATACCGATGCCGATAATCGTAAACGCAGGTTATCGTAATTTTTGACGATCATCCGTATCTTAAAAAGTATTACGATTTATAACTATTCTTAAAATTAGTTTGATGTAATTTTTTTCCTGAAAAGAATTGCAAGAGGGGAACACCCAAATACTCCGAAATATTTTATTCCAAATTTCGATGTTCCGATTTTCAAAAGTCCGAATTTCATAATACCTAAGAATTAAAATCTCTATTATTAAAAATTACGAAATACATTTTACCGAAAGTCGTAAATCCGATTTGTTTGTTTTCCGATTTTCATACGACCGAAGAATCAAATGCTCGATGGGCTGTCGGTCCGAAAAACGACATTCCGATTTTCAATACTTCGAATAAACTGCTAAAATTAAGTTTCTGATTGTGATATTTGGCATACCACACTTGGCATAATCTTTAAATGAAAAAAGATGATCAATTTCATATTTAACCTTAAAATTAAAACATTGTCTTAAAAAGTCAAAAGGGTGAGCTACAAAAGTAGGTGACAGAAACGAATCGCTGCAAAACCGACTCCACGTAGTCTTGTCTGCCCTACCCCTAGAGTGTAATTTAAAATCGCGTAGGCGCGGAGGGGCGAGGCGGCCCGCGAGCTGAAGAGCAGGTGGTTTTAACGCTCTCCGCCGCGGCTGAGGTTGGCCGGCGAAGCCGGCCAGCAAGCCGAAGCTGCGGTGGTGAGCGTAAAACACATCTGCGATGATAAGCTCGCGTGGGACCGCCGGAGCCCCGCAGCGCCGGAGCCGTGACAGAAAACATGCCTGCTGCCTGTTGCATGCTCGCTTGCATGCTGCATGCTTGCTTGCATGCTGCATGCTTGCTTGCATGCTGCATGTATCTTGCATGCTTGCTTGCATGCTGCATGTATCTTGCATGCTTGTTTGCATGCTGAATGCTTTCTGCATGTATGGTGTATGCTTGTTTGCATTATTGCATGCTGCAAGCTTGTTGCATGCATGGTGTATGCTTGTTTGCATGGTTGCACGCTTCTTACAGGGAAATAAACTGTTTTATAATTATTGATGTTTTGATTAATTCGGGTACCATCTATTGTTAGTGAAACATTTGGGTTAAGTTAGGTAACAGTGACCATTAACGGATCAGATCCCCTCTATTGTTGGTTATGTGTTTATTAATTTATTTGTCTTGATATTCACTTTTATAAGGCGTTTTTATTTCGGAATTCTAACTAATCGGTATTTTAATAATCGGAATTCGTATTTTTGATGTTTCGTATTATCATTAAGTCGGACTTTTTGTTGTTCGATCTATTGAAACTCGGTATTTTAAGAATAGTAATTATGAACGTTAGGAATATCGAAAAATAGGAATTATAAAAATAGGATAAATGGTAAATCGGAATTGTCATATTAGGAATTTTGAACCATTCGGAATTATGAAAATCGGTATTTTAAAATTCGGATTTGTGACTGTCGGAATAAAGTTTTTCGTATTTATGTAGTGTACCCTTGCAAGAGAGCATCGATGTTTGCGCAGGCAACACTAATGACAGCCGTTTTTCATATTTTGACTTATTTTAACTTGAAGAAATTGGCGCATAAGTATTTGTCCATCAAATCAGCTACAGACTGTAGATTCGGAAAGATTGTTCTCCACAGCTGGTTTAGTCCATACGGATATAAGAAATAGCCTGAAACCAGATAATTTAAAAAAAGGTGTTTTCTTAATAAGAATTTAAAAGTAATTGATTTTAATTATAACATTTAGGTGGTAAATTGTCTTTAAAATTTATTGTCTTATTTTATTAAATTTTAATAAAATAATCGTAATGCATTCGTTATCGTATTTACTATTACGATGCATTCGTCAGTCGTATCGGTATCGTGATAGACATAGCGTTGCATCCCTAGATTATAGCTGGTTAACCAATTACAAAACCTATTAAAACCAACTTGCTCAATCTTTTTTAAACATAGAGGTTGCTCTCTCTTAAAAACCTGATAAAATAAACCACTTAAATATACAGGAAAATTACATACATTCTCCATAAACCGTTGTAACATAGATTAGTGCAGCAATAAATCTTCCCTGTAAGCATATGGGGTGCAGGATAAGGGCGCACTCTCGTATCCGTTGATAATTTATTAGATTTTATCTGCCGCAGGGAGATTAAAAATGTGCGGGGAATTAATTGTTTGTGAGTAGAATAGGTGGTAAGTGGGGGTATTGTTTTAGCTGGACGGTTCTGGTTTTAGGAGCTCGTGGCTTAATAATAACATCCGCTCGGGTCGATCTTTAGGTTAAGCCGTGATTGCCTAGGTTGGTCTGTGGATGGGTGTCCACCCATTATATACCGAGTTTCCTCCGTGCCTCGGAAAGCACGCTAAGCCGTTGGTCCGGGGTGGTTTGTAGATCTTTGACAGTCGTTAGGTAGTCAGTGGCCCAAAAAGTCTGACAACCAGTCTTACCAACGGGTATCGTATTACCCAGTACTAACTGGGTTGTGGAGGTCAGATAGGCAGTTGCTCCAAATAAATACTGGTATTCAGCTGCATCCGGTTAGACTGGAAGCCGACCCCAATACTCGTATAGTTGGGAAAAGGCTAGGCAGATGATACAGTGCTATTTCAATTAAAAACTGTTGAATCCAATTTTCGTTTTGTCCTGTGATTTATGTTCGTAAATAATTTTGTAATGTACCGCAGTGGTCACAATTGCGGTGTGTCGAATTACTAACTGCCGTGTTCTGTTGTGTGTGATAGCAACTGTGATTGCATTTGCGCCGCGTCAATGGACCTGTGGTCGTGGACGCACATCATGGCCGACGAGCGTGTTTTGTTTTTGCTCTGAAACATGACTGGCTTGTATTTACGGCTTTGCTTATGTCGTTTTGATAGTACATTGATTTCCTTGAAATGCCAGCTGTATTGATAGGTAGAGGTCAAGTATAAGATAACTAGTGACATCATCATCTGCCTAGCCTTTTTCCCAACTATATTGGGGTCGGCTTCCAGTCTAACTGGATGCAGCTGAATCCCAGTATTTTACATGGAGTGACTGCCTATCTGACCTCTACAACCCAGTTAGTACTAGGTAATACGATACCCCTTGGTAAGACTTGTTGTCAGACTTTTTGAGCCACTGACTTCCTAACGATTGTCAAAGATCTACAAATGACACCCGGGCCCAACGGCGTAACGTGCTTTCCGAGGCACGGAGGAATATGTAACGGGTCACCCATCCACAGACCAACCTAGGCAAGCACGGCTTAACCTAAAGATCGACCCAAGCGGCTGTTATTATTTAGCCAGGAGCTCCATATATGTACCTATATAACAAGTGACAAAGATCGAATTTAGTGCATCGAGTAATTTTATCACCAAGCCTTTTTCCAACTACATATGTTGGGGTTTTTTCTCCGTCTAGCAGCTGTTAACCAGTATTTTACTTGGAGCGACTGACTATCCGAGCACAACCCAGTGGTAGGTCGTGTAGGTAGTTATCGAATAAGGAAATTGTATTTCTCCTAATATTGAAACTTCGCTTTCAGACGTCTTACAGTCCGACTTTACGAAACTTCCAAGAACTTTTGTTGTTACCTTTCAAGAGACAATTTAATTATTTGATGATTAGAGTGTTTTTAGCTAAAAGGGGAGAGGAGTTTAATAACCCATACAAAGATTTTCCTCCATAAAATATTCAAATGGAAAGAGGGAAGGGAGGCCTTTGCCCTGCAGTGGGACACATCAGGCTAATTAAAAAAAAATATTCAAAAAATACCCCCTTATAATGACGTCATTATACACCGAACCTAAGTGCGTGTTCAGACCGCGCGAAATTTATGCGTTTGTCGCGCGTCACGGCGTTTCCGTACCGGATAGACGGACGGCCGGCTAATGTACGGCCCGGCGGATAATTTACGAGTCACACGCGATTTGCCGGCTTAATTATATGTTGTGGTCGCATAATTAGTGTGGTAAGTGCTTTACAAAGTGATTAGAGTTTTTTTTGCATCATTTTTTGCGGTGATTTGCGGAATCTGTGCGACTTTGATTTCGTAATCAGTGGGTTTTAGAATTATAGTTTCATCTGCTTTTTGATGGCAAGAATTGGGTTAAAATTACCCATGTGGACGGTAAAAAGATACCTGTTTGTTAGTGTTACTTGTCCAAGATGTGCCTATTTGATATGCCTCCTTGCTACTAGCGCAAAGATTTTACGAGACTAAAAAAAAACTTATCTTTTCTCGCGGCTTAGCTTGCGTAATTTATCCCACGGGGACGTATTACCGGGATAAAAAGTATCCAATGTCCCAAACCAAGTCATGTTCTACCCGTGCGCCAAATTTCATCGAAATCCGTTCAGCTATTAAAGTGTGAAAAGTTAACAAACAGACAGGATTACTTTTGCATTTATGAGATTGGTATAGACGTATGAATGGACAAGTTTTGCACAGGAGAACGGTGAGGGAACCTAATGTTTCAGTAGATAATGTTTAATAATATCTGAAATATGAAACATCACCCAAATAATAATCCAAATAGAATTCTGCTTTGAAAGCCAGTCCATTTTCCTCATTTTACATTTTGTAAAATTTCAATACAACGCTTCAGCGTTTGAAACGTTCATACGATATATCTTGAGTTACATATTCTGACAGAATGCTCCAATATTTCATGGCACATGTTACCAAGATATTTGTTCAGAGAGAAATGCTTTAAAATGTTGTTTTAATCTTGTTAATGTAAGAGTTGGGGTTTAAAAGGCGCGTTTAGATAGAAGAATTGAGAAGAATAAAGGGTTATGATTTATGTTTATTGCTGACGTTGCTCAAAAAGCCGCTAAGCTAAAGTGGGACTGGACTGGGCACGTCTGCCGCATGCCCAATAAGCTGTGGGCCAAAATAAACACTTTCTGGAGCCCTGACACAGCCAGAAGGCGTCGTGGCAGACCTCGTAGAAGATCGCGGGACGAGCTGGACAGAACCAACGACCAGTGGTCCACATTAGCCCTGGATCGAAACAACTGGAAGTCATGGGGAGAGGCCTTTGCCCAGCAGTGGTATGACGCAGGCTAGCAGTATCAGTATCAGTATTTAGTCACTTCACCCAAAAAATACTTTTTATAAAAATGTGAGTACTAAGTATGTCACCAACTGAATAACTTTTTCATGACATGACATACTACATGCCATTAATCAGTTGGCAGTGCCATTTTGGTCGATTATTGTATGGATAGCGTTTATCTCCAAAAACTCTGTAAAAAAACGGCCAAGTGCGAGTCTCACTCACGCAGTCCGTACCATCGTTGTAGGGGAGCTCCCCTTAAATTTATTTTTTTAATTTTTTGTTGTGATGGCCCAGAGGTTAAGGCCTCGCCTCTCATGCATGAGGTTGTAGGTTCAAATCCGGGCAAGTACCAATGTGACTTTTTCAATTCATATGTACTTTCTAAGTTTATCTTGGACATCACAGACATCGGTGAAGGAAAACATCGTGAGGAAACCTGGACTTATAATTAATGTAAGTCTGAAATCGCCAACCCGTCTTGAGCAAGCGTGGTGATCAATGCTCGTGCCTTCTCTGTATGAGAAGAGGCCTGTGCCCAGCAGTGGGGCAGTAACAGGCTGGTATTATACATTTTATTTTTTGTTGTTATAGTGGCAACAGAAATACACATTCTGTGAAAATGTCAACTGTCTACCTATTCATCATCATCATTTCAGCCGAAAGACGTCCATGCTGGACACAGGCCTCCCCCAAGTGTCGCCACATTGACCGGTCCAGCGGATCTCCGCAACCTTCACCAGGTCATCCGTCGACCAATTACGTATCATGAGATATAGCCCGCTGACAGACAGACGGACGGACGGACAGGTAGCTGAGGCGTAGTAGGGTCCCGTTGGTTACCCTACGGGTACGGAACCCTTAAAATTACCTTACAACGAAAGATAACTTTGTCCTAAACTCAGATAGTCTAAACCAAAACCAAACCTAAGAGAATAGATAATGTGATTGTATAGTTTGAGTACCTACTACAAACTACGTACGTGACTCTGTTGGTGAGCTCAATTTTTAGCTAACTAGTCTCCAACTTGTAACGGGTGGTAGACTTGGTTGTTCTAGAAGTTTCTAGAGAAATCTTTTGAATCTACTTGGAGCGTGATTAAGTTTCGTAACTTCAATTGTTGTTGAAACAGATCTGAAATAAGATTTATTGGCCGCTTAACGACTTTTTCTGAGTTTTTTGGATATTTATTTATTAGTAGTATTTTGGCGAGCGGTCTACGGAAAGACTAAAGCTGTGGCGAGGTAGTGCATCATTACCTAATCCATTCGTTCCACCTGCTGAAAATTTCCCTCCTGGACATTAGTTGCCATGGCTGACCTGGAAGTCTTTAAATAGACTCCGGACCCAGGTTGGTCGCAGCAAGGAAAACCTGCTCAGGTGGAGATTCATTAATGACTCTGCCCTGGAGTGTAAATGTGGTGCTGTTCTACAAACGATGGGGCACTTAATATCGTGTCCTGCGTGTCCTGTTGTTTGATCACTACAGGTACTGATGGACGCTACCGAAAGCGCCAAACTAGTGGCTCAGTTCTGGGCTGACACTATTTAGATTGCCATCGGCACGCTAAGAAGAAGTAGTATTTAATAGCACACACCTGGGTTTCTATTTAATTCATTAATATACGTTTTATAAATACTAGCTAAATCCCGCGGTTGTGTCCGCGAGAAGGTCGGAACTCGTTCAGCCGTTGACTGAAAAGGTTCAAGACAGGCTCGGTTAATTTCGTGTTTATAAAATTAGTATGGGCATAGTTGGACCAGTTTATTGGTGGAGTAGTCGAACGATTGTTTTTTGCTCGCGAGAGAAGCAAGTTCGATTCCCGTGTCTCTCTTCTTTGCGATTTGGTAATACGTAGGGCATGTGGAACCGGGTTTCGGTCCCATAGTAAAATTCGGGAAAAGGAGTTCGTGGCTTAATAATAACAGCCGCTCGGGTCGAACTTTAGGTTAAGCCGTGCTTGCCTAGGTTGGTCTGTACATATCGAGTTTCCTCCGTGCCTCGGAAAGCACGTTAAGCCGTTGGTCAGGGGTGTCATTTGTAGATCTTTGACAGTCGTTAGGTAGTCAGTGGCCCAAAAAGTCTGACAACCAGTCTTACCAAGGGGTATCGTATTACCCAGTACTAACTGGGTTCTGGAGCTCAGATAGGCAGTCGCTCCATGTAAAATACTGGTATTCAGCTGCATCCGGTTAGACTGGAATCCGACCCCAATATAGTTGGGAAAAGGCTAGGCAGATGATGAATGAAATCGAAACCGGGTTCCACATGCCCTAGTAATACGCCAAAACTCCAACCTTGTTAGGTGGGTATCCCCACCTAACAAGGTTGGACTAACAAGTTGTCTCACCTCAATGAGACAGCCGTGGGGTGTGGTTGTGGAGCTGTGTCGCAAACTATGCTCCACCTCCTATCCTGCCCTCTTAGTCCGAAAACATGCAGCCGAAGTGACCTTTGCGCTGCCACCTACGACGCGGTGGAAGTGGCGATGTTTTGGGCTAATAAAATCGTGCCAGCGATACGAAGAAGAAGAAGACGCCAAAACAAAAAGTTCTTTCCGACTCACTCAACTGGAAGAAATGTAGATAGTTAGATACCACCTTTTGCAATAAACTCGATACCTCAACATCACCTACAATAGCACGTCCACTGCTCACCCCACGACACAATGCGATACATTCCCTCTATGACGTACACCGGCGGCAATTCATCACGGCTCCATTGAGTGTCGGTGACAGATCGATGTTGCAATTTCCTGCCGCTAGGTGGCGCGCATACCGCCTTTTTGTTTTGAATTTAGAACGCGTATGAATTGATAGATGACCAATGGGAGTGCAGTGAATAGAAAGATTTTGTGTGATAGGGTAATTTGTCATTGGAATGTTTTTTTTTTTTATTTGTAGGGTAGTTTTGAAATTGTGGTTGTTTTGTAGTTTTTGGCTTCTAATTTATGTTTTGTTTTTGTTACAGGTAAGTGCTGAGTATACTGTGTATTGGTTCACCTCAAGTAAGACTTCGGTGAATATAGTTTGAGGGTAAGTAACCACCCAAAGCATGCAGCTTAAGTGATTTTTATGCTCTGACAGATAATGCCGTTAAGGCTGTCATGTTCTTATATTTTCTATTTATTATACAGGGTGTAAACAGAGAGAGACATTGTGCTTATGGGTGCATTGAATAGTAAACGGGTCATGGAGGTATTTAAAGTAGAGTGATAACTTTAAAAATTTGTATTAAAAAAAAAACTTGTGAAAAAGTTGGAACTTTGACCCCCAATAACTCCGTAACTAGAAGGTTCCCAGGTATGCTCTATAACAAAAAAATGATCGCAATAGCGGGGAGAATAAGTGCCTTTCGGCTTCGTTAAGGGTCTATTTACACCCTTTATTTAATTTTTCTTTCCCAAAACTTTTTTATTATTTTTGTTGTCGTTTTTTTTTCTTAAATAGTATGTGTTTTACATATAATACGCATGCTAGATTCACATCTAGTAGATGTCAATCAGAAATTTTGCTTTGTAACTTTTTTTTGCTTTCGTGATTGTACAGTCACGAGCACCAATATGTAAACACTTAACAACTTTTAAAAATGTTTTTCTCATACTGTTCTGATTAAAATTTCATGTTGTTACGAACATTGTATTTTGGAACTCATATTTTATAAATAAATCATATCTCCAAGTTGCAATCGTTATTTCTCGCGAAAATTGCTTTTAAGTTTAGGAAAGTTTATATTGGTGCTCGTGACGATGAGAATTAAAAAAAAAAAAAAAACAAAAAAAAAGGTTTTGGGCCAACAACACGAAGAAAAACACTGTGTTGTATTGTTTCTGCCTTGCTCCATTGTGTTAAAGATTTTATGTTCCATCTAAATCGTCTACATACAACACAGAGGGTAGTCTTTCCCGATTCCCCGTCATCCAGGTCATCATTGTATATTGTACACCATTATAGCCTTTATGACCACATAAATACTAGTGCTATGTTCATTAAAGTGCCGTGGACAGCTAACTACCTGTTACTGGTACAATGTTGCTTTTAATTAAACGGATACCATGTTTATTTAGTGAGAGCGTTAAATATTAATGATGAAGAGGATTTAAATAGGCTTCAGGAGTGATGCTGTTAAGCGGCTCCCGAGTAGTGGTGGCTCATTGGTGGTCCCGATGTTGTAAGGTCGTGGGTTCGAGGCCAGGTAGACACGATCATCACCTGTCTAGCCTTTTCCCAACTATATTGGGGTCGGCTTCCAGTCTAACCGGATGTAGCTGAATACCAGTATTTTATATGGAGCACTGCCTATCTGACCTCCCCAACCCAGTTAGTACTGTGTAATACGATACCCCTTAAACCAGGTAGACGCGATACTCTGTGTAATTTATTTCATCACTGCTGCTCTCAAAGTGTTATTGGGTTTTTACATCAGGAATTTCTTTGATTGATGTTGATGGCAATAGGCTCGCCTTCTATTAGGTGGGACTTAAACATAACTGGCGATATGTGGGTGTACTAATGGGTACACTTCTGCATAACCTTTCGAGGATTACAAGCGTGATGTTATGTTATGCTGCTCTCAACACGTTGAAGGTAAATATCGTGAGGAAACTGGGATGTCCGAGCAACAAATATCGATCACATGTGATAGGTGTGGTGGATTACAGCTTACAGCCAGCTCTCTGTAGAGGGGAGGCCTGTGTATTGTTCTCGTAGGTATACTTTCAAGAGACAAGATGAATCAGATTCCTATACTTTGACTATATCTCTATCGCTCCTTATAGATGTCTAATTTACGTTAGTAGATCTTTTTGCCTGGCATCATACGGATTCTTCTCTCAGCCTCAGTGATCCTCAAATCAAACTGAATCGAAACTGTAGCCACTTGACACGCAGAAACTCCGTGAAGTGTAACTAAAACTTTGAGCTAGCCCACAAGTTTCGACCCATGCCTCACTGTTGGGACGGCATGGACACATAACGATAGACACAGTAAGTAAGTCAGCTCCATACGACTTGTGAAAACAGATATCCAAAGAAACTATGCGGTCGGAGTAAGTAACAGAGAGAGAACTCAATACAAACGACATTCATTATATGTATTCTTCTGTTGTACACAAAGCGCGATTGGACAAAAGATAGACTTTGCTTCTGCGGGGTGTTACTCTGTGGCGCGACGTTAGTGCCAATTCGGAAACGCGAAGATTACCGAAGCGCATACCTTTTATGGTTTAACTGATCGTACAGCGCAGCGGCGATATACAAGTCCGTGATTTGACCTGTCGTAATGTATGGATCAGAATGTTAGGTTGTGAAGAAGATGGATGCAAAAAGATTGCATGTAGCGGAGAATGCGAGAATGTTGAGGCGGATGTGTGGTGTGACAAGAATGGATAATGTAAGGAATGAGAATATTAGAGGAAGTTTCAAAGTTGCGTCAGTTACAGAAAAGTTGAAAGGGAATCGACTGTCGTGGTATGGGCATGTGATGAGGAGGGACGAATCGCATGTGACTAAAAGAGTGATGAATATAAATGTTGATGGATGTAGAGGGAGAGGGAGACCAAAGAAAAGATGGATGAATTGTGTGAGGAATGATATGAAGGAAAAAGGATTTAATGACAGCGTGACAGGCGAGAATGGAAGAACAAAACGTGTTGCGCCGAACCCAAATAACATGGAACAAGGGTAGTAAGATGGATCGTCCGGAGGACACGGTGGCGCACACCGTGGAGGTCTGCCCCGCTTGGGCGGAGCTCCGCCGTGTCCTCGTAGCGGCGATCGGCGGCGGCGACCTCTCGCTCCCGGCCCTGGTTCAGGCCATGGTCCGGAGCG
This sequence comes from Noctua pronuba, assembly GCA_905220335.1. Taxonomy (NCBI): domain Eukaryota; kingdom Metazoa; phylum Arthropoda; class Insecta; order Lepidoptera; family Noctuidae; genus Noctua; species Noctua pronuba. The sequence goes on from LR999918.1 coordinate 10,308,318, forward strand.
AGAGGGAATGGGAAGCCGTCACCTCCTTCTGCGAAGCAGTCATGCTAGCGAAGGAGGTGGCGGGACGTGAGAGGGAGAGAATCTCACGTCCCAGCCGCCGCGGGCGAAGCACCGGGCGTCGGGGGCCACGTGGTGGCTCCCGGCCACCGTAGGCGCGGGCCTGTGGACGGTGAGTAATGGGTTAGCTCACCGTCCGTCCGTCTTATGACGACAGGCCGTGTCGACGGCGCGTTCGTGTTCCACGCGCGCCTCAAAGAGATGTCAGCAACCAAGAAGGGGCCCGCAAGGGCCGAGGCCTGCCGGGGCTGCGGGACTGTTCGAAAGAGATACCGTGGCCCTGGAACACAAAGGGCAATGAAGGAACATGGATGGGTTTTAGTCAGTAAGAGTCTGACACTCCCTCCCACTCCACCCAGAGCGGGAGAAGTCATTTGATGATTTCCCATCCGTAAAAAAAAAAAAAAAAAAAAAAAGGTAGTAAGATGATGACAACGCAGCGGCGATCTCAAACAAATGCCGGATGCGAATGCTCGTGCACTCCCTGCACATGTAGTGTTGCTATGTGCCCCTAAGTTTTCGCTCAATGTAGGTATGGGTCCGACCTTCTGTGCCTTTCTATTCCGTGATACGTATCTCACGGAGTCTGAGGCACGGATCACGACTAGGGAATGCAAATCCGTTCTGTTTTAAAATCCGGATTTTTAAGAACGGATTTTTTGTCCAATCCGGATAATCCGGATTTTACGGTTTTTTCACGGAAATAAACGAATCTGCTCAAATGGCTTAAATAATATGACGTTTCTTATATTTGTGTAAATGGGTTAAAATAAAAACACAGAAAAATCAAATCATATGATTTTAAATTTTTTGTTATTTGGAATTATTCAAATTAAATAACATAATTTTGGTGTTATAGCCATAATATTCTTATTATTAAAATAATCAGTCTGTGACTCGCGTGCTGAGTAACGTTATTAAAATAATTAATAAGTACAAATTAAAATAAACTCTGAAGAACAAAAATAAAAATACGAATAGACTCCTTGTCAAATTATTAAACATAACAAAAGTAACAAAACAATTTAACTTCACTTAATCAACATAATGCTTTTTCGTATTCAAATAATCAGTCTGTGACTCGCGTGCTGAGTAACGTAAGTAAAATCCATACTAATATTATAAATGCGAAAGTAACTCTGTTTGTTTGCTACCTTTTCACGACTAAACAGCTGATCGGATCGTAATGAAAGGACATGGCCAAAAGTTCATAGACAAAAAACCCAGAATCGCCAGCAACGAAATGTATAAAAATGGGTTCGCTATAGTAAACCCATTACGTTTTGAAAAAATCAGCCTCCTAAACCATGTAGTATAGAAGTTATTATACTATATGAGAATCACACTTCATTGATTTTTCTTGACTTTTATTTTATCACTATCACTTTATTATACTATATTGTAAAAAATAATTAATAATCTTTATCATCATCCGCCTAGCCTTTTCCCAACTACATTGGGGTCGGCTTCCAATGTAACCGGATGCAGCTGAATACCAGTATTTTACATGGAGCGACTGCTTACCTGACCTCCACAACCCACTTAGTACTGGGTAATACGATACCCCTTGGTGGTACTGGTTGTCAGTCTTTTTGGGCCACTGACTACCTAAGGACTGTCAAAAATCTACAAATGACAGCCGGGGCCAACGGCTTAACGCGCTTTCCGAGGCACGGAGGAAACTCGGTATGTAATGGGTGGTCACCCATCCACAGACCAACCTAGGCAAGCACGGCTTAACCTAAAGATCGAATCAATAATCACCAGAACTAAGAAAGAACTGCAATATTCGGACGAGAAGATGATAGATTTAGGCCATGGATTTTAAATAAAAACTTAGAACGTTTTTTTTTTATGGCTTCTCGCAGGCCAACCAAGAAGATTGTCGTCTGTTTAACCGGACTATCCTGAGTTTTGAGATTGATCACGATGTTTGATGTATACATATTATATTACATAATTATATGATCTTTTCGTAGAATATTTTATAATGATTCGTAATAACAACATTTCATAGAATTCATAGATCACAGCTTCAATAGATTTTTCTGGATCTAAAAAATATTTGTTATTGTTTCATTGATCAATAAATATCTATTATACTACATCGTTTTTGCAGTAAATTATTATATATTTTTGATGTACATATTATGCCTATTTAAACGGCACATATGAAGTTTCTGGCGATTCTGGGTTTTTTTTTGGCCAACTCCTTTGGCGAGGAGATAGATTATCCTAGGAAAGGACATAGGCTATCTTTTTTTTTCTTCACTCACACTCAACAAAATTACCACTCTAACGAAGTCGCGGGCAACAGCTAGAAATTAATCAGTACAAATTAAAAGGAATTCTGGAAAACAAAAATTATAGAGTTCTTGTCAAATTATTAAACATAACAAAAGTAACAAAACAGTTTAACTTCACTTTAATCAACAAAAAAAAAACGATGTTATTTTTTGAGACATAAAATGTGACCCCAAAAATAATAAGCCATCTAAAGTGCTGTCGCTTAATCTGCTGCGAATTCGGTTACAAATAATTCCTGCTGCGGAAAAAGCACGCTCTGATTCGACGCTTGTAGGGGGAATGCACTGAAGATGCTTGTAAGCGGCCTCCAAGTATCGTCCTCGTGAACCACTATCCTCGAATTTCATCCATTCCGCCGGCACACGTCCATCGCCCCGCGCCCCACTCGCGCCCCCCAGAGGCGTCACGAATATTCGCGCGATAATGTAGTTCCCGAATTACAATTTCTTATTATTCAGAAAATCCGGATTCGATTTTCGAATCCGGATTTGGAAGTCGAGTAAAAATGTGCGGATATCCGGATTTTAAGGATTACGCATAGTCCGGATTGCATTCCCTAATCACGACACTACTGGCAGTAGAAGGGTTACTGAATGAGGAAGTGTTAGGAGTTTTGTGATTGCTAGTGTGAATAAATTCGGGAACAAACCTGTTAACATCAGGTATTGGTCGTTTGAGTCTGTTAGAATCATTTGAGTCTAATCAATAAAAGTATTTACCTCTTGTAAGCTACCACCTAAAACAAATGTGGTTAGGCCAATCCTTTGCGAAAGAGTCCAGCTGATCCCGCCATCTCCTTCTGGACCTGCCGCGTTGTCGTATATTTGGTGTCAAACTAACGGACCGCATCAGAAACTCCATACTTCGCTGCAAAATTCAAATAGCTGATGCTGGCCTTACAGCTGCTAGGTTGAAGTGGAACTGGGCAGGTCACATCTTCCGTATGTCGGAGGAGCAATGGCAAAAATTTCCATTCAGCGGAGACCAAATAGCAGGAAAAAAGCTAAATAAGAAGTCAAAAGTCCAAAAATAGGAGCAAAGATGAAAATAAAAAATAACTTCCCAGTCACGGTATTTACCTACATTATCCCAAAGTAAAACTACATAGAAACTGTAGTTACTATAGTTACTGAAACTTCGTGACTGGTAAAACTTTCTGTCTGTCCGTCCATTGGACGGGTATTTCGGATAGTCGGACTGTCGTCACGGATCGTGGGACTTGAGCAGTGGAAGGGTTGAGGGAAAGTTGGGCTTTATTGATTTGTTTGAGGTGAACTTTGTTGTGTTGGTGAAATGGATAAGACAGGGAGAGAAACTAAATGTGTTACGGTATGAAACTAATAGCTCATGTATCGGTCGATCTTCAGATTAAGCCGCGCTTGCGCTAGGTCGGACGTGGATGAATTACATACCGAGTTTTCTCCGTGCCTGAGTTTTTTTCCAACAATGTTGAGGTCGGCTTCCAGTCTATTCGGATGCAGCTGAATACCAGTATTTTACATGGAGGTACTGCCTATCTGCCCTTCACAGCCTAGTTAGTACTAGGTAATACGAAACCCCTTGGTAAAAGTGGTTGTGAGACTTTCGGGCCATAGACTTCCTGTAACGATTGTCAAAGATCTAAAAATAACAGCCGGGACCAACGGCTTAACGTGCTTTCCGAGGCGTGGAGGAAACTCGGTATGTGGTAGTCACCCATCCACGGACCAACCCAGGCAAGCGCGCTTAACCTGAATCAGAGCGGCTGTTATTCTTTAGCCACGAGCACCTCCCAATGCTCAAATTTTATCCACATGTCTCTCTCTCTGTACTAACATCCACATAGTTCCAACAATGCAGACAACACAACATAATAGCTAGTTACTCCGTACATTTGGCAGGTCCTCGTCTTTCGTTGCCCAGAGTAGCAGACTGATGGAATTGTCTTGGCACGACTGTGTACCTGTTGCGACTTACTTAGGTTTGTAAGTGAAATGACGGGTTTATGGGCTTTGCTTTGTGCCAAGTGTGGAGAAAAAAAGTTGAGGTGTCAGTGCGATAGATTAATTTAAATCCTGTTTGGATAACACCGACGTAGCCCTAAGAATAGCCAGACTTAATGGGCAGCCCACATTGCTCGCAGAACGGATGTCCGATGAGGCCGAAAAGTTCTTCCGGAAGACGTACCGTTGGAAGGCCTCCACTAGGTGGACTGATGCCCTGGTGAAGGTTGCGGGGATCCGCTGGATGCGAATCGCATGGGACCGGTCAATGTGGTGTCACTTGGGGAGGCCTATGTTCAGCAGAAGACATCTTTCGGCTGAAATGATGATAATGATGATTTTAGGATAACAGAAATATATTCGACCTGAAATCTACGGTTTGGACATGGGACTTCTCTCTGTGAGCTGCTGTTGGTCGTAATCCACCAGGCGGGTCCAGTGCGGGTTGGTAAATGTCAATGTCATGTCAACTCATGTCTTCGATTTTTTGGTTCTAGGACAGGCTAGAACATGCCGGTTTCCTCACGATGTTTTCCTTCACCGTTTTGAGAGTAGAGGTGATGTAACACATTCAAAGAAGAATGTGCCTGGATGCTTTCAAACCTATGGTCTAAAACTAAGTCGGGGCCGATAACAGGTATGCAATGGTATGCAGTACACCTATGTTCAAATCCGCGAATTTCATACATCCGCCCCTGTGAAATTCACAGCCGGCTTCTCTGTTTCCCGATCATAATAATCTAGATCTCTTCAAAGTTCGAGTGAATTGGTTTCTTCTAGGCAAGCGTGCTCCACCCTAGGCCACGTCATCGCTTCAAATTATATTAAAACATTTTCAAACGAACTTCCTGCAAGTCTTTGTAGTCGGTTAAAAGCAATGTTTTTCGGGAAGTAACTGTAGTATCCCAAACCGGATCAACTCGAGTTACCGAAAACCTAAAGTATCGGTTAACTGCAACAGAACACCAGTTAAGTAAACAGGATTAAATAGATCCGTTAAGTGCTAGGGATTAAAGCTACTTACTGAAAGTTAAATATCGTCACCCTAGTCCATTTGCGGTATGGACAGTTCTGAAACCGGAATTGTTTGGTTGTATAAAATGGGAAGTTTGTCAAGGGATTTTATTGCCAATGGGTTGTATGATAAATATAAGAAAATAGCTTTTGCCCGCGGCTTTTCTCGCGTTAATTTAGAATTTGACAATCAATTCGGGTTGAACTCTGCTTGTAATAATTCAATCATGATTCGAAATATACGTGGCGCCATCTATTATCATAAGAACGTTATTGCTGTTTTCCTCGTGAACAATATTTTTTTTCGGGATAAAAGGCACCCTACGTCCGTTTCTGTACACCTGACAACGTATATGCAAAATTTCAGGACTATCGGTTCAGTGGCTTATTCGTGAAAAGGTAACAAACAAACTTACTTTCGCGTTTATAATACTTGTAAGGATTCTCCGAAATTTAAAGGATTACAACTACCAAGTAGCAGCATGCGTGTTGATGACTTTAACACATGTAGCCGACCCCAACATAGTTGGAAAAAGGCTAGGAAGATGACTTTCAACAAAAGTATCCTGGTGTTTCGATGCCAATGTAAACTGTACTATATGAACTTCTGATTTGTGAATGGTAATTTGCAACCTAAGCATACGTTTGTTCGCAAGTGTATTTCTGGCTTCAAGGATGTAGTGAAAGGGTTCTAGATTTTTTTTACAAAAACAGAGCTGCATTTTAAGTGCTGTTTGGCAAGAACCGCGCTTATCTTACTTTGGTAACTGAATAATCAAACTATGACGTCACGATTTAAACCTAAAGCAGCAGACTAAACGGCGCGTTCGTGTTCCACTAGCGCCTCAAAGAGATGTCAGCAAAAAGGGAGGGGCCCGCAAGGGCCGATGCCTGCCGGGGCTGCGGGACTGTTCGAAAGAGATACCGCGGCCCTGGAACAAAAGTCAAAGAAGGAACATGGATGGGTTTTAGTCAGTACGAGTCTGACACTCCCTTCCACTCCGCCCAGAGCGGGAGTATGCATTGCGGGATTTTGTGATTCCAATATCCGAAAAAAAAGGGTTCTAGAGAGTGTTTTTTGAAAAGCAGAGCTGCATTATAAGTGCTGTTTGGCGAGAACCGGCGCTTCTCTTACTTTGGTAACTGAATAATCAAACGATGACGGCACGATTTAAACCTATATGTATATGTATTATCTCAACATGAATTATGTAACCAAGATCTTGTAAAAATATTTTGATTGAAAAGAGTGTCCATGGAGTTTCTTGCCCATTCTTCTCCATAGAGCTCTACGCTTTGGAATGGGTAACTACAGCACTTTCACAAGTTATTATGGCTTGTGTCTGTGACTGTAGCTTCGCCTTCTTTGTTTTTCTGACATACAAAAGTGCCTGTTATGGTCTAATTGAAAAAAATGCTTTGAGTTTGAGTTTGACTAAAGTAAACTTAAAACTTTTTCAACACTACCAACTTCTAATCCACAACAACCTTCCAAACAACTCATTATCTCAATTTTAAAAAGTTAATTCAAACGTGCCGAGAAGTTTTTAACCGTTCGTTCATTCGACTAAAGTTGGCAGCCGGCGCGGGCGCGGTCAACGCGAACTTTTAAGTCCGCGTTAAGTTGTTTTAAGCCGAGTAATACACTGACTTCCAGTTAGGCAGTGGGGTAAGTACGGTTTATTTTGATTTTTGAACGAATGGAATGAGTGGGGAATGGTTTTTGATGGATTTGACTGAAGGAATGAGCAATTTGTGTTGGTGTTACCAGCTTAAGAGGGGACAGAAAAAACGGAAGTTGCAAGGTTTCCTCGTTTCGTTTGTTACTTGAAATAGAGGAGAGGAGCTCGTGGGTAAATAAGAACAGCCGCTCGGGTCCATCTTTAGGTCAAGCCGTGCTTACCTAGGTTGGTCTGTAGATGGGTGACCACCCATTACATACCGAGTTTCCTCCGTGCCTTGGAAAGCACGTTAAGCCGTTGGTCCCGGGTGTCATTTGTAAATCTTTGACAGTCATTAGGTAGTCAGTGGCCCAAAAAGTCTGACAACCAGTCTTACCAAGGGGTGTCGTATTGCCCAGAATGGCTTGAAATAACAATTACTTACTTGTTAAAAATAGTTTTCTCTACTTCAATAATAATAAAGCGAATTTAATATAACTTATTAATTTATTTAGTATTAATCAATCCCCCGATGCATGTTTCGGCAAAAACTCACGGAGACCTGATTTGGGACCTTTAATTTGTAGATTCTATTCTAGAGGGGTTAGGCAGAGGTGTATCCACAGTACACCCACATTTCACCACGTAATAAGGAGTGAGCTTATTGCCATCAACTGGGCGCAAATCCAAACTCTGGGCCACTACAGAGAAATTCCAGAAGGAAATAAATCAAATCGTCTGTAGGTACTTTAGACTTTACAATTTCCGCACAAAGTCTCATAAAACTTTATGGTACCACTAGCACTTTGCCCGCGACTTCGTCCGCGTGGGTTACGTACATTTTCCATACAAACAAAATTCCCCCTTTTCACCCCCTTAAAGGTTAAATTTCCAAAAACCCCTTCTTAGTGCTCCCCTACATTATAATAGGAAGCCGTGTATAAAATTTCACATTCCTAGCCCCAGTAGTTTCGGCTGTACGTTGATATGTCAGTCAGTCAGTTCTCCTTTTATATATATAGATTAATAATTGGCGGAACTATAAATATAATTTTGACAGCTGCGCCAACAAGGGTCTGGACCCTCAAACTTTAATGTTATTATTACTGGTATAATATCACAAAACGTGACACAGACTTCGGCCATCTTGATAACCGCTTTGTTTCATTCTTGCCTCGGTTAAGGGACCTGTTCCGCAGCTGACGAGGAAGTGATTTTCTCGCTCAAGAAATGTATAATAGATTGTAGGTCTTGTATAAGTAAAAGAGATACATGTGTTAAGACTGCCTCGTTGGACTAGTGGTTATAATTGCTACTGCTGAGCATGAGGTATGGGTTCGTTTCTCAGGTTGAGTAAAGTGTTTATTTAGTTAAACTTCATGCACAAAGTGGTAAATAGGCGGACTTAATGCCACAAGGAATCCATCAGGAATTTTTCAGTTGCAACGACGGAGTCTGGTTTTGTGCCCTGTTGATGGCAATAGGCTCGCTGTCTATTACATGGGACTAAAACTTAACTGGCGAAATGTGGTTGTACTAGTAGGCAAATCTCTGCCTTAGCCTTTGGGTATTACAGGCTTTATATTATATTATGTATTCATAATTGATCGCTCACTGTTCACAAAGTCAGCAAGTACTGATCTGTCAGCAACAAGAGCTATCAAAGAGAGTACTAGCTCTGCGACGCTCGCTTAGAGACTCGCTTGCTACACACTCGTCATCGTCGCGTACTCGCTGCGGATAATCAGCCTAACATGTTACCACTACTGGGACACAGGCCTCCTCTCTATGAGAGGGAATAGGCTGAAGGCTACCACGCGGTCCCAATACGGGTTGGTAGATGTCACATGTCTTCGAATTATTTGGTTCTTGATCATGCCGGTTTCCTCACGATGTTTTCCTTCACCATTTTGAGACCAGCACGCATAGCATGACCACCATAGAAACGGGTTTCATTAACGGAAGAATCGACAAACTGACAGATTGTGAAAAGAAATCTGTCATTTTGTCGACCCAATCTGTCATTTTGTCAATTCTTCCGTCAAAGAAACCCTTTACTCCGTTGGTCATGCTACGCGTGCAGTGGTGATTAAATAAACTACACAAAATAATGCACCTGTCTGGGTTCGACCCCATAACCTACAAACCGTAAGTAATCATCAATGCCAACGAGTAATTGTGGCGCACGCTGCGCTTTTCTCGCTAATCAATAATCGACAACTCAAATTTTAGTGTCCCGCTCTAATCGCGGCTCGCTATAGCCGGCGCGGCGGTGAGACTGATGCCCAAATTCAGCAACAAGTTTCAACCAAAACATTGTTTTAGATGAAATCTCCACCTACCCGCCGGAAAACAGAGTAAACAAGTACCCACAAACTTACACCAGAAAGTCGGTTGCGCCCTCACGTACCGTACGTGATCCGAACGAGATTTAAATTTAGAACACGAATCCGATCGAAATTCAAATCGGGACATCCTATTGGATTACGGACGACCAATCGGGTAGCTTGGTTGCGTGTGTGCGATGTTACAAAGGCTTTGGTTTAACGGTGTTTTTTGAAATTCGAACGTTTATTTTGTTAGGTTCTTTTTTGCTTGAAAACGATGCCTTGAATGCCTGAACACGTTTACTTTTTCTGCAATATTTTGCTAGTATATGGGTCTGAAAACGACTGGAATACCCGAAAATGCTTACTTTTGAAATACTCCCCTAGTCTTTAGCCGGTTCTACGTGCTTAGAAATTTTTGAATAGTAAACAAGAACGGCACGTGTATTATTTTTATTTAAAACGGAAAAACTCAAAAGCACACATATTTCGACTCGACAATTGAACTCAAGACCTCACACTTAGAACTAAATAAATAAGACAGTCTCCTCTCTTTCATTGGCACACCACAAATCATCATCATACTCAACAACCCCAAACTTATAACATAACGCCTGTAATCCCCAAAAGGTTAGGCAGGAGTGTTACTGTAGGACACAGGTATACATGTAGGAGTGTGAGCCTATCGCCATCAACCGGGCACAAGTCCAGACTCCTTTCTGCTACTGAACAATTTCTGAAAAAACTCCAACTTAGTTCCATAACCATCAAAATGGCCGTCAATTTGTCGTAATACCCTCAATTGACATACAGTTTAACGTCAACGTTTGACGTGACGTGTGACGTGACGCTAATGCACAATGCACACAAACGTTGTTACTGGTCAGGGTTGTCGAACATTTGTTGATGTGGGTAGTTTGAAATTATGATGCAAATTGACAGTCAGACCGCTTGTTTTTCAAAATAAGAACTTAGATGAAGTAAAAAGAGTTAGTAAGTTTTATAGTTTTTCTTCCACTTTGGGAAATAAAGAATGCAGATAACAAGTTGTATAACTAATGAACTATAGGCATAGGCGTATATAGGGGGGGGGGCCGGGTGGGCCGTGCCCACCCCAGAATGGTCTGGTGCCCACCCCAGGATGTTGGGTTACCGATTCGAAATTCTAGGCTGGACACAAAAAAAAAGTTGGTTTAAATTTAATTTAATTACCTCGAAAGTTATTTAGGAATACTGTTATGGACAGAAAAATGGCACCAATAACATAGTCCATTTTTCCGACCTACCTACCTACCTACTTACTTAAAATAAATGCCCTACACCTAGCTCAAATTGTTCAAGTTGGTAAAGAAATCACCTTGTGGGCCTTGTAATTCTGATTTGAAAATGTTTTGTGAGGCAGTTCACTGATCAAGCATGTAAAGTATGGCATGAACATGACTTTACAGCGACAAGGTATCTACATAATTATGAAGTATAAGTAGAGCTATTTAATTTACGAATTACGATGCTAGTTGTGCTCTGCTCATTGACCACTTGTAAATAGGAAGCCGAATGAAGTCTAGCCCCATGTATTTCAACATGCAGGGGCGTAGCTACCGCCGTATCAGCCGTATTAATTATACGGGCCCCCCGAGTAACAAGGGCCCCCGACGAGGAAACAAAAACAAAATCTTCTCTCAACCTCAAATATTCTTCTTGATAAAAGATAAATTGAAAATATAACTTAACACGGTCCAAAAAGGTCCAATTTTTCGAGCTCGCTTCGCTCGCTCTTTGATGAAGGCTTCACCAATCGCTGTTCAAAAACACCAATTTTTCGAGCTCGCTTCGCTCGCTTTTCGATAAACACTTATACCCTTTCAGAATGTTGTAATTTTCTAGCGCTTCATTGAAGTCTTAACCTTCATGATCCAGTAAGTCATGATCGCAGTTAGAAGTCTTTTTTTTCAAGATTTTTTTGTCTCACTTTGCTCGCTCACAGATTCTCTTATTAAAATGAATGACAGCTAAAGCGATGCAAGTCAGGATGCTATTTTCTTAGTTTTGCAAAAATAATTTGTTGATTTTCTCTTCTTTTTGGGTTTGGCCGCACTCGGGGTTCAAAATTTAAACCTAAAAAATTTTATACGGGGCCCTACTAGGACTAGCTACGCCACTCTAACACAAAATATCTCTAGATACGCCAATGACTATAGGTAGGTAATCTATTTCCGTTTAGAGTTTTCTTTTGATTAAAATGATCATGCTCATCTTGTGTAAGGGTGTAGTGGGTGCAAGCGCTACTGATGAATCTGGGTTCGATTCCCGTGTCGGGCAATGTGTCATTGTATTTTAGCATCAGGAGTTTCTATTTGTGCTCGGTTGATGGCAATAGGCTACCCTCTATCATACATGAGATTAAAATATAACTAACGAAGTGTGGCTGCAGAGTACCTTCATATCTGCCTAGTCCTTCGGGTATTACAAGCGTGATATTATGTTCATGTGTACCTACCTCATGGTTTCGTGATAAATCGTCTCTGTAGATTACTAAATAAACACGACATACTAAACTAACAAAGGAATTAAAGCTTTATTTCACAAAAAAAAAACAAGCGCTGTAACAGCAAAATAAATGATTTATAACATAGGCTCGTGTTAGTACACAAAAAAAACGTGTTTTTTAACACATGACATTTAAATAAACACGGTGCCAAAATATGTTGATTTAAAACCTCAATCAATTCAGTGGCGAGCCAAAAGTATTTTGTCACGAAACACGATCCAATCATGGCAACCGTAGGTTCAGCCACCCTGATTATATTGTAGCTACGAGTATTGTTGTACATGACAATATATAGCTACCAAATGGGTTAGCAGAAGTGTATAGTGCTCAGTCGCATTCGCCAGTTATGTTTAAATCCCATGTAAGAGGGTGTGAGCCTATTAAGAAAAAAAACTAATTATTTGTCGCAGGGACATGACGTGCATCATATAAAAAAACCAATAACCCAACCTATTTATCGGACACAGAGCGATACTCGGGGCTGCTACTGAGCGTTCTCTAAAATAAATCTCAACAGATTCCTGAAACCCTGAACGGACCTTAAGCTTAGTATGCTCATTTGCGACCAATGAGACAATAATCAGAGAAGATTCGCTGCCGAAAATGTTATTCGCTAAAAAAACTCGATGGTCCACCATCGTAAGCGATCACCGTCGCGTTTGAACATATTCTGCTAAAGCAGAGCCGTCGCAGAAATGTGTTGCAGTAGCGAAGGGACAATTTTTGTAACAAGTAAGCTGGAGTACATATCCTTAATGTGATTATATTATTTGTCTATAGAATACTGACTGTGCCATATTTCGAAGGGAATCGAGTTGTAGGGAACCTTCGCCACTGGTGTGTTGCTACCTCAGCGCCACAGCTAAAACGTGACGTGTTTTCGCGGTCCAATCCTAGCCAAATGTTCTCACAAACACTAATGCTATTGTCAAGCAAATTCCATTTCAAACTTTCAGTAACCGTTTGATGTACCCGTCAGTTCTGACGGACACTAACGGCTTTCTGATTGTAAATGTAAACGTTTGATATTTTATACTTTTCATAAAACATGTTAGAATTTGTGACGCTCAAATGGATTGTCGTGTTTCCGAGTTATTTATGTTTGAAAGGGCTGACATATTGGTAATTTATTGTGAAACAATATTCAAAGGCGAGTCGACTGCCGGGGATTACTCATAGCTAATTGAGGGAGCCGTTGGCGCACTGACTGAGTGATTACGTACAAAGATAGATAGAGTATACTCTATTGTAGCTACGGCAGAGCTTTTAGATGTCTTATTATCTCAATATAAACACGACTGGTGAAGAATAATGAGAACTGCCGACCCCAAAATGGAATAAAGCCTTATGAAACACTGTTTTAAGCTTTCACGGTCGAAATATCGGGGGCTCAAAATAATAAACAATCACGGAAGATATCCCGTAAGTGACAGTTAAGCCTTATGGCTCTCAGCCTCTGCCTAGCCGGGGCAAAAAACTGGACTATTTCCTCGAAAGAAAGTACCTCCAAATTTTATCACGCTAGTGTGAAGTGCAAGACCAGATATTGCAGATGTCCATTAACGGCGATGACCACTTGTTAGGTGCCTCTGGTTGGCACATGGATTGGTTTTCGTCACTAGGTTGCTGTCATACCCTGAGAAGGGGCCTGGTCTGTAACGGTTATCTGACAGACAACATTCAGCTTATACGCCACATCTGTGATAACAACAACTGCAAGCACTGAGGAAGTATTTTTAATGAATTATTCCCAAAGAGACTAAATAGAGGATGTCAAGATGTAAAACTATCTTCAAATAAAACCAAGTAACCAAACCACCGGTAATATATTCCAAAGATATTCAAAATTATCTATACCCGGATATCCCTCGTGAGCATAATGCATCGCCATCCGATAGCGCATGCATTAACCCTAATGCATTCTAAATAACGTCGCGACGGTTTGTTGTGCATTTACTAAAGGAAGCATTGTAGGGTTGGACAGTTTGACGTGACTTGTGCCGATTATCAATTGAGGGCAGTATACATGAGTTTGTAAATGTCACTAAGAGATATGATGCGAATATTGTTACTGTTTTGTTTTTAGCAGACTTCTGTGATGTCGACTACAGTGATGGTCATGAGCTTACTATAAAAGATCAGCAAATCGAATAAAAAATATCTATTTAACTTAAACTATATACAGGCACTTTTGAATTGTCAAAGTAAGTATCTATCGAAAGCAAAAAGATAAAGCTACTGTGCCAGACACAAGGCATAATAACTGTGAAAGAACAGATAATGATTTGATCGAAATATAAGACAAAAATCTTCACCATTTGCTGCAGCTGTACTTCCTGTAAGACAAAATCTTAAGCTGCTTTGAAAATGGAAACCGCAACGAATACATAGGGAAAATATATAAACAAAACCCTGTATTATTATTGTTAGAAGAACTAGTTTAAGTGTACTAAAAATGCATGCAACTTGCAAGAAAACTGTCTTATTTCAAACATAATTAGTACAGGCATCGATCTCTGCGTTTTAGCGATTCCAGGATGCATGCAAATATAGCCTTTAATACCCTACACATTAATTCTCAAAGCAAAACAGATCCTATTAGTCTATAAATAAGGTAATATCTATAATAAACCTGGAACTCCACGTGCAGGGTAATCTGCTCGATCAACACTCAATCGATTGCAGGAATAGAATATATTTTATGAAAACGTGTTGCACTACCCACCTTTGTTATAACTCTAATAGAAATGCTACTGTTCTATTTTTAAAAAGTACTTCCTTTATTAACATGAAATCATCGTTGAATTATGAAATAATGCCGAGGCGACACATTTTCTGGCTTTTTTGTCACTTTAATTTGTCTTAGTTAACTACTAAGACAAATTAAAGTGACAAAAAAGCCCTTACTTAACTGGCCACCTCTAAAAAAAGATCCCATGCAGATACTGCTACCAAAAAAATAACATTATGAAACATTTTACAGCACTTCCATAAAACATGAAAAACAGCAATCTCCAAAAGTGTCGACGCACCACATCCGTATCGTAAACCAATAAATTAAAAGTTAATTAACGGAAAACCTCATAAAAGAGCATAGTTTTCACACTCAATAATAAAATGTGGCAGGTAATTAATATAGGAAAAACGATGTCAAAAGCCAACATGCAGTTGTGAAGGCGAAACAATTTGCCCGTCGATGCGTGCCGGTTTGACATTTAATTATTGCAGAGGGTAAGATGAATTGGCGCCCAGCGCGGGACCGGCAAAATGGCGGGTAGTATTTTTTTTGTTTGTTTCGATTTGACGCTGTTTGATGTGTGAGAGATGAGTGTGTCATGGGTTTTTATTATTGATATAGTAGTACTTTAAATCGTTAGAAAAATTACAGGAGAACGTTAGGTATGGATTCGATTAGATATATGTACTTCAGAAAGAGTAAAAAACTTGAAAACGGCTGGTTTTTTTTGCTTCGCTGTATTTATTTGTCATCGTCTCTAATTTTTGGATATATTATCTGTGTATAATATTTGGTCCACCACCTAACGTGAAAATAGGCAGACAGATTATCCAGTGGAATATGTGATCTAATTTGTCCAATTCCTTTCATTCGATTAATTAGTTACCGACTAGTATTCCAGCAATCCTACGTGTTTCTATTTATACCCTAACTAATCACAAAAGCCGAATCAAGCTTAGTATTTTACGGAGTACGAGCTCTGTTAAATCAAGCGTGTATAATAGAATCGGGAAAGCCATCAAATAGAGAATCTATTTTATGTCGATTCGTACCGGTTTGACGTTTAATTATTGCAACACGCAAGATGAATTGGCGCCCAACGCGGGACCGACGCGTTGTTTTGGTGGGAATAGAAATTGTAATAATTTTGTTTTGAAATAGCAAATTAACGCTATAATATTTATGATTGACTGTTGAATTGATGCTTCTTTATTCGACTGAAATACTTTCCAATGAGATGAAAATTAATGGTTCGCATTTTTATGAGTTAGGAAACAAAACAACTATTATGTTATGCTTAATAGATATTTCTTGACAGAAACGTTGTAAAGCTAACCTCAAGGACTTAGCTGATCTGCCGGGGCTGCGGAACTGTTCGAAAGAGATACCGCGGCCCTGGAACACAAAGGGCAAAGAACGAACATGGATGGGTTTTAGTCAGTAAAAGTCTGCCACTCCCTCCCACTCCACCCAGAGCGGGAGGAGTTATTTGATGATTTCCCAAAAGTATTTAGCAGACCGTTTAAATCATACAGCCTTTTCTTATTCACAAAGGGCAAAGATAAGTTTATTAGTACACAAAACACATATGAAATTGAAAACCTTTAGCAAATACCCTCAAAGGAAACGAGAAAATCCTAAGTACAACAGGATTCCGTATCGGAAACAATGCCAACACAAGATAGGAAGCTCCAAATCCGATTAAAACAAAGCTTCCGATGCAACTGATATCGATAGTTTGCTGTTGTTGTAATGTATGCCACTTAACTTTACTACATGTTATTTTATAAATGTTACAGTACCATGCTGAGATAGAGGCATTCTGGCCTCGTAGAGATCAATTTAGTTTAATGTATGTCTTATAATTAAGCTCGTGGCTTAATAATAACAGCCACTCGGGTCGATCTTTAGTATAAGCCGTGCTTGCCTAGGTTGGTCTGTGGATGGGTGACCACCCATTACATACCGAGTTTCCTCCTTGGCTCGGAAAGCACGTTAAGCCGTTGGTCCTGCCTGGGTATCATTTGTAGATCTTTGACAGTCGTTAGGTAGTCAGTGGCCCAAAAAGTCTGACAACCAGTCTTACCAAGAGGTATCGTATTACCCAGTACTAACTGGGTTGAGGAGGTCAGATAGGCAGTCGCTCCATGTAAAATACTGGTATTCGGCTGCATCCAGTTAGACTGGAAGCCGACCCCAACACAGTTGGGAAAAGGCTAGGCAGATGATGATGTATGTCTTATAATTTACTAGCGACCCGCCCCAGCTTCGCACGGGTGCAATGTAGATAATATACATATACAATATTTATATAAAACTTCCTCTTGATTCACTCTATCTATTGCTGCATTAAAATCCGTTGCGTAGTTTAGAAGATCTAAGCGTACAAACAGCGGGAGCGAATTTGTTTTGTACTATGTAAAGATTTTTTTTGTGTTGTTCTGTGCGACGCAAATATTTTTCTCTCTTTCTTTTTAAACTTGTGTCATACCTGGAAAGATGTTCTAGTCAAGTGTTTTATACAGATTAAGTCGTTAGTAATTGATGATAGCCAGGGCCGTCTTTAACCAATTGGAGTCCCTGGACATTTTAGAATAATGGGGCCAATTAGGTTATTTTTTTAATATTAAATTACTGGGCAAAATAGGACAGTTGGACAGAATAGGCTGTTTAAAAAAAAATTGTTCAAGGATACAATCCAATTTTAACAGAGCGAGAGGAGATAGTTTCTAAAATACACAATTTTGTTCTGATTTAAACCTTATCTCCATAAACAAACTAACAAAACACATTCACAAACACGCTTCCACATTAAACAATAATGTAACTGCAAATCCTTTACTAAACCAGAGATTCCCAGTTAAAACAACGCGAACGGATATACATAAAACATGGCCAGAGAGCGCGAGGATTTAAATTCAATTTACAGTAAGTTCGACTACCCACTTTCTGTGCCACTTATATTTAGGTTAGGAATGCTCTCAATGTTGAATCTTGCGGATGAATCTGTCTTAGCAACTCTAATCTTCTTTGCTCTGGCAACATTCCTTGGATCGTCTGAAGTTAGTCTTGCTAAGAAAGCAGTTAGTTCTGGTGCGTGATTGCTTTGTTCGTGGCAGACTGAGTTTCTGGTTTTACGTCTATGTTTCTTCTATAATCAAGTTAGTTGCTGAGTTGGTCCTGGGTTAAAAGCATTTTTCCAAATACCGTGTTTCTAACGTTTTTATT
Organism: Noctua pronuba; assembly: GCA_905220335.1. Lineage (NCBI taxonomy): Eukaryota > Metazoa > Arthropoda > Insecta > Lepidoptera > Noctuidae > Noctua > Noctua pronuba. The sequence continues at coordinate 10,326,179 of LR999918.1, forward strand.
TTTGCTTAAAGTCGTCACTTGTAAAAAGCTTTTGGAATACTGATTTTTCCTTCTATTTTAAAGGAAAGGTTATTTCAGCCAAATAATTTGTCTTCGAATCCCATATTTCGTTAATAAAAGGTGCGTCACTTATTTTTGATTTTGAAACCATCATTGTCTTGCTTGGACTGATTTTCCCAACTATGTTAAGGTCGGCTTCCAGTCTAACGAGGTACAGCTAAATAAAATATCAGAATTTTGCATGGAGCAACTGCCTATCTGATCTCCACAACCCTTACACGACATTCCTTGGTAAGGACTAATTGTCAGAATCTCGGGCTTCAGACTACACGTAACAATAGTAAAAAAAAAAACATTCAGTACACTTGCTTTTATAATATTTTCAAAAAGTTGCATCAAATCTTTAAGCGGTTAGCATAAAAACCAGGCCATATGTAAAAACTATGAAAATAAAAGTAAAAAGAGTGCTTCGTACTCCAAACAAGGTTTTCCATACATAAAACATGTGAGAGGATGGACGGACGTTCTCTCGGAGACTTTAAATCCGATTAGCGAACTACCCACATTCTGTTTTGCATGAGGGGTATGCTAGTAGCCCTGATTGTTTATTTCCTATTCCTTTTGATGGATATTGGTCAGGTTCAGTTACTTTTGATCTATCGAAAGTGAACTTATTTATTCTGGTGAAATATTTTGGAGGGTAGTTTGAAAAAAAAATCTAATATTCGGTTTAGTTTTTGAACTTAGTGCTACTGGAATTTTTGAGATTCATTTTTCGAGTGGGACCCATCGTTTACGTTAATGTAAATATACTGAAATTACATTTTTGAATATATTTTAAAAACGAGTTTGATAAAGTTAGTTAGTTAGTTTGATGTACAGAATGCTTGGTTGACGGCTTCGTGAAGGGTCCGTTTTCACCTTGTATACTGAAATCATATTTTTTGAACATATTTTAAAACGAGTTTGACGAAATTTCTGAGGAGGTCGTAGCTAAATAATTACAGCCGCTCGGATCGATTTTTAGGTTAAGCCGCGCTTGCCTAGGTTGGGTATCTTTTCTACATATATGTATGACAAAGATATTAAAAAGAAAGCCTCAAGTATAATATGAAACACGCGCGATAGCTCACATCCAGGCGCTCCCTCAGACTAAATCGGATTAGTCTCGTTTTGCAACTACCCACACACGTTTAAATTAATGTAGGTATCTGGTTAAAAGATTGAATTAGCATTGATTTCTGCTTTATCTTTTTTCTTTCTTATTATTTTATAGCTTTATTCCTTTCTTCGAATTTGAAATCAGAGCTACTATGTTATTTAATTGTTGTGTATCCACTTTGTTTATTTTTTATCTTTACCTAACTAATATCGTTTTTTATTTTTCTCTTTTCAGGTATGTTTAATGCTGTTTTATGAAAATCTTCGGTTGTGAGTAGAATATATACTATAACTTCTTATGTACATATTTCAGTTACTGATGTAAAAATCCGAATTTGTCCTACCTTAATATCTTACTTGCTCATCACCCCTCAACCCCCTTTAGGGGTAGTTTGGGATGTTAGTAATAACGGTCTTTATCTTTTACCTAAAGAAATATCAGTGCTAACTTTTATTTATGATAGAAATTTTATCCTGTAATTGCTTGAAGTTATAACTATCAAAAGTAAGAATTCTTAGCTTTGCTTTCTTTGACGGTTCTTTCTTCGTTCAAATTCGTGTCTATTGCATAGTAAAATGGTTGGATAAGTAATTACTTAAAGTCAAGTAATTACTTTAACTTGACAATAGATACCAGGGCCGCAGGGTAAATAGGTGTCCTAATCTAACGAATAATTTCTTATATAAAAAACTCATACAAACTATATTCCAGATTTACATAATTCGATAGACGATTTTCGAAAAATCGTCTGGTACGTTTCGCTTATTTGACTATTAAATTTATTTGTGGCAAATTTTGAGTTATTCGATTAACTAAAAATTTGGCATAAATGCAAGCAGTGAAATTCTCTCTTAAAAAGAACTACAAACCTATTTAAAAGGGACTATAGACGCTCCTCAAGCACCAATTTGTAACTTTACTAAAGAAAGGCTGATGCTGTCTCCTAGAAAACAAATGCACAACGGTTACCCCAAATCCCCTTCTCCATTTCAACTCGACGCTCCCCAATACAAGAACTCCGTATGAAATTTTCATGAAAGCAATTTCCCCGTAACGAACGAAGTAGACCCACCCGTTTCAGAGAAAACAGATAAGACACTCTATCTGTAGTGTCTTAAGTTTCTAATTAAATTTACATCACCCTGTTATCTTGGTGCATATCTGATGCAGTCGTGTTGGATCTTATTTCGTGCACAATAGAGATCTTTTTCCATTGTTTTGCGACGTTTAGCTGGTGTCGGATAGTGGTGTAAGGGTGGGGTCGTTTTGTACTTTGGCGGGAATTAATTTATTAATATTTTAGGATATAATTTGTAGTGTAGAATGTGTTTAGAAGATGGAGTAAATTTCTTCGAAAAAATTGACGGATAAGTTTTTGATTTTGACTCGCACTTTATAGACCGACCGCTTTAATTAGTCCTCGCGAAGCTATCAATTTATATGGAATATTTTAAATATCACGTATTAGTTCATAGTATCATACCTACGTGGATAATGGTTATTTTAAAGCAAATAACCTGAGGGATTTTGTTAGGACTTTATAGACGCTTAATGTGCCTTTGATGTGTCGAGGCGGAGGACTCATTAAAGCGGTCGGTCTATAGCTAAATTCTCTTTATTCTTGTTTCACGAAATCGTCCCCTAGTTGGAAAAAGCCTCAATTTACACATTTATTTTTAATTTCTACTTTTTCTTTAACTGTATTTCCCGCTCATAACTGGATTCTGATCTTTTGCTCTGTAATTTTTAATTCTGGATGTATCTACATATTTTTATTTCTTAAATTTAATCCGCTCCCGCTCTTACTGCGACCCTACCTTACGAAAGATAGCAGATCTAACTTAGTTAAAGTAGTTTATTTTACTTGATTCAAGTTCGGAGTCGTCACTCCAGCAATGACAAGGGATGTTTGTGCATTTGTTTAGTTGCACATTTTAGAACGATTTGAGGGTAGTCGTGGAATTATTTAACACTCTTCATTAGAAGGAGAGAGGAATCGCGTTGGGATGGAAATTAATGTTGTATGTGTGTTTCTGTTTTATAATTAATTGTGTGTTGTTTGAAGATTAGGTCTTGAGTTGATTGAAGATTTCGTTGCGCGTGTCTGTAGGTGTTGGATTTATACTCCTTTGTTCGAGCTAAGATAGTTGTTTGTATTATAAGCAAAATATAGAATAGTTGTTTGTATTAAATTCAACAGCATCTTAAACATTCGTCATTTAAAGTTTCATCATCTGCCTGCCTTTTCCCAACTAAATTGGGATCGGCTTCCAGTCTAACCGGATGCAGCTGAATACCAGTGTTTTACATGGAGCTACTGCCTATCTGATCTTCACAACCCAGTTAGTACTGGGTAATACGATACCCCTTGGTAAGACTGGTTGTCAGACTTTCGGGCCACTGACTGTGTGACCTGTAACGAATTTTAAAGATCGACAATTGACAGCTAAGACCAACGGCTTAGCGTATTTTCCGAGGCACGGAGGAAACTCAGTATAAAATGGGTGGTCAACCATCCTCGGAACAACCCAGGCAAGAGCGGCTTAACCTGTAGTTCGACCCGAGCGGCTGTTACTATTTAGCCACGAGCTCCTTAAGAGTCATTTAGAGTTTACTTTGTCTTAAATTGACCATAGCGTTCAGTATAAATGGACTAAGATGCTCACAGCGTCTCGCCCACATTTCCAATGCTACTAAATTGGAATGTACAGTGCCCGCATTGTATTTCATTGTTGCTGCCCAAGACAAGGACCCTTCCTAATTTGGACGGGTTGTGGTCACTCTGAACTGGGTATATTTATGGCAGCTACTTCGTTGGTTTACTGGTCCCAAATGCAACTGCTGAGCATGAGGACCTTCGTTGAGGTCTGGCAAAGTGTTAGTGACTTTTTCCACCAGTATTTTCTCAGTAGCCGCCTGGAATTTAGATTTGTGCCCGGTTGATGGCATTAGCCTCGTCCCATTTTGCATTTGACTCTACATTAAAATTGTGGGTGAAGTATGCGGCCGTTGATACGTTTTTAACCATATGAACATTGGGTTATTGATGTATGGTCCCAATTTTTATTTGTTTAATTTCGTACAGAACGGTCCTGTGAACGGGGCCTAAGCGTACACGCCTGCCTAACCGTCCGGGTATATATGCTTTATTTTATATCCCCTGTTTTAAACTTTCGCGGTTTTTACTACACGTACACTGTCAGTTACGGGAAATCTTCCGTGATAATCCATTTTTCTCAGCTCCCGATATCCCTCAGTCAGTCATCCCGCGATCATGGCGCTTGCAACAGCGTAGAAATATCGGGAGCTCAGAACGGAAGATATATCGTAAGGGACAGTATAAGTATAGTTCTTACATAATATACAGGGTGTAAACGGACACTTCACGAAGCCATCAACCAAGCATTCTGTAAATCAAACTAAGTCACCTTACGCAAAAATTGTTGCTGGGTAACGACTTTTTTTTTTTGGGGTAAAAAATCACGTTTTACGGTAAAACTGAATGTAACGCACTCAGAACTTGGTGCTGATGGATGCTTTAAATAGTAAACGGGTCATGGAGGTAATTGAAGTAAAGTTAAAACCTTAAAAAGTGGTATTTAAAAAAAAACTTGTGAAAAAATTGGAACTTTGACCTCCAATATCTCCGTAACTAGAAGGTTCCCAGGTATGAAGTAGAACAAAAAAATGTTCGCAATGAGGGAGAGAACAAGTGACTTCGGCTTCGTCAAAGGTCTTTTTACACCCTTTATATTTTATTACTTTTTGCATCACAATTGCCTACATATAAAACTAGAACACCTAGCATCAGCCCGGTACAGTAAAGTCCAGTCTGAAGCGCCGCGCCGACACAGCGGGTGCCACCGACGACCAAATTAAAACAAATGGTTCAACGCTACCAAGTTTAGTGTGCGGTCTTATCTATCCCGACTTCTATGGATACCATGAGTTGAGGGGGTTTCCAAATAATAGAGGGGTCGTAATTTTTCAATAACCTTATAACATAATATCACGCCGTAATCCCCGAAGGGTTAGCAGAGGTGTTCTCATTAGTACACCCATATTTCGCCAGGTATGTTTAACTACCATGTAATAGGGGGCGAGCCTATTGCCATCAACCGGGCATAAATTCAAACTCCGTGGTTGCTACTGAGAAATTCCTGATGGAAAAATCCAGTAACACTTTACAATACCCTTATATCCTTAAAAAAATACGAGTCAGACGCTCGAAGTTTTGTTAAGCAGTCTTACTAAGGGGTATGTATCGGTGTTACTCAATAACTGTGTTGTAGAGGTCAGATAGGCAGTCGCTCCATGTTAAATACTGGTATTCATCAGTATGCATGAGGTTAGACTGGAAGCCGACACAAACACATTTGGGAATGAATGAATGAATCAATGAATTGGGAGCTGATTGTCAACCCGACTTGGACAGATGATGAGTCTCAAATTTACCTACATTTATCTTACTAATATTATAACGAGGAAAGATTTGTATTTTTGTGTGTGTATGTTTGTAATGAATAAACTCAAATATAATATTATAAAGAGGAAAGATTTGTATTTTTGAGTGTGTATGTTTGTAATGATTAAACTCAAAAACTACTGGGCCGATTTCCAAAATTTTTTCACCATTAGAAAGCTACATTATCCCTGAGTAACATAGGCTATATATTAACCCAAAATGTTTAAAAAATAAATGTCCACTCGTGCAAAGCCGTGACGGGCCGCTAGTTCAGTTATAAAAGGAAGCCTTTATAATTTAGCCAAAAATGGACTATAACAAACAAATTCCATCACAAGTTTTTAAACTGGCATTGACACTAACATTATCATTAACTCAAGAAACGGAAACTCAAATAAAAAAAGGTAAATATCCCGTTTCTAGAGTTAATGATAAATTCCATCACATCGACTCTCAAATAAAATAATCCAGTAAATGATTTGTTTCTTTCAAAAAATCATTCCTATGGCATGGAACTTTTATGTCTCCTGAAACTCCTGTTAGCCTGGTCACTGTACTGGTATAATATCAGATGATAGTACCTACAGCGGCGGTCGCATCCTGCCGCAGGGAGCTTAGTTTATTGGCACTATTAATAGACAAAGCCTGGAGTTTTAGCTAGCTAGAATTTTTGTAAACAATGTTAATATTGCCATCGATAGAGTACGCGGAGATGTCAGCATCAGTATACCAGCTTTTTACCTGTTATGTTATAACGTGACGTAATATCACGCCTACAAACTTCGAGTGGTTAGGCAGAGTTGTTATAGCAGGTTACTTCATTCTGCCAGTTATGTTCAAATCCCGTTGACAGGGGCGATCCTATTGATATAACCGAGCACAAATCCAGACTCCACGTTGCTACTGAAAGACTCAATAACATTTTTCCCGACCTGGGAATCGAAACCAATCTAAGCAATCTAGTTTGCGCTCGCAACCACTATCAAGCCGTTACCATTAGGCCACCGGTACTCAAACAATTAATCTTTAATCTTTATTCATTTATATAAAAACAAATTGCAGTACATGTAACAGATTTCACTATGTAGGTAATATTAAATCTCTGGCAATCAGGTGGGTGACGTGCTGTTCTCCTTGCTATAGCCTATATTAAGAAGTAACAGTGCCGATCCCCTCTAATTGTATTCCTACAATTTTTTTTTTACAATTTCAATTCAAACGAACTTCAATAATAAATTACCCCACTCACAAAATCATTGTATTTAAAACACAACTCAGTACAAACTGACCACTATCTTCATCAAAACCTTTCTCAAACACATTTGTGTAGTTTTCTCACTAAAACCTATTAAAAGACAATATTATATCAAGATCTTTCGCAACCTCCTTTATTTTCTGCCATAACTGCACTCGACTGGAGTCGGGACTTATATGTGTTATTAAACTAATACCTAACATAGCATTCTGTGAGTAGTAGAAACAGGAACTGTCCCACAGAGCACGGAGACGGCATTATTGGACACAGTCGGGCGGCAAAAGTGAATACCTATATTATACAATATAACTAGCTTTTGTCCGCGGCTTCGCTTGCTTTAGAATTTAACAATCAATTCGGGTTGTACTCAGCTTGTCAATCAAACATGATTCGAAAGAGACGTGGCGCCATCTATTATCATAAGAACGTTATTGATGTTTTCCTCGGCAACAGTTCTTTTTTCGGGATGAAAGATATGTCTGTTTCTGTACACTTGACAACGGAGATTCAAAATTTCAGGATGTTTGGTTCCGTGGTTTAAGCGTGAAAAGCGACAAACGAACTTACTTTCGCATTTATAATATTATTAATTAAAGTGATTTTATTTTGACCTATTATTATTTTATTATTACATTATGGGTTTCGTAAGTAGGTACAGTCAGTTCTGTTAATATCATTCTGTATTTAACCATAGTAACTTTCAGTTGACTAACATTTTTAGTGTATTTTCGTTAGCTGATTTTTTTTCTTGTAAGTTAGTATCTAATGCGTTTTACTTATTTTTTTTTACCATTGTCCTTTTTTTGGGGGTCTGAATGATTTCTAAAAGTTTGTCCATCTATTTTAATGGGACCTTATAAAGGCCGTAAATAGACCCTTAACGAAGCCGAAAGGCACTTGTTCTCCCCATTATTGCAATATTTTTTTTGTCATAGACCATACCTGGGAGCCTTCTAGTTACGGAGTTATTGGGGGTCAAAGTTCCAACTTTTTCACAAGTTTTTTTTAATACAATTTTAAGGTTATAACTACTTTAAATACCTCCACGACTCCTGTATCCTCCTGTACTATTCATTGCATCGATCAGCACAATGTTTTGAGTGCGTTATATTGAGTCTTAACGTAAACCGCGATTTTTCACCCCAAAAAAAAAGTCGTTTCTCAGCAATAATTTTTACGTAAAGTTACTTAGTTTGATGTACAGAATGCTTGGCTAACGGCTTCGTGAAGGGTCTGTTTACACCCTATATAAATGTTTTCGAAGTTAAATGAGTAAGAATCGTAGCAGATGGTGTTGGTAACCTGTAGTTTCTGCCTACCCTCTGCCTACCTTTGTAAAAAGCCGTGACTGTATGCATGTATGGACTGCCGTCTCTAGACACTACCGATTCCGTGGTCTGTGAACTGTCATCTAGTTTTATTGTATAGATTACAACGAGTGATGCCGAATGCTCTGTGGGTGTTCTGGTCGTACTTTTCATGAGATCTGGCTTTAAAATTGTGGTGCTGGGTTAAATAATGGTGTGCTGGCTACTCATATGTTTTATTTTGAAGATATGTTTAAGTTTCGGAAACAGCCAAAACACTGTTTTAAGCTTTAACGGTTTACAACTGAACTTATACCGTCACATACGGGATATCTTCCGTGATTATTTATTATTTTGAGGTCCCGATATTTCGACGCTGTAGCAAGCGCCTTGATCGCGGGTTGACTGGAGAATGCGGGAAACGGATACGAAAGAAAAAACGGAACACGGAAGATATCCCGTAAGTGACAGTATAATTTTAACAACCAAAACGATTGTAAGTGCCTGTTTTTCTCCTAAGTTTTAGCCCATCATAAAGCCCGAATTTACCAAGTAAATAGAAGTCCCAAGAAATAGAAGGGAGAGCCTTTTGCCATCAACTGGGCCAAAACCCTATTCTGGATTGTTTCTTAGAAATTAACTTGAACCCACGAATATTTTTTGGAAATTGAACTTTGGTCGACGCATTCAGAGATTCTATTGTTTTGACAAAATGTTTTTATTAAAACACTTTTAGTTGTTTTTCTTTTTATTAGACAAAAAAATAGGCTACCTCATTTGGGTAAATCAAAACAAAGCAGGTACTTAGGTACAGATAATTCCAAAAATAATGAAATTTTTTAAATTAAAATCTTTAAATTCTTTATTAAAAAAAACTCAATTCACTTTTAAAGACGATTTCTTAATATCTCACTAGGGGTGATCATCCCCTTTTCCCTCCAAAACAGATAATTAATCACATCTGCCTTCAACATTCACGAAATTTACGATTTTTATTAAAAACTTTTTTGTTAATACCGTCGTTTACCTTCGCCGTAGCAGTTTAGGGTTTTATACTTTTCGTGTATATTTTCTCAAAAAGAAATCTGGTAAAATGATTATTTAGTTATTGTCTTAAAGAAAAGAAACTGAAAAAGTGTTTCACAAATACAAAAAATAAAGGTTATGTGTAGACCTTAACGAAGCAAAGAGGCACGTGTGTGCACGTGCACGAGTCCCGTCACGTAAAAAGAACGCTGAGCGACAGTGGAGGGGATGTGTTTGTGCACGTTATACAGTCGCGTCCTAAAGTACTAAGCTATTGTTTTATAATATAAGTGTAGTTGTTTCATTCATAGGTAGGTTTTTTCATAGGTACTTTACCAGCTACTTAGTACTTTGGAAAAGGCTGGAATAAAAAAATTGAGAACGTTTATTTGAGCGGTCAGCGTTCTTTTTACGTGACGGGAACTATACCCGTCATTGTGATATTTTTATTTTGTTCTGGAACTTTAAATTCCGTAGCTTAGCAGATCTCTGTATTTTCAAATGATATCTAGTGCCAAGATTATTAGGTAGGTCTGTATAATTAGTCAACAATTGTAAAAAAAAAAATTGATTATTATTCATGCTTTAATCACATTCTTGCCTAACCCTTGTCTTACAACTATGTTGAGGTCGTGTAACCGGATGCAGCTGAATACCAGTTATTCTCATGGAGCGGTTACCTATCTGACTTCTACTACCCATGTTTATTTATTTATTTATTTATTTAAACTTCATGTACAAAAGTGGTACATAGGCGGATAATACGAAACCACTATGGCAATACAGGTTATGACGACAGTCAAAGATCTTCAAATGACAGGCTGGACCATCTGTTAATGTGTAATGTGCTTTTCAAGGCACTGTTGCGTGTCCGTATGTAATGGTTAGTCACCCATCCACGGACCGACCTTGGCAAGCTTTTTCTGCTCAGTTCTCTTTACCGACACCCAGAAAAACTAAAACAGTTGCGTCTAAAAACTGCACATACCAAAAACGTATAAATTTTTATCACCCCTATAATATCAGATCACGATTCAATTTACTCGAGATGGCAATCTTTTTACGACTGTGTCATAATAAAATCATCTTTATTATGATAGTTATAATGCTCATTATAGCGTACATTTATTGGCAGATAACGCATGATTTTTGTTCCATATCGATTAGGTTTATGGTCGATTTTATGGGTCAGATTAAGTTTACCATCTGGATTCCGTGGATACAAAATCTTCTCCAGATGGTACTATGACGTAACATCACGCCTGTAATCCCCAAAAGGTAAGGCAGAGATGTATTTAATAGTAGACCCACATTTCGCCAGTTATGTTTACATCCCATGTAATAGGGGCGAACCTAATGGCATCAACCGGGCACAAATCCAGACTCCGTGGAAGCTACTGAGAAATTCCTGATGGAAAAACCCAATAACACTTTTCCTGACCTGGGAATCGAACCCAGGGCCTCATGCTCAGCATTAACGACCAACGCGGCAATTTGGTTCGATGATGTGCACAATTGGGTAGTTCCCGCGAATTTCCGAAATACTTGTCCTCGCAGTTAAAACAAAAAACATATTTTGCAAATCTTAGATGTCTACAAGCTGCTGTCCTATTTAAATGAAGCAGAGACGAGCGAAGCGGATAGAAGTATGGAAATCGACCAATCACATGGTTGCATCAAATTGCTGTTCTCCTGTGATTGGTCGAAACACATCGCTCCGCTCTGGTGGAAACCGTCTCATAAATGCCAAAGTAACTCCGTCTGCCTGTTCCACGCCTTATCGGCTGAACGGATTTTGATGAAATATGGCACACAAATAAACCGTGAGGTTAGTACATAGGACTTTTATCTCGCTAGTGCCTAGGACAATTTCCATATTTCACACGAGCGAAATAGCGGGCAAAAGCCAGTTTCCATATAAAACAACTCAAGTTCTTCTAAATTTAATAATCTGAATTCACGCCCAATTTGCCCTCCACACATACCATTCCTCAAAAAGTATTGCCTCCTTATCCATACCTCCTACACGTAAGAAATGACGAAGCAAATCCTACCAATAAAGAATCACATTCTGCGATACTAATATAACGTGGAGAGAGGTCAAGCGATCCCCTTACATGACTTGCGTGAAGGTGTAAGGCATTTTGCGATGACGTGCCGATTTGTAAAGGAAAAATTTGTAACGAGGGGTTTGTGAAGAAATTGGGGAGATTTTTTACCTGATGAATGATGGAAGAGAGCATGCGAAGATAGGGCGGATGAAGGATCAATAAAACTAGTTCGGACACGTTGTGGACCAGCTGAGGATACCGGACTCTTCATCTTCTTAGCGTGTCGATGACAATCTAAATGCAGTCGGCTCGGGAATTTGGCGACGACTTTGGCACTTTCAGCAGCGTCCATCAGCTCCTATCATGTGCAAACAACGAAACGAAATCAAGAGTCCAATCGTTCGTATAGTTTCACCGCATTTACACTCCAGGGCAGAGTCATCTATGAATCTCCACCTGAATAGGTTTTCCTTGCTTTGGAAAACCCGTGTCCGGAGTGTATTTAAACACTTACATGTCAGCTTTGGGCCCTCAGAAACTGACATATATTCAGTAAGTATCTAGCCGTGTCCGGAGCCGCATCCGCAATTTTCTGTACTGCCTTTGCTGAACCCTGAGATGAACAGAAGACGAAAAGTCTATACCAACCGTGACCATATTTTTAGGCGAAACACGTCCATTGCTTGACACAGATCTTCCGCAAGCATCACATCTTTGACTGGTTCTGTGCGTCTTGTGTCCATCGGTTACCTGCTACCTTCATAGGGTAGTTGGTCCACCTCGTGGAAGACCTACCTACCCTTACGTAGACCTGTCTTCTGGTACGCGGATGCCAATACTCGACTCTCTTGTGTCTCGCAATAAAGGATCCTATTAACTATAAAGCAAACACTGCTAAAATAAAAACAATTTCATCTTCCTAGCTTCAAATGGAAACCCACAAATAGCCTCTGTTCTAGATAGAATAAATCAAAGTCCTATTTGAATGTTCCTGTCTCATAATACCGACAGATGGTTTATAAATGCAGCTCCCAGTTAGCTGAGCTAATAGACTGGATGTCAGCCTGTCTGTGTGTCAAAATGTACCTAGAATAGAGGCAAATAACTCCCGGAATTAGCGGAATAATTAAATCTTTTGTCCAGAAATATTAGCCGTCTTAAAAATGTGACTCTTTCTCATTAATTCTAGAAGGATCTAGTTTAGCCCTGATCATTCATGCAGGCTTTCTAGATACTGATAGCCTGCGTCATCCCACTGCTGGGCAAAGGCCTCCCCATGCCTTTCAGTTCTTTCGATCCAGGGCTAATGTGGACCACTGGTTGTTGTTTTGTCCAGCTCGTCCCGCCATCTTATACGAGGTCTACCGCGACGGCTTGTGGCTGTGTCAGGGCTCCAGAAAATGGCTATTAGAGTCTATAAGGCTTTTTAGAAGTCATTGAAATTATTGATAATGACAAAATGAACTTCCCCATTCTATCAAACTTATTCCAGTATTTAGGGTCGGTGCTGTACGTTTATTTCTTTCCGTTTCTCTAACAACCTTCATCTTAGTGCCCACTTTATTTTTAGCTAGCCCATTGTCTACCATTTCTCTACCCTTCCTCTTGTTCGTCTGTCTATATAGTCGTCTATCCTGATTCGAACTCTTATTCCTCCACATCACATCATCTGCCTAGCTTTTTCCCAACTATATTGGGGTCGGCTTCCAGTCTAACCGGATGCAGTTTGTATTTTGTCTGTCTATCTTATCTCCACAACCCAGTTAGTACTGGGTAATACGATACCCCTTGGTAAGGCCGGTTGTCAGACTTTCGGGCCACTGACTGCCAGTAACGACTGTCAAAGATCTACAAATGGCAGCCGAGACCTTAACGTGCTTTGCGAGACACGAAGAAAATTCAGTATGTTATAGGCGGTCACCCATCCACGGACCAACCTAGGCAAGCGCGGCTTAACCTGACGATCGACCCGTGCGACTATTATTATCACTTAATAGTAATCTAAACCAAACAATTTGAACGTCAGCCAGTCAGTACTTTAGTAGCAACAATGTGTCACTGGTACTAACAGTGCACTAAACATCTTTGAACGTGTTGTCTTGATTTATTGCACTGACGAAGTGGCACTGGGTACTTCTAGTGCCGGAGTGATGGTACTTTGTGATTTGAGGATAGTGGCTTTGATTTGTTTTACTTTGTTGCTGTCGCGGATTAGTCAGTAATTTTTAGATCTAACATGCCTTTTCTATGGTAATTGCCCGAGATTTCGGTGGGGGTTTGAACTCGGGGAGGGGGGGGGGGTGAGAGACACTAGGTTAAGCGGCCTGTGCGTGCTCAGTGTTCACGGAAAAAGAGTAGAGGAGGTCACAAAATGTATTGACAAGGTGATGAACAAGCCTGTACAGCATCCTACCCGCTAAAAATAATAATCTTTTCTAAGTATTTCTTTCGCCAAGGCACCCTGCTGCCGGCACTCATGTCTGTTCCACAATTTCTAAGCCGCTGAAGCCGCGAGCAAAAGCTACGAACTTATATTTAACTAGCAGCCCGTCCCGGCTTCGCACGGGTGCACATTTATTTTCCCGTAATTCCCCCCCCCATTTGTTTTTCTAGTAATAAATATAGCCTATGTTACTCAGGGTGAATGTAGCTTTCTAATGGTGAAAAAAAAATTGAAATCGGCACAGTAGTTTTTGAGTTTATTCATTACAAACATACACACACACACACAAATACAAATCTTTTCTCTTTATAATATTAGTGTAGATAAATGAAATAGAAACGGAAAGTTCACAATGCTATTGTTTTAAAGCTAATTAATATAACTTGACATTAAAAAAATATAAAAATATAATATCAAAGACTTCTTTATCAAAAGCACAGCAGCTGAGGATATATAATTATATAATTAGCTTTTGCCCGAGGTTCCGCTCGCAGGAAATTGCAAATTAAACCACGGGAGTGTGCTACCAGGACAAAAAGTTCTAACCCTAGTCATGTAGGTAGGCATGCCAAATTCCATAGGAAAACATTTTCAGATTTATTCTTCTTCTTCGTCGTGTTGATGATTTCCCCTTTAATTAAATTTGTTTTATCCAAAACTCTGCCACCTCGACGGCGTTGGTGGTGACCTCGGACAGGTCCCTCAAAGTGCACGTGGAACCACACATAGTGCATGATAGGAGGTGAGCCATAGTTTGCTCTGAGGCACCGCAGTCACACATGGCTTCATCGGAATACCCCCACCGGACCAGGTTGTATCTGCAGCGCCCCACCTGGCTTCGCAATCGGTTTAGGGTCTTCCAGGTGGGCCATGGCAGCAGGTGTCCCGGTAAGAGTCTTTCCACAACTTCAATATAATGTGTCGGAGGGGGATGTCGTAGGAGCCACAGCTGTTTTTTTGCTTCAATAGCCCTGTTGTTGTACTAATTCATTAGTCGACCTAAGGAAGCTCTTCCGACTCCTCAGCCAGCCTCTTGGCGTCTCCATATTATACAGAGGGTGGCGTCGAGATTTATTATAAATATTAGGCTCTTAATACCGACACCTTTCCTTCTTCCCTGTTTAATCACAACATTGTATTCTCAGTGTTTCTCAAACTTTGTAACGCACGACCCCCAGGAGACGTCATACATGTCCCCTGTGACGTCACGACGTAGCTCGCGCCGCCATTTAATATTTATTGTCGCCAATTTGATGTTAAATTGGCCGTGCGTGTGATAAGGGGCTTTCTGTTTGTGTTTTGAAGATGGAATGTGTGTAGGTGTGATATTGTTTTGTTTGGAGTAACCTTAGCTGAATGTGACGTGGTGACCTGGGCTTGTTAGTGAAATCATTGCCAGTAGTAAATAATCTCATCATCTGCCTAGCCTTTTCACAACTATGTTGGGGTCGGCTTCCAGTCAACTGAATTCAGCTGAATACCAGTACTTTACATGGAGCGACTGCCTATCTGATCTTACCCAGTTAGTACTTGCTGTCATTTTCAGGCCACTGACTACCTGTAACGAAGTGTCAAAATCTATCTATGGTGCTAATATATATTATAATAAATAGAAAAATAAGATTACGTAATTTAGTTTAAGTACAGGAAGATGATGAAAATGATAATTAATTAATAAAGGTCACCAACTGCTTTTGTGTAAAAAATATCTTAATGGGAATAGGAAACTATTAGTCATGGTCTTATACAGATAATCGCCGTTTTTCATCGTTCTTGAATAAGTAGTACACACTAGACTGCCCTTAAGCATCTGTACACACCTTTAAGTCTTGGTAAACTTACTTCCAAAAAGGTGCTTCCTAATGAAAGCAATATTGAATGGAAAATGGCAATTAACATCATACTGGATTAATAAAAGTGCCGTTATGATTGAGCTGACAAAGAGATGGTGATGCTGATCCTCCTCACGTAATAAAAGGGTTACCTATAAGTAACATAACATAACGTAATCCCCAAAGTGTGACGCAGAGGTGTACCTAATGGAACCCACATTTTGTCAGTTATGTTTAAGTCCCATGTGATAGGGAGCGTGCCTATTGCCATCAACCGGGCGCTAATTCAGACACCGTGGCTGCTACTGCCACACCTGGGAATCGAACCCAGAACCTCTTGCTAAAAAAAAAAAACACTTCAATTTCACTATCAAACGAACTCTTCTCTTCAATACTTTCTTTCCGAAATTATTGCCCTACTTTGAGAACCACAGTCTTTACCTATTTTATTTTCTTCAAAAACGTTCGCAATCTAATTTCCTCCCCGATGGTGCTAATATATTCAGAATATTAAAACGTATTTATCACTCTGATTCCGAACGGTACGCTTCTAATATTCTAATAATTCTTTCCTGTTTTATTCGATTTCCTTTACGGAATATATTTTATCTGAAATACCCTTATTAGGTATGGTAATGAGTGAGAATTGATTGGCGATTTATTGAAGATGATTTTTTGCAATATTTTCGGTGATTTCAGCAGATTTGAGAATGGTTTTATATTTTTTGGAAATGAAATTTTTGGCCACAAATTGTGTTCGTAATGGGGATGTATTTATTCGATAGTGCTGTTTATTCGATATCTTAAAACATTGTGTCTCTTGACACACCCACGACCAACGGTTTAACGAGCTTTCTGAGGCACGGAGGAAACTCGGTATGTAATGGGTGGTCACCCATCCACAGACCAACCTAGGCAAGCACGGTTTAACCTAAAGATCGACCCGAGCGGCTGTTATTATTTAGCCACGAGCTCCTCTTCCACTTCTCCTTATAATAGGTCAATAACAGAGAGTTGGTCTGTGGACCTCAGAACCAGGACACCAGTCGTTAAGTCAAGACAAAGAGACAGCTTAGTCCTAAAACATTTTCTCACTTGTCACAAAACGTCGACTCATCTCGCACTGGACGAATGAGTGACACGACTTTTTACGCTAGTTCCCACAAAATTGCTCAGTAGTTCGTTCAAAATCGCTTGCTCAGCTCAATTGTGATTGATAGTACTCAATCAATCAGTTCGATTGACTGGCGTTAATGTTGAGAGCGATTGCTTTCAATCATTATGTGTGAAAAGATATTTTTGTGCAGTTTTTGGGAGAGAGTAAAAAGTACTGTGTACACAGAGAGCTGGAGATCTGTGTTTCCGTATTTTACGTATCCATTGGAAGCTATGGAAATCCAGAATTCATGAATCTGTTTTGTCAAAATGTATAATAAATTAGATTTTTATAGATTTAGCTTCGCTGTCATCTACACTAATATTATAAAGAGGAAAGATTTGTATTTTTGTGTGTGTGTGTGTGTGTGTATGTATGTTTTTAATGATGATTTCAAAAATGTTTTCACCATTAGAAAGCTACATTATCCCTGAGTAACATAGGCTATATTTATAATCGCAAAAAAAAAATGTCCACCCGTGCAAAGCCGGGACGGGCCGCTAGTAATCCATATAAAGATTGCTGCAAAAACACAAGAACATCATCTGCCTAGCCTTTTCCCTACTATATTGGGGTCGGCTTCCAGTCTAACCGGATGCAGCTGAATACCAGTATTTTACATGGAGCGACTGCCTATCTGACCTCCACAACCCAGTTAGTACTGGGTAATACGATACCCCTTGGTAAGACTGGTTGTCAGACTTTTTGGGCCACTGACTACCTAACGACTCTCAAAGATCTATAAATGACGCCCGGGACCAACGGCTTAGCATGCTTTCCGACGCACGGAGGAAACTCGGTATGTAATGGGTGGTCACCTATCCACAGACCAACTTAGGCAAGCACGGCTTAACCTAAAGATCGACCCGAGCGGCTGTTATTATTTAGCCACGAGCTCCTCCACAAAACACAAGAACGGTTAATTTAATTAGGACGCAAATACGAGGACAAAAATATGTGATAGTAAGATAACCATTCATTAATTTTCTACTCACAAAAAGAAACTATGCAGCTCAAAAAATAGCAACTTTAAAAAAAAGAAAATACATTTTCACAAAACATTTCATTCACTCTTGCAACAGCTTTCAAACAAGAAACACGTATTTACTACTGCAGTTGTACACTCAGAAGCTTTTGTAAAATGTAATTTATATTTAACAAACGACAAATTATCACTTTGGCCGCGTATTCGGAAAGTTGCCAATACGACTCAATTGCTTTTACGACATGTTCGATGAAAACACAGAGTTTAGAATGAATGGAGAGATCATTGTGCTGGTAAAATGCGAATGAAATACGGTAATACTTTGTGGTAATTACGTTTTGTTCGTAACAAGGTACTGTGGTCACTAATGCATTTGGCAAGCGTGGTAGTGTAGGTAAAATTGATGTGCTTGTATAGTGAAGCATTATTATGAGATATGAAGCTTTGAGATTTTGGCAATAAGGCACTTGTCAATACACTGATGAAGCTTTTTTTATTGTGACAGGTTCGTCACTCTATTCCCAAACCTAGAAAGCTAAAATTAACAGTGGTGACCACCAGAAAATCGCCGAGACAATGAAGCTCGACGAAGTCCCGGATGAATAATTTAACTATCCGCAAGGAAATTAATCAAAAATGAATAGCGGAGGGGTAGGACTGGCGAAGCTGACTATGAGTACATTAACGTTCTTATTTTGAATATGTCAAAATTATACAACGACAGTGTCTTTCTTTGCTCTTCACCAATTTATCTCTGAGTTCTGTATTCCTGGTTTCTGCGCTAAAGTTGAGAACTTGTCAAATTCTACTTATCTATCTCTTAAAGTGAAAGCCCACGAAATTTCACGATGCTAGAGTTTGACAAATAACTTAACGATTCAAAAATCCAGTGTTAGTCCACAACATTCGATTGCGAAGCAGCTGAAGCACTCCATTGCTTAGCTACTCCGTGGAATAAAATGCTCGAATTAATCCGACTGTAATGATACGCCGTATTTCAGGTTAATTATACGTTACGGTTACGATCATTGTTATTTGCGTATTATTTTGCGTTTTTAAGATTGCGGTTTGCCATTTTATTGTGTTGGAGGTAATTTGCTGTCTATTTTTAAGGCATAAACAGAAATAAATTGTGTGTAATTAAACGTAGCTGTGTGATTGCTACCAACCCGCACTGGATACGCGTAGTGGATAATGGCCCACACGCTCTCATGGAGGGGAGGCCTATGTTCCAGCATTGGGAACGTTATAGGCTTATCATGCTTTGTGATTGACTTGAATTGACATTGAATATTAGCACTTTGACAATAATAAACACTTTCCACACTAGCTTTTACTTTTACTTTTTACTATAGCAACAGAAATCTATGTTGTGTTCGGCTTTTAGTCTAGCATTCCACATGGAGCGACTCTCTGAGAAGAGCCGAGAGAAGAGAAAAGTTTAATTTTACACAATAGAGTAAAATGAAACTTCTGGTCAAAAATTGTGTATGAAGAAACAACAACTATAAGACTAGCAAGCAAAATTAAATAAAAACAGCAGTAGAAAATTCAATCTTAGCAAAAGCTTCATATAACAAGATGCATATAAGTTCACAAAGAAATAAAATTAAAACTTAACAGATATAAAGTCAGAATAACCATTCCCCAAAGGGGAGTACAGTACATATTTCATCACTCGTACAAGTATACTTTAGTAACTGAATACTATTTAAAGGTTCGTTTACACGAGCAACTTAAATTGCCCTAGCAAGAGGACAACAAGCATTTTTTTGAGATGCCGATGGTTGAGGAAATCTGGAATTAATTTTTACCCGATTGAGGTATCATTAGATTCGTCTCAAAAACGCAAGTATCTTTCGATATAAATAATAAAAAATGGCGGATTTTTGACGTTAATATTAATTTATTAAGTCGTTAATATTTTTTTTCAACCAAACCTATCGCATAGGGTATCAAAATGAAGGAAATTAAAAAGAGATTACATACATACAATTGTAGTCGGGTTTAATTTAATTTTACTTGTTATTAAAATAAGTCTGAAATTGCCAATCTGCCGAAGAATGTCCATGGTTTCTCTGGTTGGTAAAAAGCCTTTCAGTGGGACAATATTAAGCTGATATAATTATACAAAATTAAAGCAATCATGGGATATTATTAGGAATCCATCTTAACTTAATTATTTTGTATTAACATAAATATACCCACACTTCCAACCCTCTCCTACCTTATGTGTACAGTAAACCTATTAGATTTGTCGCCGGGCAATAAATTCCTCAGAAATTGCCCGTGTAAGCACAGCTTTAGAACCGAAGGCGATGCATCGTGACTCGAGTGCGCACTGTGTGTTTTTATAAAAGGATGCGATGCGGCGTGAATCTTGAAATCCCATCCGAACCCTGTCTTGAAGCACAATAAACGTGCAGCTTATGGTTGAGCTGGTGTAAGTTATGGGCGATAGCGATTTCATCCTTTTATGATGAACTGCGTAGTAACGTTAAATGACAGCTACAGCTGCATTGGCTTGAAAGACAACGCTGCCAAAATCAAATTTACGGCTACTCTAGCAGAACATAGCTGTCTGAAAAAGCCACAATTTTAACCAACAACCTCACCAAAATGCACCTGCTAACTCAAAAACAAACCAAAATCAAAAGTTATTTATTTCAACTTCACTGAGAATCCGCACTTTTTGTCCATCGAGAAGAACAAAACGCCTGTCTTTCGCCGCTCTTCACTGATCCTGTATGACTAACAGTGTCCAGCATATTGTCAAACGTTGTCTCCTTCTCCGTGTCGCTAGCACGGCAGTATTTTGTTCGCCCAAAACTTCGCCAGTTCCACATCGTCTTCGGTGGCAGCACAGAGGTCACTTTGCCTACATATTTCGGGGCTCAATACACATTGTGATAACTCTGTACTATTTTAAATCGCGCCACGTTGATTTAACCCTTCCAGAACTGACTTTTTCTATTTTCTCGAGCGTATTTAAGTAAATTTTCTATGTTATAATAGGCAATAAGAACTAGGAAAAAAATAATAAAAAAAATCCTGGGAGGCAAGTTTTTGAGAAAAACTCGGTTTTCTTTATGTGCACAAATGTGCCCATCCGGCTTTAATTATAATTTAGATTTTATTATATTTTATGTCCTCAATTGTGGACGCCAGGTCTGAAAGGGTTAACTCGCCCCCGCCTCCGCCTATGGCATGCACCGCACTGATCTCACAAGAGGCGTTCGCTAATGTCACGCCGCTCGCCTGGCTTCTGACAAGTTCGTGTGTTATGATATGCACTGTTAGCTCGGGTTTTAGTATAATTTTACTGTTCTGGAAGTTTCCTAGTATATCTGGATTTTTCAAATAAAATCTCCACGGGCTTAGCTTTATTGTGGACGTAAACAGAAGATTGCGAGAAAGACTTGAATAAGAAATAGATAGCTAGATAGATAGATAAATCATTTATTTAGTGCACACAAAGACGTAGCACAACACACAGAAGCACAATTAAATAATAAAAATGACACGTCTATATAACTATATAAAAACAAGGTGCCGATATACAAAAAGAAAAACATATTTACGAAAGAAGTATAGTAACACCATGACATACTTCATATCAAATAACGAGTATACAAGGTGCGGTATGCGTCTCAAGACTATAAGACTATCATCTATATATCCCTGGTATGTGCAAGCAAATGTTGTTGTGTAGGCTGCAGTTGGTTGATTACATTACTTTTAATGGTTACCTTGACTTTTCTTTTGAAGAATTGGGGAAAGTAAATACGCCGCGTACAGAGAGAGTATTCAACTTAAATCTATCAGAAGTCATCGGTTTTATCAGAAAATTTGTACACACTGTGCAAAGCATAATCAGCCTTCATTTCTCTCTATGAGAGGGTATGGGCTAGAATCCACCACAAAATTAGCAATTGCCAGTGATGTGCTGTGGGCTCCCCATAGCACAGCATCATGCTGAGTGGTAACCTGCTTGTCGCAGTCACGACGTGCAGGATGTAAACGTATTTTTTTCTTTTTTTTGTCCCGTCCTGTTGAAATTATAAATATTTGTTATGCGTTGTACCTACCTATGTTTATTGTATTATATCATACAAAATGACATGTCCCGGACAAATAAATATTTTTTCTTTCTTTCTTTCAATTAACTGTAAAGAAAATTGGACATTATTCAACATCATGTATACTATTTTAAAATCCTCGCCAATACAGTGCAATTAACCTTCAAACGCTCCGAAATCGGACCTAACCCACGGCATCTCACGTTAACACATCACATTCTAATCCTGACCTCACTCACACTTCCAAAAATAACATAATTAAGAACATACGTGACAACAAAATCTTGTAATAACAAAAAACTAATCCGTAACTCCTCGCGTCCTCGGTAAATCAACCCGCGAACCATGGAATAATACAGAAGTACAACTTTATACAACGAGGAGTCGTGGCTAAGTAACAGCAGCCGCACGAGTCGATCTTCAAAGTTAAGCAGTGCTTGCAAAAGTCGGTCCATTGATGGGTGCCCATCCATTACATACCGAGTTTCTTCCGTGCCTCGGAAAGCACGTTAAGCCGTGGGTCCCGGCTGTCATTTGTAGATCTTTGACAGTCGTTACAAGCTGTCATTGCCTCATAAGTCTGACAACCAGTTTTACCAAGGAGTATCGTATTACCCAGTACTAACCGGGTTGTGGAGGTCAGACACATGTAACATACTGGTGTTCAGCTGCATTCGGTCAGACTAGAAGCCGACCCTAACATACATGTAGTTGGGAAAAAGCTAAGCAGATAGAATCCAACAATGAGCGAAATTAGGCGTACGCACACATAGAAGCATGCGGCGATCTCAAAACAAATGGCGGTCGCGAGTGCGCTTTCGCTCGCTGTACAGTCACGAGCACCAATATGTATACACTTCCCTACATTTAAAAGCAATTTTCGCGAGAAATAACGATTGTAACTTGGAGATAGGACCTTTTTCATAAAAAATTGAGTTCCAGAACTTGATTATGTTCATAAAAACATGATATTTTAATCCGAACAGTAGGAGAAAAACACTTTTTAAAATTAACAAGTGCTTACATATTGGTGCTGGTGACTGTACGTGTGGCTTGTCTATGTGTGCTGCGTTTTCGCTTGTTATACGGAACTAGCCTTCTGTATTATTCTGTTCACGAATTGTAGAAGCGTACATTTAAAAAGACATTTATATTTGTCGTCAGCCAGCACGTATTGTTGAGAAGAAAGAAATAAAGAGAAATATTTTGTAGAGTCGTTCGTTATAAAGTCGAAGCGACAAATGGTGTTGTGGTATTCTTAAGCTGGTGTGGTATTGAAAATGTAACAGCTGTTGCTTGTACAAGGAAAATAAATAACCGTGTATTTTGCAGAAATTATTTTATTGCATGCAATTTATAAAATTCTGAGCTTGACGCTCGTTTTTCAATGTAATATGGATCCTAGAACATCAGTTGTAATTACGGACCCAGGTTGGCCGCAGCAAGGAAAACCTGCTCAGGTGGAGATTCATTGATGACTCTGCCCTGGAGTGTAAATGTGGTGCTGTTCCACAAACAATGGGGCACTTAATATCGTGTCCTGCGTGCCCTGTTGTTTGTTCACTACAGGAACTGATGGACGCTACCGAAAGCGCCAAACTAGTAGCTCAGTTCTGGGCCGACACTATTTAGATTGCCATCGACACGCTAAGAAGAAGTAGTAATTACGAAGGTAGGATTGCAGACTGCGCAAGTAAATAACAATTGTTTATCTACAGCTAGAAAATGCAGGTATTCTGAAGGAACTGTTTGGTCTGGAAGCCGACCCAAAAATGGTTGGAAAAAGGTTAGGGGGATGATTTACCAAATACGTATTGTAAATGGTTATAAGCACGTTAAGCCGTTGGTCCCGGCTGTTATTTATAGATCTTTGACAGTCGTTACAGGTAGTCAGTGGACCGAAAGTCTGACAACCAGTCTCATCAAGGGGTATCGTATTACCTAGTACTAACTGGGTTTTGGAGGTCAGATAGACAGTCGCTCCATGTACAATACTGGTATTCAGCTGCATCCGGTTAGATTGGAAGCTGACCCAAGCATTGTTGGGAAAAGGCTTGGCAGATGATGTAACGTAAATGTTTATAACATTTTATTTGTAGCCAAAACAATAGCCGTTACAAAATTAAACAGTAGGCATCTAGTAGGTACTCGACTACTCGTAACTAGTGGAGCAGTTTGTAAAGAAGATCGTTCGGGAAAGAACTACAGCCATGTCATGTCAAATGGACATGTGCCACCAAGCAGCGTTTCTGTGTTCGGGTCTAAAAGGTACCATGGGTTCAAAAAGATCATTTACGAAGCCGAAAAGCTGTTGTTCTCCCCAACATTGAGATCTTTTTTTTTTACCATACTTGGGAAACTTCTAGACGAGTTCGAGATCAAAGTTCCAACTTTGTAACTGAGTTTTTGAGTGTGCAACAACGTGGCTGAGTTTTGGGCTAAACATATTTAAACTTTTTGCCATCGACACGCTAAGAAGAAGAAGATGGAATGCACACATCACCACAATGTTTTGAGTTCGCTATATCGAGTCGTACAGTAAACTGATTTTTCACTCCCCAAAAGGAATAAAAACTCGTTTACCAGCAATATTTTTTGCGTAGAGTTACTACATATGATGAACAGAATGTTTGGTTGACGGCTTCGTGAAGGGTCCTATGCATCTAAAAACACATGTTTAAAAAAAACCATAACCACAATAATAAAACAGAAAGCAGGCAGTACCTAAATCGTGCGTCGATAAAAGTGAGAGCGTTCGATATGCGTATCGAGTGCGTATCAAACGAGCTCGCACGAAAATAGTCCACAATTAAACCAACTGCTATTTTTGACAACGACGAGAAACAGCCCGTTGGTATGTGTGGTGTAAGTTATGGGCAACTGGCTTTTTTATACTATAAATAATGGAGGCATTAAAAAAAGGATCTAGCCAAGTGAGTGTACGTGGCCAGTTGCGCTTGAAAGATTTACCTATTATGACCGCCATTGATATTTTTTAGTCGGAGTCAAATAATCATGCACATCGTACCGTCATGCAGCTAGTAATCAACATTATACCACCAACCGGGCCATGGGCCGTCTATCACTCATCATTCTGCCCTTATGCCTAAAAACGAAGACACAAAAAAAAACTTTAATAAAAAAAAAACCTTTAAAATGAATATACAATCGCTGCTTTACGATTAGACACTTCTAAAACTACAATTTCTACACTTCACTGCTTTATACCCCGCTCTTTCTTTGAATACAACCTAAAAATGCTGCGGACGTGGCAATAAACTTTATCACTTTCTGGACCTAGACAGTACAATATGGAGGTAACTTGACATTACAAAAATTAAAAGATGCAAAAAAATCTGAACTGGCTAGAGAAGGCAAAACGCCGAAAGATTTGGAAAGGAATGGGAGAGGCCTTTGCCCAGTAGTGGAACAGAATAGGCTAAACAAAAAAAAAATACCAAAAAATCTGACCCGCTCTCTCCTATAACTAGCACCTCACCCGAACCGATTGCGTTCATTGGATGTCTGAGACAAACGCCTAGTATCTTGCGCCAACAATCAATCAGTAGCAAAACGAACCCGTTTCCTGGTGTCGATCACATGCGGTACCGTTCTTGGTTCATCTCATTGAACTTACAGTTTTATTTAGCACCTGCGTACGTTCTAATTTAGGCACTGGTCAAACTGGGGCTAATCCTGCACGGGAGGCGACACCAAATTGGTTACACCTTTGGAAATCGCGTTCATCATCTGCCTAGCCTTTTCCCAACTATATTGGGGTCGGTTTCCAGTCTTAACCGGATGCAGCTGAATACCAGTATTTTACATGGAGCGACTGCCTATCAGACCTCCACAACCCAGTTAGTACTGGGTAATACGATACCCCTTGGTAAGACTGGTTGTCAGACTTTTTGGGCCACTGACTACCTAACGATTGTCAAAGATCTACAAATGACACCCGGAACCAACGGCTTAACGTGCTTTCCGAGGCACGGAGGAAACTCGGTATGTAACGGGTGGTCACCCATCCACAGACCAACCTAGGTAAGCACGGCTTAACCTAAAGATCGACCCGAGCGGCTGTTTTTATTTAGCCACGAGCTCCTCCTAACCATTGGAAATCGCGTTATGGAACTCAAATGAAGTTGGGCAGGACGCCTAGCAAGGCGTGGTGATGGCAGGTGGAGTAAAGCTGTGACCGAGTTGCGTCCAAGAAATGGAAAGAGAAGTGTTGGTCGTCCGGCGGCGAGATGGGCAGACGACATTGTTGCCATGGCGGGAATATCCTGGATGAGGCTGGCACAAGACCGTGGAGCTTGGTACAAGCAAAGAGAGGCCTATACCCAGCATTGGGTGAAGTCGGGCTGTGGATGATAATGATGATTGGTAGAGGGGCTTTTGGGCCGTAGTTTTTTTAATGTTAGCCTTTACTGTCCCACTGCTGGGCAAAGGCCTCCCCCAATTACTCACACAAGCTCTTTTCCCATGCCCCCTCGTACCAGGCCCCGCGGTTTGCGTCCAGATCGTCTCTCCACCTCTTTCTGGGCCGGCCTCGGTGGCACCGTCCGTCATCCACGTTCCGTCCACATCAAGCTGCCCGAAACTGTCAAATTTTCCCAATAAACCTTGAACCTAATGCTTTAGCGATGAAGTTGAAAATCTATTAAAGAAATTTGACAGCGTTAGTAGCGTGATGTGCTGGCGTCAGTACCTACGTCAAGCAATTCTTCCCGAGATACTAAGTCTTCTAACAATTCTCAACAAAAAACACGAAATTAATTACAATCTTGATCAATGGATCCTGGGCTGATTGTTCGAGGGTACTCCTCAGTCCTATTGTCGTCAGGCCCTTTATGTCGTGCCGTAATATATTACATGATAATGTCCGCTAATGGGCTCGCGGTTCAATGAACTGGACCGACATATGATACATTATGTATTGGGATAATTATATCCTTAGAAGCATGGAACTAGACTATGAGATACGACGACAAGGGTTGCAGAATGCTTGCTGCCTTTGAAGACTAAGCAATTCAAACTAGCACCCCATTTGCGCAAAACACTTTCGATCACAATCCGGAAGATTTTGAAAAATATTCGTTGTAAAAATATTTTGATTGAAAAGAGTGTCCATGGAGTTTCTTGACCATTCATCTCCATTGAGATCTACGCTTTGGAATGGCAACTACAGTACTTTCACGAGTTATTATGCCTTGTGTCTGGGACTGTAGCTTTGCCTTCTTTGTTTTTCTGACATTCAAAAGTGCCTGTAATGGTCTAATTGAAATAAATGCTTTGAGTTTGAGTTTTCGGGTCACAGACTACCTGTAATGACTCCAGGATTTTAATGATTCATGATAAAACATTTTCTTGATTTCATAAAGAAGTTCAAGAACTCTAAAGGATAAAAATAACCCACGGCTAGTGCAGCCTTATGAAAATTGAAAAGATAAAACCACAATACCACTAACTGAAGAAAATTTCGCTTCCAATTTTGCTGGTTTTCAATGTTACAGACGCGTGTCTGAGTGTCGACTCCATAAACCGTTTTACACATGAATTCTTTTGTACACTTCCTTCTCAAACATGTTTAGTAGTAAAAAATTCAAAAGCTCCCACCGGTGTGCCCCTAGCGACCCCAGGGTGGGGTACTGGCGGCTAATTTATTTAACGACCAACCGCGCCCGAGAAAAGTGTGTATTGTGTGTTTAATAATAATTTGTTCAGCAGCGGTTTGGACCTTTTATAGTGTACGCCTTGGTGCACTGTTACTCATAAAAATAATTTGTTGTCTCATACACTTTTTTCTAACAGTTCGTTCAATTTCGGCTCTTGCCGGAAACCTTCGGCTTCGGCCAAAACTTCGGCTCGTTTTGGCCGAAGCCGAAGGTTTCCGACGGTTTGGCCATCGGCTTTTTTTTCGGTCGAAGGTGGCGGAAGCCGAAGCTTTGGTCGGACAGTAGTTTTAGTCTTAGGTATTTCTCAAAGCGCAACTATTTTAAGCGCAACCAAATTATTGCTCGAAGCGCAATCATTAGTTGCGCTCACAAATTCAAATTAAAAAATAGAGATGGATATGATGGATTCACTAACGATATTTTTCATCATGGTTGCACTTCGAGGAATAATTTAGTTGGTTGCGCTTAAAAATAGTTGCGGTTTGAGGAATACCCCATTTGCCTTGGCATTTCTTAGAAATGACGTAAATTCCTACGACTACGCACATCGTATCGAAATCGTATCGTCCCCCCTAAACTACCCCATTCTTCCAGACCGCGGATTACCCTTAAATAATATAAAAGGATGCTTTATTCCGATTCGTTAGCCGGCCGCTGCTACAGCCTAGCGAACAATACAGCATGAGCTATTTGTAACACCCTGTATACAGTATTTATGTGGCCGCAAATATTTAGTAGGTGTTCTTTCCTTTGTTGTGAAGAACAAACCAAGTAACATGTGTACAGTACAGTCACCAGCAACAATAAATAACCAAACAAAAGCCAAAAAACAACAAAAGATTTTTCTCGTTGAATGACGATTGCAACTTTGACATAAGAGCTTCCTACTTCGTTATGTTGGTTCCAAAATACGATAACATGAAATTGCACTTAATATAGTAGAAGAAAATCAACCAGTGTTACCAAGGGGTATCGTATTACCCAGTACTAACTGGGTTGTGGAGGTCAGATAGGCAGTCCCTCCATGTAAAATACTGGTATTCAGCTGCATCCGATTAGACTGGAAGCCGACCCCAATATAGTTGGTAAAAGGCTAGACAGATGATGACAGTAGAAGAAAATCACTTTTAAAAGTTGCCAAGTGTATACAGGTAGGTGGTCGTGACTCCGACTACTAGGACTCTTCAAGCTTAAGGTGGAAGCGCCAGGGTAGTCCGCGAAATTCAAATTCTCTTATTTTAATTCTTTAGCAATAAAGACAAAACAAAATAAAAAATATACATACAAATTGCAACAGTATAGCTTGTGTACAATGGCGAGCTTAACCCAGAATTGTGTTTTCTTATAGCAAACCTAATTTCGATTGCGGGATTAGCAGTAGAGGATATACCTATGTGCATTAACAGTACATTTTCTTATGTTTTTTGCAATTTGTCCGGGACGGTAACACGTGTACACAGAATAATCTACAGTAATATTATAAAGAGGAAAGATTTGTATTTATGTGTGTGTGTATGTTTGTAATGAATAAACTCAAAAAGTTCTGTGCCGATTTCAAATTTTTTTTGCCATTAGAAAGCTACATTATCCCTGAGTAACATAGGCTATATTTATTACTAGAAAAAAGGGGGGGGGGGTAGGGGAAAATAAATATCCACCCGTGCGAAGCCGGGACGGGCTGCTAGTAATCAATAATATTCAATTGGTGGTTAGGGCTCTCTTTAGAGTCTTGACCACCGGTAGCTCGGACCCTGTTCCCGATACTGGTGGGCTACTATTTTTTATATTTTAAAATGTTATTACTTTGTATAGGAATATTTAAAAATGTAAATTATATGTATACAAAATAAATAAAGGAATAATTAAAATCATCAACCCTCGAAGTTCATTTAATCCCTTTGAATGACTTTTTCATGAAATACCCATTCAATGGGATTACATATGACCAAACAAACATACATATATTAATTCTCTTCCACGGCGTGAACTAAAGTTCCAACCTCTTCATCCCTGACTTGTACATCATATATTATTTTGTTGTCTAGCGTAGATCTGTTCCGTATTTATGGCTGTATCAATATTTAGTAGGCTTGCCGGGCCGATGAGGCGTTGCGTGAGATAATAAATCTGAATCTTGCTTTGTTTTACTATTGTGTAGGGTGTGATTGACTACCGACGGGTACTAGGGGTAGGGCTCCCCCCGAAATGTTTGAGAAAAATATGACTGCATTGGGAAGTAACTTTGTGTTTGGCCTGTCATTGAAAGGTCGAGGCTATAACTCAGACATACACCTGTATCAATAAACAAGAATTTGTGTGGCATATAACCATTAAAAATCCCGACTACTTAAAAATCACGCTCTAACTAAATTCGTTGTCAGACTTTTTGGGCCACCGACTATCTATAACGGATGTCAAAGATCTACAAATGACAGCCGGGACCAACGGCTTAACGTGCTTTCCGAGGCACGGAGGAAACTCGATATGTAATGGGTTGGTGTAATGTACAGTTCTTACATTTGTAGAAATTCTAATAAAACGTTTCATTCTCTATGCGAGCGAAAATTAGATGGTTATACTTTCAATTCCGCGAACATAAGTACTTATTATGTACATCTCGTTCAAACTTCAACTTAATCAACTTATTTCAATCGATACATACCCTTATTTACGCGTAGCTTAAGTCTGGAATTAATCACGTGACTAAAAGATCTGGCGCTCTCGTCAAACATTAATGCCGGGCCTATGGGATTGTTAAGATGGGTCGGGTTGGGTGCTAGTGTCAGCGAGTTTAAAAGTTAAGAAAATTCCTCATCTTCTATTGAAAAGTATGGAAGGAGTACATGCTGCTGATCCCAGATAAATGGAGCTACGGGCAGGAGAATGATGATGATGATTCTCCTTTGGATAAAGAGTATCGACCGACCAGACGGGTTATGTGTCTGGTGGCCTATTCTTCTTCTTAGCGTGTCGATGGCAATCTAAATTGTGTCGGCCCAGAACTGAGCAACTGGTTTGGCGCTTTCGGTAGCGTCCATCAGTTCCTGCAGTGAACAAACAACAGGGCACGCAGGACACGATATTAAGTGCCCCATTGTTTGTGGAACAGCACCACATTTACACTATTTTTTTTTTGCTTATTACCCGGCGGCGGTTGACCGGATGCAATCTCGCAAATAACTGTACTTGCGAAATGTAGAATTTTACGTCAGGTTGGCATGATTCTCAATCAGCTCAACCATCAAGCTTCTAAACTACATTCCACGCAGATTCAACCTGAGTGTGTCTCTACAATTATGGGATTGGATTAAGTGACAAAAGCGCAATGTTGCAATAGTATTTACATTTAGGCCTTAATTAAGAGTAAGTCACTCAGAGAGCTATGGAACCAGCCATGTTGGGCATCTCCCTCTACGACCGGGTGAAAAACACCGAAATACGGAGACGAACGTGACTTACAGACAAATAGCAAAATGTATAACAATAAGAAAGAGGAAGTGGGCGGGCTATATATGCCGTAGACTGGATGGAAGACGGGAAACGAAAGTGCTGGAGTGGAGAACACAGACGAAGGAATACGGGAAGCCAACCGACTAGGTGGACAGACGATCGGAGAAGCTGTCTAGTCAGGACACAAAACCGCCAAAAGTGGAGAGATTTCGAAGAGACCTACACTCAGCATTGGGTGGCCAAAGGTGAAAGAAGAAGAAGATTCATTAAGATGTCTTCTAGAGTCGTTTATTGTTAGTGACAATGGGCACAAAGCTCTCATTATTATTTCCTTTATTTATTCACTTCCCTCTTTCCACTTATCCCTACCCAGTGTTTTTTTTGCCAATCCTTTTGAAAAGAGTCGAGTTCAACCCGCCATCTCCTTCTGGGCCTGCCGCGTTGCCGTTAAGCTCTCATTACCTAACTAAATTTTCATCACCACTTTTACTTTTCACAATACAAAATCCCAACATTCTAGTTACATAAAATTTTAATGAACTGGAACCCGAATCGACTAACAACACACCGTTACCCTGAAGACCGTCAGACACAACCCCGATAGGTTATACTTTATGCAAAGCGAATAAATTGCAAGGGTTTGTAGTAAATAAATTAAAGGGCTGATGTTTTACTAGCTCCCATTTGACGGCTTGACTGGCAGCTACAGCTACGGAAGTAGGTGTTAATTGTTGATGGATTTAGGCACAGCCGTTACCGGTTGTATTGGTGGTGTAGGGCCATTATTTAATTACTAACTGATTAAGGGCATACTATTACCTATATAATTTCTTTTGCATGACGGAACTTTGAAAAACCGGCAAAGGAACATGTCGTGAGGCACGTTCCTGGCACGTTCCTCCGAACCAAAAACATAAGTCATGTCACCTCTTGTAGGATATACTTAGAGGAAATACTCCTTCACGAAAAATACGGCACATTACTTATATTTAGTTATAACACGCTCTATTAGAAAACGATTTGAAACTGGTGTGATGGTCAAGGAAAGGAGCTTAACTTGGACACGTATTATGTGTCAGTGTGAGAGCATAATTAGCACCACCATTTTCAATTCGTTTCTATATTATAGCTCTGGTTTCTGAGCTCCACAACCCAGTTAAGACAGTTTGTCAGACTTTCAGGTCACTGACTACTTGTAACGAATCTCAAAGATCTACAAATAACAGCCGGGACCAACGGCCTAACATGCTTTTGCATTAGAGAAAATCTAAAACATAATAATTTATAGATCCAGCATTGGTTGTCTAAAGTTCTCGTCTTAACCTGCTATCAGTGGCACCCCACCCTGCCCCTCTAGGGACGTCTCCTAACACAAGCGCGTGGTTCCGTACGAGATTGCGTGTGCGTTTTATTATGTATCTCCGAGTTAACTACCGACAGAAACTGCTCGTGTTTGTCTGTTTATAGTAGTTTTTACTAGTTCTACACGTGTCCCGTTTGAAGAGAGAGATTTATGGGAAGTTTTAGACGTTTTGCGTGGTTTCTTTAGTAATTAGGGAAAGTTTTTTGAGGCGGTCGCCCCTTTTTAAATACTGGTATTCAGCTGCATCCGGTTAGACTGGAAGCCGATCCCAACACACGCAAAAATGCGAGGCAGATGATGAAGTGTCTTTCTTGGGTATTCGTTATTTTAGAACTTTTTTATCTTCCTGCATTGTGGTGGGTTTTTCTTTTTCTGGATAGCCAAAGTAATGATTGCCATAATGTGTAGAATAAGACTCGTTTCTTCGCAAAACCTTCTAAAGATTTAGGAAGATTAATCAAATACTTCATCGTTCTTGAAACCCTGATCAGACTTACATTGAATACTGTAAAAATTACGGGAATTACGGTAACTAGAGGAATCTATTTAATCTTTAAGTATTTTTCTAAAGTATTTAATTTCATCTATACAAATAAATAAAGTTGAAGTGTCTGTTTCTAATTTGAAAATAACAGCTTTTTACTGAATGCATAAGTAAACATATACGGTACTTATTACAAACAAAAACACTTTTTTTCAGTTTTGTGTGTCTGATTGTTCCGGCTAATCTCCGAAACGGCTGAACCGATTTTGACGGGACTATAATTTTACTGGTAGATACCCCCGTTATTAGGAGTAGCTTAGGCTACTTTTATTTTAGGAAAATATAAGGGTTCCGAGCACAAAAATTAACACCCTTGAAATTTTTAACACAATCCGATTCAAATAGGGGGTCATATTTTTATAATAATTACACGCGGACGAAGGTCGCGGGCACACCTAGTTAAACATAAAATCAAGCAGAAATTAAATTCTCACCTACATTAAGTTTTTAACTAGCAGACTTGTAATCATGCTAAAATGTTTCAGAAACGAGATGTAAAAGAATTTTAATTAATTAGTGTCAACATTCAAGATAGTAATTACTACCTTTTGAGAAAATAGGAGAGGGCTCATGTAAAGGAATTGAGCATAATCCATGTTTTAATTGTTCATATTTTTTTAGTAGAATTATAAATAACATACTTTTACAATATTCTTAAATCTATGGGCGCAATAGGTAGAGCTTATTTTGAGAGATTTCATCCGCAGAAACCATGTCCGGATTTTTATTTTTGAACTGTATGTGATCTTTTTACTCTGGACGCTCTTAGCTTGCACTTCTTTATACATCGTTCTCACATAAATGTATAGTCTCCACATGAATGATGTAACCAAGATTTTGTAACAATATTTTCATTGAAAAGAGTGTCCATGGAGTTTCTTGCCCATTCTTCTCCATAGAGATCTACGCCTTGGAATAGGCAACTACAGTGGTTTCACAAGTTATTATGCCTTGTGTCAGTGACTGTAGCTCCGCTCTTTGATTTTTTGTGACATTCAAAAGTCCCTGTAATGGTCTAATTGAAATAAATGCTTTGAGTTTTTTTTTAAATTTTTTTTCACTTAAGTAGTACAGTTGTGTTATTGCAAAAGAAGAGACGTTGAAATGACAGCCCAGACGTATGAGAATTTTGAAGTTAGTGTCATCAATGTCGCAAATTGTTTAAAAAAACTATATGCTATATATTCTTCTTCCCGAATCGATGACTCAGATTTCGTCCACCCAGTACATAGCAACCTGCTGCATAGTTAAAACTTGGTATTTTACGTACACTTGATTTTCAATCGACGAAAGAAGGAGGTTTCGCCATTATTGCGAATTAAGTTTACCAAACTGTCCGTTGTGTTTTCAAATTTGGAATTCCTCTTTGAAGACCTTCAGTAATGTTCTACTTCTATCACTGCCACTTCCTAATTCTTCAATTTTTTCCATAAGAGTCACACACCAAAACAAATGTCGAGTCCCAAATCTCTAACTAACCAAACCTTAACGAAATCTCTTTGTTGTATTCGCTTCTTGTTATCCACCGGTACAAAGGTACTTACTGCACCCTCCGCCCCCTCCCAGCCCCCCCCTTAAGCCCTATCTGGAGGGTGGTATCAAAAATTCAACCCCAAATGTAGGGGCAGCCTGAAGGTCGGATGTGTTTACAAAATTTAAAGCCTTCTTCCTAGGCACGCTGCCTTTTTAGGGATGAAAGTTTTAAGTCTGGGTTTTTGAGGCGATTCGAGTCGGTTGGGGGAAGTTTTCTAGTACTTTTTTTGCGTAGAAAGTTACTTGGATATTTCCTGAAAAGATCGGTGAAAAAGGACTGTTTAAACTCAACTGCGCAACAGCAAATACAGGGTTATCTGTTTTTACACGTGTCTAGGTATTTATGTGTACAGTAGTATTCTTAATACCCACGAAATATCGCAAATTCCTAACAGCTGGATCGATTTTAATATCTCTACCGAAATTGCTTCTTTATACATTCGCGTCAACTGCATTATTAATTCAAACGTTAGGTACTCTAGTATAATTAGTTTATAAAACATAAAATATCCCTATAAAAACCGCCGCTATAATCCTAAATAAATAAACAAAACCTATTACTCGACGTAACAGGTGACGCTACTTATTTTAACGTCGTAAATCTTTTCCCGCCCACACGTCCGCTCCGTACGACTTCAGTCCTAAAAATAAAAACAAAAGCGATGCATTTCCCCCACTCTTCCGGCTCACGAGCTTGATAGCCTTACCTACCGTCTTTTTTCCTATTTTTTTTCTTCGTATCGCAGCTAAACGCCAGGTTAATCCTCACTGAGACTGGAATAAATCGCAGCTTAGACGCCTTTCAGTCTGTCTAGTTTTTTGCCTAGAATGAAACGACGTGAATGTGATTAAGTTTTAGAGAAATCGAGTGGAAGATGGATTTTGTGTTAGGAGATTTTGGTTTGAGTGGATTGACATAAAAGTACTGGATTGAAGTGCGTTTGCGAATTTTGTTCTTTATAAGATGAAACCGTTTCTATGTAGTAAAAGATGATTTAGTAATAATGAGATTTGCTTTAAGAATATTTGTATTAATATTTGTGCTCTCTTTTTTCAGGTATGTATCCTGTAACCCAACGTATGAAAAGCTGTGATTCGTAAATAAATCTTCACTGATTCGTATCGTGAGTATTGAGAGAGAAAATAAGAATCGTCTGTCACCACTATTCGACCTTTTAACATCCTGCTTAAAAACTAACATCTCTCTCACAAATATGCGAGAGAAAATATAAATAAAACCACAAAATGACAAATTGCAACCATCTGACCTGCCAAAATACACAGCGCAAGTATTTATTGCAATGGAAACGGTACTAAAATAGGATGCGTCTACGCATCGCTGTCCGTCAACGGCCGACGAGTGACGGAAATAGCCGAACGATGACGCGACAGAAATAGTTGAACACGTGTCATTTGTCGCGAGGCGTTGTGAGTTGTCGCACGCGTCAGGCGGGCTCGCGGGCTGTGAGTCACCGGGGTTGCCAGGGAAATGTCTTGTCCACTTTTTGTACGGATTTTAAATATTTTACCTAATCGTTTATTGTTCTGGATTGACAATTGCTAAACTGAGCTAGACAGGAGTCGTCATGACAACGGTTCAAAACGCCCACCTAATTGTATTCTTAGCTGCAATTGACGGTTCTTCTAAAATTTGACAGTTGATTCCTTATGAAAACTCCCGAGTCGCGGGCGTTTATGTCAATCATAAAAGAAACTGTAGCTGTCAATGTATCTAATGGGGCGAGTTAGGTCGTCTCGAGTTTTTACTTAGTCGAGCAAGCAATTAAAAATATTAGTCTATGAAATCGGTAGAATAAGCTTTGGATAAGGCCAGAAGTTATTTTTATGTCCACGACTTGTATCTTTTGAGAATTCCTGTCAATTACTTTTATGCCGAGATCTATAACATTTTTAACACGTGCAAGCTAATACATGTTCTACCTTACACTTTTGGTTT
The DNA here is from genome assembly GCA_905220335.1 of Noctua pronuba. NCBI lineage: Eukaryota > Metazoa > Arthropoda > Insecta > Lepidoptera > Noctuidae > Noctua > Noctua pronuba. Next base: position 10,362,465 of record LR999918.1, read on the forward strand.
GGCAGCTATTCAACAACGACAATACGCTTGGCCAAATTACGTGCTAAGTAACTTTTCTAAATCTCGGCCTTAAGACTCAAATGTTTCACAAAATAGTTTTTTTTTTTCACTACTTTTTTTACTTTCATACCGAGACGATTACGGAGACTTCAAAGCTACTCAATTCCCGTTCAAAGTATGGTTCCCTCAAGCATTCATGTTGATTGACCATAAAATACGGTAGTCTGCGTGTGAAGTGCGTTTGATATCCTGTTATAGCGAGTAGTAATGGCTGCGTAATGTCTACCTCCTGTTTTATGTACTATAATAAATTGTAGGTACATTACCACAAACTATACTCATGAGTAATAATGATGGTAGGAACATTCTGGGGTTAGGTTACAAGCTGAAATTGGTTAATATAACATGTATTCAAGCATTGGTACGTTTTATATGTAGTGGTATGGGTAGGTAAGTGAGTACAAAACAACATTTTCAAAAATAACAATACAAAACAGCGTATCGACCACGCTCAGCGAAGGGTTCCGTAGTCGAGATGAACGTTTGCTCGCCGCAAGAATTAACCTCTAATTAATCTTTAAAGATATGGTGCCATAATTATACTCTCTCAGTAAAATGACTGTGTGACAAGCGGACAGATGGACGTTGCAAAATTATAAGGCCGAAATCATATCTTACTGCTATTATGATGATGGATGTTTGTAACTCTTTCACGCAAAAACTACTGAACTGATGTGGATGAAATTTGGCAAACAGGTAGGTATAACCTGGATCAACACGTGAGATTTTTTATTCCGGTTGAAGAACAATGTCGAACTAAACGCGAGCGAAGCCGCAGGCATAAGTTAGTTATAAAATAATAGAAAGATGCTCCATTTAGTTTCTAAAAGATCAAGAAAACAGGTTATTGGCAATTAGTTCGCTACCATTAAAAAACCTAACTAAAGTACAAAACATAAAAAGTGTACGTTTATTTTATTATTACTCTGGTAACCCAGCGTCCCACACACACATCCAAGTTCTTATAATGTCAACTTCAAACGTTTGGACACGCAGTCTCGCGCGGAATTCTACTAATTCCGTGTATTTTTAATTTTTCTACGTTTCTTCTTTACGCTTTAGAATGATTACACTTTAATGCCTGCTGGTGACACTTTTCCATGTATTTTATTATGTTTTTGTTATGTAGGTAAAGCTCTTACACATTTAGGTTGCGGTAAAAAATTTGGTGGTTCATAAATAGTTTTTTAAATTAATTCGCTATGATTTACTTTAAATAAATTAATTTTTACTAGCTTTTGCCCGCGGATAATCAATTCGGGTTGTACTCTGCTCGTAATAATATAATTCAATCATGATTCTAAAGACACGTGGCGCCATCTATTATCATTAGAACGTTATTGTTGTTTTCCTCGAGAACGGTACTTTTTTTCGGGATGCAAGGTACCTTATGTCCGTTTCTGTACACCTGACAACGTATATGCAAAATTTCAGGATGGTCGGTTCAGTGGTTTAAACTTACTTTCGTATTTATAATGTAAGGATGCATGTAATACTTATACATATGTTTTTATGGGACTGTGACTGAGTTTACAGTATAAATCTGTCAATAAACTCAGTCTACCACAGTCCTCTCCCGAATTGCATCATAGCACACGAATTTCCGCCTTTCATATCCAGTGTCGTTTAAACATAATTATAGCAACTAGCAGTTGTTCGAGAAAATTTGAAATTATTCCAACGGAACGTACTCAACATTCTCCTAGCAGTCGACGCAGCATGTCTTCTTCTTCCATACTTCTCTATTACTCGTCATCTCATCAGACACCTCCTTTCTTGCCATATCATCCTTCACACAGTCCATCCATCGTTTCTTTGGTCTTTCTCTACTCATATAGGCATCCAAATTCATACTCAAAACTTTCCTCACGAGTTTTCCTCATTCCTCTGTATCATATGTCTATACCCAGAGAACCGATTACCACATAACTTTTCAGTCACCGGCGCGGCGGCGCCACTTTCAGACTCAACGGATTACCGGAAACCGGATACTGGAATAAAAGACCGGCCAAGTACGAGTCGGATTCGCGCATGAAGGGTTTCGTACCATCGCCCCCTTTAATTTTTTATTTATTTTTATTATTTGTTGTCGTACCGGCATCAGAAATACTCATTTTACGAAAATTTCAACTGTCTACCTGTTTCGAATCATGACAGACAGACGGACGGGCGGACGGACGGCGGAGGCTTAGTAACAGGGTCCCGTTGATAACCCTTCGGGTACGGAACCCTAAAAAGTCCTACCAACCATCAGGTCATGGACTAGTGGTCTAGCTATGTGCTTATTATTATGAAAATCCGTCCAGCCGTTTGAGACGTGAAAAGTTAGCCGAGGTCATTCATACAGAGTTATTTTCATATTTCTAATTTTAGTATAGATAAAGAAGCCTTTATTAAAACAAAAATACCTGACCTCCCCATACTACCTTTCATTCAAACAAATATAGCCCGGATAGTCTGCCGGTATCGATTGCAGCTAAAATAGTACTAAGTCTAGACTGCACGCCTCGTTTACCGTGTAGGTCACCAGTGCAGTTCAAATGTTAGCTTTATAAAGTTTTGAGGAACTGCTATAAATAAGTTTTTAATGTTTCTGGTTTTGTTACTCTGTGGTGGTTTAAAGACCTGCTTATTAGTTCCAGCTTCCGTATTCACAAATGCTTCGATTCGATTTCGATTCGACAAGTCGTGTGTCTATCTTTTTTTGGCATTACGAAAGCGAGCGAGATAGATATACGACTTTTCGAATCGATATCGAATGACACGTTTGAGCAGGTTGCAGTCCCTTAAAAAGGCAAAGGGAATAGTTTTCCCAACATATTTTTCAGCTCATTAACTAAATAAAGTGTTCCTGGTAGGTATTCTATTGTTGTACAAAGGTTATTTATTTACTTATCAACTTATCAATCACTCATTAAATATTAAAAAAAACATAAAAAAAAAAAAATATTTTTACCAATAAAACTTGTGCCAATTTGGCATTATTTTGCGATTCCTGGATCGTTATGCCCGTTTAAGCGTTAAAAACTAGCATAGGCTTGCGTTTCTTGGATGAATAGGCCACGTAGTGGTGACAATTGGTAGCCAGTTAGCAGGGCTGTGATGGTGCTGAATTTCCAGTCGTCATCTGCCTAGGATTTTCCCAACTATTTTGGGGTCGGTTTCCAGTCTAACCGGATGCAGCTAAATACCAGTATTTAACATGTAACAAGTCGTGTGTCTATCTTTTTTTGGCATTACGAAAGCGAGCGAGATAGATATACGACTTTTCGAATCGATATCGAATGACACGTTTGAGCAGGTTGCAGTCCCTTAATAAGGCAAAGGGAATAGTTTTCCCAACATATTTTTCAGCTCATTAACTAAATAAAGTGTTCCTGGTAGGTATTCTATTGTTGTACAAAGGTTATTTATTTACTTATCAACTTATCAATCACTCATTAAATATTAAAAAAAACATAAAAAAAAAAAAATATTTTTACCAATAAAACTTGTGCCAATTTGGCATTATTTTGCGATTCCTGGATCGTTATGCCCGTTTAAGCGTTAAAAACTAGCATAGGCTTGCGTTTCTTGGATGAATAGGCCACGTAGTGGTGACAATTGGTAGCCAGTTAGCAGGGCTGTGATGGTGCTGAATTTCCAGTCGTCATCTGCCTAGGATTTTCCCAACTATTTTGGGGTCGGTTTCCAGTCTAACCGGATGCAGCTAAATACCAGTATTTAACATGTAACAAGTCGTGTGTCTATCTTTTTTTGGCATTACGAAAGCGAGCGAGATAGATATACGACTTTTCGAATCGATATCGAATGACACGTTTGAGCAGGTTGCAGTCCCTTAATAAGGCAAAGGGAATAGTTTTCCCAACATATTTTTCAGCTCATTAACTAAATAAAGTGTTCCTGGTAGGTATTCTATTGTTGTACAAAGGTTATTTATTTACTTATCAACTTATCAATCACTCATTAAATATTAAAAAAAACATTAAAAAAAAAAAAAAAATTTTTACCAATAAAACTTGTGCCAATTTGGCATTATTTTGCGATTCCCGGATCGTTATGCCCGTTTAAGGGTTAAAAACTAGCATAGGCTTGCGTTTCTTGGATGAATAGGCCACGTAGTGGTGACAATTGGTAGCCAGTTAGCAGGGCGGTGATGGTGCTGAATTCCCAGTCGTCATCTGCCTAGGATTTGCCCAACTATTTTGGGGTCCGCTTCCAGTCTAGCCGGATGCAGCTAAATACCAGTATTTAACATGTATCGACTGCTCTTGAACTTAGTTACTGGATAACAGTGTGTGACATCACCAGTCTTTTAAGTCAGGTGATCACACTTTTGCGCTGATGACTTATAAGCAGTGATCGGAGTAGGTAGATTGATTCTTGGTACTTGTATCATAAATGCACACAGAAAGAATAACATGGATAAGCCATTTTTCCGGAAAGTAATTCCGGTATTTCCGGATTCAATTAAATATTGTTAATGTTGGTAGTGATATTATTACTACTCAATTCAAAATTTAAAGGAAGAACTAAATTAATTCATTATTTATCTGTTGAATAATAAAAACAAACACACCAATAATCCACCAATTCCGGAGGAATGTCCCTAGTAATATATATGTTTCGGATCAATGACCCCAGTTCAATCTACCTACTCCGATCACTGCTTATAAGTCTGACAAAGAAACAAAGATCTTCAAATGACAGTCGGTACTAAAAGCCTAATGAGCTTTTCGAATCACTGAGGTCTCGGTACGTAATAGATGGTCACCCATCTGTCATGAGTCTTAAAGAGCAACCCATGCGGCTGCATGAGCCACGACTGCCACGAGCCTCCCTAGTGTCCTTACATTTTAGCATCACCAGGCTTTAATACCATTTCGCATTTTACATAAGTAAAGATAATATACAAAAGCTTTAGGAAATTCCCTTTTATCCGGCCCGAAACCCCCAGATGGCGTTCCCTATAACAATTCCAAGACAATTACTCCAGTAACAGAAACGTAGCTACCCTAAAAAGTAGGTCAATCATAAATTCTCAACACCGCTCTCATTTAAATAGTCATCCGCGCAGAAGTTGGAAAGGACCATCCAAACTTGAGACGTTAGCCAGCATCTTGAGATTCTTAAGCTGGTATACAACGTTGCGTTATGGAATGGCAGAAGGTCTAAGTTATTCTCGAAACAAACGCAGTAACCACGAGACGTTACTGATAAGGGAAACTGTAAGACACAAGAATAGTTCATGCTGTGGTAAAAATCAAAAATAAATAAAGGGTGTAAAAAGACCCTTAAAGAAGCCAAAATGATCGCAATGATGGGGAGAACAAGTGTTCTCCCCATCATTGCGATCATTTTTTTGTTCTAGACCATACCTGGGAACCTTCTAGTTACGGAGATATTGGGGGTCAAAGTTACAACTTTTTCACAAGTTTTTTTTTTAAATACATGTTTCTACTGTAAGATTTTTACTTTAAGCATCTTCACGCCCCCCGTACTATTCAATTCATCCATCAGCACAGACAGCACAATGTTTTGAGTGCGTTACATTGAGTTTTACCGTAAAACGTGATTTTTCACCCCAAAAAAAAAGTCGTTTCCCAGCAATAATTTTGCGTAAAGTTACTTAGTTTGATGTACAGAATGCTTGGTTGACGGCTTCGTGAAGGGTCTGTTTACACCCTGTATTTACAATTTTTTTAATATTGTAAAAATATTTGCCAGTCAGCAAGAAGGTGACAGGGTAGATGGTCGCAACTGGATGAGAGTTGCCGAGAATCGAGTTGGGTGGCGTACTTACAATTGAAGAGGTCTATGTCCAGCAGTCGACTGTTGTAGGCTGGTGATGATGATGATGTTGGAGAAGGTAGCAGGGTTGATTATACTCAGGGCACCTGCTAAGTATTTTAGTCTTGGCATTCGTAAACTGCAGCTGATTCTTTTAATTTTACACACGGCGGCACTTGAAGCTGTACATTTGCAGTATAACTTGGCCTCGCGATTTATCCGCATAAAATGGTTTTGAAAAGCTTGATCGGCCGTCGTGCGTACCTTTCCTTCTGAAATCCCGTCAATTTAACCTAGAGTCCGATTTTGTGGCTATGAGATCATCATAATAATTAGTTTATGGAGTTTTTTTTATAATTTGTCATCCAATCACATCAACTAATATGAGATTTTATAGCATTTTATTTTGTCTGAGGAATTCAAAATCGAGCCCCAAGATCCGAAGTAGTATTATTTGCTTACAAAAATAATTATTTAAGGCAAAAAAGACAAGGTGGCCGGCGAAATAAAAATTTTCTAACGCTTTTTTTGTATAATTTGCAGGACAGTATCAGATTGTATTTTGATCAAAATATCATTATGTATTTCATGGGCTGCCCTCGCTTCTTCGTTAAGTACCGATTTACTTTGCCAAATGCCGTTTGTTTTATTTGTCGGATATGTCAGGATTTACTCCGTTAGGCTCGTACATCATGTGGGCAAACGATGGGTTTCGTGCTACGAAGACAGGCTGGGTGCTTCTAGCAAAACTAACGAATTACTTGAGATTACAACTTAACACAATAACACGGGGCACAATGAATCGACTACAGTTCCAAGAAGTCTCGACTCCACCGCGAGCAGACATTGATTGTCACCCTCGCCTCGAGCTGAACATCAGGGCTCTGCAGAAGGACGCTGTGATGACAGACTTGTAAGTAGGTTGCGTGATGTCACCACCGGCGCACTTCCGATTCATTTCATGTCCATACTAACGACCGGATCCCACATATTTAAGAGTAGGTTTCAAAGGCGATACTTCTGCATTTCCGTACACTACGACTACTGTGTCACAGCGCACTAACAAAGTAAAGCTGGGTTTAGACAAAGCGGTTTTCTTAACTTTAGCAACAAAAGGTAGGAGTATAAAAGGTAAGTGCTTGCGTTTCTAGTGTTGTATAGTTTTATTTATATCTTTATTTTGGGGAGGGGCTTTGTTAAGACGACGGAAGCGACTGCAAGAGCTTCTTTTTAAGGAAATTGTAAAATTATATTGTTAGTGTTTTTACTGGTAGTACTGAGTATTCTTGGATTTTTTTCAAATACTGAAAATAGTATATTTAAAAATAAAAAAAACACACTCGAGTTTTTTTTTTTATGTTCAAAACCTTGGGAGCTTCCAATTTGTGAGTTGTAACACAAATTGGATACGCACAATAAATTTTTAGACGACTCTTCGTCGACATCTATCTTTGGTCTTAACGATGAATCATCTGCGGGACTGTTACCTCCACAACCCAGTTAGTACTGGGTAATACGATACCCCATACCGGCCGATCCCTGCCGGGACTGCGAGACTGTTAGAAAAAGAGATACCGCGGCCCTGGAATACAAAGGGCAAAGAAGGAACATGGATGGGTTTTAGTCAGTAAAAGTCTGACACTCCTTCCCACTTCTCCTAGAGCGGGGGAGGGGGGTTACTTGATGATTTCCCAGACAAAAAAAATACCCTTTGGTTTCACCGGTAACTGAAAAAAAAAAACGATTAAAGGAAACCGATAAAAAAGTGTTTCTAAATCTGATAGATGTTAACTAAGACTAACCAAGTTTAAAAGTCAAGTAAAACACTTCATAAAGCTTACTTAAACTTAACTTACATTATTCTCTCACTTTCCCCGGGGCCAAGTTACCAACCGATTAATATTTAGCTTCCAACGATACATCATGCTAGACACTTTACTTGCAACTTTGAGAAACCTTAAGTAATTTCGCAGGAAGATTGAGAACCGGTGGCTTGGCTTCGAAAGTTTTACATGCATAGGTGTAGGGATATTGGGAAGCTGATCCATATGTTTTGGTGAAAGTTAGGACGATCCTAATATGGAAGGGATGAGTTTAGGGAATGATTAAAATCAAATTTGATTATCCAAACTAATATTATAAATGCGAAAGTAACTCTGTTTGTTTGCTAGCTTTTCACAACTAAACAGCTGATCGGATCGTAATGAAATTTGGTGAGGAGATAGATTATATCCTGGGGAAGGACATAAGCTATCTTTTTTTTCCCTCACTCATACTCATCAAAATTACCACGCGAACAAAGTTGCGGGCAACAGTTAGTTATATATATATATATACCATATTTAAAACTTCTTCTTCTTCGTCGTCTCGATGATTCCCTTTTTAGGGTTCCATACCTTAGTCGGCCAAAACGGAACCCTTACAGGATCACTTTGTTGTCCGTCTGTCCGTCTGTATGTCCGTATGTCATAACCCTTTTTTTCAGGAACGCGTGAAGATAATTTTTTGTCAGATTGAGAATTCATAAATTACTAAGTTGAAAGTAAAACCATCTACCAAATTATGAAGGCTTTAAAACTTAACAATATACGTACATATTCTTAAACAACAGCCTTGCCGTAACCACAGGCACAAACTGTAATTTTCCAATGTATAAGTTTGAGAGGAAGTGTGGCCGGACGTAGCCCCGGCTTCCGATACACTAGACATGTCAACACCACAGCTTGTTGTTTATATAAAGTAGCATGATTTATGAATGTGTTATAATTCAAGGTGTAACAAGACCCTTAACGAAGCCGAAGCCTTGTTTTCCCCGTCATTGCGATTTTTTTTTTTGTTGTAGACCATTCCTAGGAACCTTTTCACAACTTTCTTACTTTTTGCGTAAAGTTATTTATTTTGATGTACCGAATGCTTGGTTGACGGCTTCGTGAAGGGTTCGTTTACACCCTGTGAGCTACATGATTTGTCTAGTGGTCGTAAGCGCCATTGCTGAGCCGGGTTTTGATTCTCAAAGCAGGAAGCTCTCAAAAGTAGCTAAGAGTTTGGAACCGGTTGATAGCAAATGGCTCTCTGACCGGCAAAATTGTACATTATACATAGAGGCAAAGGTAATACGCCTTGGCCCCTTCCCCTTCGCGGTATGCAGGTGTAATAAAATTTGTATTTAAAAAGTGATTGCGAGGACCTATATCATCATCTTCCTGCCCTTGTCCCATGTTACTTGGGGTCGGCGCAGCAGGTTTTTTTCTTCCAGTCTTCTCTGTCAACCGTCACGCTATCATTTACTCTTTTATCTTTCATATCGAGGACCTATATTATAAATTCATAATTTCACCTTGTGATGTAATAGTCCGAATGCTCTAGAGACGATCTCAATTTGACCAAATCTAGTTGCCTTTTTATACTAAATAGGCTTGCGTTTGGCCGCAACTCGCCTGATGTGATGCAATGATGCGGCTTAGGCATGCTTGCCTGCACAGGAAGTCTGTATAATAACTTCTTGAGTTACACCAGTTTTGGCGACGCCATGATCATCATTCATCCCAATTTATTTGTGGTCGGCGCAGCATGTCTTCTTCTTCCATACTTCTCTATTACTCGTCACCACAGCATTCAACTCCTTTCTAGCCATATCATCCTTCACACAGTCCATCCATCGTTTCCTGGTCTTCCTCTTCCCTTTTGGCGGTGCCATCTGCGTCTTTTGCTATGTCAACATTATAAATTAGGTCAAGGGTTTCATGAGCCAGCTGGTCTCAACAAAAACCTGCTTTTCTACCCTTTTGTTGGCTCACCAATGCAGCCATATAACCTCGCAAACTATAATTTTCCACTAAGCAAGTTTGCCGGGAAACGAGTGCGGACTCCGGACTCCGGACTACGGATGTGGCTCCCACAACACAAGCCTTAGTTCCCCCACTAGTTTATGTGCTATACCATAGACAAAGCATGAGGTTTTATGTGTTGACTAGAAGTTATTATGTCAGTTTGTGTGTTCATGGTTGTTTGGCGACAGATGGTGTCGGTGGTATGTTTTTATTGTGGAAGGAATGGTTATGTCTTGTGATAGTTGTTTTTTTTTTGGTTTTAATTATAATTTAGGATTGGCCACTAGTCTAAGGGGAAACCAAAATATATCGGGTGATATTGGAAGGAGTAATAATAGTAACCCAAATAATTTGGGATCAGGGCAGGAGAATGATGATGATGATATGGAAGAGGTAAACGTGCATGTGCCCGCGACTTCGTTCGCGAGGAAATGTTGAAGTGTAGGTGAGAGAGTACAAAAAAAAAATATTAGCCTATGTCGATTCCCAGGATATAATCTAACTCCTTGCCAAATTTCATTGCGATACGATCAGACGTTTAATCGGGAAAAGGTAACAAACAAATAGAGACTTTACTTTAGTATAGTATTAATATTTGAATTTTTAGGAACTTGGTCAAGGGTTCTAGGTTTACCTAATTCCCTAGTCGACTGAGTCAGTATAGTTCTAAACAAACAAATTCCCAGCAAAATATATCTGCTATTTGGAATGGTGCCCGCTTAATAGAACCGTAGGAGGATACTAAGAATTACAACCCATCTTTCTTCCATATTTCAACCTAAAGCGCAGGCCACACAGAAAAGACGTAAGGCCCGGACTCCACCAAAGCGGAGACGAGCGGAGCGGAGAGGAGACGTGCGGACACCGACCAATCACATTAATTTATATCTACATCGTGTTTCTCGCCTCTTCTGTGATTGGTTGAATCTTGCACATCTCCTCTCCGCTCCGCTCGTCTCCGCTTTGGTGGAAACCGGGCCTAAGACGAGGACGCGGCGCAGACAGGGCGCAGACGGGGCGCCGTCGCGACTTTTTAAAACGCACAGAAAAGACGAGGCACAGACGTGACGCGCGGCGTCGCGAGAGATGACGATTTTCAACCAGATGTGTTAGCACTGGTGTATCTCGCTAATATGCAGAGGGTTAGACGTTACTGGGTACATCCGGTATGGCGAAGCAATGAAGACAATAGATTTTAAAAAAAATGGAGTACTACATATTTATCCAGATCGTTCTCGCCTGCCCCTCGTCCGCTGCGCCGACCCGGCGCAGACGAGTAAGCGTCGTGTCCGCGCCCTGTCTTTTCTATATGTTTTGCGTCACGACGCTTCTATACATTTTATATGAAAGGGACGCGGAAGAGACATATGTCTGCGCCCCGTCCGCGTCTTACGCCTTTTCTGTGTGGCTTACGCTTAACAAACACAAGCGAAGTTCTAAATAAAATCACCGAGAAAGACAACTACAGTACTGTCAGGGTTTTCTCAACAATTCAGTTTGAAGTAATTCATTTTAGTCCATGAGACAGACTCTGGACTAATTATGCGCTCTTAATTGGAGGAATACTGCAAATGACGTTGGGTAAGAAGACAGATAATGTCTTCGTTGCATTTGCTTAACTGAAGAGTTGGCTGGCGGTTTTGCTGATTCTGGTTGAAAAAATCTGTGAAAATTTAAATTTGACATCATGGCTATTTTACTTGTAGAGGAGTACCTAATAGTACACTAATTTTACGGCAGTCATGTTTAAGTACCATGTAATAGGGGACGAGCCTATTAACAGCAACCTGGCACACACCTAAACTCGGGGTTTAGAATGAGAATGTTTTGGTTAAAACCCAATACCATTTTGCCCGACTTGGGCATTCAACTCAGGACCTCAAGCTAAACAGTTATAGCGGTTGGGAATACTAGACCAAAGAAGCAGTCATCGATAAAAGTATACCTAACTTAATTTTCCGAACCGCCTAACAACGAGTAACAAGTAAAAAACACCCTACAATATTTAAATACCAAATTCCGAAATAGTTTCACCCAAATTAAAACCACACCCGCGCTCTGTAATCACAACAAATGAGGACACAAACATACAGACAGACACGGCACGCGACAAAAACACATGTAATATTATGTCACTCTAATCCACGCAACACTTGCTTCGTAAACGCATTTCATAATTATCTCGTCAACAGATGTTGCAATGACATACTTTAAACGTCACTTTAAACTCTAAAATTGTTTGAAAATAGGTCTTAAGAACGTGAAAATAAGATGTGAACTGGAATTAGGGAAGTGTAGTAGATAAAATTGTAACATTTCGAGGAATCTTTTGATTTACACATCTGTGACCTATGTTTTGACGTTTACGAAGCTAGCTGTGTGTCAGCCGATTGTGATTTACGATTACCAACTCAAATATCTCCGTGCCACACGATTTTGAGTCATATTCCTTGAACAGTAAAACTTTTTGGTGGTGCAAGACTTTTTGTAACAATTTTTTTTGTTACCGTGTTGAAGGATTTTTTGTAATAAGAAAGATAAATGGGTCCTCTACTTAAATGTTAAGTAGTCATAAGTCCTAATAGACGTTATAAGCCTGAATTCCTTAATCTCCGCCTTCCTTATGAAATATGGGCTAACAAGATTTTTTTTGGAGTAGCATACCAACTGTTACAACGAAGAATATTTTATTAAAATGGTACACGAAATGTTTAATTTTTTCTTGTAAAAATGTTAGGCTTATTTGGAGTTTTGTCATTACTGGAAAGAAGCTAATTGTCACGTTTCTGGTTTTAAATTGAGCCAGTTTATTCGTAACGACTTTTAGGCAAGGACAAAATTAAAATAATTGCTTTTACGCAAGCGTACAACGCTATTAGCACGACAGTAATGCAACTTTGTCATAATTAGGCTCATTTTCAAGGATTTTTCAAGAACAATTAAATATTTTTTCAGTATAAGTTTTTAAACTGTCATGCTCACTAACTTTATCATTAAATTTAGAAACGGGATTTAGGAGTTTATCCATGATCATGGATAAACTTATTCATGATCACGGATAAACTTATCCATGATCACGGATAAAGTTATCCATGATCACGGATAAAGTTATCTATGATCACGGATAAACTTTTCGTGATCATGGTGCTTGCAACAGCGCCTAAATATCGGGAACTCAAACCAAAAAGTAAACATAGTAAATATCCCGTTTCTAAAGTAAATGAAAATATTTGTTCAGAGCTGCCCAATAATCACTTGGAATCGATGTTGCTAACCTCATAATGATCACTGGCAGCTTTATTGTCACAAGTATGCTACCATAAGTACAATCACAGAGAACGAGGAAAACTGTTCCACCGTAATACAGTCTATACTAGTACGGGGAACAGAGCGAATCAGTTCTGTGTTTACAACCATAATAAGTAGGTACCGACACCTGACAAACAAAAGTGTAACTACATCTACTGCTTATTTGTTACTTACCGAACTGTGCAAGATTGTTATTTTGATTTGGCAAATAAAGAAGTTTTTTTTTTTTTTTTTTTTTTATTCCACCTACTGGTTATAATAGGGCTCCTCCCTTTGAAGGTCATACCCGCAATCTTCTAATTGACATCCTATGGGGTCAAAATACAATGACTTTCAGTTAAACTCATTGAAGCCCAGGAAAATAAGTAAAACCGCAAACAAATTACTAAGGCAATCCAGCCAGTTCAGATGCCCTAAATAACATTACATAATATCACACCTGTAATCCACAAAGGGTTAAACAGAAGTGTACCTAATAGTTCACTCAAACTTCGCCAGTTATGTTTTAGTCACTTGTAATAGGGGGCGACCCTATTGCCATCAACCGGGCACAAATACATACTGCGGCTACTACTGAGAAATTCTTGATGGAAAACCAAATAACACTTTGACCGACCTGGGAATCGAACCCGAGACCTCATGCTCAGCAGTCGCGCAGTTGTCTAACCTTTGACTGTACACAAGACTTATTTTACATAAACGTGCTCTATCTTCGTCTCTACAAGAAAACTGTTCCACATTTCGCAGTAAATGGCACCTTATAACCCGTCCCATATTCGTCCCAAATTAGTTTCGACCCAGGTAGAGCAGTTTCATCACCATATCATGAAATAGACACAATTTACCGGTACATTACTTTTCATTTAGGATCCTGCAGAGCGTGCCTTCTTATCCAACCCTCGAGGGATCAGGGTAGTGCACTAGAATGAAAAATGTGATTGCTTCTTACTTACACCTCCTTTTATAAGGCAAGTGCAATGAATTAAAGAATTGCGATGTTTTTAAAAAGTGCAAACGGTTTGGAACGAAGAAAGTCTTAACCGCAAAAAAAACAACTTATACTGTCACTTACGGGATATCTTCCGTGATTGTTAATTTTTTTGAGCTTCCGATATTTGAGGGTTTTGAGGGTTGACTGGAGAACAGTACAAGAATCACATACACACACACACAGCACAGCATAACACAGTATAAGTTTAGTTGTAAACCGTGAAAGCTTAAAACGGTGTTTAAAAATAATGAAGCTTGTTTTTTTGTATTCTTCTTTCTCTTTCGTGTGGTTCATAACCTAACCTAACCTAACCTAACCTGGTGTCAGAGTTTTTATGCCGCCCATGGACCTCTGACTTGGCTTTACATGCCGTTGAGAAATATCTCTCAGGCATGCTGGTTTCGTTACGATGTTTTCCTTCACCGAAGCAAGTGATAATTATACAATACGCACATGAATCCGAAAAATTAGAGGAGTCGTGACTTGGGTTCGAACTCGAGACCTATGACTTGGCAGTCCGACGGTCTCACTCACCACTAGACTATCTATCTGTTTTTGTATTAAGTTACCCTTTCCAAATTCGATTCTAGTAAGTTTTGATAAAGGTAGAGCAGTTTTCATCCTTACTAAATTATAAATGCGAAAGTAAGTGTGTTTGTTTGTTACCTTTTCACGCCTAAACCACTAAACCGATCATACTGAAATTTTGCATATACGTTCTTTAGTGTACAGAAACGGACATAGGATACCTTTCATCCTGAAAAAAAGTACTGTTCCCGAGGAAAACAACAATAACGTTATTATGCTCATAGATGGCGCCACGTGTCTTTCGAATCATAATTGAATTACAAGCAATAGAATACCTACAACTCAAATTGACTGTCAAATTCTAAATTAACACGAGCGAAGCCGCGGGCAAAAGCTAGTCAAATATAAATAATTTACCGGGTAAAGAGTCTTCGTTTAGAAACATGCTGAGTGTAGGTGTCTTAGCTTACCCTTGGGGGATTGGAGTAGTGCGCTAGGATGAAAAAGTCATTGTTTCTAAGAAACTTTCCTCTTTTGAACCTAGTGCAATAATATTATAGAATTGTTTCTAGAAAAGGTGCAAATGCTTTTTATTTCAGAAATGTGGAACGAAGAAAGAGGAGCTCGTGGCTAAATAATAACAGCCGCTCGGGGTCGATCTTTAGGTTAAGCCGTGCTTGCCTAGGTTGGTCTGTGGATGGGTGATCGCCCATTACATACCGAGTTTCTTCCGTGCCTCGGAAAGCACGTTAAGCCGTTGGTCCCGGGTGTCATTTGTAGATCTTTGACAGTCGTTAGGCAGTCAGTGGCCCAAAAAGTCTGACAACCAGTCTTACTAAGGGGTATCGTATTACCCAGTACTAACTGGGTTGTGGAGGTCAGATAGACAGTCGCTCCATGTAATATACTAGTATTCAGCTGCATCCGGTTAGAC
Source organism: Noctua pronuba (assembly GCA_905220335.1). Classification (NCBI taxonomy): domain Eukaryota; kingdom Metazoa; phylum Arthropoda; class Insecta; order Lepidoptera; family Noctuidae; genus Noctua; species Noctua pronuba. The sequence continues at coordinate 10,377,907 of LR999918.1, forward strand.
TGGAAGCCGACCCCAATATAGTTGGGAAAAGGCTAGGCGGATGATGGAATGAAGAAAGACTTAAACCTAGTTGTTTTCTATTAAGTTACCCTTTCCATATTCGACCCAAATTAGTCGAAATTGAGGTAGAGCAGTTTCAGCATCATATCATAAAATAGACACAATTTACCGGTACATTAGACGTCGTTCAGGAATATGCAGAAATCCGTAGGTACTCAGGGGATCAGAGTAGTGAGGGAATGCTGTGGACAAAATTGTGAATATCTTAGAGAAAAATGTGAGTTCGGGGAATATCTTCCTTTTCGTGAGAAGTGAATCTCTTTCAAGGATTTCAAGACTTAAAATAAAGTTGAAGGAAGGATTAAATAAATATTGTTGTCTTTATATACTGTTTGCCTTGTTTGCTTATACAGGGTGTAAACGAACCCTTCACGAAGCCGTCAACCAAGCATTCTGTACATCAAACTAAGTAACTTTACGCTAAAATTTTTGCTGGCTAGCCAGACAGCCAGAGCCAGACCCAAAAACTGCTGAAAAGTAATTTAATAGCCACCAGTAGCGAAGGGTAAATTTTTTTAAAGAGGTAAGCATATACATGTGTAGGTACATATCTTTAATGTGATTTTAATTTGTCTAAGGAATGCTGATTGTGCCAGTTTCCAAAGGGAAGTCGGTAAGAATCGAGTTGTATGAAACCTTCGCCACTGATAGCCACTCCGACGAAAAGTACAATCACAAACAAAATATTTAAACGCAAAATTTTACTTATTTATCACACTTTATTGTGCTACGGGCGCGGGGCGGGCGTAGTGCGTGAATTTTTTAATCTCGACGAAATGAAACAATGGAACAGTGTGAACGAAACTGGCCGGCCTCACGAAAATGTGTGAAATATTCATAAGGTACCACCGATGCTGAAATTGTTCTCTGATTGCGAAGGAGTGGGATAATGTGTTCCTTTAGTGTTTTGTTTTCGAGTGTACGTCTAGAGTAGAACTCGTTAGGGTGAATTACTCAGTAACATTAAATTTAAGCTGTTAGTTAGCTTCAGTGAAAGTGAAATTCGGTCTCGCTATCCAAACTTACCTCGTATGATAACTTGTTCGACTTAAAAAGTGTTTTTTATTTAAATATTTTATTGCATTGATGATGATAACACATATTTTAAATTATGATTAACTAGATTTTCTGAAAAAACATTTTTTTTCGATTTGATTCTATGTAAAGACTATTTAATGACAACAAGTGAATATTAACATTATATAGAAACTACAAATCTATTATAGTAAGAAAAAATAGAAATGTACAAGTATCAAAACGGTTACAGGGCGTCAAAAAATTCGTCCACATCGCTATCAACAGGAAAAGTTTTTAAAATTTGATTCTAGGAAAAGTTCAGTTTTAAATGAATCTAGCTATGTTTGACAGTAACAAAATAAATATCTTTTACCTCATAAAAGCCTGGTATATTTCTTAATGCCAGAACATAGATAAATGTAAGGTTAAAAGATGACATAAAACCCACTTCAAAGGTAGAAAATGGCGTCATTATCTTGAGTAACATCGCAGATTAGCCGAAATATATCTTAGTTAATTTAAGAGATATCTTAAAGATATCTCAGGGAATGTTACCTTCCTTTATACTTATAAGATTAAAGATAGAGAAGGTATTTCTGTTCTTAGGTTGACATTTTTTTAGCAGTTTTTTTGCTGACTGTACCAAATTTTTTTTACTACAATTATTTTTTTAGGGATATTTTTGCAGTATAAAACGTGCTCTCGAAACGGTAAGGAAACCGACGTGTCCTAGAAACAAAAACTCGCTGACATGTGAAATCTACCAACCCGCACTGGGCCCGCGACGTGGACGTTACAAGTATTCCAACCTATTCCCTCTCATAGAGAGGAGGTCTAAGTCTAATGAGTGCCAGCAGTGGGAACATTATAAGTTGACTAGCTTTTGCCCGCGGCTTCACACGCGTTAATTTAGAATTTGACAATCAAAACGGGTTGTACTCTACTTGTAATAATACATTATTCAATCATGATTCGAAAGATACGTGGCGCCATCTATTATCATAAGACCGTTATTGAGGTTTCCCTCGGAAACAGTACTTTTTTTCGGGATGAAAGGTACCCTATGTCCGTTTCTGTACACCTGACAACGTATATGCAAAATTCAGGATAATCGGTTCAGTGGTTTAGGAGTGAAAAGGTAACAAACAAACAAACAAACTAACTTTCGCATTTATAATATTAGTAAGAATAAGGAAGTAAGGATAATACTATGCTTGTTATTATCATGCAGCATATTAAATTACTGTAATTTCAAACCCCTCTTTTGCAATTTCGGGTTCGCCCAAATAAATAATAAATCGGCCACAAATTAGCTAATTTGTACCACCTCTTTTACCTACCCTTACATTCGCGGTAAAAGTAACATGAAACTTGATTACTGCGAATTACCACCCCTAATGTTAGGGTCATCGCTTGGCATTTAAGCAGGACTCCTAATTTATGTTTTAATTATTAACATGTTCTGTTTTGTTACTCTTTCGCGTTCGTGTTTTCGTCGACGTGAAAAATGTATGAGAATTTTTTGTTGCCATTTTTTTTTGGGTTGTACGTATTTAGTTGGTTACTTATTAATGACATCGGATTTTTTTTTATTTTGTTCTAAGAAGTTTTATTTTATTGATGCGCGTGATATATAATTTTTTTTTTGTTTTCGTAGAAAATGTAGCTTTTGTTCTGTTCTAGGTAATATTTTTTTATTAAAAACATTTTTTCCGTAAAAGTATTATACATAGGTATAGCTCGCTCTCGACAAAGACACGGAGCTATGTTATAACGACTTTAGTTGTAAGTGCTCTGAAATCTAACTTAGAATCAACGTAACCGATTCTAATTTAATTATTCACAACTTGATATGTGTTCTGTCTCAGTTTTAGAATATTTTGCCACTCAAGTCGATTCATAGGCACAGATTATTTTTACCATAGTCGTCAGTCTGTACTTCAGTCATTGGGATATCATACTTTCTTAGTACCAAAATCCACATTCCTGAGCCAGTCTCATTGGACCGAGCTGGCTATAATACGTTCTGCATGTCCCTCATAAAAGCACAATTGAAATAAATGTTCGTACAAAGGGTAAAAAAACAAATGACCCTCATACATCATCCGTGACCCTAATTCCTATTACGAACAGAAAAAAAGACAAAGAAATGGGAATTATTAGCACATCAATAACGTATTTTACCCCATTGTGACATGACAGCTCTACTGGCTGAACCCAGGGTTGTCGGGACGTCAGGTTGTTTAAATTAAAAAAAAAAACCTTTTTATTTCTAATACTTATGTAAATAGCAATCAAATGATAGGAAGTACCTTTTGAGCAAAAAATTGCTTGTTTTTGGTACTTCCGTTCTTCCGGTTTAGCTTAACAATACATAAGTGAGCAATTTAACTATAAAAACAATTTCTAAATCATTACAAAACTTTTGATATTTTTTTTTGATAAAAATTAAATCAAATAATAATAGACAGACACAATTAAAAATTGACATAAGGATCAAAATTCGAATTGAAATCAGAATCAGATGTTTTAGAACGGATTCTTATAGCCTCTAATTGGCGATAAGATGGAATAGAAATGTTATAATACTAGCTGACCCGCGCAACTTCGTCTGCATCACTTAAGGGTATAGATGCAAAACGGGTTTTAAACCATTTGGTTTTAAACCGTCTTTTTGGATTAAAACGATTTAAAACCACAATTAGCGGTTTAATAATGGTTTAAAACGTTTTTGTTTTGTTTTTATTGTGTGCACTTGTGGCATGTGCCAAATAAATGTATTTTCTTCTTCTTCTTTTTTCTTCTCTCTCCTCATACCCTACGTTACGATTTTAGTAGCAAATTGCAAAATAAAAATACGGCATTGCCGTTATATTTTAATAAACACGCATTTCATGATTGTTTTCAGTCTGTCTAATCCTAAAAAGTAGTATATATGACTTCACATATATTAATAAAAATGCTAAATGATTTCAATTAGCCTTTTAAAATAATTTATAATCAATGTACGGCCCACGTGGTCGTGGTTTTAAACCAATTTAAAACCGGTTTTAAACCACGGATTTTAGTTTAAAACGGTTTATTTACAACTATACTTAGGTGTATGAAAAATAGATAGTAGCCGATTCTCAGACCTACTGCATATGGATATAAAATTTCATAAAAATCGGTCAAGCCGTTTCGGAGGAGTATGGTAACTGACATTGTGACACGAGAATTATATATATAAGAAAAGAAATGAAAACATAAGGGCAAAGAAGGAACATGGATGGGTTTTAGTCAGTAAGAGTCTGACACTCCCTTCCACTCCGCACAGAGAGGAGAGGGTTATTTGATGATTATCTAACCGAAAAAAAAAAAAGTGCAAAATATTTTGTGTGTTCAAAACTTAGCAACAATGCTCAAATACCTAAAAACATCGCGAATTTGTATGTTTTCCGTGTATTTGAAGCTATGCCAGTGACCGGGGTGAACAGCACATCAATTAGCAACAACCCCCAACCCCCTTGAGCAGCCCTGTCGGTTTAGGGGTAGTAATGGACTTTTTTAAATTTTAATTAATTGATACGGAAATGGGTTCTGTGTGTAATTGGAATGTTTTTCTGTTAAAAAAGGTGTGATGTGGGTACCTTTGTTTCTCTTATTCAACATAATCTGCCTGCCTTTTCCCGTCTATGTTGGGGTCGGCTTCCAGTCTAACCGGATGCAGCTGAGTACCAGTATTTTACAGCGACCACTTTTATGTTTCTGTTATTGTGGATGCTAAATCTATAGTTTATTTGTGTATTTGCTGTGATTTTGACACAAATTACTTGCAGTATTGTATAGGGTGACTGTTAATTAGTGACCGATACTTAAACACGTGATTATACTCATGATAACAAACAAATTTCCTATAACAATCAATATCCCAATTATACAACAACCGTATGGAATTCGCGTGACGCCGTTCTGTCTCATTACTATCGAACAGTGCAACAGTTGATAGGCAGAGTACAGTGGGAGACAGAACGGCGTCACGCGGTTAACAGCTGATAGGTCACAGGCGCGCGCGTGCGCTTATTTCATACGGATTTTGTGTTATTGGTATAAAAGTGAACGAGTATAAAAAAAAGTTTATTTGGGAAAGTTGTTTGTTATCATGAGTACAATCACTTGTTTAAGTATCGGTCACTAATTACCAGTCACCTTATATAAATACAAGAGTTATAGGGTTAGAGATTTATAATATTCCGTCGACATAGAATACAATCCTTAAACCACACATTTGGGCAAAATTCATTGAAATTGCGGCTTTGTATTCTGCATAAACCTTTCAGATTTTCAAACCGTCAAGAGAACAGAAGCCTTATAAAACAAAAAACAACAACAAATATATAATCTAAAGAAACAAAGCACAGTTAAGAAACTTCTTCAATAAAATAAAAATACTCCGCAAAATCATATAGCGGAGCCATACAAAAAATAAAACTACGAAAAAAACTTAGTTTCATACTTGTGAATCAATTTGGCACAGCCGCAGCTAACCTGTGGAGTCTGTGTACCGACAGCAAATTAACTTAAGTGCTACCAACCAATTGAATTTTATTTGCTGATTGTACTAGTAACGCTTGAACCTCGAAAACAGACCTTAGTGCAACGAAATAAAGGCGCTGTCAGTGTCAAAGTGTTACTTTCAGTCGAAATAGTGAAGCATAAATGTAGCTTTAAACTACTTTTTTTTTGTGAAAAACGTGGACAGTGAATATCAGTTTTTTTTCTGTTTTCCTTTGACAGTGTATTTCAGTTGTTTTATAAATAAAAGTATTGTTTTAAATTGTGTAGCTGAAAGGATTGTTTTGAATGTGATAGGTAACTGGATTATAATTTTAACCGTTTTGCTCGCTATTGTTTTAACAACGTGATACACAATCATATTCTTGTTTTTGTTTCGAAAAAATGTCGTTGTTTTAAGTATGACAAACAACGTGAATGGATAGCGACATAGCGACATTTAAGTAATGTTTTTCGTTCTCACTTTTGTTGGAAAAAAAAACACGCAGAATTACCCTTTTACTATCGCATTTTATTTTTCAAGCACTTATTATAAACGCTTTCAATATTTTTTTGAAATCACTACAAAATTAAGTAACATTATAATTAGGTAGGAAACATGTGTTCCTGCCTGGTCGTCCTTTGCTATTGTCCCTTGTTTTAATAATATAATTTTATATCAATGTGACTAACTTTAGAATATAAGCTGTTTGTAATACTAACAAAATATGGATCACTGTTGTCCGAAATAAACGAATTTTATTTATTATTATTTATAAAAATAAAACTAAATCACTACGATTTCCAATAATATTTTTTGCCTCATGTTTTTTCAATCATGTTTTTTCTGCTGTCGGTACAACAAGTCGTACGCAAGCTCCACTGTATATTCTTTGATCTCAATATTTGGTATTTTCAAACCCTGCCAAGTGCTGGCTCTACTCCGGTTTTCTTTTGCTAGTTATATTCTAACGCTTTTGAAGATATTTTGGAGTAGCTTGATAACGTTAAAAATATATAAAAATATCCTTTGGCGTCACAGTCACAAGACTTCAACATAATTGGACAGATTCTTAGAAAAGTTATTGACAATTATTTTGTAGACATGAATGAGAATGTTACCAAATAAATAAATGTATAAAAAATATAAAACAGTAACAGATTCATTTTTACAGATAACTGGAAAAGAAAATGTTCAAGAAAACCATATTCATGCGTTTATTGACTTAAAATTCATTCGCAAAAATCAGAAAATCGTCTATGTTAATGAATGCATTTTTTTTTCGAAATTTGTAATGTAACTCAAAGTGCAAATTATTCTCTAAAACCTCATTTTAGTAGCAATCTAATAAGGTAAAGAAAAATATTCAAGAATACCTGTTAAATATGAGTTACTGCTGAGAAAGTAAAACATGACAAAAGGGATCTATCGCTAAGAATTGGAAGCGGTATCGGTATCGGTATTGATATAAAATGGGGCGCAGAGAACCAAGCTTGCATCTAATTCTAAATAGAAATTATGAGAAATGGTTACGTTATAATTACGATATTTTTTGTGAGTTTACCAGCGGCCCCATTCCACCTTCGTCAGCAATAATCAACATTTATCGAGTACCACCGAATATTTTTTTATTTTGTGTTCTCTGTGAATAGCTATACAATTATTACTTATATTATATTGATACAATTACCACCATAGAAATATTTTGAGAAAAATGGCCTTATTTAACTTTTATATAGACGATTTCCTGATATTTGCAAATGAATTTTTAGTCACTTCGCTCGTAAATATGGATTTCTGTAACATTTTTACGTCCAGTTATCTGTGAAAAAGTATCAGTAGTACCAATGACAAAAGAAGTCTTTGTGTTAAAACTCGGTATTTTAGAAATAATTGAAAAAATAGGAAATTTTCATAAAAAAATCTGGAAATATGCATTTCGTCAACAACAGTGAACAAGGAAACAGACCAAATTCGCGTTTAATGGATGCACACAGGTCTCACTATTACGTTACTTACGAAATTTTTTTTTAACTTTCGTCTCCACAGCTCTAGGAACTCAATAAAAAAAACCCCATGAAAATCCGACCACTATAAACTTCGTTCCACCTTATAGTCTAAGGCGGTTCACCCACTGAAGATGCGTCCCGCCGCGGTGCGCGGAGCGACAGATAACGCGCGCGGCGACGGAGGCGCAGATCTGCCTTACTTAGCGGTGTAATTTGCTCCCCCGCGCGGTGATGCAGATTACGACGACCTCGCGCTAAATAAACTCATATGTTCACTGTGTTGTCGATCGTCGTTGTCGTCATTTTGGTTTTTGTATACAAGAATTAAAAGACACTGCGTCCATAGAAGATTTTGGGTACATCCCTATTTACGATCGAGATCTATAAATCGATCATTTACACTGAATTACAAAGACTTAAGAAAATATGAAGATAAATTATTTAGCTACACACGTATGTCAACTGCATCTTTTGATTATTTATTAAGCAAAATTGATTTATTATCTCCTCCCATTTCTTAACTTTTTGTATACGGTCACTATATTCTTTGCTTTTCATATCCCAAATTGCAGGGCGTTGCTCAATTTCATATATAAATTTGTCTACGTCGAGATCCATCGTGCAAACGTCTTTATAGTATCAAATCACGCCCGGGACTGCGGAGCCGGTGTGTCATATCCCGCGGGAGCGCCTTCACGCGCATTTCCGTGTCGGCAGTGTGTTGTGCTGAGCGTGATTTCTATATAAATTGAGATACTTGCATACAATGGTAAAATCTGCCATCACGCGCAACGCGACGGAGCGCGGTGCAGTGGGTGGAGCGCCTAATAGCACTCGACTATAAAACTAGGGACACCAATTCGCAAAAGTCCTCTTTAAAAAGTCTTGCTATCAAAAAGCTATCTCGTAGACTTACCGTGGACCTGACAGCGCTATCTATAGGATAGTGCGAGTTCTGCAGTATCATCCCCCTTAGTGGAATGGAATCATCTCCCCCCTAACACTACGTCAATACTTCTTTAGATGTGTAGGGCGACCGTGAGAGGGAAAAATGTAGGACACTTTTTTTATTACGATGCGGTTTCTTAATCGAACACGTCGAAAAGCAATATTAAAAAAACTGTTAGTTTCGACGTAGAGATACTAACTTTACATGTCAAAAACCTAGGAAAGTATACATACTGAAAACGATTGGGTGACAAATGGATTAAGTTTTTTTATGTCAAAATTTTAGGCCAAACTAGAGACGGCAAGGAATTTTTTTTTAATACACATAATAACACGCCTGTAATCCCCGAAGGGTTAGGCAGAGGTGTACAGTCGCCATCAGATATATCGTAGCGGGCGAGGTACTTAAATATTTCGGAGCAGCATTACTTTTCAATAAATTCGGAACACATAACGAGCTAAAAATATCAGAAAGCACAAAACTACAAAGGTATCGACGCAGTCAGTCAACAGTAATGATTCTGTCCCGTGTGATAGGGGCGAGCCTATTGGCATCAACCGGGCACAAATCCAGACTCCGTGGCTGCTAATGAGAAATTCCTGATGGGAAAACCGAATAACAATTTGCTGGGCCTGGGAATCTAACCCAGGACGACGAAGCAGTCCAGGTTTTTTATATCAGAATAAAAATTTAGACCATAGAAAGGTGTTATCTAATTAAATTAAACAGGTCAAAAATTGCGAAGAGATCTGCTCGTTATAGACAATGCAATAATAATAAACACTGTTTCAAGCTTTCACGGTTTAAAACTAAACTTATACTGTCACTTACGGGATAGTAGATATCCCGTAATCACAGAAGGTATCCCGTAAGTGACAGTATAAGTTTAGAAATAATAATATCTTGAAATTAATGGCGAAAAGAGTCTTTTATTTTAAAAGTTTTACGTTGGATCCTCCGTAGTTTACTATTCATGGTCGTCCTACCAGCTAGCTAGCCACCTGTAAAAAAAAGTATGGCGGCACGTCTTTCCGACGTCGGCTCGTTTTTCATGCACCCACTTGAGCGCGAAAGCAAATATGCATTAAATATATTGATTTTGTACACCAACGTGTGTGAATACGCGGTGGAAAAAATACTTATCGATACGATTTGTCAGCGTTGTAATCTTGAAAGTCATTCGATTTTACAAGAAAAAGAAAACCCTATCATAATATGCTTTGTTGCTCAAGTGATCAATACTGTTGAGCATGAGGTCTTGGGTATGATTCTCAGGTAGGACAAAGTCTTATTGGGTATTTCCAGAAATTTCTCAATAGCAGCCACGGAGTCTACATTTATTCCTTGTTTATGGTAACAGGATCGCCCCTGTTATAGGTCCCGTCACGTAAAAAGAACGCTGACCGCTCAAATAAACTTTCACAATTACATTTATTCCAGCCTTTTCCAAAGTACTAAGAAGCTAGTAAAGTACCTATTAGGATTCTACAATGAAACGATTATACTTATATATAAAACAATAGCTTAGTACTTAAGGACGCGGCTGTATAACGTGTGCAAACACATCCCCTCCACTGTCGCTCAGCGTTCTTTTTACGTGACGGGACTTAAACATAACTGGCGAAATGTCAGTGTACTATAAGTACACTTCCACATAACATCACGCCTGATATCCTCTCAGGGTTAGTCAGTTAGCTAGGTCAATAAGCGTGATGTGATGTATGACGTAATTGGGTCCATCCTTAACAACGAATTAGACCAGATCACCTACCAAAGTCTTGAGTTCAACTCCCGAGCGGGTGTCAGTTAGCCATACAGTTAGCCAACAGTCGTCGAGTTCAGAGTTAGGTAGCCCTCAAACGTGGGGGTTCATTCCCGATGCATTGTGTAATTGACAGCGAGTTTACTAACGTGTAGTTTAGTTTAACCTGCAGTTAATTTAGACTGGCTTTTAGTTCGAATTGTTTAGTAGTTAATAGTATGGATGGAGAAGTTATTGTGCGCTGATAAGATGACAGAATAAACTGACCTAATGGGCTGTAGTCGATGTTGTTTGACGTTTGGTGAATCGGAAGTTGTGCGAATCGGAAGTTGTGCGAATCGGAAGTTTGGCGAATCGGAAGTTTGGCGAATCGGAAGTTGTGCGAATCGAAAGTTGTGCGAATCGGAAGTTTTGCGAATCAGAAGTTGTGCGAATCGGAAGTTTTGCTAATATGTTTTGCCAATCGGAAGTTTCGGTAATCGGACCTTTTTTCAACCGGAAGTATTGCGAATCGTCTTGACTTGATAAGTGGCATTCACCTACGTTAATTTCGACAATTTCTTCAAATAAGTACCTACACATTTAATTTTATTGACTGTACTTAAATTACATCAAGAAAAAAACCTCGAGAAAAAATGTTACCTAATAAAATAAATTCTTCACAATTGTCTAATTATATTCAAATCAACCACGTACTCGTAGCTCCTGCTATAAAAAACATTTTTTCTTACACCTAAAAACGTGTAAAAATTCCGAATTCCCGAAAACCGTTTTAATTCTTCGGAATTACCATAAATATTTCTGTGTGTAAGATAGCGAATTAAAAATTAATACTTGCCAGCCTAAAAAATACGTTCAGGGCATCCCGTCGGGGGTTTTAATTATTACAACCCCCGAGTCGAGGGGCGAAAATTAATTATTACAATAAGCTTTGTTAGGTTATTTTTCGGAGGGTATTTTGTGTGTTTGTGTAGAATTTTTGCAGGGTAGTTATTTACTGGTAGTAATGAAGTGCTCCAGAAAAGTTGAAATGGACTTTTAAAATGTAAATACCTTATCGTAAGATTTTAGAAAAGTTAAAATGGACTTTTAAAATGTAAATCTTATCTTATCGTAAAAAAGGAGATTGTTTACATAATAGGAAGTCTGAAAGTGGCGCCGGTGACTGAAAAGTAGTGTGGTAATCGGTTATCGTGGTATGGACATGTGATGCGGAGGAATGAGGAAAGTTTTGAGTATGAATGTGGATATATGAGTAGAGAAAGACCAAGAAATGATGGATGGACTGTGTGAAGGATGATATGGCAAGAAAGGAGGTGTCTGTTGAGATGACGAGTAATAGAGAAGTATGGAAGAAGACGTGCTCCGACCCCAAATAAATTGGGATAAGGGCTGGAGAATGATGAGCTTGTTTGGAGCTAATGTTACATAAGTTTTAAGAGCTATTTCAGCATCTTCATGACTGTCATCAACTTTCTGTCGTTAGGAAACGCAATTTATTTGCAGTCAGCACATCAGCCGGTATTTTTTCTAATACATGTCTCTCAGCCATAATCTTAATATTTTTCTCCTTTATTTTTTTAATCAAATAAACACAATACAATAACATTTATAATACATCAGAAACTAAAACAAAACATAACTGGCGAAATGTGGATTTTTTTAAATTTTTTATTTCTTTTGGTATAGAGGTATACCTACATAACAAAATATTTTTTCTCGAAATCCATCCATCGTTTTCTTCTCCCTTTATTCATAAAAAAAAAATCTTGGCATCGTAACAAATGTATAAATATGTCTTGTTTTCTTAACAATATTTTAAAGGGTGTAAAAAGACCCTTAACGAAAACGAAAGGCACTTGTTCACTTAGAATTGCAACTCATTAAAGTGAGAGGTCCAATCGCTTGTTGAAAAGCTTCCGTTGTGAATAAATGCGGATACTTTCGACCGGACTTCTCGCTCCACCAAATGATGCCTCTACGTGATAGAAAGAGATAGAAATACTCGAAAACGCTGATCCGTGCATGCAATAGGGTATTTGATTGAAAAAATCTATTCAGTCCGTCAGTTAGATTATCAAAAAATATTGGACATGTATTTTTTCTTTTGTACATGACGTACTTAAAAGAAAAATGACCACGATACAGCGCGTTGAAATCTCGCGTGACGTTACAATTTCTGTTACTTTTAACTGTCCAGTGACGATACAAGCCCCCTCTCGTGAACTTTGATGCGCTGCATCGTCGTCATTTTTTGACTATGTGACAAAAGAAAAAAATACGTGTCCAATATTTTTTGGTGATCTAACTGACGGACTAAATATAAGACTATTTTCGATGTTGTCAAATAGCCTATTGTGATTTCACTCTTAGTCTGTACCTTAGGGCCCGCTCTTGAAAACATACGCATCAATGTAACGTAAAAATGCGTTCCTGTCGGCAATGCGTCACCATGCATTTCCATAGCTCACGCTTAGTACCCAGACAAATGTCCTGAGCTTTTGGCAAATAACCTAGTTATAGTGAGATATGGATGTAATGGGATGTTAAAAATGTGATAACGTATGTTCATTGTAGTATGTTTGGCTGGAGATCCGGTGTTCGTAGTGAAGACACGCCTATCGTGCTTTTGCGTTGCAAGACGCGGGTAGTGTCCTTTATAGCATTTTTTTTTTCAACTAATTTAACTATGGACTAGTCTATGATATAGTATATGGTAAAAGAGTAAACGAACCAAACTTTCAGAATGGGTGTAAAACTACCCTTAACGAAGCCGAAAGGCACCTCTTCTCCCCGTCATTGCGATCTCTTTTTTGTTCTAGACCATACCTGGGAACCTTCTAGTTACGGAGATATTGGGGGTCAAAGTTCCATCTTTTTCACAAGTTTTTTTTTTTTTAAACCACTTTTTAAGGTTTTAACTTTACTTTAATTAACTCCATGACCCGTTTACTATACAAAGCAGCCATCAGCACTAAGTTTTGAGTGCGTGCCATTGAGTTTTAAGTACCGTAAAACGTGATTTTTCACCCCAAAAAAAAAAGTCGTTTCCCAGCAAATTTTTTTGCGTTTACTTAGTTTGATGAACAGAATGCTTGGTTGACGGCTTCGTGAAGGGTCCGTTTACACCCTGTATATTCATATGCAGACGATTTTGTATATCCGAGCAATCTTGCTCTGTTGCTCTCTACGTTCGGACAAAATTGTTTCAGACACTTGAAGTCTTAAAACTTCTTGACTCACTTCAAGAATGAATTTGAGTTTTAAAGTAGAAAGCGAGTGTGTTTTGTTGGAGTGAATATTTTCAGTTGTATGATTGTAGAAAGTAAATCAAATGCGGGGCTCGTGGCTAAATAATAGGAAACTCATTACATACCGAGTTTCCTCCCTCCGTGCCTCGGCAAACACGTTAAGCCGTTGGTCCCACAATCGTTACAGGTAGTCAGTGGCCTGAAACTGACAACTAGTCTTACCAAGTGGTATTGTATTACCCAGTACTAACTGGGTTGTGGAGGTCTGATAGGCAGTCGTTCCATGTAAACAGTGACGTGCGTAGGGGCCAACAATACGGCAACCCCAAAAGGCACGCAGACTGTTCAGAAACCCTAATATCATGAAGAGCAGTAGGTTATAAGGGCAAGCCAAGGTTTTAGGCTTGAATTAAAGTACCGCCACTACATGTAAAATACTGGTATTCAGCTGTATCCGGTAAGACTGGAAGCCGACCCCAACATAGTTTGGAAAAGGCTAGGCTGATGATGAAATCTAATGCTATAGTAACTCTATCTGTCTAACTGTTAGCTTTTTCAAACGGCTGAACGTATTTTGATGGCATAAGTTACTTTTTATCCCACTAGTTTTTTCACTGTCTCATTACCCGCGGGCGAAGCCACGGGTAAAAGCCAGTCTTTCTTTAGGAAGAAAGTTTCACTATCCAAATATTTAAACAGAATTCGAACGCTTCCATTGAATATCTGATGTCGATAAAAAAAACTTATTTTTTCAGATAATTAAAGGACACGCCAAACAAAGAGAAATGGCCATTCAGTATGGCAATTTTCTGTGTTAAGAAACAGAGGAAATTATTCAAATGCTCTTCGATAATATTTAATTTACTTATTTGAGATCTCACCGATCTCTCGACCTCTCTCGAGAACCCAATTGATAACATAATTTATTTTGTATCAGCAAATATTTTAAAAGCTCTCCGTTTTTTCACTCAAATCAACAGGCTTGATTGAATTTTGGCAAGTCAATAGTTTAGAAAGGTTACCGATGTTAGTTCGGCCAAAATTTATGGCACACCATAAAATTTAGATTTTTAATTTTTTAATGTGTGCTAAAACTTTTCTTCATATTTTATCAAAATAATTATGTTGTAAGAAAAGTAGACAAGCTGTTTATAGAATAGAAAAGAATATCATTTATTTGTTAAAAACATGGTAGTTTAATTAATAGGTAAGAGATTCCCAACATGACAAGTTTGTTAAGGTGTCTTTAAGCTTAGCTAGCTTAGTAATCGCTGATAACAGTGATAACTGTATAATAATAACGTGTAATAACTGTAAACCCGGTATATCTCAGTGTTATATTTCTATGTGTAATAAGAGACGTGTAGTCTGCATTTTGCAAGACCATTCTCGTTGCTAACAAAACAGCAATCTCCTTTCTCTCAATCAAGTTTTACGATTTGCACGAGAATATAAGCAGTTCATACATTGCGTTACATTTTATATTATTACAGCATTTGTTTCTTTTTAATATTTGTGCTCATTTCTGTGCCAAATATCTACGTTTGTGGTTAAAAAGTTGCTAAAGAGATCCAGCTACGACAAAAACGCCAAATTTGATTCCGATTGTGGGGCATATAGATAAGAATATTGTAATTTAAAAAAAAAATACATAAATAAAATAAAAATGAGGCATAAATAAACCAAATTGATTTGATTCGTTTTTTGGATAACCGGATTCACCCGTACTTGTATTAGGTACATGACATATTTAGCAATGAGTGACACCTGATGGGGTGTCACTCATTGCATCAAAACCGGCTTAGCGGTTTAGGAGCTACGGTGAAACATACGTATTTGTTACAAACACACATAAGCTGTTAAAACCATAATCCTTCCTTTTGGCTTTGCCATATACGGGTAAAAAAGAGTATAAAGAAACCCTAGCAATAATATCAACAAGAACCGGCAACGAATATTTTTTTATTAAAACTACCGCCGTCTAATGTCAAATGCAAAATGTTATTACGGCCGCCAGTGTACGACGATTTCAATTTCAACAAGTGGGTAGCGATATTGCGCCCCCACTGTATGTACACTGCCGTGCATTGTAAAGTGGTGATAGATTTTATATTGGTTCTGGTAGATAGTTTAACTTTTTTTTTCTTGTTGTCATTTGATAATAAATTGAGTTGTTTTCTTTAATTTTTCGTTCGTTTATTTGGTAATGTGTGTGTGTGTGTCTTTGTCGATAAGTCTGCCGCGGTAGCGATATCAACATTAAGTGCATTTTTTGACAAAATGAGTTAAATATTGATCCTGAATCAGCGCAACGAGCTCTACCAGATGTGCTGACAGCTGTTTTAATAGCTTATCGGGAACTGGTATATTTCGTTAAGGATCAGTTTCAGTTGCTTCAAGTAATAATAGATATTAAAGGATTTTCGTCATTTAAAACTATTCTAATATGGAGTGAAGAATATAAAATTTATTTGGGCTACACGTTTCAATCATCACAATTAATATAACTTAAAAAAAGAAGTCCGGAAAAACAAAATTATAACAAAAACTTTGCATGCCAATTACTCAAAACTATGCAAAACATAAGGAAGGCTAACGCTAAGCATAAGAGCAGTAAGCGGCAGAAGTGTAGTCGCACTCTAAAAATGCCAAATTAATGTCCGCATACTGCACCTAACTTTGACAGTCGTTACAGGTAGTCAGTGGGCCGAAAGTCTTACAACCAGTCTTACCAAAGGGTATCGTAATACCTAGTACTACAGGGTTGTGGAGGATAGGCAGTCGCTCCATGTAAAATACTGGTATTCAGCTGCATCAGGTTAGACAGGAAGCCGACCCTAACATAGTTGGGAAATGGCGAAGTTGATGATGATATTACACCTACATAAAATTCTTGCCCTGCAATAGCGATGTATGTACACACGGCGGCACATGAAGCTGTACTTATCCAGTATAACTTGGCCTCGCTTTGTATAGATTTCCTATGCAATTAGAGATCCACATAAACTGGTTTTGTATAGCTTGATTGGCCGTCGTGCGTACTACCTCGCTTACTGACGGTCGAGCATTTTCAACCATCTCTCTCAGGCATAAGGCTGCAAGTGGTCGACCGTCAGTGTCTTCAGTTGTATTTCGTGATTATAAAGGGTGTAAAAAGACCCTTAACGAAGCCGAAAGGCATTTGCTCTCCCCGTCAATGCGATCATTTTTTTGTTCTAGACCATACCTGGGAACCTTCTAGTTACGGAGATATTGGGGGTCAAAGTTCCAACTTTTTCACAAGTTTTTTTTTAAATACATGTTTTTAATGTAAGATTTTTACTTTAAACAACTCCACGACCCCCGTACTATTCAATCCATCCATCAGCACAATGTTCTGTGTGCGTTATATTGAGTCTTACCGTCAAACGTGATTTTTGACCCCAAAAAAAAAAGTTGTTTCCCAGCAAAATTTTTTACGTAAAGTTACTTAGTTTGATGTACAGAATGCTTGGTTGACGGCTTGGTGAAGGGTCTGTTTACACCCTGTAGATGCAAAACGGATTTTAAACGTTTGAAACCATTTGGTTTTAAACCGTCTCTTTGGTTTAAAACGATTTAAAACCACACTTGGCGGTTTAATATGGTTTAAAATGTTTTTTTTTTGTTTTTATTGTGTGCACTTGTGGCATGTGCCAAATAAATGTATTTTCTTCTTCTTCTTTCTTCTTCTCTCTCCTCATACACGTTACGATTTTGGTAGCAAATTGCAAAATAAAAATACGGCGTTGACGTTATAATTATTTTAATAAACACGCATATCATGATTGTTTTCAGTCTGTCTAATCCTAAAAAGTAGTATAAGTATGATATGATATGACTTCACATATGTTAATAAAAATGGTAAATGATTTCAATTAGCCTTTTAAAGTAATTCATAATCAATGTACAGCCCACGTGGTCATGGTTTTAAACCGTTTTAAACAAATTTAAGACGGGTTTTAAACCACGGATTTTGTTTTAAAACGGTTTATTTACAACTATACTCGTGATGCAACTCACGTTATTGTTGGCATTATAATGTAATACTCATGCCTGACATTACAGTCGGGGACAATAAACAAGAGTCACGCTCAATATCCTTCGCGAACGTTAGAATAGATTGACATTTCACTTTATTACTTTCATTAGACGTACCAATCAAGAAGTTGTTAATTAAATTCATTAGTCAGTGTTGTCTAAACATTAAATCTATATTATTAATTTTATTACTCGACGCCATTGACGGGAATTTACGACTTTATTGTCCTAATGTTTGAGTGTTTATTATTGGGCTCGATTTTAAAGTGTATAATAATTATGGTAGAAATTATTAATTGTACTCTGTGATGTACTAGAATTATTTAATTAATGGATAGGTGTTACATTGTGTAATATGCTTCCCGATTCTTGTAGTTGTACAAGTAAGCAGCGATTGTGTTAAGCAATTTTCAAACAAATTCCTTTATTGTACAACGGGCACTAGTTATTTTTTCAAACTTTAATTTTCGTTCAAATTGTTGGGAATATGTAGTCGGCAAAATAATTATAAAGTGCAATGTAAATGAAAAAGGAACAGCAGTGGTTGTCTAGAGGTGGCGCCTCCGACTTACAATTGATAGCTCGTGGGTTCGACATCAGGCAGATGCATTACTGTGTGTCGTTTATTACGCCACCACTGCTCTGAAAACAGTGAAGAGAAACAGCGTGGGGAAACCGCGATGGCAACCAAAAATTCGAAAGCATGTGACATCTACCAACCCGCACTGAGCCCGCGTGGTGGATGCCCATTCCCTTTCATAGAAAGGAGGCTTGTGTCCCAGCAGCGTCTTATAGGTTGATTATGCTAAATATGATCATGGATATTTTCAACTTTTAATTATCATTTTTGTTTGTTCCTTGATGGTAAAGTATACACAGTACCAGAAAGAGGCTGTCAAATATGACAGCAATTAAAGTTGACAAAGTTTCTAAATCTTGTTGTGCTATTTTTACAAGTACTGTATAAACACGTGCACATCGGTATTTAAAAAAATGGTCAAAATATATGGAGCAACTGATATTTTTTGTTAACTTTTTTTTTGTCACCCGATTTGTCCCACTCCTGGGCAAAGGCCTCCCCCCCATTCCTTCCACTTTATATTTTGTTAACTGCCGATGAAAAATTTCTATATGATGGGGTTCAGAATGATGTACTAAATACGTGGTAACCGTTTGTGCGTCGGTATCCCTTCCACCCTGTATAAAGGGTGTAAAAAGACCCTTAACGAAGCTGAAAGGCACTTGTTCTCCCCATCATTGCAATCATTTTTTTGTTCTGAACCATACCTGGGAACCTTCTAGTTACGGAGGTATTGAAGGTCAAAGATCCACAAGTTTTTTTTAAATACCACTTTTATAGGTTTTAATTTTACTTAAGTTAGCTCGATGACCCGTTTACTATTCAAAGCATCCATCAGCACTAAGTTTTGAGTGCATTACATTGAGTTTTACCGTAAAACGTGATTTTTCACCCCAAAAAAAAAGTCGTTTCCCAGAAATAATTTTTGCGTAGAGTTACTTTGTTTGATGCACTGAATGCTTGGTTGATGGCTTCGTGAAGGGTCTGTTTACACCTTGTATGTATAATATGTTTGTGGTTACGATTATTATTAACGTATTGTCTGTCTGTTTGTTACAGGACGTTATACACACAATCAGCACACCACACGGACAAGTACAGAGGATCGTCGTGTTTAAGAAAAACGGAGTACAAGCCATGGTTGAATATCCTTTACAATAGTAGTCATTAATAGTGTTTAATCATAATTATCATCAAAAATCTAATTTATTTAAAAAAAACACATTTACACGTCACATCGCGTTATGTTTTAAAATTAGATGGGTCCGGTGTTTCGTATCTGACTACTCTGAGAAGAAACAAACTCGGAGGTCACTGTCTCTTTTAATGTCCAGACATTGATCAAGTCATACGGGTGTTTAGTCTGAACGGCCCACATCGAACGGACCACGGGCCGTTCAGTAAGAAAAAAATGTCTACGTCCCAAAGGACCGGTGTCAAAACTTGAAAACAAATGCAATGTCATAAACTACTTTAAGTACATTCGGGTGCAAAGGTTATTAAGATGAAATAATAGATTTAAATGGTTATGAGAAGAAATGCGAGAGGGTTGAGATGAGGTAAGAGGGTAAAGAAGAGTAGTAGTGTAAGAGATGAGGTATGATTTCAGATGAGGTAAGCTCCTACTTATTTATAACAGCCTGGTACTTTATAGACGTGAGTAGTTTTCTTGAATTAAAGCAAAATTAATGTTAGAAGCTACTACTTATTTATGAGAGCCTGGTACTTTATAGGCGTGAGTAGTTTTCTTGAATTAAAGCAAAATTAATGGGAATCAGATGAGGTAAGCTCCTACTTATTTATGACAGCCTGGTACTTTATAGGCACGAGACGTATTCTATACTGACGCTTACTGGACCAACGAAAAGCTTTTTATTGTATGCGACTGTCCCTTTAAACTTATTTTGACACCGGTCCTTTCGAACGTAGACATTTTTTTCTTACGGCTGAACGGCCCGTGGTCCGTTCGATGTGGGCCGTTCAGACTAAACACCCGTCATACGAGGACCATACAGATTTGTGTCTGAGTTGGTTTTGAAGAAAGAACCACACAGATTTGAGTGGACCTGTCCAGTCAGTGCAAGCTTTTGTCAGTTATCCTGTAGCTCGACTCATAATCCAACGAGCTCAACGACACGACGAACAATACCAAAGAAAGGACATTTGGGTGTAGTACGTTGACATAGTACCTTTGTCCAAAATACGAGTACTTTACGGGAATTTTCAGACCAAAACGGAAGACTAGAAATTAGATTCATGATCAACTTATTTCTTAAAAAAATTAAAATTTTGTTTCGAGTGAGAATCATCTCATGTCATTTTATAAAACAAAACGATACGATAAAAAACCAGCATCAATCAATCGCAAAAATTCTTTACAGCTTAATTAGTTTTAACTTTATTAATGATGTTCTTCGGAAAGGTCAAGTACGTAGTATTCGTTACCGGGGCGCGTGTATGACCAGATGTATGAACGTAGATGAAGCAAAAGCTATGTAAGGATTATAGAAGATGGCGGGTATTTTGTATTTTATTCAACCAAGAAAAAGATGTGATTTTATGTATGTGAAGACTGCCACGTTGGTCTAGTAGTCGCAAGCGCGACTGTTGAGCATGAGGTCCGATGGTTCGATTCCCGGGTCGAGCAAATTAATTCCAATGAATCAATCCATAAGGAATTTCTCAATAGCAGCCACGAGATTTGTGCCCGGTTGATGGCAATAGACTCGCCCCCTATTACATGGGACTTAAAACATAACTGGCGATATGTGGGTGTACTCTTAGGTACACCTCTACCTAAACAATAAAAGGGGAATATAGATATTCAATCAAAACAGTTCTAAGTCAATCACTATAAATAAAAACTAGAATGCCTGTGGTTTGTACCAATTACATACAATATAGAATAACGTGTTTATATTCAATCTCTACGGTTAAATGGAACGAACACATTAAAATAAGATTCGTATATTTTTCTTTACCTTGCTCCAGGTCCTACTAATAGCGGTACCATAAGCGGAGCGTTGATGATACTGTTCGACTGTCCAGTCACAGAAATCGAAATATAATCAGATTGACATGCTACGTTAATTATAGTTTTAAATAGACAATTCAATGACAGTGACGATGAATTTATGAAAAATGTTAGTTGATAGTTGATTGCCTGATTGGTCTAGTGTTCGCAAACGTGGCTGCTGGGCATGAGGTCTTGAATTCGATTCCCAGGTAGGGCAAAGTTCGGTTTTTCGATCAGGATTTTTTTAGTAACAGCCACGGAGTCTGGAGTTGAGTCTGCACCTGGTTAGACTGGAAGCCGTCTCCATCATAGTTGGGAAAAGGCTCGATAGAATCGACTTACATTCGAGTAGCTGAGCGCCCCTTTTGAAAAGTCTCTTGCCTAAAAAAATATAATAATAATACTTTTTTATAATGCTTTATAAACTTCAATTACAGCCAACTTTGTTTACCGTTAACCCTTCTAATGTGTCAAGGACATAAAATAACTAAAACAAAAAAATATTTTTCCAAAACGCTGTCGCTCCGCTTCCCGCTCTCAGAGACACCTCGCCCACAATCTTGAGATGCGCCACGATGCTCCCATTCTGAAAACCGTAAAACTTCACATAAATAAACACATAGTCGGGATATATTCCGGCTTGGTACTCGTTTAGTAGTCGTGATACTTCACGATTTTATTATTATGGTTATTCAAATGAAAGTGTGGAGTGAAACGTTTTGTGTATATTTCCTGTGAGTGTTTGGTACTTACCGGTCAAATTATCAAATTCAACTCAATTTAAAGAAAACTGATAACTGATTCACCCAACTCAAATTCAAACTCAAAGCATTTATTTCAATTAGACCATTACAGGCACTTTTGAATGTCACAAAAAAAAACAAAGAAAGCGAAGCTACAGTCACAGACACAAGGCATAATAACTTGTGAAAGTACTGTAGTTGCCCATTCCAAGGCGTAGATCTCTATGGAGAAGAATGGGCAAGAAACTCCATGGACACTCTTTTCAATCAAAATATTGCAGATATTAATCCGAATTGCAGAGAATTAAGATTGAGGACATGCAGCATCTGCTGATGGATTGCGTCCGCAACAGACGCCAGAGGGAGTCACTTTTAAGAAAATTAGACTTAAATAGGCTTAACGTAATTCATTTCCTTGATTTTATTTTAACCACAGACGGAGTTTAGAACGAGGAGCTCGTGGCTAAATAAAAACAGCCGCTCGGATCCATCTTCAGGTTAAGCAGCGCTTGCTAAGGTTGGTCTGTGGATGGGTGACCACCCATTACGTACCGAGTTTCCCCCGATTTGGACCCGGCTGTCAATTGTTGATCTTTGGCGTTGTTATGGGGGTAGATAGTTTCCCGAAAATTTGACAAGCAGTCTTGCCAAGGGGTATCGTATTGCCCAGTACTATCTGGGCTGTGGAGTTGTGGAGGTCAGATAGGCGCTCGTTCCATGTAAAAATACTGGTATTTAGCTGGATCTGGTTAGACTGGAAGCTGGTGAGACGGACTTTAGAACGTCTAATGGTTACCATACGTGGAGAGATTTATCTGAATCATGCACAAACACAAAACGATGAACGTGCTTAGATTTAATGATTTGATTCAAGTAGTAATCGGTCCAGCCATCGTAGACCATCTATCTAGAGGCCATAACATTCACACACAATTCGAAAGTAGAATTGGTCATGTAAGCCTAAAAAGCACTAATGAATACGAATACTTTGCGCTGTGGGTGTACTATAATTGGGTACACCTCTTCCTAATGCGCTGGACACACAGAAAAGACGTAAGACGCGGACGGGGCGCGGACCTTCCGCGTCCCTTTCATACAAAATGTATAGAAGCGTTGTGACGCAAAACATAGAAAAGACAGGGCGCGGACACGACGCTTACTCGTCTGCGCCCTGTTTTAAAACATATAGAAGATCGGGGCACGGGCGCGACCCGACGAGGCGCGGGCGAGAACGGGGGTGCAAGCGGGGTGTTGCTTATATACTTCTTGAAAACTATCTCGGACCATTAAATTACTTAATAACATCCTAAGTACTATGTACTATAAAGGGTGTAAATAGACTCTTAACGAAGCCGAAAGGCACTTGTTCTCCCCTTCATTGCGATCATTTTTTTGTTCTAGACCATACCTGGGAACCTCCTAGTTACGGAGATATTGGGAGTCAAAGTTTAAATTTTTTCACATATTTTTTTGAAATACTAAGTTTTAATTTTGTAACTTTACTTTAAATACCTCCACGACCCCCGACCTATTCAATGCACCCACCGGCAGAATTTTTTGAGTGCGTAACTTTGAGTTTTACCGTAAAAAGCGATTTTTCACCCCAAAAAAAAAGTCGTTTCCCAGCAATTATTTTTGCGTAGGGTTACTTAGTTTGATATACAGAGTGCTTGGTTGACGGCTTCGTGAAGGGTCTGTTTACACCTTGTAGTTACCTAGCTACTTACATGTTCTATTTGACAACTCAATCATTCACACAGCTTCATGAAACATGGCTCAACAGTTTCTGACATTAAAGCTGAAAGCAAAACAAACATTCAAAGATGTTTAACTAATAAAAATCTTTATGTATGTTTAGTTCAGGGAGTTTTACGACTCAAAGAAAAAACTGTAACGTGTTCTATATAATTATTTGTGGGTGGTTTCTTTATGTGGTTCTCTGCAATCCTTACTAATATTATAATGCGAAAGTAAGTTTGTTTGTTACCTTTTCACGCCTAAACCACTGAACCAATCATCCTGATGTTTTGCATATACGTTGTCAGGTGTACAGAAACGGACATAGGGTACTTTTAATCCCGAAAAAAAATACTGTTCCCGAGGAAAACAACAATAACGTTCTTATGATAATAGATGGTGCCACGTGTCTTTCGAATCATGATTGAATTATATTATTATAAGCAGAGTACAACCCCAATTGATTTAAAAATAACGCGAAATTAACGCGAGCGAAGCCGCGAGCAAAAGCTAGTAGAAAATAAGTATAAGTAGTAGTAATAATAACAGCCGCTCGGGTCGATCTTTGGGTTAAGCCGTGCTTGCCTAGGTACGTCTGTTGATGGTTGACCACCCATTACATATCGAGTTTTCTCCGTGCCTCGGAAAGTACGTAAAGCCGTTGGTCCCGGCTGTCATTTGTAGATCTTTGACAGTCGTTACAGGTAGTCAGTAGCCCAAAAAGTCTGACAACCAGTCTTACGAAGGGGTATCGGATTACCCAGTACTAACTGGGTTGTGGAGGTCAGATAGGCAGTCGCTCCATGTAAAATACTGGTATTCAGCTGCATCCGGTTAGAGTGGAAGCAGAGCCCAACATAGTTGGGAAAAGGCTAGGCAGATGATGATGATGATAGTAGTCTGGGATGTTCCTGGTTGTTACTAGCGATATGTCGGTGATCGCCCTCTTCAACATGAGAGCTGCACAGCTGCTAGGGTATCATAGTATACCCACATTTTACTAGTTATCTTAAAATCCTATGTAATTGGGGGCGAGCCTTTTGCCATCAACCGTGCACAAATCCAGACTCTTGATGTAAAAACCTACTAACACTGCCCGACCTGGAAATCAAACCCAGGACCTCATGCTCAGTAGGAGCCCTTGCGCCCACTAGACCAAAGAGGCAGTTTTATTATATTAACGACTAGCTTCTGCCCGCGACTTCGTACGCGGATCCTGTTGCTTATGCCAACGATAACGGGGTCGTCAAAATCGAAGATCTGAAACGTCTGATGTCGAATTCTAAGAGCCCTGGGACGGGAAAACAACGGGATGCGCGAGACGATTCGAGACGTTCCATATCTTTCATTTTTGTAAGTCAGAAGTCGATGCGTAGATACGCTTGGAACTCAAGAGCAATTCTCTATCCGTGAACGTCTCCGACTCGCGAGACAATGCGTGACGCTCACGATCAGCGGTCAGTCGCGCATCACGTTCCCCACTTGTCTCTAGAGACCTAGAAGTCGACGCGTAGATACACTTGGAACTCAAGCGTAATTTTCTATCCTTGAACGTCTCCGATTCGCGAGACAATGCATGGACTTGCACGATCAGCGGTCAGTCGTGCATCACGTTCCGCACTTGTCTCTAGATACCTCGAAGTCGATGTGTATACACGCTGAGAACTCAAGCGTAATTTTCTTTCCGTGAACGTCTCCGACTCGCGAGACAATGCATGACGTTCACGATCAGCGGTCAGTCGTGCATCATATTCTTCACAGTAGATGCGTAAATACCCTGAGAACGCAGGCGTGCTTCGCAATCCGAAGAGGTTTCCACGGAGCGAGTTGCAGCCCGATGTTCCGAACAGCATCAAGTCTCTCCTGACGTTCTTCAGTAGATTCTTGGGATCTTATGATCCTCAATCTTTTAGCTCCTTTGAAACATTGGGAAAGATTTGACCTCTTTCTAGGCATGGTTATAGTTTTATTGTGAAGATACCTGATCAATTAAAATCTAAGTGACTGTTCCCCTGCGTCACCGGGTAGGCTACCGTGTCACGAAGATAAGTGGAAAAGGAAATTAAACACTCAAATAACATAAGCCCGAAGGCATATTTATTCGATAAAATAAAAAAATAAATGGGAGTTTTGTCCAGTAGAGTCAAATTTTCAATGACCGCCTTCACCGCGTGGAGGTACTCCCAGCTTATGTTATTTTATAATTATACAGTTAAATTAGTGCTAGCTTTGATTTCCACATCAGATGTTTCTGATCTTCGATTTTTATAAGTCAACAGGAAATGCCCAGCAGACCGAACAACTTTTGCTAAGACGTCATTCCTATATGTGTTATGGTGTAGCTGGGCTCTTGGAGTTCCACAACAGGTGTTCCAGATCTTTGATTTTTATAAATCAACAGAGAGTGCTCATCAGATTGAACAATTTTTGCTAAGACGTCATTCCTATATGTGTTATGGTGTAGCTGGGCTCTTGGAGTTCCACAACAGGTGTTCCAGATCTTCGATTTTTATAAATCAACAGAGAGTGCTCATCAGATTGAACAATTTTTGCTAAGACGTCATTCCTATATGTGTTATGGTGTAGCTGGGCTCTTGGAGTTCCACAACAGGTGTTCCAGATCTTCGATTTTTATAAATCAACAGAGAGTGCTCATCAGATTGAAAAATTTTTGCTAAGATGTTATTCCTATATGTGTTATGGTGTAGCTGGGCTCTTGGAGTTCCACAACAGGTGTTCCAGATCTTCAAATTTATTCTCTCAACAGAAAATGCTCATCACGTGGAACAATTTTTGCTATGGTACTATTTTTGTATCTCTTATAGTTTAGCTGGTCTATTGCGGTTCTGCATCAGGTGTTCAAGTTTCCAAGATAAATTATAGCCTTTATGTTGCCCAGACTCAATACCTATACAACAAAAAAAAGATCTTTCAAATCCGTCCAGTAGTTCCGAAGATTAGCGTGTACAAACAAACAGACAAACAGACAGAATTTTTTTTTTGTGTTCGTGCTCTATTACTGTTTCTAAACCACACCCAATTTTTTTTTTTTAATATCTTCAATGTACAGACACAGTTTTTTTACTGTTTTATTATATGTATATAGATAAACTGATTAAGTAATTAGTAAGTCAATCTTAATTACAACTAATCGCTTACAACTCAATCTTATTATAATAAACTCGTGATCATTAATAACGTTTTAGTAATATTATAACATGTAACGTTTACGACGCACTGTAATTACTTATTTTATGTACGGACATGACATTTAATGGCACATAATGTGGTAAAAATATGGTGTTTTAATTAGTAATTAACTTCTTGATGCTAAATGAGGGTTTAAAATATATTTTCTTAGTTAATATTGGAGATCACGAAAGCTTTCGAAACTCGATATGTAATGGGCGGTCACCCATCCACGGAACGACATAGGCAAGCGCGGCTTACAAAGAACAAACGTGTTGATCTATCCTCTTTTTAGCAGTGGAAAAAAAGGGTGATTTAATTACTACACTTGGTATATTTTCACAAAATTTTCCATACAAATGCCATAAAAAAAAAGCTCATAAAACAGATGATATCATATAATGCCAATACAACGGTCGATCGCCGAAAATAATATAAAAATATCATCGTTTCAACATATCTATTATAAGTATGACTAATGTCTGGCTTTCAGAAAAAAAGTAATGTGAAAAATATTTATCTGTGATGCGCCTGAGTGCCTCTGTTAGCGCAACGGGTTGAGTTTCAAAGACTTGACAGTTGGCAAAATGGCTGAATATTTGACAGTTATTTTATGCGTCATTTCATATGACATCTCATTTTTCATACACGTTGTGTTCTAGTAATGACTAGTACTGTTTTTTTATTGTAATTTGAGTAGGGAGAATTTTTATCTGTAGCGACGACATCTAAATCTAGAATATTGTCATTTGTCTACTTCTAAAATGGTCGTTTGAGAGTAGTTGCTAGGAGGTTCTACGGCCCCGTCCACGACCTCGGGTGATGCTACCGCAGTCGTGGCTCAATCTGAAACTAATAAGTGGTTTAAAAATGGTTTGCTTTGAATCGTTCTCACATATATGTATTATCTCAACATGAATGATGTTAACCTAGATCTTGTAACATTACTTTGATTGAAAAGAGTGTCCATGGAGTTTCTTGCCCATTCTTCACCACAGAGATCTACGCTTTGGAATGGGCAACTACAGTACTTTCACAAGTTATTATGCCTTATGTCTGGGACTGTAGCTTCGCCTTCTTTGTTTTTCTGACATTCAAAAGTGCCTGTTATGGTCTAATTGAAATAAATGCTTTGAGTTTTAGTTTGATCGCCAAAAATATGTACGTAACAAAAGATTCACAGTATTTTTAGGCAAAAGATTCTCAGAACTCTATTTTTAAATGGCAATATCATTAAAAATATTATAAATAAATGGGAGACTGAAATCTATATGATTTACGGCTTAAATTGTTACGATTCAGAATAAATATTTGTTTGAGTTATTGGAAACACGTGGGCTTACTGACAGGGCGCATATCACACGATCGTGTAACGATATTAATATATCTGAAAAGTATTTTATGTTGTTAATTTTCTTTTAAGGTCACTATGTTCTATCCTATTACGTAGGACTCAAACACACCTACCTTACCCTTTGCAGACTATAGGTATGATGTTATATTATTTTGTTCAGATAAATAAAAAAATTGCCAAGTCGGCTGAAACTAAGTAGTTTTTATTATTTTTTGTTGTAGCATGTTAATTATGAAATGATAAAACAATGTACTGCCAGGTTACTTGACATTTGCTGTCCTTACTACACATTTTGTAAAATTATATGTAGGCTCATCCGGGTATCCCAGTAAATTGCTTATTCCTTAAAATAGACCAAACATCACAACGACCATCAATGCAATACAAAATGTAGCGAGTAAATCCGCAAAAAATTTCTAAATTATCTAAATATATGTATAACTAGCGGCCCGTCCCGGCTTTGCACGGGTGGACATTTATTTTTTAAACATTTTGGGATAAAATATAGCCTATGTTACTCAGGGATAATGTAGCTTTCTGATGGTGAAAAGTTTTTTGAAACGTCACAGTAGTTTTTGAGTTTATTCATTACAAACATACACACACACATAAATACAAATATTTCCTCTTTATAATATTAGTAACATAAAACAATTAATGTCTCTGACTCGTACAACAAACTACTACATTTAAAAAACATGTATTTTCAATTACAAGTGCCACTGAGGTTGTAAACCACGTCTGATTTATGTAACACAGGTTCGTTAGCCTTTGATTAATGACACATGTAAGCTCTAATAACGTGTTGTAACATTTGTTTGCCATGTTACGCATTAGTGTAATACAAGGAATAGTATTAGTTGACACATCGACCTACGCGGCTGGAAGTCACTATAAAATTGTGTTTTTTAATAGCTCGCTTTAATAATATTAGGTAGGAATTATTGTTTTTTTTTTTTGCTGTGTGTGATAGATTTTTGAATCCATACTAATGTTATAAATGCGAAAGTAAGTTTGTTTGTTTGTTCCCTTTTTGCATATACTTTGTCAGTTGTACAGCAACGGACATAGGTACCTTTCATCCCAAAAAAAAAGTGCTGTTCCCGGGGAAAACAACAATAACGTTTTTATGATAATAGATGGCGCCACGTGTCTTTCGAATCATGATTGAATTATATTGTTACAAGCAGAATACAACCCAAATTGATTGTCAAATTATAAATTTACGCGGGCGAAGCCGCGGATAAAAGCTAGTATTTTTACATACTTAATTGAGTTCGTATTTCTCTTAATGTTTCTTACTAGACGGCTAATCTTTACTTAAATAGTTAAAGGTGGAAGCGCCATGCTATACCGCGAAATTAATAATGTCTATCAGGTTTTTTTCCAATTTTCAGGGCTGTGTCAGGCTGTATGTTGAACAAAGTTTAATTCGCGACCGTAACACGTATGTATTTACTGAATTATAACGATTAAAATTATCAATACAACCCTCTTAGTTCATTTAATCCTATTGAATGACTACTTAATGAAAAAGTCATTCAATGGTATTAAATGAACTTAGAGGGTTGTATTGATGCTACGGGACTGTTCGAAAGAGATACCGCGGCCCTAGAACACAAAGGGCAAAGACGGAACATGGATGGGTTTTAGCCAGTAAAAGTCTGACACTCCCTCCCACTCCACCCAGAGCCGGAGGAGTCATTTGATGATTTTCCATCCGTAAAAAAAAGGGTTGTATTGATGATTGCTAGAATTGGAACATTTCCAAAATTTGTTGATCATCGAGGTTTGTTTTTATTCAAAAGCTACAAAAAAAAAAATTAACATTTGTGAAGCCATGTTACGCATTAGTGTAATACAAGGATTATTATTAGTTGACACAAGGCCGGTGGAGCAGCGACCTACGCGGGTATAGGTTTTTCATAGCCAGCAATAATTAAATGTAGTAGGATTTTTTTGGTGTTTGATGGATTTAAGAATGCAGGACAATATTTTTCACTAAGATTTTTTTTGGGAGTTGAGTTTTTTTACCTGATTTAACTGTGTGACAGATTTTTTCTTTTGAAGAAGACTTTTATTTTAGAACATTGCTAAAATCACCACTTTTGTCTATGATTTCGTTGATCACCAGACTCTTTTTTCTTTGACTTAAAATCGAATTATAATTTAGAGCTATTGTAGTTAATACTAGTAGCTACTCTAAAACCTAAGTTAAAAGTTCATATTATTGCATTAATTATCATAAAAAGATAATTGTCTAATAAAAAAACTTTACAGATATAATTCTCCCTAATCTTGAATTCGAACAACGGATCTACGGAGTAGTATTAGTAATAAAATCTTTGTTTAATTACACTTTCTGCATATTTTTTCCAAAGGGACTTTTATTCAAATGAGTTCGAAGTTTTCACCCAAATTGGAATATAAGTAGCGACGTCTGTGATTCCAGGTAGTGGACTGAGTAACGAGCGGAAGCGATTTTAAAACATTAATAAAAAATACTAAAGCAAAGTATCGAATTAATGTCATGGGAATTATGTCCATCCTATTATGGGATTTACATTAGTCATTCCTTTGCCTAGTAATTTCCCTGGATAAGTCTTTTGTGATTATCACCACATTGTTTCCTGAGATACAATAATTTCAACATGTTTGAAAATCATTCCTACGTTTGTCATAAATACCAAATATTTTCCTCTTCT
The DNA here is from genome assembly GCA_905220335.1 of Noctua pronuba. Classification (NCBI taxonomy): domain Eukaryota; kingdom Metazoa; phylum Arthropoda; class Insecta; order Lepidoptera; family Noctuidae; genus Noctua; species Noctua pronuba. The sequence continues at coordinate 10,408,872 of LR999918.1, forward strand.
GTCGTCGGATGCGCATCACGAAGGCTTGTTCGAGATGGCGCAGGACAACAGTACCTGGAAAGTTATGGGGGAGGCCTTTGCCCAGCAGTGGGACATACAAGACTATTTAAAAAAAAATCGGTAAATAAAGGCAAAGATGTGGCCGACTGCAGGCCAAGTGTTCGACCCATCTTGTGCTTATTACAGTCAATTATAAAGCTCAATAATTAGTCAGGGAATTCGAAGAAAAATTCCATCAAAATTTTTACAAAAATCCAATTTTTTTTTACCTATAAGTATCAAAATAACCCTCAGTATAATGTTATGTAGTGATGTGATGTTCCCTTCACTTTACATATACCTATTTAGATCTAACTAGGTTTCAGTAATCAAGTTCACTCTGCTAACAAGGATAATCAGGCAACGCTGTGGCTATCCAATAAATTGATTTATTAGGGTTAGCCTTGGTTAGCGTTTAGTGGTAATGGCCTATGTTTAAACGGATTTGAAGCCTATTAATTATGGTGTTCATTTGTATTTTGAACTAGCTTATACCCGCGGCTTCCCTCGCGTTAATTTAGAATTTGACAATCAATTCGGGTTGTACTCTGCTTTTAATAATATAATTCAATCATGATTCGCGAAAGACACGTGGCGCCATTTATTATCGTAAAACTTTATTGTTGTTTTCCTCGGGAAGAGTACTTTTTCCGGGATGAAAGGTATCCTATGTCCGTTTCTGTACACCTGAAAATGTATCTGCAAAATTTCAGGATGATCGGTTTAGTGGTTTAGGCGTGAAAAGGTAACAAAAAAACAAACTTACTTTCGCACTTATAATGTTAGTTAGGATAAGAGCAATTTTAATGTTTTAGTGGTGACTTATGTCTCGTCCAAAATTGCAAACGCTGTGCAGCTTTAAGTCAGTTTTACGTCACATGACGTATCGAAACTACATCATTTATTTTTGGTCGCTCAATTGGATTGTTTGAAAAATGATTAAACTTACAGCTTACAGAAAAGATAAGTATGTTTATTTGAAAAAAATACTTATCTTTTCATTCCACAAGTGTACATGACATCATATCGTAGCCCCCAAAAGACAGTCGCATATAAAGAAAACCTGAAAATACGATTTCACCCGCCTCCGCCCATCACAATGCTCGCACCGTTATCTTTATTACATGAAATGGCTTTCGTTCTGAAGATATTTGAATAATACCGATGTCTCCGCAACTTAATCGTTCAATAACATTATGAGAAACGTAATCCGATTTTAGTATCATCTAACTTTTATCTTTGAATGGGGTAGACAGAAGTCTAATGACCAGAACAAGAGACATAAAAAAAACTGAGTTGTCTAGCATAGACTTAATAAATATCCAGTCATTGGCTGGACGATTTATGAATTCGTAATCTTCGCAGCAGTTGCGGTCATGAAACGTGGGAGGGAGACGACACGAGATTTATGGTTCTTTAGAAATCCTGTACTAAATAAATACTCGCACGTTTCATGACACGATTATTGTGTCTTGTAAATGTTTAGTGGTTTACAGCGAATAAATGTCGTTGATATTTTTTTTACCAAACATGATGAACTGATGATTGATGCTGGTTTAAAATAATAACAGAAATGTATTAAAATAATAAAAAAATATTCGTTTTGCCTTTATGTTATCCGGTAGCGTAAATAATTTGGAATTGGTAATTATGTCTGGCCATTCGGACACACTCGAAGGGGAGATGCCACAATTACTGTCCTTTACCTTTGTATAATTTGACAATAATTATGTTATTTAATGTATATTGATTTATTTTAGGTACATTTCCTTTGATTTTTTATAATTTTATATGTCCATGTTATTACACAAACTATTTCCTTAACTCCTGGTCACAAATTTGAAAGTGTAGAATCGGCAACGAGAGCTAAAGAAGCGCTACACGGCTGTGACATATACTCCGGATGCTGCACACTCAAAATTGAGTTCGCAAAGGTGAGTCAATCTTACTCTTACTATAGATATAAGGAAAATCTCCGTTTTCTAAAAACCTGTTTAATTAAGGCGAATTGAACCAATGATACTGAACTGAACGTAATAAGCGCAATCATTTAAAAAGCGTTCAAGAGCTCACGGTCAATATTCCGTAACAATGATGAATGATGACACCGCAGTAAAGATGCGTTCATCGCGTTCGGTTTTAATGGTGAAATCGGCCCTCAATTATGTTTTTAAACTTGGGGTATTCCCCAAAGCGCAACTATTTTTAAGCGCAACCAACAAAGCGCAACTAAATTATTCCTCGAAGCGCAACCATGATGAAAAATAGAGATGGGTATGATAGATTCATAGACGATATTTTCCATCATGGTTGCGCTTCGAGGAATAATTTAGTTGCGCTTAGTTGGTTGCGCTTAAAAATAGTTGCGCTTGAGGAGTACCCCTCGAACTTCACTCAGCTAATCGCAGCAGTTGACTAGAGTATATCAATTGGTGTTGATTATCGTTTTAGATACTGCGTGTAAGATTTCAAGAGTCATTTTTAAAGTGGTTTATTAAGAGGTGGAAACGAAATGAAATAAAAATGAAGTTGTGAATGGCAAGCGAGAGGCAATGAGTTCGATCCCCAAGCACTACAAACGTGAATTTACTTCTAACATAATCAATGAAAAAACCCTATCACATGACAAAAAGTAATCGCAATATCAAAACTGTATCTACGAAACTTGTCTCAAACAATTCTCGAAGACACCTTCTGACGCACGCACGTCTAGACATAATATAGGTAGACAGGTACACAATCCTCGTCCATCGGTCAGTAACTCTATCCGCCAGGGGGCGCTAAGTGAGCTCTCACGAACAAAACGTTTACACTAGTGTTAAGTTACCACCACTTAAAGGTATGACGAGTTTTTGGTACGCCCACCCTAAAGACGTTTTTAAGTGACAATGATTTTGGTTGGATTGGTTTGGGTTTTGAAAGGGGGTGAATTTTAGGGGGTCTTAATTTCACCCCTTATTTAATGCAATTATAATTTATTTGCATAATTAATTCTGTTTGAAACGTGATTTAACTTTTAAATTTCGTTATTGAGTGCTTTTATGAAAAATCAAATCATCTTATGTATTATGTAACTAAACGTGGGTCTTTCTAAAACCAAAATTTCGTAAAATGTTTTTTTAATCAAATAATAAGTAATTCTGAAAGAATTGACAGGAACCTATAATTGTGGGTTGAAAAAGCACTCTCGACATGATTTAAAAGTTCCGTAAAAAGCTTAAAAAAATTAACTAGACTCCTACTACAATCAAAACCAATCGAAACTAACTGTCCGAAGCAGAAACGACGTACAAAAGTAACGGTGTTCCTGCAATTTTGCTTATTCGCCCCTTTTCTCGGCGAGCGAGCGGGAATTTGCGCGCGTAATAAAAAAGCATGGCCGCTGCAACGCCCCGTGTCCGTGTAGCGGGAGAACGGTATGATAGGGTTGTTGAAGTGACCAAACTTTTAAAGGGATTTATAAAAAAATACATAATAAGAGGACCTCGTGGCTTAATAATAACAGCCGCTCGGGTCGATCTTTAGGTTAAGCCGTGCTTGCTTAGGTTGGTCTGTAGATGGGTGACCACCCATTACATACCGAGTTTCCTTCGTGCCTCGGAAAGCACGTTAAGCCGTTGGACCGGGCTGTCATTTGTAGATCTTTGACAGTCATTAGGTAGTCAGTGGCCCAAAAAGTCCGACAACCAGTCTTACCAAGCGGTATCGTATTACCCAGTACTAACTGGGTTGTGGAGGTCAGATAGGCAGTCGCTCCATGTAAAATTCTGGTAGTCAGCTGCATCCGGTTGGACGTGAAGCCGACCCCAAAATAGTTGGGAAATGTCTCATTTATCAAGTTTGAAAATTGTGTCGTTGTCTCTTGAGTCACTTTTCTTTTTTCTTCTTTTTTCTTGTTTTGTAGGAATGGTAAACATTACAGCAGGTATACTATCTTTTTGAATTGGGAATCATTTAGGTGATTCATTCGTAACCAGTGAAAGAAAAAAAGAAAAATAATTTATTCCTCACAAATAATACACAATTTATTTTCGCAGTATATTTCCTGTGTTTTTTTATTAAATATTTTAATAAATATGGCGAACGTTAATTCTACCCACTATATTTTTTTTATTTTCGCTTGTTTAAAAGGCCGCGACGTTTTCCTTATTTTTTCACGTCATTTTGACTTTTTTTCAACTTGACCATTGTTTATCATCCATTGTTTATCCGTGATCATGGTGCTTACAACAGCGCCGAAATATCGGGAACTCAAACCACAAAGTAAACATGGTAAATCATCATCATCTTCCTGCCCTTGTCCCATGTTACTTGGGGTCGGCGCAACACGTTTTTTTCTTCCATTCTCCTCTGTCAACCGTCACGCTATCATTTACTCCTTTATCTTTCATATCATTCCTCACACAATCCATCCATCGTTTCTTTGGTCTTCCTCTCCCTCTCCATCCATCAACGTTTATATTCATCACTCTTTTAGTCACATGCGATTCGTCCGGATAGTAAATATCCCGTTTCTAAAGTTAATGATTTAGACTTGACCAATCAGAACTGTCAGGAAAATCCCTATAATCTCTATCGTCATGGTAACTCTAACTCACGTCAGGCAGGGTGCTTCATTTGACAGCATTGTTCGAAATACCCTCATCTTTTTTATTAAATTTCCATTCTCCATAGCAAAGCAAGGATATGATGAAGATTTTAGTATTTTTACATTCATTGTGAATCGTATTCCGGTTCGGTACTGACAATGGTTGTAACAGTAATTATGTTAGGGGTGAGTTACAGTTGATTTTGTGATGTTTGTTTGGTTAGGGGGGTGAGTTTGTCGGTTTTTTGGGGTGATTGTTTGTTGACAGATTATGATGGAATTTTTTGGAAATTAATAATTTGACAGTTTTTTTTCTGAGATGTCCCACTCTTGGGCAAAGGCCTCCCACCATTCCTTCATTTGACTGTTAGAGATGATCTTCGTTTACGATAAATAAACTAATTCTGAATCTGTAACATTTGATACACAGAATAACTATTATAAAATTGCGGGTATATCAAAATTTTAATCTATGAAATAGCCTTTCCTCTTTCTTTCTTGCATTACTTCGATTTTTCGCGTCATAGCACCACACATTTTGAAACCTGCCAATGGGGAAGCTCTTGTAGTTCCGAACGGATTTCATACGAAATTCGAAACAGTATCGCGTTGGACCACACAACGGTCCTATTTAGCAATTCAGAAAAATGAAGATCTCCGCAGTTTACCGACACGCGCCGGCGATCCAATAAAAAAAAAGTCGTTCCAATTCGAATTTCGAATGCGAGCTATTTGCTTGACAACCGTCGCACTGTTTGGACGTGTGTCGTGATCGCAAGAATCGAAATTTTCCGTTAAATTTTGTATTTTCATTTAAAATTGGATTTGTATTCGTTACAGAGTAAAGAGTTTCGTATTGGTTACGGGTTTTTAAGTTGGAATGGGATATGTGACACAGTTTAAGTTTTTTTCTGACATTTATTCCGCCACTTTTTCTCTCCCTTTTTTTGACGGGTCCGGGGACTGTCTTATGTAACCTAGTCTTACAAAAAGTGCTGACTTTCAGCCTAATCTGAGTAAATAAACTCTGATTTTGAGTTCCTTTGCGCCAGATTATTTGCTGGTCTTTGACGGTTGCTGTTCAGCAATCAGCCTGAGCACTCTATGATCTATCACTATTCTCCTGCACTTATGCCAATGTTGGGGTCGGCGCAGCATGTCTTGCTCTTCGATACTTCTCTTGTTACTCGTCATCTCAGTAGGCCTAAGTACTTGATTTTTATCATTTTAATCAGTACATTAGCCAAGTCTACAGCTTCCGTGTCGTCTAACCTGTTGTAACGTTCGCTAAAAGCACTCGTGTTCTGAAGTAGTCGGTGTAAGAAGCCCGCTCCTGTGCGGTGATAGGGCTGCCATACGGATAGGGCTGACAAGAGTGAGAAGTCTTGACAAATAGCCAGACATTTGCAAAAAAGTACTGATATTATTTCAGTACCCATTTTCGGAAGAAAATAAAACTCCCAAAGATTCTTTTTAAAAGACGAAGCCGGGCAATGTTTTGGCGGAGTGCCAAAAGTATTTAAATTATGTTTTTCCTAAAAATCAAATTAGGTATTTGATTTTTAGGAAAAACATATCATCAACATAAACATACCATCTCAATGGATCTAAAAATATGATTCAAGGGTGGGTCTCAATGCATTTTCAATAGAGTTGGGGATAAGCAGTTCACAAGATTCTCATTCATCGTTGACTAAGGCAACGCTACTAAAATACCTTTACAAAAATTCAATAGCTACCCATTACATAACCATGACAAGACTATTTCGATAAAAGATCTTAAAAATGGCGACTCAACACCTTTCAAAATGCAACAAAAAAAAAAAACACAATAAAACTTTTCTGGCACGTGACAGCCCTAACAATCGATCCTGGTTCCGTACACAATATAATAGGGTTTACAATGGGCGCTAAACGTTCTATTATTGCGACACCCCTCGTCTATGGGACACTTAATGGCGTATTTTAGGGGGTGTAATAACCTACACAGATTTACGATGTAAGTCAGGTGGGGGTCAAAAAATTTGTAACTTTTATTCAGAACTAGCTGTGCCCCGCGACCTTCGTACGCCTGATATTATTATAAATATATTACTTCCCTATTCGAATCGGATTTTGTTAACAATTTCAAGGATATTTTTTTGCACCGATCCCTAATCCTTTTTCTAAAATAGTAGCCTAAGTTACTCCTTATAACATCAGCTATCTGCCAGTAAAAGACCGGTCAAAGTTGATCAGCCGTTTTGAAGATGAGCCGGAACAAACAGACAGAAATAAATTAAAGAAAAAGTTTTAAGTACCGTGTATACTTTTATATGCATTCAGTAAAAAGCAATTATTTTGAAATAACAAACAGACAATTCAATTTTATTTATTTGTATAGATGGTGTACTGGTGCTAAGAAAATAATGTTTCACTGTAATAAATCGAATTTTTTTCGGGATCTCCTTGCCTTCCGAAGTTGGATATTGTATGCCGCTTTTGACAACTGACCATTGCTTCAACTCAAATAGAAAGCATTTATTTCAAATTGGCTGTTACCCGCGACTTTGTTCGCGTGGAAATTTTCATATGTATGTGTGAGAAAAAAAGTAAAAAGAAGCCCATTTGCTATTCAAAACTTTAAAAACTATTCTGTTTTAATCTGACATTTTATGTCACACTTATCGCTCGTTCTGCCTTGTTAACAGGCCACGAACCACCAAGGAGTCCTTAAGCGTCGCGTTACACTGCTGAAAACACTCAATTGCCTCTATAACCCCCATAGGGGCATCTGATGACCCGTATTTCTTATAAAAAACACAAGATACATAAACATTCACCCCATACAAGTTTAATTTACTGCGCTTACATTTAATACAACTTAAAATTCAGCTCGCACATAAAGTAAAAAGCTATAAACGGATAACATTTAAAACATGAAAAGCGGGTAGTACGAAAAACTCGACTATTTAACATCCGATTAAGTTGAAATAAAAAAAAGAGTCAGTTCGCTTCGGTCTACGGACACGTAAGCTTGTCGGGAAGCATTTTGTAGGGTTCCGTAAGCCATTGTGGTTTGTGTTGAATTTTTTTAGTACCGAAAAGATTACATTGGGTTTTAAATTGGTCCCAAACCAACTGTGTCTGACAACATTGACATTTTAAGTAACAATAATAAGCGTATCCGTTATATGGTTGAAGTACCACGGACCCCGACAAAACCTTATGCTTCTACATTGATTGCGCGAACCACCGAGCCGGCTTGTGGAACTCACAGCCAGCTTCTCTGTTCCTCAATCATTTTAATCTGGATCTCTTCAAAGTTCCAGTGAATCGGTTTCTTCTCAGCAAGCGTGCTCCACCCTAGGCCGCGTCATCACTCACATGAGGCGAATTATGGTCAAATGATAGCCAAATTCGCGTAAAAATTTAACCACAAATAATGTTATAATTTTTATTTTCTTTGCATAGTACATAAATCTCTGTTTATAACTGAGACAGCTCGTTGGTATTGATAATGAATTTAAAAAGGTTTTTAATACATTTAAAATGAAAAACTATCAAACTAGTTCAATGTAAGCTTAAAAACTACATGGAAAAATGTTAAAAGCTTATGATATTTCTCTACAAAGTTCTTACCTATTATTTTTTTATTTTTAAATTCAGAATAAAACTGACTTGTGAGCAAACATTTTTTTTCGTGGTTACTGAATTTTCAATCATTTGAAATTACCTAAGTCTCTTTTTTATAATAAGCCAAACCGCCCTCACCTGTAGGTTATTACGAATTCATAAAAGTAATAAACAAGGTCATAATTAACTTGACTGTATTTTTTCGGACACTGTCTTTTTGTGAGCTAGGTACATAGAAAATATTTGAAAAACTTAAGGTAAAATTATCACGAATTTATTGAGGATTGACCTAAAGTATTATTGTTACTAACCGTCAAAATTATTTAAAAAAAAAATTACATACGGAACCTTCTAAAAATATTTCGTCATTTTTCTTTCGCCACACAAATGGGACTAGAGTTAAACGTTAAAATTCTAAATGAACTCGAAAAATGTTGCCGACCCTTGCATACGAATAACTTATTTTCAGCTTTCAGTCGTTTTTCAGGCGTCTGTGAGTTAAAACAGTAAAAAGAACTAAATACTTGTACTGTTTAAAACACTTTTATTTATTTATTTATTTTTTGTGTAAAATGGTGTAGAGAAAACCACTGTTAGAAGACAAAGGTTTAAATTAAAAGAGGTTTTATATTTAAAAGAGATTTGCTGTAGCTACGAGTAGATTTTTTTTTTGTGTATTTGAATAAGAATAATTTTAGCTTAATTATGAAAAATGCAATGTTAATTTTTAATTTAATTTTCATAAAAAAAAACAAACTAAACTTTAATTATAAAAAAGAAAATGTCTAAATTAAGCGACTTAGAAATAGTCCGGTTTTTTGCTAATTAACAAAAATAAATGTTTTAATAAAAAAACTAACAATCATATCGGGTGAATAGCGGAATAATTCGATTTGAAAAAATAGAGGACTTAAATAAAAAACTATATTAATCTAAGATCTTCGTTTTTCTGAATCTGTATACCAGAACATTGAAAAATTCGAGGCTGTAGAACAATTTCGAAAACTGCAAAATACTCAAAGAATCCGACAGCATCCTTTACCATAAAGCGAAAACATCACAACAAAGCTCTACTGCAAAACGATACATATAGTACGATGCAAGCCATTTCCCTCTCAAGCGCTGGAGTGCAAAGTACCCCTCGCGGTAAGCGCTGGATTGTCTCAGCCTTTGTGAGGGCAATCGGATGCACGCAGGGATGCGACAGACATGCGCTGGAAGAATAGTCGTTTTTGTTTTGTTTTTTTTTTTTTATTTGAAAAAGGAAGGATGCATAGGATGCCATATATCTTGGAGCTGCGTTGGTTAGACGGTGAGGATTGACTAGCAAATGTGACTATTTTTAAACCCCGACGCAAAAAGAGGGGTTATAAGTTTGATCGCAATGTGTCTGTCTCTGGCACCGTAGCTCTTAAACGAGTGAACCGACGAACGATAACGAGTTTTTATTTGAACGCTAGTTTCTTGGCGATGGTTCTTAGATACGTTTTATCAAAATCGGTGCAGCCATTTACTAGATATGGGGGATGAAAGTGGGTATGAAAAATCGAATATTTTCAAATAAACCCAAGTGGGGTATCAAATGGAAGCGCATGATGTGTATATTAAAATTATACATGTTTTATCAAAATCGTTGCAGCCATTTACTAGATATGGGGGATGAAAGTGGGTATTTATCTTTCAACTTTAATTTTTTCGTTGGGGGTTTTTTAAATTTTAAATTTAATCACACCTTTTATTTATGTTTAAACATCTTCTAGTTGCTCTTAATCTTAGACCTCATCCATCGCCTACCAGATGAATTCGAGGTGAAGAGGCCATTCAATGATCCTCTTTATTTTAAGAATATCCTCATCCCGAAGGTCTGACAACCAGTATTGTCCAGTACTAATTGGGTTGAGGAGGTCAAATAGGCAGTCGCTCCATGTAAAATAATGGTATTCAGTTGCATCCGGTTAGACTGGAAGCCGACCCCAACATAGTTGGGAAAAGGCTAGGCAGATGATGAGTCCAGGTTTACCATCACATATTTTTGAATGGTTAAGCTTGTTACCAGCCATCATCTGCCTAGATGCCTGTCGTTGCCTAGATGATGGTTAAGAATATCCTCATCTTTCGTAAACGTTTTCTGTCATGGAAGCTCAACCCATCGGAGACAAACCATCGACGCAGGAAATAGTATAGCGCAGAAGTCTGTCTGTGTGTGTGTGTGAAGTGTGTATGTCGAAGACCAAAGTTATGTGCAATGAAAGACCTAAAATAATAAAAGTAGACGGGGAGATAATACAACATGTCCAGGAATACCTGTACTTGGGCCAAGTAGTCTCTTTCCAGGCGAGGCAAGACAAAGAAGTCGCAAGACGGACAGAAAACGTCTGGAAGAGCTACTGGTCCATGAAGGAACTATTTAAGGGTGAGTTGCCTATGGCACTGACACGTAAACTTATGGACATGTGTATTCTTCCCGTCTTAACCTATAGTGCACAGACTTGGTCTTTGACTAACATCCAGAAGTCCAAACTCAAGGTCTGCCAACGAGCAATGGAGCGCAGTATACTAGGTGTTAAATTAACGGATCGTGTGTGAAACACAATATTGCGCTCCAAAACAAATATAGCTGACGTGGCTCAAAAGGCTGCCCAACTCAAATGGGACTAGGCAGGTCATGTCTGCCGCATGCCTGATAAACTGTGGGCCAAAATAGCAGGAAACTGGTGCCCTGACACAGTGAGGCGGGGTCGCGGCAGGCCACGAAGGAGATGGCGGGACGAACTGGACAAGTTCCGTCCGAACTGGAAAGAGGACGCGCGGGTTCGCGAGAAGTGGAAGGAGTGGAGGGAGGCCTTTGCCCAGGAGTGGGACAGAGCTGGCTAGGAAAAAAAAAAAAAAAAAAGAATTGTGTCCGCAAACACAGGAGCGCTCTCTCTTCCCTTAACCTCATAGTCCGACGGGACGGGTGTCTATCAATTAACCTTAGTAACTGGGTCGTAGGAGCCATGCAGATGGCCCATGTAAAATGCTGGTAATCAGCTGCATCCGGTTAAAACGGAAGCCGATCTCCAACGTTTTTGGCAAAAGGTTAGGCAGATGATAATAGGTTTTTACAAACACTTTTACACGTAATTTTTTTAGGGTTCCGTACCTCAAAAGGAAAAAACGAAACCCTATAGGATCACTCGCGTGTCTGTCTGTCTGTCACAGCCAATTTACTGCGAGTCCGACTCGCACTTGGCCAGTTTTTTTTAAACTAGATGCGGCTGGTGATTCGTACCTGACTACTCTGTGGGCTTACCATGAGTTTGAAATGTATTATTCGTTATCGAATACTATCGCCTATCTCTTTCATATGCATCGACTGCTTTACGACACGAGAAGTATATCCGATAATTTTCGATATCGAGGACAGTTTTTTACAAACTCATGGTAAGGGCACTAAGAAGAAACAGCCGAAACAAATTCAGAGGTAGTCTCATCAAGTCCAGACATAATCTTGGTCTTCACATGAGGACTATGCAGATTAGTGTCAGAGATGGTCTTTTGAAGAAAGAACCACACAGTCTTAGCATTGTAATTAAATATTTGCAAATAACAACCAACTAACTACTTATAGTTTATTCCTTAAATTGATGGTAGTCCAGGGTAAACCACAGATTCGCATTGCGTCGCCGACCGCGCTCGTGAAACATGAAACAATAAAAGCCGTTCTGAATCCCGTGCGTAGCCAACCAACCATTTCCATAGTTTCTGGCAAGTTATCAGTGTTGGGCCATAGAGTGAGCGAGTGACAACAACAAACATGCTTCTAAGGCGCGAATTACACAGAAACGGTGTAAGGCGCAGCGCGGGCATGGAATTTATAAGGAAACGAAAGAACGGCGTGCCTGTCTCGCGCCGCTTGAGTGTAGTTCACGTTGCCTACGTACATTTTGTATGAAAACGTTTTGAAGCGGCATCATGCCTGCGCCGCGCCTTCACCTTACGCCTTTTCTGTATAATTCGCGCTTTATAGGTTCACTCTTTTGCTTCTATGAAAGATGAAGACAGAACTTGAAATATTTTCCAACTAAGCTCTCTGTAAATCGTCATTGGTAATGAAACCAATATGTTATTTATTTTTATCAAATCAATATCGAATCAAATCAAAATCATTTAATCGTTTTATGTATCACCTGCACGCGTAGCATGACCACCGTAGAAACGGGTTTCTTTGACGGAAGAATCGACAAAATGACAGATTGTGAAAAGAAATCTGTCATTATGTCGACACAATCTGTATTTTTGTCGATTCTTCCGTCAAAGAAACCCGTTTCTACGGTGGTCATGCTACGCGTGCTGAAGTGTTTTAATAAAATAGCTACTAATAACCTAACTAGTGTTCGTAAATTCATGTCAACCTTTTTCCAACTGCGAAGCATTTTACAGTTATCACCAAGAAAAGTTATCCTCAATAGCTTATGTCATTCCCCGCTCTCACCCCCGCCTATGTTAACCCGCTAACTCTACAGCCCCAACCAAAAAGGGTTGGTGCCAGTAAACGCCACAAGACGCGATATATTGAAATAGCTTGCATCGCGATACAAAACTACCCTACAAATTGTCTTTGTATGAATTATTTCTTAGGGTTCCGTGTGCAAAGGATAAAAACGTTTTTAAATCTTAAATGGAAGATATTTTTTGATGACTGACTGGTCTTTAATACCTACGTTTTCACTCCTATTATACAAGGTGAAATTAGATTAGCTAGCAAAACTCAGCAGGCGTGATAGATATATATCACTATCTACAGGGTGTAAACGGAGCCTTCACGAAGCCGTCAACCAAGCATTATGTACATCAAACTAAGTAACTACGCAAAAAAGATTGATGGGAAACGACTTTTTTCTTGGGGTGTAAAATCAAGTTTTACGGTAGAACTCATGTAACACACTCAAAACATTGTGTGTTCCCAGGTATGGTCTAGAACAAAAAAAAAATGATTGCAATGACGGGGAGAACAAGTTCCTTTCAGCTTCGTTAAGAGTCTTGACACACCCTTAATATGATAAAATAAAGAAAATATTGACCCTGTTCAAATATCTTGACCGTCAAACCGTTTAGACCGAGCGACCTAAGGACCGAACTCATGACCTCTCGTTTGCTAACATTTTCGCAACAAAACAGTCAAAATACACAAAAAAAACAATAAAAATCTTTTGACACATGACAAAATTGTTTTGGTTTAGGTTTGCACACTGTCAAGGTCCGGTCGAACCGGCACGGACAAATTGCTGACCAGCTGCGGACAACGGACACTCGCAGATAGTTCAGCACATTATCTGTCCGATGTCCGCAGCCGCGAACCGTAAAACCTTAACATGTATTTCAAAAGAAATCTGTTAATTTTCAGTTATACTTGAAAGTTATATTATTATGTGCATTATAAACAAACTACTAATTGGACTAAAATAATAAATAAAAATTAAGAATAAAACGACGAAATTAAGTGTACAATGACGGCACCTAGGCGTCAAAGTACTCCTCTGTATCGCTGCCACCCGGGAACTGTGCCAGAAGACTGGCATTCTTTGGTCAAAGAAAGAGCCAGTCCTCTGGTCACGAAGTGTCGACCAGTCGGCGAGAAATTTCCTTAAAAAGGAGACGCGCACTCTGGCCCCATGACCCGAGCGTTTCGACCCCAAACGGGTCAAAACTGTAGCTGCCAGTGGCGAAGGTTCCATACAACTCGATTCGTACCGGCTTCCCTTTGAAAAATGGCACAATCAGTATTCTATAGACAAATAATATAATCACATTAAAGATATCTACTCTGTCTTACTTCTACTATTCTACCAATAAAGTCAGCAGTATTTAAAGATATATTTAAAATGGTTTTTATTTTTTTACAGCCCGAGAGATTGAACGTGTTCAAAAATGACCAAGATAGCTGGGATTACACACGTGAGTACCTACTTTATTGTTGTTTTATTATCAGTTTACACTATTATTCCGATATCGCTTCTTTTCATCAGTAAATTTTTTTTTGACACTTGACACGCACTGTGGGATTCCTCCTTTAAGAAAATAAAATTCAGCGGCAGATTCGGTAAAGTAGTGTGAATTATATTTAAATATCTATGTGTCGTATTATAACTAAAGTTTTTCGAATAAGAAAATTTTAACACTATACAGGGTGTAAACGGAGCCTTCACGAAGCCGTCAACCAAGCATTCTGTAACATTTACGCAAAAATTATTGCTGGGAAACGACTTTTTTTTTGGTTTAAAAATCACGTTTTACGGTAAAACTCAATGTACGCACACACGCACTCAAAACTTAGTGCTGATGGATGCTTTGAGTAGTAAACGGGTCATGTAGTTAATAAAAGTAAAGTTAAAACCTTATAAATTTGTTTAAAAAAAAAAACTTGTGATAAAATTGGAACTTTGACCTCCAATATCTCCGTAACTAGAAGGTTCCCAGGTATAGTTCAGAACAAAAAAATGATCGCAATGACGGGGAGAATAAGTGCCTTTCGGCTTCATTAAGGGTCTTTTTACACCCTTTTTTTTCCAAAGAAATTGTTCACAAGAAAACAGTAGGACTGAACATGAATGATTGTCTCTTCCACTGCTAGGCGCAGAATTAATCCAAAAAAAAGCATCAAAATTATTTAGTCTTATGCAGAGAAAGGACTTAAATATTCACAAAAGACATGCCTATCGTGCTAATAGCAACTCTTAAGCGTTGTCATACAACACAGTTCTCAATGCAAGAACACAATGTCGCTAGAAAAAAAACTGCCAGTGATAACATGAATGCGCTAAAAGGCACACCATGCGTCTAGTTTAGTGCAAAAACATTTGTAGTGTATACGGCAAAAGCAACGTCAAAACATTCAATTATAAAAAATAAATAAAAATAGCCTTTATTCCCTATAAATTACAATTTGAAAAAAATTGCATTTAAAAACTTAACCTATTAAGGGGTCATCCATCTCTGGATGAAGGCGTCCTCCATCTGTTTCCATCTACAACATTAGTTTTAGTATATGCGAAACCCGAAACACGTGTCTAGTATTTTTATGTAAAGAATCTATGTACAAAATTTCAAAACCGTATCATGAACAATCACAAAGTTTTAAGCTTGTTCTGTTACCTAGTTGTTCCTACAAAAACATACTGCATGCGCGGGCCCATAGGCGGTGCGCCCGCGCCGTATGATTGCGGATACGGTAGGTACTTAGTGTCGCTCGGTATCCAACTTGCAACCTATTTAAAATATTTTTGGGGCAAATAATTAAAAAAAAAACAATGTTACCGATTCAGTTGCTTATTCTGAACAAACTATATTCAGGTTTCGCATATACTAAAAATAATGATGTATACCTATCTTGGGCCCTTCTGGTCCACTCTATCCTTGCCAGTGCGACGATATCGTCTCGCCATCGTTGCAATGGTCTGCCGCAGCATCTGTTTCCGTTTCGTGGATACCAGTGCAGAACGCGCTCGCTCCACAAAACCTTCAATATGGACATTAGAAGGCACTTTTGTATGTCAAACTCAAAATTCACAAGGATAGAGAATGTCTTATACAAGGTGTAAACGGACCCTTCACGAAGCCGTCAATCAAATATTCTGTACAGAAAACTAAGTAACTCTACGCAGAAATTATTGCTGGTACGGTAGGACTCAATGTAACGCACTCAAAACATTGTGCTGATGGATGCATTGAACCTACGGGGGTCTAGTGGGGAGGTATTTAAGGTAAAGTTATAACATTCACTTGTGAAAGAGTTGGAACTGTGACCCCCAATATTTCCGTAACTAGAAGGTTCCCAGGTATAGTCCAGAACAAAAAAATGATCGCAATGACGGGGAGAACAGGTGCCTTTCGGCTTCGTTAAGGGTATTTTTACACCAATTCGGAAAGGTTGGTCCGTTTACTCTTTTACCATATTATCTGAAATAGTAATTATTACTTCACATAAACATAGTCCATAGTTAAATTAGTTGAAAAAAAAATTGCTGTAAAGGACACTACCCGCGTCTTTCAACGCAAAAGCACGATAGGCGTGTCTTCACTACGAACACTGGATCTCCAGCCAAAAATACTACAATGAACATACGTTATCACATTTTTACATCCATATCTCACCATAACTAGGTATTTTGCCAAAAGCTCAGGGCGTTAGTCTGGGTACTAAGGATGAGCTGTGGAAATGCATGGTGACGCATTGCCGACAGGAACGAATTTTTACGTTACATTGATGCGTATGTTTTCTAGTGCGGGCCCTAAGGTACAGACTAAGAGTGAAATCGCAATAGGCTATTGGACAAAATCGAAAAAAAAATATTATATTTAGTCCGTCAGTTAGATCACCAAAAAATATTGGACACGTATTTTTTCTTTTGTCACACAGTCAAAAAATGACGACGATACAGCGCATCAAAGTTCATGAGAGGAGGCTTGTGACGTCACTGGACAGTAAAAAGGTAACAGAAATTGTGACCTCGCGCGAGATTTCAACGCGCTGTAACGTGGTCATTTTTCGTTTACATGACAAAAGAAAAAATACGTGTCCAATATTTTTTGGTGATCTAACTGACGGACTAAAAAGATTTTTTCAGTTAAATACCCTATTGCACGCACGGATCAGCGTTTTCGAGTATTTCTATCTCTTTCTATCACGTAGAGGCATCATTTGCTGGAGCGAGAAGTCCGGTTGAAAGTATCCGCATTTAATCGCATCGGAAGCTTTTTTTGCGATTGGACCTCTCAAACTCAAACTCAAAGCATTTATTTCAATTAGACCATTACAGGCACTTTTGAATGTCAGAAAAACAAAGAAGGCGAAGCTACAGTCCCAGACATAAGACATAATAACTTATGAAAGTACTGTAGTTGCCCATTCCAAGGCGTAGATCTCTATGGAGAAGAATGGGCAAGAAACTCCATGGACACTCTTTTCAATCAAACATTTTTACAAGATCTTGGTTACATCATTCATGTTGAGATAATACATATATGTGAGAACGATGTAGACAGACGTGCACATTAAGAGCGTCCAGAGTAAAAGATTAGATCAACAATTTAAAAACAAAGTAGTTAAAATAAACCGTGGCAGCTAAGAGACGACCAGTCCCAACTGACAGCGCCCGTTCACGAACATGACGCATGGATCAGCACCATTCAACTCAACCATTTTGAAGGGAACTAAATGATCCGACACACCCGCCACCATCAGCGAGACATTTGAGTGAGCATGACATTCTCTCAACCGCCAGGGCAAATTCGAGTCAATGAATGATAACTAAATGTAAATGGTAGCTTTACAGTACATAGTACTCACACATGCGCTATGCAATTATATAATACTAAGTGATTGAATCTATACAATGCAAGGATATTTTTACAATCTTCTGCAGCTTCCACAATAACTTCACATGGTAATCAATTAGTTTGCCCCCTGTGGTTGTGGAGCAGGACCAGCATTGAGCCAAGCATTTCTATCATCAATGTAATCCCCCAACTTATACTCACTTTAATGAGTTGCAATTCTAAGTGACAGAAAGAGAAGAAAATGCTGATCTGTTCGTGTAAATGTGATTTCAATCTAACTGTCTAGTTTGGAGCTCAAAGGTAACTTTAGCTATGTAAACTATAGCTGTAGGTAATTCTAAATGAGATCTTAACTCGTGTGTAGACGGTGTATCTTCGTATGTATTGCCTAGGTAATAAACAATTTTCTATATTCTATTGAGTAAATGTTTGCGTCCATTGTATTGTTTTTCTTAGTAAATAATAATTGGTGTGCTTTTAGGTTAGTTTTGTAAGGTTTTTTAAGGCATGGAAGCTTTTTGTTGCATGAACATCGATGTCAATGTTGTATAATCAAAAGTACACTACACTCAATTGTACAGACAATATTATTAATTATTTTAATCATAAAGTTACTAATTTGAGCTAAACATATCTTTATCTTCAACAAATAAAAAAAAAAACAAAATCAATTTTATTTGTGTACCATAGGTACCATAGGATGTGTTATGCCAAGAGGCGTACAAATAAATGGTTGCATGCAAAATAATATAAAAATATAAATGCGAAAGGTAAACACAAATTATTTGGTAGGTATGTCAAAATTAATAGAATGATGACAAATAAATAAAAACAAATATTGTAAATGTCACAATGTGGAGTAGATTCTTCAGTAAATACTTAAATAAATAATCATACATTACAATTAGTCTCATTATTCAATTAAAAATGGTTTATATTGTGTATTCTCCAGTCGAATAAATAAATAAGTTTACATTAATTTATCATTCAATTGCAATTTTAATTACGTTAAAATACTTATCCCACTCAAAAATTGTAAGAAAAAGAACATTATTTCTTGACATTGTCACAGTGTCCAAAACCACTAGCGCCTGAACCACTCCAGAACCAAGTTTTAAGAACCCATTAATTTCAATTCACGACCAAAATAATTACCCAACCATAAAATCAATTTCTCCATTAAAACGGGACTCTGTTTCATTTAAATATTAAAGGAAACCAACTTGAAACTCTCACAAAAGGCGGTTAGCACGTCTAAAAGGCTCCTTTTCATATGCAAAAGAACCGGATTTATCCGGTTGCCGCCAGTTCTGAGTAACAACAAGTAACCGTCTCGAATAGCAAGACGCCATTTTTAAATTCTAAAGTTTGAATTAAAAGTTTTTTTTTTTATTACAAAAGACGGCAGCTTGGTCCGTTGTTGCGTTCTTAATTTAAATTTGACGTTTCTGGGTTTTCTTTTTTTTAATTTCTTATGGTGATTTGACAGTTTGGAAATGGAGGGAAAGGATTTGTCGACAGATGGTGGAGGTTCAATTGAGGGGAACGGTTTCATTTTATATGAGAATTCGAAAGAAGGGAATTATTTTAGAATAAAGAAAGGCGTTTGTATAGCAGTGGTTAGGTAACTACTAACTGCTAAGTTTGTTATGATAAGCCTTAACCTTTTTAAGGTAGAGGCAATTTAGATGCCACCAACAAAATTATTTTTTATACAGAAATATCAGCACTTTTGTATGGACAGTGGCACATATACTGTTATCAAATTTTCCACATATTTTCCGGTGATTTAAAAAAAAAAACAAAAAAAAAAATTGAAGTAGGTACTAATTTAATATTTTTATAAATTAAAAAAATTAAAAAATATTTTATAAATCTTAAAAATCATATAAAATTTCGTTTTCCTATCACTTCCGGTTTTCTCTGCCTTATAAAGGATTATTGTACCCAATCGCAGGTACTCCACTGACACGTCTTACACGTACTGCGATCATGATTCAGTTTCCAAACACGTAAAAAAATATATTATTATGTGGTTTTGGAAAAGAAAAGTTCAATTTACGCAACAGTTTCAAATATTTCACTTCACGACTTTTTCAATAGTACTGTTGATTCAGAATCAGAATCATTTATTCATAAACATAGGTAATAATTACAAACAAGATCTTAAAAATTAGGTTGTTCGCTATGTTTTGCCAATTGACATACAAATGACTAAAAATTAAAAATAAATCGATTATACAAGTGGGTACCTGCTATTAAATTAAAATATTAATTAATTAATTACAACATTATTAATAACGTATTTAAGTACCTACCATAAAATGATTGTATTATTTGAATTAACATATGGAAAAATTATTCTGAAATCAGCTTCATAGACTATGTGAAGATATTAATTTAAGTGAATATAAAAGTAACAGGTAACAGGCACTTAAGAATACTTTACTTATTAGTTAAATTAATTCGAAATTAACAGGAATTCTGATTAACTGTCAAAGGAAAGTCATCTTATCGCTAAATATGAGACCGAAACCTAATAGACAATTACTGGTCCTTGCAAGTGGGACATCTAATCAAATTGTCATACATCTATTGATTTATGGTCTCTGCTTACCTCGTTAGCACTTGATAGCGAATAGATCATTAATGAAGGAACTATCGGAAATGAAATACGTCGTTTGGAATCGGTATTAGTTTAATAGTAGTGATCAATATTATTGGTAATGGAGGTCGTGGCTAAATAATAACAGCCGCTCGGGTCGATCTTTAGGTTAAGTCGTGCTTGCCTAGGTTGGTCTGTGGATGGGTGACCACCCATTACATACCGAGTTTCCTCCGTGCCTCGGAAAGCACGTTAAGACGTTGCTCCCGGGTGTCATTTGTAGATCTTTGACAGTCGTTAGGTAGTCAGTAGCCCAAAAAGTCTGACAACCAGTCTAACCAAGGGGTATAGTATTACCCAGTAGTAACTGGGTTGTGGAGGTCAGATAGGCAGTTGCTTCATGTAAAATACTGGTATTAAGCTGCATCCGGTTAAGAATGGAAGCCGACCCCAATATAGTTGGGAAAAGGCTAGGCAGATGATGATGATTATTGGTAATGGTTGATTTATATTCTGTCGAAAGAAGATATGCGATTCTGAATGTAGAGTAACTGGATGAGTGCAAAATAAGATAGCGACGCGCTTCAGATTGTTTTTTGGGTTCCGTACCACAAAAGGACAAACGGAACCCTTATAGGATCACTTTGTTGTCCGTCTGTCTGTCAAAACCCTTTATCTCGGGAACGCGTGGAGGTATCGCGTTGAAACTAAAACCATATACTTAGGTTTACAGTTCCTTGAAGTTGTGAAAAAATTAAACTTCTAAGTTAACGTAAAAAAAATATACGGCCGTTTATACCGCAAAAAAAAGTATATTTCGACACTCTCAAGGGAATCAAAATGTATAGGGTACTTCCCGTTGACCTAGAATCATGAGATTTGGCAAGAAGCAATGTCTTATATCATATGTAAAGTCAAAAATCTAAAACCGTAAATATGTAGTTTAATAACAAAATACCTATAAGTTATACGGAACCCTCGGTGCGCGAGCCCAACTCGCACTTGGCCGGTTTAAAAAAAAAATTAGCTTCTTAATGGCAAGAGGTCGTGTTATTTTGGTTGCTTATCTTGATTAGATAGCAATATACAAGGTGTAAACGGACCTTTCACGAAACCGTCAACCAAGCATTCTGTTTAACAAATTTTGCGCAAAAATTATTCTAGGAAACTACTTTTTTTTCTGATCTGAAATATCATAGTTTACGGTAGCGCTCAATGTAAGGCGCTCAAAATATTGTGCTGCTCAAAAAATGAGCAATAACGTATCCAACAATGATTTCCTTTCTTAACGAGGAGGAGCGTGTCTAAGGAAATTGCGATCGCCGCGTCGTTTAGTGAAAGTCGCCCGCAGCGACCTTTGGCTCACGACACAGGTCCCATTAAATATTGGCTCAGAAGGAACACTGTTTATGGAAACAACGCAGGGGCTGAGCGATTGGCTGCTGCGCTGCGTTTCGCGGTTTCGATTCCCGCACGGAACAAATATTTGTATGGCCTACAAATAGTTGTTCCGGGTCTGGCTGTTTGTGTATGTGAGTTTAAATGATTGTAAACGAACGCACGATACAGGAGAAATTCCTAGTGTGGGGGCAACATTAAAAAAAAAAGGACATGACGTCAAAAACAGAACTATAAGCTTAATACATAGATAAAATAATATTACAGTTTAAAAAACTAAAAAAGAAGCTTTTGAGTGACGTCATATTATTTCTCGTATTCTTCTCAGCAAACTCTTTCATTTGATATGGGTATCATGGGAATATATTAAAAAAAACTAGTCCGCCATCTTTGAAGGGTCCGCCATATTGGATTTAGAATGACGTCACTTAGCTAACCATGCATTGTCATCCAAACTAAACATGTATGAAAAATTTCAGCTCAACCGGGAAGTGTGTCTTACCTTCTAAGATTTTTTTTTACATAGTTACTGTTGAAGCCAACAAAAGCGTGTTAAAAGCAAAAGAAAAACATCGTATCAGCCGAAAGTTTCCACTAGGACAAATAGGTCTCCTTTAAGCGTGACCAAATCGTGCGGTCCTATGCTCCTTCAATCCATGGAGACCATGGGATTCCTTCAAATTAATGGCCACAAAGCATAATCAGCCTATAATGTTCCCACTGCTGGGACACACGGCCTCCTCTTTATCAGAGGGAATGGGCTTTAATCCACCACGCGAGCCCAGTGCGGGTTGGTAGATGTCACATGTCTTCGAATTTTTGGTTCTAGGACATGCCGGTTTCCTCACGATGTTTTCGTTCACCGTTTTTGAGAGCAGTGGTGAAGAAATAAATTACACAAAGTAATGCGCCTGCCTAGGTTCGAACCCACGACTTACTGTTCGTAAGTCGGGGCCGCCACCACTGAGCCACCGCTGCTCTCCCACTGAGCCACCGCTGCTCTCCACAATACCTTACATGGCCACAATACCTTACATCATTATAAAACCCTTTGCTTAACCTTACTTTTCGGACATTGTCTCGTTTACCAAGAATGCGAAAAAGCAGATCGAAGTTGCAAGTAATCTTGACATTTTAGACTTTTACAAAACCAACGCAAAAAGGAGTAGATTCTGCTAAAAACAAAGATAGAATGAAAGAGCAACAAAAGAAAGAAAGATAGCATAATAGTCAGTCAACAAGGTGGTAACATGACGTACTGCTCAGAGTGTACCGAACATCATGAAGGTTATTTTTAACCCCCGACGTAAAAAGTGGGGTGTTATAAGTTTGACCGCAATGTGTGTGTGTCTGTCTCTGGCACCGTAGCTCTTAAACGAGTGAATCGATTTGGATGCAGTTTTTTTTTTATTTGAAAGCTAGTTTCTTGGCGATGGTTCTTAGATACATTTTTATCAAAATCGGTGCAGCCATTTACTAGATATGGGGGATGAAAGTGGGTATTTATCTTTCATCTTTTATTTTTTCGTTGGGGGTTTTTTTAAATTTTATAAAGTACAGAATATGTAGATTATTTAAGAAAGCTTTTGAAAATGCAAAGCTTTCTTAAATGATTTCTTAAAGGAGTTGGATTTCTGCACTATCTTATTATGTGCATGTATTATCTTTAGAAACGTGAGGATTGGATGCTTAGAGTCGGATGCTAAGTAGAGAAAGGCTGGCGGCGTTGAGCTGATCATTCAGATTAGCGGTGTGGGTAAATATTTTAGTTTTGTTCTTTCTGTTATAGAATAGAAATAATTTATTTGCATTGAATGTAGGTACATACACGAGTTATTACAGTAGTAATTATTTGTTCCTGGTACATTCTACCATTTGGCATGCAAAAATGTATACTTATAAACAATTAAATATACAACTTCAATTTTAAAACTTTCACAACAACTCAACAAATTATCTTGTAACAAAAAATGTAATCAAAATAAAGTAACATAATAATACAGCTATATTTTATCCGTTAGGAAATCTGATACAGAATAATAACATTTTTGTATTTATAACGATGTAAGATGTTTTTAAAGAAATCTCAAAGCTGTGATGTTATTTGGAACCTTATTATAGATTACAGGCGCCATCCCTAAAACACGTTTTTTAATAAAGATGTTTTGTGAAGGTGTTTTCTGTTGTTAAAGCAATTAGACTACTTACTAATAAAGCCTTGGAAAATTAATTTGAAGGATAAAATTGAAGCAGATTTGCTTCGTCTCAGAAATTTGAAAACACCTCGTGCAATCTCAGAAAAATATCGATAATTATCTTCAGAAACCCAATCAAAATCTCTAAAAATTACTATCTCATTAAAGCAAGACTTGAATTCTTTCGCAAAACTCTTTAAAAACAAGTTAATTAATCATGCCTTTTGTAATGCAGAAAATCGTTCACAAATACTCGCAGTTTTTGCTATTAATCATTCGGATGGACTCAAAACTTAATAGCTGGGAGGTAATGGCTAAAATGCTTTGAGTGCAAAAGGGAATATTAAGATGAAACTGTAATTAAGAAATGAGTTCTGTAGGTTGAGTTGTGGGTTGGAAAAAGTTGGGTGTCGATTAAGTACTTAGCATTATTGGTTTTATTGATGTGCTCTTGGTAAAATAATTATAGCCTATCTTTTTTTTGTAATGACATGGCATGAACTTCACAAGAAAATACAAGTTTGGAAGATGAAGAAAAGCAGCGCCGATCCTAAATCCGTACTTCCATATTTCCATACTAATATTATAAATGCAAAAATAAGTTTGTTTGTAACCTTTTCACGCCTAAACGACTGAACCGGTCATCCTGAAATCTTGCATATACGTTGTCAAGTGTACAGAAACGGACATAGGGCACCTTTCATCCCGAAAAAAACAAAAATAGCCTTCTTATGATAATAGATGGCGCCACGTGTCTTTCGAATCATGGTTGAATTAAACTATTACAAGCAGAGGACAAACCGAATTGATTGTCAAATTCTAAGTAACGCGAGCGAAGTGGGCAAAAGTTAGTAAATTATAATGAGGTCAGAAGAATGATGACGATGAATTTCATAAAAAATCTTATCTTACTACTTAAATTATAAATGTGAAAGTTTGGATGGATGTTTGTTACTCAATCACGCCAGAACGGGTCAACGGATCTGGATGAAATTTGGCACAGAGATAGATTATAGTCTTGAATAGCACATAGGCTAAGCTTTTTTTCTCACACTTACACATCATAATATCCACGCAAACGAAGTCGCGGGAAACAGCATCCTAGTAAGCTTATATACTGACCATGCTATATTGCAAAGAAAATGCATGATCATATTGACGTATTCATATTTCTTTGTTAACAACAGTTATATTTACAGCAACAGCAACAGTTATATTGTGCGCGCAAGCAGATATTTCAATGACATATGCAAGGAATATGATTTAGATCCATTCACAATTAGTGTGAATTCGGCCAGAAGATGCTTAAGCCCCAAATTTTTCAAGTAGCGGTAGGTTATTTGTTTTTATTATGTTACAATTTTTTCTATTATTTTAGTCATATAATTGCATACCAAGTATTAATATTCTTCTTACTTTGATTAAAGCGGTGTGTTTTCTGTTTTTGTGCTCACACCATAAATTTTTTCTATTATAATTCTATACGTGAGGATTTGTAATTGGCTTTCTGGTGATTATGGTTTCCTTTTTTGTTTGTTTTTATTAGCTGTAAGTCCTCCATGTACTAAAATAAATAAATAAATAAATAAACAATAAAAAAAAGTTCTATCAACCTTTTCAACTATACCCTAAAACTGGCTTTGGAGTCGTAATGTTTTAACCAAATCTTTAAACTAAAATGCATTCAATTGTAAAAAGCTCTAACTTTAAACACCTCAATATCACTTTAATTCGACCTGAAAATAATATTCATTCAAACCACTTTTTCAATCGAACCATTGAAAACTTTCATCTTAATACATAAAACAGGAGGCTTTTAACTCGCCCCTAGTACGCGGAACCCTAAAAATCTCGGCGGTGAGTGCCAAATGTTGATGCATTTTGCATAAATTTTCAGTCGACGTGAATTTTAAATCACTTACCGGACTGCCGATGCCGGTTCCCTTCGGACTATGGTAATCGTATTTTTTTCCCACATTGATTAATGGAATTTTTGAATGGATGGAATGTGGAACGGATTGGGCATGTTTTTTTGCTGGTGATTGGATTCATTGGAGAATTGGAGTTGAAATGAGACCATTTCAGATGGATTTTTGTTTCTGAATTAGATAACCTACCTTTTCTTACCTTTCCTCGTAGTTGGAGGTCGTGCCTAAATAATAACAGCCGCTCGAGTCGATCTTTACTTATAACAAAAACACATTTTTTTTTCTTTTTTTTTCTGTCTGTATATTTGTTCCGGCTGATCTCCGAACTGATTTTTACGGGACTTTTACTGAGAGATATCTGATCTTATAAGGTCTAAATAAAACTACTTTTATTTTAGAAAAATAATTAAGGTTCCGTGTAAAAAAATTAAAACCCTTGAAATTGGCAACAAAATCCGATTAAAAGAGGGTAGTTATATTTTTATAATAATTTAAATTATAATAATTTCACGCGAATAAAGGTTGTGGGCAACACCTAGTGACAAAGTAAAATCAATCCTATTCACTTGCATCCTTGAACCATTTTCCAGCAAACAATATAACGACAGTATTACAGGAGGACCTCGTTTACTCCTCACAGAACTGCTACATCTAATTCCCTCATGAGTTCCATTCTCCGCACAAAAGGAATCGTGTTAGTTGCACAGAATTGCGTTAGGAACTCTGTGTGCACTGATTTTATTACTGCTTCCCTACTATCGATAGGAACGTATATGGAGATACTTAATTTTATTTAGCAAGTCTCGCTGTAGTGATGAGGGTAGTCAGTGAATATTGTGCCAGTATTTTATTTTATTTTCTCCCTCCAAACCTCTCTGTTCTGTGCAATTTCTGGCCACGTTTGCCCTGCGAACATTATCAGATCGTCACACCACCTTCACCGCGGTCGACCTCGGCGATGAGAAAGGGGCGAAAGGGGATGCCTTTGCCCAGCAGTGGGACAAAATGTAGGCTATAAAAAAATAAAAATTATTCGGGAAACTTTCAGCTACTATAGACAACGTTCTTAAACAATACGAATTTGAAGGCTATTTTCAAGTTTAAACACTTGATACACTCGAAGCAAAAAATATGTGTTTAAAAAATTATATAACATAAATTAGGAAACAAAATAACACGATCGGATTTGTATGTTTTTTCGTAGATATTGTGACAAGGTTTCTGCTCGTTTCTGATTTGTAGTTTTTTTTTTTCGGGTGGGAAATCATCGAATGAACACCCCCCGTTCTGGGCGGAGTGGGAGGGAGTGTCAGACTTTTACTGACTAAAACCCATCCATGTTCCTTCTTATGTAATTGTAGATGACATTAGGAGTGTCTAGCAATTTAGGGGTTATTTTATTTTTAGTGTGTATTATGGAATTATGATGCACTAGCTTATGCCCGCGGCCTCGCCTGCGTGGAGTTCGATAATTGTCCCACGGAATCATACTACGGGGATAAAAAATATCCTATGTGTTAATCCAAGTTATAAAATATCATTGTGCTAAATTTTGATCCAAATCCGTTCCGTAGTTTTTGCAAGAAAGAGTAACAAACATCCATCTCACAAACTTTCGCATTTATAATATTAGTAGGATTTGCAACCGTGATGTAATTAAAAGATGAAAATCTTCTAATAATAAAAAAATTTCGTGGTATATCTTTTTACACTAAGTTTGACTACCTTATTTGAATGTTATCTCTGTCGTGAGAAAATTCTAGATTATTTTTTACTTTTCTGCAATTTTCTTGAAAACACAAACGGTCCCATTAAATCAATACCATCTCAAATTAAAACCATCAAAAAGCAAATTCATCAATTGCTAAAGCTTTTTAAAAATCTAAAGTTTTAATGCACTCCTATTAAAACGACAACTTTGGCAATTTCGGAATCAAACGAAAAGTTTATCAAAAGAAATTCTACTTCACCGAAGAAGATTTTATATTACGGGGAATGAAAAGTTACTTTCGATGCAATAAAATCCACTTGAAGGCAATATACCTGGTTTCGTTTTAAAGTGGCACAACTTTGTAGAAACTGTTGGTTTGGAAAGAAAGAAAGAAGAAAAAATATTTGACGTAAGGACATGACGTGCCATACAAACAAAATTAGTTAACAAAATCATAAGCACAACAAATATTATAAATACAACAGGATAGAAACAAAAAAAATAACAGTTAACAGCTTGCACGTCGCGACTGCGACAAGCAGGTTGCCACTCAGCATGATGCTGTACTATGGGGGACCCACACAGCGCTGGTTTTCAGTGGTCACCCAAGTCAGAGCCCCACGGGCGGCATAAAAACTCTGACACCAGGTTACGCACTAACCACTCGGCTTTTTTGTGCCCTACATTTGCGTTCAGTGACAGCGCTAAAAGAGTGATGGACATGAATGTTGATGGATGGAGAGAGAGAGGAAGGCCAAAGAAAAGATGGGTAGATTGTGTGAGGAATGATTTGAAAGAGAAAGGAGTAAATGAGGCCGTGACGTCATGGAAGAATGGAAGACGAAAACGTGTTGCGCCGACCCCAAATAGAATGGGACAAGGGCAGGAAGATGGTGATGACAGCGCTAAAACAGTCCACCACCCTCCACTTTATCACCAGAAAGAAAACATCAAAGTCCTTTAGCTTCACAAGATTTACCTAACAGTGACTTTTAAACCCAATTCCCTAATGCACCTTCACGTTACACACAAGAGATAAGTAAAATAAAACAGCTATTCTTAATCTCAGTGTGCACATCCCCTAAGTCGGGCTTGGCTCGACGCACGGCGGATGTAGGAAGCCCTCGCGGGTCGTTAGACCAGTCATTTCAGTAATACCACAAAATAAATAGGTAGGTACAGAAGTACGGGTGCGGGGGGAAAGTTTTGAGTATGTGGATGGCTTTAAGATTAGGGAAAGAAACGATGAATGGACTGTGTGAAAGATGGTACGGCTAGAAGGGTGATTAGAGAGATGACAAGAAATATGGAAGAAGAAGATAATGAACCGACCCCAAATAAATTGGGGTAAGAGCGGGAGAATGATGACACAGAAGTCCGGCTTTTTACAACGAGAGAAAACAAGCTCACGCGCACATAGACGAATACAGCTTCACGTACAGCGAGTGCGACTAAATTCGTTGTGCATGAATCGCGTGTGTGCGTTTTCGCTTGTACACGAAGCCGACCTTCTGTATCTATTTATTTTGTAGTAATGCACTGTTATATGTATCGCTAGTTTGCAGGAACTACCCTCGCTCCAACAAATCTAATGTATGAGGTTTTTTCTAGCTCAGAATCTTGGCGCCCAACTGGGACTAGAAATTTTGCTTTTATTACAGATTGCATTGCTATTTTTGATTCGTTTTCGTATTTGTTTTTCAAATAGTAATGGTTTCAGAGTGAATAATGGTTATTTTTCTGTGTTCTTCCATTTGTATTTTAAGTCTCTCTCTCTCTATTAAATGGGATTTGATTCGTCATTTCCCTCACGGGTCGTTAGAGCATTCAGTCCATTAGGTATATAATTCTAGTCTGTTAATGGTTGCTTCTTTTCCACAAGTCTATTGGATATAGATGATTTTTGTTATTCGATGGAAGTGAGTTTGGCGCCCAACATGGGACTCCATAAGTTGGATGGCTGTTTCTAATTCATATTATTAGTTTATATAACCAAGAATTTGTTGTAATATGTGCACATCTTCAATTTATTTTAAAGTGAGTACCTCGAACAATAATAAGAAATATATAATTGACGTATATTCTCATTATTGTTACTAAGAAGAGACACTTACATATATAATTATCATTAATTGTTTCTTACAAGCAACAATTATAAGGGTGTATCCTGAAAGGTCTAATGATAATAATTAATGGATTAATAAGATAAAACAGATTACAGGGGAAGGCTGTAATATTCGTAATTACCTACCGATGGAGGAAGTTCCTAATGAAGCTTTTACGCTAATTGGCAAGAGCGTCCTTTACAAAAGTAGTTTTCATCTCTTATCGAGAACTCGAAGCAGATATGGCTGTGTCTGATAGTTTTTTTACGATACCGATAGCTTCAACTGAAAGTCATTTTTAAACCATCATCTGCCTAGCCTTTTCCCAACTATATTGGGGTTGGCTTTCAGTCTAACCGGATGCAGCTGAATACCAGTATTTTACATGAAGCGACTGCCTATCTGGCCTCCACAACCCAGTTAGTACTGGGTAATACGATACCCCCACTGACCTGGACTGGGCCACTGACTACCTAACGACTGTCAAAGATCTACAAATTACACCCGGAACCAACGGCTTAACGTGCTTTCCGAGGCACGGAGGAAACTCGGTATGTAATGGGTGGTCACCCATCCACAGACCAACATAGGCAAGCACGGCTTAACCTAAAGATCGACCAGAGCGCCTGTTATTATTAAGCCACGAGCTCCTCAAAGTCATTTTTTAAACCGTAAAATAAAAATCCCAAACTACCCTCTAGACAAAAGTGACTTTAAAAGCTGTAGGTAAGTTTCCAAGCAAAGATAAAGTAACTTGAATGCTTCAACGTTTAAAAAGCTGCATGCAATTCTACTTGAATTATAACTTGGAGCTTTCTTTCATTATTTTTACTCGAAGGAATTTATAATTAGAAGTGGATATTCTTTATGGTAAGTTAAAACTAGTATTTTCTATGTTAAAAAGATTTTTAAGATTGACCGCTGTTGGGTTATGAAGAAACTTGAGCCATTTTGGTTGGTTTATTTTGAGAGACCAAATCTATGGCCCCAAATTATAATCTTCTAAGTCATAATAATTATTCAAATTGAGCTCTAGGAATCAAGGACTGTGTGTTTTCTTTCAAAACGGTAAAGGAAAACATCGTCTAAAAACCATGACCTAGGACAAAACGTTCAAAGATTGCTAACTACCACCACCTCGCATTAGGCCCGCGTAGTCTCCCTCTCTCCGAGCCCTGTGTCCCAGCTGTGGCACATTATAGGCTGATTATGCTAATCAAAGTGGTAGTAGCATCATCATCCATCATCCACAACCCATTGCTGAGTATAGAATAGAAAAATATTTATTTCTGAGTATAGATCTTAATGATGGTCGTGATGGCCCAGAAGTTAAGGCCTCGCCTCTCATGCATGAGGTTGTGGGTTCAAATCCGGGCAAGTACCAATGTGACTCTTTCAATTCATATGTACTTTTCTAAGTTTATCTTGGACATCACAGACATCGGTGAAGGAAAACATCGTGAGCAAACCTGGACTTATAATTAATATAAGTCTGAAATCGCCAACCCGTCTTGAGCAAGCGTGGTGATCAATGCTCGTGCCTTCTCTGTATGAGAAGAGGCCTTTGCCCAGCAGTGGGACAGTAACAGGCTGGTATTATATGGTACATTAAGATCTTAATATTAAACAGTTTCTTATACACTACCGTTGCAGGTGTAGAATTATTAAAATTAACTTACAAAGTGGCCAAGGTCACTAGTGATATAGGCCTCTCTTTGTGTCAAGCTCCACGTTCTTATGCAAGCCTCATCCAGGATATTCCCGTGATGGTGGCAACTATGTCGTCTGCCAATCTCGCCGACGCCGGACGACCAACACTTCTCTTTCCAGTCCTTGGACGCCACTCAGTCACAGCTTTACTCCACCTGCCATGTAGTAGCATCTCAAACAAATATTTACTTAGCCCTTAACGCATTCCAGCATCCAAATTCTCAAACTATTTACAGTACAAATATATAATAGCACAATAAATCCGGGCAGTACTGAGTGCCGAACAAATATTTTGATCGTGCATCTCATGTTGCGAAGTTCGGTAAACAAGGCTGCTTGCCAACTGTTCTAGATATGAGTCTACCTATGTTCTGGCCTAGGAAATATGTTTGGGCTGAAGATATTATAACTGGCTTATGTTTCTGTCTTGGTTGAGTGGTGTCGGCGTGACGGTTGGGATTTAAATTGTCTTGTTTGAAGTTAATCAAGTGTGTACGTTGTTTTTCTCTTCCTAGTGTTACTCTGGTAGTTACATCGCTTAGAATACTTATCTTATTTCCTTAGGCAGTTAACAATTATTTCATCATAGGGATACGAAAGCCATTTCTGAATGATTTCGTCTGCCACGGTTATTTTGTTATTTGAGATGAGTCATCATCTGCCTAGCCTTTTCCCAACTATATTGGGGTCGGCTTCCAGTCTAAACAGATGCAGCTGAATACTTTAGGTTACCTTCACAGCCAGTAACTGTACTCCACAACCCAGT
Organism: Noctua pronuba; assembly: GCA_905220335.1. NCBI lineage: Eukaryota > Metazoa > Arthropoda > Insecta > Lepidoptera > Noctuidae > Noctua > Noctua pronuba. The sequence goes on from LR999918.1 coordinate 10,440,850, forward strand.
TAGTACTGGGTAATACGATAGCCCTTGGTAAGACTGGTTGTCAGACTTTTTGGGCCACTGTCTAACGACTGTCAAAGATCTACAAATGGCACCCGGGACCACTGGCTTAACGTGCTTTCCGAGGCACGGAGAAAACTCGGTATGTAATGAGTGGTCACCCATCCACAGACACAACCTAACGATCGACTCGAGCGGCTGTTATTCTCGAGCTCCTCTACCAATACCATACAAACAAAAACAAAATATAGGTTACAAATTCTGGGTCCACATTTGTTGAATGACTCATATTCATTCACAATTCTATGATGTGTCAAGAAGACACTCCCAAGTCCCACTTCGCAAGAAAATAATTCTAAAGATAAGAGCCATGCGCTCATTAATTAAACTTTATTAAAATTCCCTCTCTTCTTCAAGAAGGAAGTAATACTGTACTCCGACATGATTAATTACGAGTGGGTAGTTAACAGAATTTATGCGCTGCGTTGAATATTTAAAGTGTTTTGTACCACTTGCCGTTAATTAGGTAAGACTACTCGACTTTAAGACTAGATAGACAAAATAAGGTTAATTCTTTCGTCAACATAGGTTTAGACTTAGATCTTTCTCAGGATGGAAGCAATCAGAAAAATAATCGCTTGGGGGTCAACCTTTAATTATGTTAGGTTTTGAGACCACTTTTATAGCCCCCTTGGTGATACGTTGTGAGGCTTTAGGCGAGCCGCCCAGCATCACGACTATTTTTTTATGATTGAAATAATTTGTTAGTTTTACAATCAGTTTTAATATTAAAAAACATCGTTTTTTTGACAGATAAAAAAAAAAATGGTAATAAAAATACTGGTCACAAATTAAATCACATTATTTCGCCTCACGAAAAAATACATGCGATTTTCATATGAACCAACCCCATCGTGATTAATGGAGATTTTTACTGAACCCCTGCCTCCCTGTTCGAACCTCACGTGATTAACGGACGACCCCTTGTAAGAATTAAGTTGTTTTTTACCCGAATTGCCTAGAAAAATGGAAATCGCTTTCAAAGCGTTTCGTATTCCTACAACGACTTTCAACCTGGATTGAAGTATAACTTACTATATTTCAATAATTTTTGACTGCTCATCATTATTATAGCTGATGGATTGGCCCTCAGGTTGCCATCATAAAAACCGGCCCGTCTTTGTTCACATTAGGTTTTCCAGTATTCTTATTCTGCTGATAAGTTTATCAGACTCTTGAGCGTCTGGTACCTAATAACAAATTACTTGCGATCTAAAGAAATTCTTTTGAATTGCTTTATGCTACAAAAAAAGTAAAAAAAATCGACCCCCTCGATTTTGTTTATCTTTGTTCTTCTGATTTCTGCTTCAACAAGATAAAACGCAATAGACATACCTATTAGGAACTACCTACTTAATTTTTTTAAGTAGCTTAACACTCCTTATCTTCCACGTTATATTTGTTCCAGCTCTCCAGTAAAACTTTTTGCTGAAAATTTAAAACGAAATTTGTAGCTTATCTCCTAGAAATTTCCTCTCTTCAAACAACTAAGGCTTAGAAACAGTAATTCACATATTATCTGGTCTAGATAAACCTATGAATATGGTGAGATAAACCGTGTGTATTTCCGACGCCATCTTGGAATTATTCCAAGGACTTCATGATTGGTATGAGTTTCTTTGCTTTGGTTTTGTTTCTTGGTGGGTAGTCGTTAACTGTTTTTGGGGACTTTGGTGTTTATTTTAGAGGATAATAAGGTTCGAATTTATTCACCTAAAACACGTCAACAAATTCACATTAATACAAGGTGTAAACGGACCCTTCACGGGGCCGTTAACCAGCATTCTGTACATCTAACTAACTTAACGCAAACAACTGAGTAAACAACTGAGTGACTGAGTAACTTTACGCAAAAATTATTTCTGGGAAACGAGTTTTGTTTGGGGTGTAAAATTACTGTTTAAGTACCTTTGTCTGTTATATGTCTGTCATCTTTTTCACGCAAATCGATCATTGTGACAAATAGATATGTAGCCTGGGACCTGTAGAAGGACCATATATACACTTTATATGCTTGATCGGTGACGAAGTCGTGGGCAAAAGCTAGTACAAAGTAATATCCTTTTTTTTAGAAGTCGGTTAATAATAAGGTTTGCGTCAAATAGCACTAGATTTATTCTGCTTAATTTTTAGAACAATAACGGCAACATTCTCTGCATAATTGGCGCCGTATTCCCGCCATAGATCCCCAATCAAACGTTCACTAATGAATGAACAACTATTCAAAAAGTTCAAAGGTAAACCGTTCATTCATTCATTCGATAACTACACTACCTACCAACTACAGAAACTTAATGAATAGGTTCAATTCAAAGAGATCTTATACACGTTACTACGACGTGGTAGGAAGGTGGGTCGAGTGACCAAGGAAATTGCCTGACCATCCTGAGGGTACGGTGCTATTGACAGCGATTAACTGTTAGTTAGTGAACTATTAATATCTCGCTTATAACCCCGGAAGGCAGCGGTGTACCTAATAGGACACCACATTTCGCAAGCTATGTTTAAGTTCTATGTAATAGGAGGCGAGCCAATTGCCATCAGCTGCCACTGAGAAATTCCTGATGGAAAAACCCAATAACATTTGACCAACGCAGTCTGTAGTTAATAAAGTGACCTCAAAACCAATGATATTATAAATAAAAAAGACGTAGATATCGCACTAACGCGTGCAGATTGTTGCAGACAAATTCAGACAATTGTCGTAATTTAAGTACTTCAAGCGCTAAAGCTATCTCTTTCTGTATCATACGTTCCGTATTATCTATCGCAGTCGTAACAACGCAACGCAACGATATGTGAACGCCGCTCAGTATGAGCGTAGCGTATCTTCCTTTATAATATCATTGCTTACAAACAGTAACTAGTAAACTATTATATTGACATTTGTATCTAACTTTGTAGTTCAAATTAGTGTAGCTCTTTTAGAACTACAAAATAACTACTAGTTAATTAGCAAATACTGTTATCAACATATTCAATGTATCAAAATTGTCTGATAATTGTGACACCTAATCGCTTTTTTTTCGCTGCCATTTTGCAAAAACCACATTATTAGGAGGGCAGTAAAGCTTTCAATGGAACCGCACCCTGACCTTTGTGCGTTTCCCGCCAAACGGTTTAATGGCGGCCATGACGTCACAAGGGGACGACTCGGAACTGCCATTTTGTTTTTTATGTAATGGCGGGCTATTGTTTTGTGTGCGTAGTAAGTATCTGGGTCATATGCAATGTTATGTGCCAGATTCTTTTAAGTTTTAAGAATATGGGTTTGGGAGATGTAACAGTTGAATAAAAAAAATATAGATATTCCTATACATATGCAAACATACGATGATACATCAGGCTATGCATTTCCAGTATAACATGACCTAGCTTTGTAAACATTTCCCCTACAATGAGAGATCCGACCCGCGTAACTAGAAGGTTACCAGGTATGGTCTAGACCAGGGGTGTCCAACATAATTTTATGGAGGGCCAAAGAAATGCAAAGTGACCTCTAAATTTAAATAAAACTAGCTCCTCTGGACTAGACTGCGATCTAGACTATTATCCGGTCTGCATTCGCGGGTAGGTGAGGTCGGGAGGGTAGGTAAATATGACGCGGTAATAACTGACTCAGGGACATTTTTAAACAATGTTCCCGCAATAATTATTGATGTCTTATAAAGTTTTAAATGGTTTGCGCCCGGGGGCCTTATGTTGGACAGGCCTGGCCTAGACACTAGAACAAAAAACTGATCACAATGACAGGGAAAACAAAATATGCATTTTGATTTTGTTAAGGGTACTTTTACACCCCTTGTGTAATACTTATATACATAAACACGACGCCTTTTTCAAATGACGGTAGGTAAAAGTAACATAACACAACCAGCCATGATCCTTATACTTTTTCAAATAAATAACTTGCTCATATAAAGGAAAAATATTAACAAAACCAAATAAGCTGAAATTGGTGTAATACCCTAAATCTTTAACCGTGTAACCGCCTTCTACTCCCTAAAAGCAAGTAATTCGTAGGCAGTACACACAGTTTAGGTAAGATACTGACTTTTAGGAGCATCTGGTAAGACTGGGAACCGATCCTAACTTAGAGAAAAGGGCTATGATTACAGCCTTTGCTGGTGTGTTATTTAAGGATGTTACGTCGGTAGATTTGGATGTTTGTTTGTATGTTTGTGTGTTTAAGTCAAGTCTTACAACTGAATTTTAAAACAGTTATCCCCAACCGATTGAGCTCAAATTTTGCAAACACGTTTAGTTTGGATGACAATGTATGGTTAGCTAAGTGACGTCTTTCTAAATCCAATATGGCAGACTCTCAAAGTTGGCGGACTAGTTTTTTATGAAAGAATAAAAAAAATACCCTGATACCATAACTAAAAGCTTTTTTTTTAATTTTTATTACTTATACTACAAACGCACAATATTTTTGTAAATTTAGCCAAAAACTAGTCGTTTCAAAGATTGCGAAAGGGACGAAGTAGTGGACTGTAATATACTAATGATTTACTCGACTTTGTTTTCTGTGACCCCTGGGTGATGATGTTATCATCATCATCAGCCCAAGGTTCATAAAAGCAACAGAAAAGCTTTTAGGTATTATAAAATTGTAAGAAGGAAAACACGTCACATATCAAAGAATTGCTCTAAGTAATCAGGAGAATTATTTACAGACATAATTTCCAGTAATGATCATTTAGTAGTGTTGAAAGAGAATCGACTGTCTTGGTATGAACATATGAAGAGGAGGGACGAATCGCATGTGACTAAAAGAGTGATAAATATAAACGTTGATGGATGGAGAGGGAGAGGAAGACCAAAGAAATTATGGATGGATTGTGTGAGTAATGATATGAAAGATAAAGGATTAAATGATAGCGTGACGGTTGACAGAGGAGAATGGAAGAAAAAAACGTGTTGCGCCGACCCCAAGTAACATATTATGGCAAGGGCAGGTAGATGATGATCCTTTAGTAGTGTTACCATTAGCAGCCCTGTATATCCCATTACATAAGTTTCCTCTGAAAATGCATGTAGTAAGGGCTAAATGGACGTGGATAAAACATTTCTCTGTATACACGATACAGACTAACAATACCGATAACCGACCGTATACGCGATACACATTGCGGTCTAGTTCTTCCAACAAAAATAGGGTATTTGCTTTAACTTAAGCATAAAGGTAAAATCAAAACATTTATTTAAATAAAGTTGATCACTTTCAAAAACCAAAATTAACTAGTTTCTGTGGTAACGAAACCCTGTATTTTTATTATAGTGTCTACTGCCCCACTCCTGGGTAAAAGCCTCCCCTAAATCCTGCCTTGAAAAGGCAGGTTAAAGGCTCTTGTACCACATTGTTCCAGCCATTGTGGTGCTCCTCCAGATTATCTCACGCCTCTTTCTGGACCAAAACCCTAGAGATAAGAGAATTCATTTCAGTTGATTTCTTTATTTTAAAACAATTTTAATGTTCTTTGTCTTGAATGAAACTGGAGAGTCGCCAGAATATCCTATCTGCTCTAAACAATAACTAGATAAATCAATTCATGTTTGTGCCAAGTTTCCTTCGATTTTACGCATTTTCTTTAATTAGTAATGGAGAAAATTTATTTTCTTATATCAGATGCCAAACTCACAAACGCATAAATTAGACAAATATCTTTACTGGCGCGTGACTGAAAAATATTTAAAATTTGATAGCGAAAATTGCCAAGTCAATTATGGGATGGCACTGGCTTTGATGGATAACTCATTACATTTTTGGGCCTATATTTACATTAGCACTAATTGGCGTTTATTATCCTTCAGCCTTTACCCATTCCTCCACCCAGACCTCTTTTGCTAGCCATATCATCTTACAACCAACCCACTAATTATTTTTCTGGTCTTCCTCTATTGTTATAGCCTTCATACTCATAACTTTCCAATTAGGACGCCCAGCTTACCTGATGGAAACACTGGAGTGGAGCTTATTTCTAAATTCCATGAGCCATCTCCTATAAAGATGTACACATATCTAGCACATCAAATTTAAAATAAAATTTCAGCTTTGTAGAGCGTCGTCTCTGTCTCTCATACATAAGTCTCTTTCTAAAGTTCGTTTTGTGCGTGACCCGGTACCGAATCTTCGCTCAATATGCTAGCCATCCTTCCAGCCCGTAAGTCCACTCTGTTAGTATTCATAGCGCAACCGTCCGAGGTCGATATTGACTTCCACTATCCTCAATATTTTATTCAATTATATGGCGAAACCCTTCTCTGTTGTTTTGTACCAACACTCGAGATTTGCTCCGTAAATAGACTTTAATTAATTAATAGCCTTCCCGAAGAGGTGGAGAATTCCAAAATAGAAGGTGTAATGTTAAGCAAGGTAGGTAGTTGGAGAATATTGGATGGTGGAGGGTAGTTTTGTTGTGAAAAGGAATTTCCTTGTGAGAGAACCCTTTGTTAAATATTGCTGGAGATAATGCAATTTAGGAATGGGCGTAATGTGATTATTAAGTCACTGTGATTAACAGTCATTCGTAAAACACCAAACAAAATCTTCAAAATTTGTATTTTCTGAACAGAAATTACCAAAAATACGGACCAAATATTTAGATCTATTTTTCTACCGCTGGGCAATTAAAATGCTCCGTTTGTACTCATTAACAATTTCAACGAAATACAAACTCAATTACCGTCCTTTTACAGGTATTTTAACTGTGATCTTCAGACAGATCAGTTTTAACATTCCAGCGATCTTTATTCTTCACAAGATAAGGTTGCGTTTGGTCTGTCACAAGTAAAATAACAGAAAGACCTGTGAGCTCGCTAGTGCTTAAAAATATCCAACTACCCTCAATTACAACCAAACAAGAATCAGAGAATAAAGGTACCAGACCGGAATTGTTTCCTCAGAAGCATAATAATTAACACATACGTGTGAAGAATAACAGAAAGGGGTGGTGGAGCGTTCCTTTTTAATTAAAATTAAATATTTCTGTAAACAACGGTGAAAGAAAATTGGCAAAGCGTTATTGGCGCCCAGCGTGGGACCTCTCATTTGTAAAATTATTGTAAGTCCGACTGAATGTTGATGATTGTAAACGTTGAAAAAAGGGGTTCGCTCATTATTATTCTTGTTAATTAAAAGCCTCTTTTAATTTTTTCGGAGGTACTTGACAATTTTCGCCAGAGTGATATAAATAACGTATTTATTTATAACTAACTTTTGCACGAAGTTTTGACCCGGTTGGAGCTCGTAAATTATCCCACGTGAACATACAAATACTATTTGACTCTCAGGTCAAATATCAATTACATATGCTCAGCTTTAAGCAGGCAATATAATAGAAAAACAGATAGATCTCTTATTTATAATATTAGTGTGCAAGTTACAAATCCCCCTTCATCAATCAACTTTACTCTTAAACTCTTCATTTTTAGAACTGCGTTATAAATCCTCTTAACTTAAAACTCGTCCAACTTTCACCTACATTTTGACTTCCCCTTCCTCATTAAATAAAAGGGTTAAATCGTTTGAAGTTTCATACAAACAGCTGCTGTTTCATAATTTAAATAAGGCCCATCAGCGGCCATCTTTAAAAATAAAAAACAACACTTCAATAATGAAGCAAGGCAGCCTTATTAAAACTTATAATGAAACAACGCCTTGAATCTACGCGTTTTTTGCGAGAAAACTTTGAATGAAAAGTTAAAAAAATAAATCAACACGGTTTTTCCTGCTTGTGATACAAAGAGATAAGGGATTTTTTACTGTATAGGCCTATGCTGAAGATATTTTTCGTAAGAATAGATTAAGCGCATTTAAGGTACTGAAAAGCATAATAAGCATTTGCAACTTGCTTGACATTGCAGAAAATTTTAATACTACCCTCCGTTTGCATATTCTTGTTAAAAACCTTGAGCACCAAGTTCAACCCCTAAAGGGGTTAAATAGAGGTTGTTGAGTTTGTGTGGACGTCCGTAGGTTTCTCGATGGGAAGAACCATTGGGCGCACAGCTTGAAATGAATGAAAATAGGTCCTATGTTTTTATGCAAGGACCCCGGGGAAGTTTTGAGAAATTCTCTAACTCGCGATTTACATTATTATTTCTAACTCGAAAATATCTGTTGCATCGTCTCCTGGACCTTTTAAAACATCTTTCACAAATGCCTTTTTTTTCTGGGACCAACAGTTGGGAAGAAATATTCCCAAGTATCATCACTTCGCTGATAACATCTATTTAGTCCGTCAGTCAGATCACCAAAAAATGTTGGACACGTATTTTTCCTTTTGTCACATAATCAAAAAATGAGGACGATGCAGCCCATCAAAGTTCAAGAGAGGGGGCTTGTGACGTCACTGGACAGTAAAAAGTAACAGAAATTGTGACGTCACGCAAGAGTTCAACGCGCTGTATCATGGTAATTTTTCGTTTACATGACAAAACAAAAAATACGTGTCCAATATTTTTTGATAATCTAACTGACGGACTAAATAGATTTTTTCAGCCAAATACCCTATTCATAGACCTGATTTATCTAGTAATTTCTAAAGGGGTCGCCAGAAAACACAATATTCAATTGTAGACCTAACACATTGCTGCAAAATCTTGATTTCCCTGCGGACAGGAATCGAATCCTGGCCAATTGTACTGCCTCCAATCCTTGCATAAGCATATTGAATAGGAGCCATGAGAAACATATGTAGATGTTCCCGGCTATGCTCGTAGGTAGGTATACCATATCAGCGCGCCTGGATTTCCCGAAGGGTAAGGCAGAGAATATTTAAGGGTTCCAAAGACCTGAGAGGTCTGGATTTGTGCTCGGTTGATGGCAATAGGCTCGGCCCCTATTACATGAGACTTAAACATGACTGGCGAAATGTGGGTGTACTATTAGGTACACCTCTGCCTAACCCTTCGGGGATTACAGGCGTGATGTTATGTTACTTTCAAAAGCAGTGATGACAGCTCTTTTATTCCTAAAATTGACCCTGTAGGTATCCATAGACCCCGCTTTACATCTTACTAATATTATAAATGCGAAGTTTGTGAGGATGGATGAATGTTTGTTACTCTTTTACGCAAAAACTACTGAACGGATTTGGATGAAATTTAGCACCCAGATAGATTATAACCTGAATTAACACATAGAATACTATTATCCCGGTAGTATGATCCCGTGGCACAATTAACTCCACGCTTACGAAGCCGCGGGCACAAGCTAATTCAACAATGTATCAAAAAATCCCCAGTTTTATTTAAAAAACCGCATAACTTTCTCCATTTCAAAGCAGACCTGATAAGACATTCAATTTATATTCATTACGAGCGATCCCTGGGGGTGCGTTACCTCATTTCCTAATGGTATTATTTATTTGAGGTCAACCCCATGCGACGATGTACCAACTCGACCCTTCGTCACTTTTTAAGGGTTAACTGTGGAGAATTATTGTTTTCTTAGGACCTTTGTGGGTCGAGAATGCCTTGAGGTTTATTGTGCGAAGGTTTTGTCATTTATGTGGTAATGTAATGTGAATTTGAGGTGGCTTTGGTGTCTTGTAGTAGCTCTTTGTAAAGGAGCTCGTTCTTCTGTACTTATTTCTGTCGCCAATATTCTAGTTTTAAGAGCATGGGTGTAGGTAACTACATTTTTCGAGGAGCTCGTGGCTAAATAATAACGGCTCGGGTCGATCTTTAGTCTGTGGATGGGTGACCACCCATTACATACCGAGTTTCCTCCGTGCCTCGGAAAGCACGTTAAGCCGTTGGACCCGGGTGTCATTTGTAGATCTTTGACAGTCGTTACAGGTAGTCAATGGCCAAAAAAGTCTTGACAACCAGTCTTACCAAGGGGTATCGTATTACCCAGTGCTAACTGGGTTGTGGAGGTCAGATAGGCAGTCGCTCCATGTAAAATACTGGCAGCTGCATCCGGTTAGACTGGAAGCCGACCCCAACAAAGTTGGTAAAAGGCTAGGTGTTATTTAGCCACGAGCTCCTCGTATACATACAAATACATAGAAAAAATAAAACTGTAATTTTTAACACTTCCCAAACAAATTTACTTCATCTCACAGCTTATCTAAGTCACGTAACAGCTTGTACTATCTCTCAAGGTGGCAGAAACCAGCTGCATATACGATGCGGCTTCAATGTCAATCTGGAGCAGATCTCACCGTCACGTATTATATTATAGTAGAGAGCGAAAACACTCGCCCTCGGGGGTGACGTGTCAAAATATAGGGTTGTCAGTAGTCGCAGGGTTGATTTTTGGGGGCGAGTGGCGGGTTCAAACTTTTTATGGGTCATGCCTAAGCCTATGTTCCTTTAAGTTAGTAGAACGATCTATTACTACGTTGGAAAACGTTCTTATCCTGTGAAAACTAATGAACCAATAATGTCAAAATCTTGTTTTTCTTTAACGACAGAATATTTTCTTGTAGTGAACTCCTAAAATTCCTATTAGCAATTCACTTATTGCCTGGTTGCATAGCCTAAACCCCGGAATTTACCAATTCAGTTTTCGGCCGATAAATTCAATTAAGTTAAATTTTAATTAAACCTTACATCGACCACACTGATTAAAACCAGTCGTTTGACAACCCTAGCTGTTTAGGATGTGTGTGTGTGTAGTAAAGGCCATCACGTGATCCTTGTCATGTCACTTTATATACATGTGACGATTGATTTCTATCTACCCTCCATTGACACCTAGGTACGGTCGACAACAACAACTGTCAGCCTACAAATTTTTAAGTAAATCTAAATTATCTTACGAGGTACTAACCATGCTTACATACTAATATCATAAATGCGAAAGTTACTCTGTTTGTTTGTAACCTTTTCACGACTAAACGGCTGATTGGATTGTAATGAAATTTGGTAAGCAGATAGATTATATCCTGTGGTGTTATAGGTTGTCTTTTTTTTTTCTGATACATAATTTCCACGCGAACGAAGCCGCGGGCAACAGCTAGTCCTACTAATATTTTCAAATGCGAAAGTTTGTGAAGATGGATGGATGTTTGTTACTCTTTCACGCGAAAAATACTGAATGGACTTGGATGAAATTTGACATACAGATAGTTTATAACCTGGATTAACATATGGGCTACTTTTTACCCCGGTGGTATGATTCAGTGGGACTGTTAGCGAACTCGACGCGGTCGAAGCCGCGGGCATAAGCGAAAATGAATCAATAGTTTTGTGACTGACTGACTAACATACACAATAGTCTTGCTTAATTAAAGATTTGTTCCTTAGATTCAGGTATTTATGTAGAGGTAAACTCCTGACTTCTTAATGAGATGCTGAATGAAGTATAAGTACAAAATCATCGAAAAATACCTTTATGTCACCGTGAATCAAGTTATATCCGACATACAATACGGCGGTGGACCCCTGATATCTTCGTCACAAGTACATCTCACTCGGGCTGAGTATTTGAGGTATCCCCATCTTAAAGTAATCCCCCTGTATTATATGTCCGGCCTTTTAAGATTTAAACTAAGTTGCAAGGGTCGTTGAATGATCTTTTTTTAGGGTTCCGTAAGCCACCGCCGTCCGTCCTTCCATCCGTCTGTCTGTCAGCGGGCTGTATCGCATGATGATGATACGTAATAGGTAGACAGTTGAAATTTTCACAGAATGTGTATTTCTTTTGACGCTATAAGAACAAATAATAAAAATACATTAAAGAGGGCTCCTACAACGATGGTACGGTATCCTTCATGCGCGAGTCCGACTAGCATTTGACCGGTTTTTTTTTGTCTTGTATATCTGTCTATGTAACAGGTATTCCAGATTTGAGTAAACCGTGTTTAAAAGTTGGTTTAATCTGGGTTAACTGGGTTCAATTATTAAAGACTCGTCCAAAATTGTGTCAAAAAAATGATACATTAGTATTACACAGAAATACTGGTTCAAGAAATAAAATAAAGGAATTGGTTATAGTAACCACTACCGTGTAAAAACCATAATGGTGATTAGTGATCTTAATTGATTGTCAAATTCTAAATTAACGCGACCGAAGCCGCGAGCAAAAGCTAGCTACTTAAAATTTTGCTAACACTATATACTCTCTTCCCGTTATTTATATTTTTTACCAATCTGTTTTGCTCATATTCGTCATACATCAGTGTACCAAGCGTCGAGTTACACTCTTACGGTATATCGGCGATAAAAATGGGGTCAGCAGTGGAGACAGCAAAAAAATGGGGTGTCGTATTCAGCTACTGATATTTTATGCTACCCGTCCGTAGGAAACCAATCTTACTGATATCGGATATTTCTGCGTAATAGTTCTGTTTGTTTTATTATTGTTGGTTCTAGAATATGCTGAGAGTTTTCGACAGCTTTCTCTTATTGCTATGTTTGACTCTGAAATTAACTTTTTTTTCGGCTAATTTTATCTACAAGGTGTAAACGGACCCTTCGCGAAGTCCTCAACCAAGCATTCTGTATATCTAATATAACTAAGTAAGTCTACGCAAAAATGATTGCTGGGAAACGACTTTTTTTTGGGGTGACAGTCTGGGGCCGTGGGGTCCCGTAATCCAAGGGCTGGCTTTTACTTTGGCCAGAGGCTAAGTGTTGCCATACAACGGGGCAACGCTGCCAGTCTCTTGGGCACATTACCAGCTGACAGCGTTGAGGAGGAGTTTTTTGATGCCCTCTTATAGTTTTTTGTTAGTTTATTTATTTTACTTTATTTAGGTAGTAGTTTTTAATTAATAATGTATTTAGTTAATTTACTTTAAAAAAAAATCTTTTATGAAATATTCACGAACGTAAAATTTATTTAAAATTAGAAAATATAAATAGTGACACATAAGATCAGTTCCAACTTAAACATCAGGTTTCTCTTACATAATCCAATATTCCGCTCGAACGCCCTCCCAAACATAGCGCTTGAATATAAATTAACTCGGATCTAACTGACCTCACTACAATGTTATCTCAACCGAAACCGATTGATGGAACATGAAGGGTTAGGCAACAAATAGCCCGGCGTTAACTCGAGTGGGGTAGGAAATAGCCCCAGCGTTTGACGGGTTGAGAGCTCTTGTTACCTCTTAGGGTTAAAACGACTTCGTGTACGTAAATAAAATGGACATGTGTTGAGGATTTTTTGGGATTGAGGTTATAGGAATTTCAACTTGGGAAATATATAATACCAATGGGTATCATATTACAGGAGCAGGAGGAGGAGCTCGTGGCTAAATAATAACAGCCGCTCGGGTCGATCTTTAGGTTAAGCCGTGCTTGCCTAGGTTGGTCCGTGGATGGGTGACCACCCATTACATACCGAGTTTCCTCCGTGCCTCGGAAAGCACGTTAAGCCGTTGGTCCCGGCTGTCATTTGTAGATCTTTGACAGTCGTTAGGTAGTCAGTGGCCCAAAAAGTCTGACAACCAGTCTTGCCAAGGGGTATCGTATTACCCAGTACTAACTGGGTTGTGGAGGTCCGATAGGCAGTCGCTCCATGTAAAATACTGGTATTCAGCTGCAACTGGTTAGACTGGAAGCCGACCCCAAGTATGTTGGGAAGAGACTATACAGATTATGACTTTTGGGGTTGAAAGTATGTTTTTTGTGGAAATAAATCGGCAGTTTACATTTTAGTTCAATTGATTTATCCAATACTTTTGTTTATTTCCCCGTGTAATTTTTAACCGGAAATGCGCGTTGTAAATAGAAAACGCTAATAATATACAGTTTTTCTTTGCTTTTCGCATGTATGAATTGTTTTGTAGTTATAACTTTTCCCAGATAAATAAGGTACACAACAAGACATCAATACTCAAAAAAATCGTGGAATTTTATCAGAAAAAATCGGCCATTTTTTTCGTGAGAATTTTCTGATTGTTACAATAATGTTCCCACTGGTGGCCTCCTCTCTATGAGAGAGATAATTTTCTGATAAAGTTCCTACGATGATACACGGAAACACATGATGATATTCTACAGGTCATGAAACACAGAAACACGGGCTTCAGCAAATCTGGTACGTACTGCTCACATTAACATTATTAGTGTCACAGTTTCAGTAGTTTTTCAAGACGTTTCAGAAAGGACCGCCATCTTTTCATTACTGCGAAATTGTAAGGCAAGATTTTCAAGATCGCGAAAGTGGATTCGCATTGGTGATTTAAAGTTTAAATGACATATTTTGTTGAAGATGATTATTTTTCATGTCATGCTACTAAATAAACGCATAATTGTGATATAAAAATGAGCTGTCAAAACTCTAACATAAATGAATAGAATAAGTATGAAACTTTGACACGAAATGCTTTCGCAAAAATGAATTTAAGGCTATGGACAGATTGTTGATTCTATTTGCTCAATTTTTTTGTCTTGTGACTGATTGTTAAACATCCAAGTATGTTATACAAGCTAAATAGTTCTCCTAGGTTATATATGCAAAGCATATTTACTGGAACATATGATAAAGCCACAGATAAAGCCTAAATTCATCATCATACGCTTAAAATTACAATTTGTTGAGTTATACGAAATAAATCTTCTGCATCCACTATACCGTTTTATATACTGCTAACATACATAAGTACACTCTCCGAAAATTCCAAGTTGACCGCTACATTATCGCGGGTAAGAGAAAAACAAAAAACAGCATGATGTTTTTTTTTAACCGCGATTTTTCTAATCATTTTCAAAGTCTAATTGCAGATTAGTTATCATCACACTTCTTAATCTTTTCAGCTACCTCTTTCAGCTTTCAGACTATCCATTTAGATACATGTTAAGTACCAATCTGCTATTAAACTTTTTTATCTAACATGAGCGACTAAAATTACCTGTTTGACAGAGCCGCGAGATCGCGAATACGCGAAAATTGCGCGACGTAAAGTCAGCGGTCAGCTTCAAACTTCGACTGTACCTCAGCTTATGATATTAATGTTATTATATTAATAATATCTTTCATGCACATATAAAGACTAATGACAAACACACTCTAAAAAAAATATGGTTTATTTAAATTTTACATTTTGTATATCGTTTTGATCACCGAACAAACAGACAGAAAAATCAAAAGACACAGACACATTTGTCTCAATCACGATATACAAACTTTCGAAAAAAAAATCTATTATTTTTTTATGTTTATTTTTTTTGTAGCTTTTTTTTCTGTAATAAAATTGGCATGCACCGTTAACGCTACGCGTGGTGACCATAGATAACGTTTTGTTGAGTTTTTTTGAGAAAGAAATAAAGAGTGTGTTCGTCTTTTATATGTGCAGGGAAGGCACTGGTGTGGGTTGTCGATGGGCGACTGCGGACACTTCCCATTACCACGGTGAGTCTTAGCTTTAGATTTTTTTATTTATTTTTTGTGACTTTTATTTATTTATTATTTTTCAAAAAAGAAAAATTTTTTTTCAGACATGAATTTTGATTTAAAACAATATTTCGGTCGAGATTTCTAAATCGTGTTAGTTTTAAATTAAAATTCATAACGACGCATTGTTCTAAAATAATTTTTGTTATGCGCCATTGAAATTTTCCCCTTTATTTTTTTACGCATTATCTATGCGACGTTGCCTTATTGCTTGCTAAAAAGTATTTCTTCTCTCTTCTAAGGCTTCGGTTGCACTAGAACGACGATTGCAAATTGCATGTCACCGCACTGCTTCATGCATATTGGCGTTGTCCGCAACATTTGTGAGCGGCTTGCGTTTTTTTTTTGTCATGCTTCCTAGTGTCGCATACCTTTTCAGTGTGATCACAGCCTAACAGACCTGCTGCAAGCGCTCTACAAAATTACCGTGTAAATAATTGAACAAAGCTGTCATTGCATGTTGTACAGACAGCTTAAAGAATCGATGCTCCGATTCACGGTGATTGTCTGCATTAGCTTGTATTTTTTATCGTGTAAGTAAATTGCTGTTGCACCATATGTTGGTTTTTACGTCTTTGTTGGCAAAAGCAAACGTCATAGAATAATATTCACACCTGTGGTTTCCGAAGAGAGGCACTACATTCAAGTTTTTCGCCATTTATGTTTAAACCCCCTATAAAGGGTGTAAATAGACCCTTAACGAAGCCGAAAGGCACTTGTTCTCCCCGTCATTGCGATCAAGTTTTTTTTAAATACATGTTTTTAATGTAAGATTTTTACTTTAAAGAGCTCCACGACCCCCGAACTATCCAATCCATCCATCAGCACAATGTTTTGAGTGCGTTACATTGAGTCCTACCATAAAACGTAATTTTTCACCCCAAAAAAAAAGTCGTTTACCAGCAATTTTTTTTGCGTAAAGTTACTTAGTTTGATGTACATAATGCTTGGTTGACGGCTTCGTGAAGGGTCTGTTTTTGCCCGGTAAACGGGGAAACGGTAATTACCATCAGCCGTGCACAAATCCTTACCCCTGAAAATTCCTGATGGAAACAGCCAGTAATCCTTTTCTCGTCCTGGGTCTTCAAACTAGGACCTCATGTAAAGCAGTTGCCCTTGCTACCACTAGGTCAAGCAGTCGCATGTAATAGCCATACGGGCGAATTCTTAAGCTGCTACTAAAAGTTAAGATTCTGAAGGAAAAAAGCATACATTATGAATCTGTTAACCTTTTCAAAATACAATGCTGTCTAACTGTCTAGGATAGACAGTTAGACAGCAAAACATCAACATAACTTAAATCAACCCTTAAATATCAACATAACATCACGCCTGAAATTCCCGAAGGGGTAGGCAAAGGTCCCACATTTCGAACCCACATTTCGCTTGTCATTAAACTAAATTGAAAAACATTTTGTTTGGAAGAAATCAATGCGTCTGTCTACAGACATAAGGACAGACAGACGTGATGGTTAACTTACACTATAATATGCATGAACGCGTTGCACGGAAAACTAGTTTTTAATGACACAGCCCAAGTAAATACAGAAGTCCCTTTCAAGTTCTACCACAAAAGAGACTTTTTAAAATGATTTTGAAAGAAGTTCTTTTACCTACTAATACTTATTGCTACAGTCTATCATCAAGGCAATTTTTAACCCCCAACGCAAAAAGGGGGGCGTTATAAGTTTGACCGCAATGTGTGTCTGTGTGTCTGTCTCTGGCACCGTAGCTCTTAAACGAGTGAACCGATTTGGATGCAGTTTTTTTTTATTTGATAGCTAGTTTCTTGGCGATGGTTCTTAGATATCAAAATCGGTGCAGCCATTTACTAGATATGGGGAATGAAAGTGGGTATTTATCATTCATCGTTAATTTTTTCGTTGGGGGTTTTTAAAATTTGAAATTAAATTTTAATTATCCTGTTTGAATGGTTAAATTTTCATTGGAATTACACACAATACAATCCACATGACTTATGAGACATTTTGACTTCTTCAAATTCACAATATTTTTACACAACATTTTATCAATCCCTATATTCCGATAGACCTCCAATACCAGACACATCTAGCTACTTCTGCCCAGATACCATTCCATCCATTTCTGGCGGCGAAGTCCACTTTGCACTAAGTAAAATGAAGAACAACCGATCATGCGGCGAAGATGGCGTTAGCACTGAAGCTCTGAAAATCGGCGAACCAATACTTCTTCCCCACATCACAAATCTGTTCAATGACATTCTTCGTTCGGGTGTTTTCCCCACAAACTTTTGCCATTCAAATATTATATTGCTGCATAAGAAGGGAGACAAGTCGGACATAAATAATTATAGACCCATCAGTCTGATCTCCCATGTCTATAAAATATTTATAAAAGTTATAGAAAATCGCATAGCTAGTGATCTAGATAAACAACAACCTCCTGAACAAGCAGGCTTCCGTCCCGGACTTTCCACCACGGACCACTTGCATACCATCAATCAGATAATAGAAAAATCTCTAGAATTTAATATCCCACTTTACCTTGCATTTGTGGACTACTCGAAAGCATTCGATAGTTTAACGCACCCTGCCATCTTTAACGCTCTTAGCAATCAAAATGTAGAATCTACCTATATACGTCTTTTACAAAATAGCTATACCAGCAGTACAGCCGCTATAAAATTAGAACGCGTAGGTCCGCAATTCAGAATCTTAAAGGGAGTCAAACAGGGCGACCCGCTATCTCCAAAGCTATTCACCAGTACCCTAGAAGAAGTCTTTAGAACGTTGGCGACCGCCTGGGAAGAGAGAGGTATCTGTCTCGGTGAGGCGAGGTTGACAAATCTACGCTTCGCTGATGGCATTGTACTTTTCTCTTCATCAGCTGCGGAACTGGAAAATATGCTTCAAGAACTCAGCAAAGCAAGCCTTGAGGTTGGACTGAAGATGAACATGTCAAAGACTAAGGTCATGACCAAAAGTTCACCTATCAACGTGCACTTGAACGGGGAGAAAATACACTATGTCCAAGAATACATCTACCTGGGCCAAGTAGTCTCCTTTCAGGCGAGACAAGATAAAGAAGTGGCAAGACGCACGGAAAACGCCTGGAAGAGCTACTGGTCCATGAAAGAGCTATTCAAGGGCGATTTACCTATTCCCTTAAAACGCAAGCTAATGGACATGTGTATTCTCCCCATCCTGACATATGGTGCGCAGACTTGGTCTTTGACTAACGTCCAGAAGTCCAAACTCAAGGTTTGCCAACGAGCGATGGAGCGCAGCATACTCAATGTAAAAATAACTGACCGGATAAGAAACACCACACTGCGCTCCAGAACGCAAATTGCTGACGTAGCTTGTAAAGCTGCCAGGCTAAAGTGGGACTGGGCAGGCCATGTCTGCCGGATGCCGGCACAGCTGTGGGCCCGAATATCGCAAGACTGGAGCCCTGAAACAGCTAGACGGGGTCGCGGTAGACCGAAGAGAAGATGGCGGGACGTCTTGGATGGCTTCCTCGCGAGTTGGCGAGAAGAGGCACACCATCGTGAGAAGTGGAAGGAATGGGGGGAGGCCTTTGCTCAGGAGTGGGACAACACAGGCTAACAAAAAAAAAAAAAAATCACAATGCCTTTAGTGTTGCAGGCGGGGAAAACGATTCTCTATTTGAACCATTTTGGGAACCTATACCATATAGTACATCATTCCGATGAAAAATTTCGAAATGGGGGGGGGGGGCTCAGAATGATGTCCTGAATACGTGGTAACCGTTTTCGCGTTGGTGTCCCTTCCACCCCGTATAATATAAACCTTCAGGGCTTATCCCTCTCGTCTTGCATTTTTCGAGTAAAACTTCTGTGACAGTCAGACATACACATGGGCTTAAGAACCCTGAAAACATAGCAAAAGAGAGGATTTCTTTTCCATACTGAACTGTTCTGACATTACAAAGTATTTCAATTTTTTTTTCTCCAAGACATTTCACCTTTTTTTTTTTTTACGGTTGCGAAATCAGCAAATGACTTCTCCCGCTCTGGGTGGAGTGGAAGGGAGTGTCAGACTCTTACTGACTAAAACCCATCCATGTTCCTTCATTGCCCTTTGTGTTCCAGGGCCACGGTATCTCTTTCGAACAGTCCCGCAGCAAGACATTTCACCTTCTGCCACCTCACCCTTTACTTACACCACGAAGGCCACGTCCAAACATAGACGGTATTGATTGTCAGCCGATTGAATTAGTTATTACGACCACTGTGCTAGCCACGGGCCTGATGTATCGACGGTCTCTCGGACGGGCAGTTCCTGCCCAATCGGTGTATTACGAACGGCCCTATATACCGATTTTTAAGTTATCTCAATACGTTTGGATGACACCTGGTAGTGTAAGAGTGGAAATTGGTGTTGAGCATGAGATCTTACGTGAGTTTTTGTTTGTCATCCATCTTCATTTCAGCCCCGAATCACCTGCTGGGCCTTCCCCTTCTTCAGCAAAACTTCTCGACAGTATAGTAATTTGTAACAGTACACACGGGGACACATCAAGCCTACATTTCTAGTATAACGTGGTCTCGCTTTTTATACAGGGTGTAAAGGACAGCCCTCCGCCAACTAACAGGGTACATTCAGCTCCTTATTTTGAATCATATTCCACGGGAATTTCTCTCAGGAAAATTTTCATTTTTTTAATCGTTTTTTCAGTAACTATTCTTGGACCCTGTTCCCGATATTCCTTCATTTCATTCCTTACACAGTCCATCCATCTTTTCTTTGGTCTTCCTCTCCCTCTTCATCCATCAACATTTATATTCATCACTCTTTTAGTCACATGTGTTCCATGCCTGCACATCACATGTCCATACCAAGACAGATGACTCCCTTTCATCGCTCATACATTTGACATAACCTCAATACAAAACTTACTTCCACAGCTACTCATCAAGATTGCTCTGTATTGCGTTGACAGCCTGTAAAATGTAAATATTATGGTTATTTTTTGGTTTCTATTCTGAGCATATACTCTTATGGTCGCTTCGCTTAGGTGTAGCAATATAAATGTGTTCGCATGCATTTTGATGTTTTGTGTGGTGTTTGTAATTGAATAAAAAAAATTACGAAAGTACCAAACTATTAATTTAAGTAACGAAATACGTAATATAAAGTTTTATATGCAAAAAATATGGGAAACATAATTAAAAAAATGTCTAGCTTAAAAAAATGCCGTCCTGAATTTCTTATTTTTTGAGAGGTATATCATAATAGTCGCAAATAAGCGAATTAATTATAACTTGCATGGCTGCATGCGCTATTTAGCTATTTCTTAATTTATGTGTGATCTTAGTTACATGCAATCTCATATTATTTCATCCAGTTTCATTTAAATATTCTGATATACATTGAATATCTGAATATTTGGACGTGATCAAGTTATGTTATTAAAAAAAACTAAAAGCTTTCAACTTGTAGCTTTATTTTTAAATGCAAAATGTTGTTGAAACTGAACTTAAACGTTCGTTTCCGAAAACTTTTTGAATATTCGAATTCACTATCGCAATATTGAAAACCTTTCATGCTGACATCAATTTGCTTTTAAATATCGGATCAATATTCGCACAGTTTGATCCGTAAGACACTAAGAGCTTTTAAATTAAAGCTTAAAACGTATTTTAAGTCGTAATTTAAGTCTTAATAGTAGGTATCGGATTTAATGAAAAACACAATCTTAAGATGTCATATTATTTAATAAAAAGAGACGACAGTTTTCATTTTGGCATCTTCACTAGTCATTCAAATCTAAGGCTCAGTGTAGACTGGCAAAAAATCCTCGAGCAATTTACGGGCTCCATTGAAAATAGGCAGCCAGTAAATTGCTCGCGCATTTTCTGTTCGGTCTGAATTGACCCTAAGGCGCCATTTTGAGAGTGATGTAGCAAACTAAAACACACATATGCCTGATATGTGTGTTTTAGTTCAGACTATATATAGTTCTCGGCCATCACTCAATTTTCTGGGGACTCACTGACAAATCTAACCTAGAATTCAAGGGAATTGCAACTTTTCTGCAAAAAATACATATAAGATAATGTACTGTGTACCTAAAAGCCTGCACATTAAGGACGACTTTTGGAATCTACTGGAAGCTACTGAAAAACCTAAACTAGTCGCTAAGGTCTGGGTTGATAAAGACCAGATGGTCTTCGACACGCTAAGAAGAAATCAGGTTTAAGTAAATTCCCTTTATCAAAAAACCCACTATCAGACCAGCCTAGCCTTTTCAAAAGTATGCGGACTCCAGTGTAGCAAGATTCGCCTAAAACCAGTACGTCAATTATTATTATTTTATTTTTTCATCGGTGTCCGACTAAAAGCTGTATTCTGTATTTGTGTAGAGCAATATTTTGTAGTATGTGGCTGCATCCTTATTTTTATACCTTCTGCTTTTATTCTGGGGGTTATTTATGATGTTATAAGGGAACTAGAGATGTGTCTAGACCTTGAGAATAAGAGGCTTGAATCAATATCATGCAGCATTGCCCAGATATCCTAAGCCTTAATAAATAAGCGTTAGGGCTCAATTTAGAGGCGTTTTATCTGCCAATATTTGTGGTATTTTCTCAAAAGCCGAGCATTTATATGGCAAACTAGCGATGCATTAGCTTGCTCTTGCGCCACAAAAAAGACAGCTTTCCATAAAGTAAATCCTCAAAGATACAGCTTTTAGTCTGACACCGACTCCCTGCTCTGACCGATCCTGTGCTCGCATCCTGTCCCTGCTACAGTATGTTATGGTAACATATATTTATGGCTATTTCTCCGTTGTTCCCAGTATCGGATGACGTGCCGCCCGTACAGAGAAGCGCGCCCCTTCTACAGTCTCCACAGTACACCGGTGGAAGGCCACAGCCTTACAGTAAGTAGAATTTACCAACCATGGAACAAAGAGATTTGAAGGGATATATTTGAAGGGGTATCTGAAGAAATTTCATTGATAAATGACGCCTGTTGAAGTGTCAGCCGAACAGCTGGTTTTTTTCTTGTGGGCAGATTGGGAATTTGTTGACGTATTCCCGTCTATTGGTAACTGTAAGTATATTTAAATGTCTTTGCCATGGAAGAAAGCAGTAGTTTGTATGTGATAGTTCGGGACTGAAGAATTTCTTTGTCTGCGGATTTTTTTGTGTCGGCATTTTTATCCTAGATTGTGGTAGGTAAGTATACTGTTGATAACTCTGTCTGAAACTTTGTTGAAAAAAAATCAATTGTACTCATGGAAGATGTTAAACTCCTTAAGGGTATGTATAAGAAATCAAGAACATTAAATGCGTGTTCGTGGTAATGCGTTCAATTGTGGACCAAAAACCTGGTCTTTCGCGGATACTGACAAATTTTTCTTTGAAAAAAAAATTACACTGCACATTTTCAATCACTTTTTAGGTCTTTACTTGACATTTTACTCACATTTTTAATACACATGGGCATTTTTATGGCCCCAAAACATGCCTCCTGATATGGTAACGTTGAGCTGGCCTAGCACAGAGTTTCAGTAGAACGAAAGACCAGCATATACTGGTTTTGTTGCAATTGAGGTCCAGACACAATCTACAAGTTTCGGGAATGTCGGAACTAGTTTGGAACTCAACCGTAGTCATAATCAAGAGCTTTCCAAACGACGGGCTGCCCGAAATTATCTCCGATAGTTTCCTATGGACATAGCTGTCCTACCTACGCATATAGAGGCTCTTCATTGGGGTAACCATATCTCATAATTTTCAATTTTATGAAAGCAATTTTTTAATTATACTTGGATTTGAGAAATAAATATTATCTGTGTTATTGTGACAATGAGGAACATATTCGTAAACAAAATTACCTCAAAAATTATTATAAAACTATTATACCCTATTGTTCCCATTGAATCGTATTTTGTCTAAAATTTCAAGGGTTTTAATTTTTTTGCACAGAACCCTAATTCTTTTCCTAAAGGGAGTAGGTATAACATCAGCTAGCTAGCCAGTGAAAGTCCCGTCAAAATCGGTCCAAAATTATAAAAAGGACGTTTTTTGATATAAATACCGTATAGTATACTTTCATACGCATTCAGTAAAAAGATGTTATTTTGAATAGTACCAGATGATTTAGGATTTTTACTTGTATCTACTCTGTCCCAGTTTGAGATGACATAAAAACTTTAAAAAATCACCAGACGAATAGTTGAAATAGTTTCAATTGATAAAGATAACCTTGTATTTTCTAAAGCATTTTCATCATAGAAAATATACGACGAAACATATTTCACTTTCTCATATTAACATGTCCCAAAAACCGTTTGAAGCGCAAGTTTTCTAACTATTTACCAGAACCGAGTTCAGCTGAGCAGCGAAAAGTACTGAAAAGTTTCGCAAATCGTCTAACTTCTGACTAGATTGTCACAGTTTCCAGAATGTTCTGCGAAATGAGCGGGTAGTTTCAAATGGATGTCAGTTTTGGTAGTGTTAGATGCAGTCTGAAAAGGATTATGTTGATTAAATAAAAAGTTTTTTTTCCATAGCCTGTGTTGTGTCCCAGTGCTGGGCGAAAGCCTCCCCTTTCTCCATCCAAACCTCTCTGTTTTGTGCAATTTCTGGGCACGCTTGCCGCGAACTTGATCAGATCGTCACACCACCTTCGCCGCGGTCGACGTCGTCGGCGATGTCCACCCTCAGGCATCCATTGAGTGACGATCTTTACCCACCTCTCCGGGTGCATCTGCGACGTAGCCAGCCAAATGTGCAGCAGTGGGATACTCCATCTGCATAGCCTTTTCCC
The DNA here is from genome assembly GCA_905220335.1 of Noctua pronuba. NCBI lineage: Eukaryota > Metazoa > Arthropoda > Insecta > Lepidoptera > Noctuidae > Noctua > Noctua pronuba. The sequence continues at coordinate 10,465,054 of LR999918.1, forward strand.
AACTATATTGGGGTCGGCTTCCAGTCTAACCGGATGCAGCTGTATACCAGTATTTTAAATGAAGCGACAACAGCAGTGGGACTAAAGAGATTAATAAAAAATAAAAAATTCTGACACTTCAAATCAAACTAACTCACAACCTATTTGCACACATAGTACGTGCTAAACTAATGTGGATGACTATAACAGTAGAGGAAGACTAAAGAAACTATGGATGAACTATGTGAAGAATGATATGGCTAGAAAGGAGGTGACTGGTGACGAGGACGAGTAATAGAGAAGTATGGAAGAAGAAGACATGCAGCGCAGACAAATTCGGATAAGGGCAAGAGAATGATGATGATGAGTACGTGATAAGTTATATATTCACTTAAGTCTTCAGTCAAAAGAACTAAATCTAAAAGCCTGAAATAAATCACTGCTAGTAAAATCAATATTGACAAATCCAGGGTCGCTCTGCGCGCTGCGAAGCGAACCATGAACGAGTTTCCTTGAAGGATAAATTGCAAAATGAAATTATCGGGAAAGAAACTCTAGGAGCCTAGGAGTTAGGTACTCGTGTTATCCATTAAGTGGGTTGTGGAGAATAGATAGGCAGTCGCTTCATAAGAAATAGTGGTGTTCAGCTGCATCCCGTCAAGCAACTCCTGTAGTGGAGACCGCGAATCATAAACTACGGACTTCAAAAAGGTGATCCCTTTTTAAAGTCCGTAGTTTGTGGTCAGACTGCTTCATCCATCGTCATCTGCCTTACTTCCTGTATAACCAGGTGAATACCAGAATAATGGGTGTAAAACGACCCTTGTCGAAGATGAAAGGCACTTGTTCTCCCCAAATTGCGTTTATTTTTAGACCATACCTGGGTACCTTCTAGTTACGGAGATATTGGACGTCAAAGTTCCAATTTTTACACAGGTGTTTTTTTAATCAAGTTTTGAAAGTTATAAAATAATTCATTATGTCAGCCTATTACTGTCCCACTGCTGGGCAAAGGTCTTTTCTCACACAGAGAAGGCACGAGCATAGATTACCACGCTTGCTCAAAGCGAGTTGGCGATTTCAGACCTAAGTATATTAATATAAAGTCCAGGTTTCCTCACATTGTTTTCCTTTACCGATGTATTGTCTTGGTTATACCTAACTTTACTTTAAATACCTCCATGACCCCTGTTATATTCAATTCATCCACCAGCACAATGTCTGAGTGCGTAACTGAGTCCTACCGTAAAAAGTGATTTCACCCCAAAAGAAATTGTTTCCAGCAATAATTTTTGCGTAATCACCTAGTTAGATGTACAAAATGCTTGGTTAACGGCTTCGTGAAGGGTCCGTTCACACCCTGTATGGAGCGACAACCAAACCAACTTTCACAACCCAAAAGGGTAGTTGACACCATTCAATAATAATTCCAAGACACAACTTCTCTAAAAAAACTCTTTATTTTAGACCTGATAACCCGATTAAATCTCAATTAATTTCAAAATTGGATTTTTAGTTGCTTTGAAATCAATAAATAGTTGAGTTATTGAGTTGACTAAATAGTGACGTCACAGCGTGCTATTACCATACAAAATATAAGGGGGAATCGCGTTTTGACAGCTTATAAAAAGTATGTCAATTGATTGGTGTGTCAACTACCCTATCACTGCGTAACACGACAGCCCCTATGGAAAGAATGACGACTTACACCAATGAATCGCGATCAGTACAACTAAACCGGTTTTAAGAGCAAAAAACGCAATGATAAAAAAAACTCTAAACTCAAAGCATTTATTTCAATTAGACCATTACAGGCACTTTTTAATGTCACAAAAAACCAAGAAAGCGAAGCTACAGTCACATACACAATGCATAATAACTTGTGAAAGTACTGTAGTTGCCCATTCCAAGGTGTAGATCTCTATGGAGAAGAAAGGCCAAGAAACTTCATGGATAGCTTTTGAACGCGGTTTAGATTTGCTGATCACGGAAAATTCACCCTAAATTACATAAATCTGGTTGCAGAGTAACCTTGACCCCAGGGATCGATCCCTTGCATGCGCCATTTTGTCTTCAAACATCGCACAATGAATCCTGAACATTGAGCTATTAAACTTAGTTCTATTCCAGCTGGTTAGGACAGGTCACACTGAAAGCGTTGCAGAGAAAAGAAAGCGAAACGATATTTACATACACCTTTAATACATGTGGCCCACCATTATCTCTTAAAGCACTTTTGTGTTAATCTTACTTCAGTGTGGCATTAAGGGTGTGCGTTCTCCTACCGGAGCTGCGGGACCCCTGCCGGGGCTGCGGGACTGTTCGAAAGAGAAAAAATTGTTTGGTATTTTTTTTTTTGTAAACGCTTCATCTTCCGCTTCAAGTATAGCCGGTCATCTCTCCCAAATATCTACGTTCAGTAATCCAACTGCTCAGAAAATGTCCGAACCCGTCGATGCTCCCGGCTTACTCCGAGTTTAAAGCTTCTAATTCGCCTCAGGATCGTTCAAATGCTCCACTTTGATCGGTGATTCTGATGTAGTTGATTTTGATGAGAAGTATTTGAAGTGGTCTAAGGTGTGCTACACACAACTTGTTCGGGTACGGCCGTCAAAATTGAATGTATATTTTGCTGCCTGATTATGCTATACTTCCCTACGTCGTCGTAGCCCGAAGATTTTTTTTTGTCAGCCTGAGTTTTCCCACTCCTGGGCAAAAGCCTCCCATTCCTTCCACTTTTGCGATGTTGCGCCTCTTCTGGCCAATTAACGAGAAAGCCATCCAAGGCGTCCCGCCATCTTCTCCTCCGTCTGAAGTTTTATTTTCTGCAAATTACAAACTCTTAACAAAAATCTTCATATGTTTCAGAAAAATTATCTGACAAACGCATTTTGTTGGATCAAAGGTTTTGATTATCTTGGCATGCATTGAATACTTACCAATTGTTATACTTTCGAAAGTCCTTTCTGATCGCAAACGCGCATTGCGCTAGCTTGGCGACCAATGCATTCTCAATGTATGAAGGGGGAGTAGCGGTGGCCCAATGGTGGCGGTACCGACTTACGAGCACTAAGTCGTGGGTTCGAACCAATTTATTTCAACACTACTGCTCTCACTTCGTAAGGAAACCGGCACGTCCTAGAACCAAAAATTCGAAGACATGGGACATCTACCAACCCGCACTGGGCCCGCGTGTTGGATTATAGATTTATAGCCCCATTCCCTCTCATAGAGAGGAGGCCGTGAGTCCCAGCAGTGGGAACATTATAGGCTGATGATGCATTATACAATGTATGAAAGTCAGGCAGACAATATTTACGTTCTGAAATCCTCGATCAGCAAGAAAATATTTAACATTTTCCCAAAATTTGTTTCTTCCTTTCCACAATTCCAACTACAGTAAAAATGTATTGTGTAAGTACAAAACCAAACAAAGTGTCGCAAAAAATGCATGAAAATATTTACACGAAATATCTGTGAACATTCACATGGTACAAAAGTGCTAAAATTGTAAAATCCACGAGTTTTGCATACGTGCTCGTATCTTAATGTATTCATCTTTTTGGTGTTTGAGCGTTTAAAATATTTGGCACGAATTTTCTTCAGTGATATTTCGACTGATGTTATGTGTTTTTAAACCCCCACCGCAAAAAGAGGGGTGTTGATAAGTTTGACCGCAATGTGTGTGTGTCTGTCTCTGGCACCGTAGCTCTTAAACGAGTGAACCGATTTGGATGCAGTTTTTTTTATTTGAAAGCTAGTTTCTTGGCAATGGTTTATAGATACGTTTTTATCAAAATCAGTGCAGCCATTTACTAGATATGGGGGATGAAAGTGGGTATGAAAAATCGAATATATCCAAATATACCCCCAAGTGGTATCAAATGAAAGCGCATGATGTCTATATTAAAATTAGACATGTTTTATCAAAATCAGTATAGCCATTTACTAGATATGGGGGATGAAAGTGGGTATTTATATTTCATCTTTTATTTTTTCGTTGGAGGTTTTTAAATTTTAAATTTAATTTTTAAACACGCTGTAATAACTGGTGTAAAAATACGTGTAACGAAGTCGAGAGTTACTTCTTTTTTCCGTCAATGTAATTATTATTTTTGTACTGGAACTTACCTGGAATTATCTTATTGGTTACGGAGACCATCATCTGCCTAGCCTTTTCCCAACTATGTTGGGGTCGGCTTTCAGTCTAACCGGATGCAGCTGAATACTAGTATTTTACATGGAGTGATGGATGAAGAATAAAAGAAAGAAAAACCTCCTGAAAAATGTAAAAAATATAAAACGTCGAAAAGTACTCATACATATTTAATCCCTAAAATGAATACGGAAGAATTCCTAAAATTCCCTAAGGATCGTGAAATAACATGATCTTCTTGTTACACTATAAAAATATCGTAAAAGTCTCGCTGCAAAACATGAAATTTTGCACAGAATTGAAAAAAATTCATGCATAAAAGATGGTGGATCACGTGTTACCAAATGAGGCGTTTTGAATAAAAGCGAAATTTGTTTTAAACGATTCACAAATGGGTCTGGATCCCGACCTCGGCTAGGAAATTGAATTCAAAACCTTATGTTACCGTGAGATTAAAAAGGTATTGAATGGTTCTATCGGTTTGAGATTTTGATATGGACAGGTTTAAATGTGTGTTTATTGAATATCATGAAAAAACATCTCGTTATACAGGGTGTAAACAGACCCTTCACGAAGCCGTCAACCAAGCATTCTGTACATCAAACTAAGTCACTTTACGCAAAAAAATTTGCTGGGAAACGATTTTTTTTTTGGGGTGGAAAATCACGTTTTACGTTAAAACTCAATGTTACGCACTCAAAACTTAGTGCTGATGGATGGATTGAATAGTACGGGATTCGTGGAGGTGTTTAAAGTAAAAATCTTAGATTAAAATCATGTATTTAAAAAAAAACTTGTGAAAAAGTTGGAACTTTGACCTCCAATATCTCCGTAACTGGAAGGTTCCCAGGTATGGTCTAGAACAAAAAAATGATCGCAATGACGGGAAGAACAAGTGCCTTTCGGCTTCGTTAAGGGTCTATTTACACCCTTTAGTTGTATCTACTATTTGGTTGCTTTGTGTGTTTTTTTTTTGGAGGAGCTCGTGGCTAAATAATAGCAGCCGCTTAGGTCGATGTTTAGGTTAAGCCGTGCTTGCCTAGGTTGGTCTGTGGATGGGTGACCACCCATTACTTACCGGGTTTCCCCCGTGCCTCGTTAAACCCTTGGTACCGGGTGTCATTTGTAGATCTTTGACAGTCATTAGGTAGTCAGCAGCCCAAAAAGTCGGACAACCAGTCTTATCAAGGGATATCGTATTACCCAGTAATAACTGGGTTGTGGAGGTCCGATAGGCAGTCGCTCTATGTAAAATACTGGTATTTCAGCTGCATCCGGTTGGACTGGAAGCCGACCCCAATATAGTTGGGAAAAGGCTAGGCAGATGATGACTATTTGGTTGCTTTACACAAAATTCTCCTCTCATACTATTAGGTAGGTTGTTTCATGTTTTTTAAAAGCTGCTAGTTTCTAGCGACTATTCTTGCAGGCCTAGTGCATAAATTACGTTAGGCAAGTATCTTTATTTCATGACTTATTCAATTTACAGAAAGATTCTTACACCGAAACAAATTGAAACATCACTATTAAACACCTCAATTCTCACCTTTCTACAAAAGAAACCTGTAAAAAAACACTAAACTAGAATACCTTAAAACGAGGGTAGATAAAAAAAACAGTCATTTAAAGCGAGAGAGTGAAAGGCGTCCGTCGCTGTTGAAATCCGGCGGCGGAATGGGAGATACGCTCCCTACCATCGGGAATTGCAATAACGCGCAGGGTTGCAAGACGATAAAATTTAAATGCCGCAGTGTTGCTGGCAATACCGTTGACTGTAACTGTTAAACATGAAATTGTACCGTGTGTTTTGGTGGAAATTAGATTCTATGCTAACTGGGCGGTGTGTGGTGTGTTTTCTAGTAATATAGTGCATTATATAATGCTCTTATCAGCCACAGCTGTTTTGACATTATTTTTGTTATAATTTGACAATCTAGTTTTGTAGGTGCCTTAAAATAAATGGGTTATAGTTCTGGGTGTTCAAAAACGTAATGTATGAATTAACAGAATTATAAATAAAATAGATTAATTTCATTTAGCATATGTTACAAACCACCGTTCATATCTGTAACCCTGTGTCTAGTGTGTCCTAGTGCCATAAACCGGACCCCAGGCTGCTTCTAAGAAATTCCAGATGGAAAAAACCCAAAAACACTGTTTGAATAACTCCATTTCCTGATCGATTTAGAAATAAAATTGTCAGTTTCATGTACGCAGCAACACAGTCCCATACAACTACAAAATACACATTCAAAATGGATACGTGGCAACCCTGGCATGGACTGACGTACACCGGTGTGGCTAGTTCTAAATAATTCATAAACTGCCAGCCCCGCTCGTAGCGTGCCCTCAATGATTTTCTTGCGTATTATATGTACTTTAGGCCACGTTGGTACTCGTATAGTTTGGATAATGTGAAGGAAAGAAGGTAATGGTTTTCGAGGAGGTAGAATTTTATTGAGATTACATTTATTTATTTATTAAACTTTATGCACATAATGTACAAAGGCGGACTTATGACGCTACAGTCCCAGTCACAAGGCATAATAACTATGAAAGTAGGTACTGTAGTTGGCCATACCAAAGCGTAGATCTCTATGGAGAAGAACGGGCAAGAAACTCCATGGAGACTCTGAATCCGAATCAGAGGTTCGTGACTTAGGTTCGAACTTGAGACCTATGACTTGGAACTCCGACGACGGTCACACCTCTAGGCTTACACTGTTGCATTACTTTTTTTATTGTTGAGACGGTTAAAAGTTTTAAAAAAATATTTAAAATATACTAAGGCCCACTTGTACCACAAGCGTATAGCGCTCAAGAATTTGACAACGTCGTTATGTCATCAAACGATTGTCTACACACAACAGAGCGGTGTCTAGGAACGTATTTAGTTATGTGTGGTGCAAGCGGGCCTGAGGTTGCTTGTAACTGTACTCCAATGGATTTAAAAACAATACGAAAAACACATTTTTTTGTTGTTTATAAAACATTGAATAAAACTTGTTAATTTTTGGTATTACCATCAAATATTGAAAGAGTCAACTATCGTATGGCCAATTTTTTTCCGTCCCTGACAAAAATCAATCTGTAAAGTCAGTTTTTACACACTTACCATATACTTTTTGCGTAACAAAAAAGGTTTTAAATTGTTTGGTTTACTTACTTTGTCAACTTCTTGAGAGATTCTTACTCGCTGGAGAATATTATATAAAAAAAAAAACGAAAATAGCAAAAAGAACTTTTAACATTATTCCGATTTAAGACTTCTATATTCTAGAATACGGATTCCAAAAGAAAGAAAACGAACAAAAATAAATCTCGGTTCTAATGAAAAATTCAATTCCGTATCCCGTCTTATTCTTTCTGTGACAGATAGACTGACAGTTACCGCTGTTTCATTTAGGATCGGCGGAGACAGGGCAACAAAATGCTCGAGCATTTTCCATCGTTAAGGAACTAAACAACAATATAAATCATCGTCAGGCGAGCCTTTTCCCAATGCGTTATCGTACATAGTCAAATTTTATTAGCTAGCAAAACTCCGGAGACGTGACAAGTAATACCCTGCGGTCATTCACCCCAAAAAAAATCATGACACACTTATTTTTAGCCAGCGTTTCAGTCAGCGATATCTAAGCTAATTGTGAACCGATTTGGATAATTCTTTTTCGTTTGGAAGAGTATTATTTCGCAGCGGTCCCGTTTAAATTTGATGAAGATCTGATTCTGATCTTCGGAGATATACAATGGAACTCTTCAATAATAGACAGCAATTTTGTCGTAATTGCTGTAATCGCTTGGATATTATTGTTTACTTAATTCCATAACATAGCATTACGACTGCATGCTTTGAAGGGATATAATACCTCCAGATTTCGTGTTATGTTTAAGTTCCATTTTATTGGGGATTAGCCTATTACTATGACATATATTGCTAAAAATGTAAAATTAGTGCATAGCAAAAAAATGTATAGGATATTACAAAAATGGAAAAAAACACCTAAAAGTGACAATGAATCTAGCTTCAGAAGTCGGTGGCAAAAAAACTGAATCAAACAAATAAAAGTCACCGACATCTGAGCTTAGCCAATTTTTCACTTTTTGGTGTTTTTTTTTGAAGTCGGTTTTATTTTTTGCAAAAAAGTTTTTTTATTCATTTCGTCGGACTTCAAGCATAATTTAAGACTTAGGTGACTACTCATCCGCAAAATATTTGATCCGCGGATGAAACGTTACCCTTTGAAAATTGGTAGGCGACGAATCATCCGCAATCATAGCTAATTGAATTGGAATTTTTATAGTTTCTCTCAAAACTGACCAAGCTCGTGCACTGCTGCTCTGTCTACGTTGACCCTTCTGAGTTCCTTATTTAACACAACCCTAGTAAACTTGGGGATGGATGCAACGCTTTTCGTTCACACCTGCTTGTGTGCCGTTTAAAAATGTATGGGTACAACGCTCTCTCCCCTTTTTTGTGTGTGTGTGATGGTAAACATTTACATCGTACTAGATTTTGTCGCGGCTTCGCTTGCTTGAAGGTCGGAGATTATCCCACGGAACGTTCTACTAGGATAAAAAGTATCCTACGGCTAACCCTGTAAGTATGCCGTTGTACCGGAATCTTTTCAGCCGTTAAAGCGCAAAAAAATAACAGATGGACAAAGAGAGTTACTTTTTCAAGTAAAATATTAGTATTGAGTATAGAAAAGTTGTATGTATGGATTTCAGTAATTGTCCCACGGGATCCTATACCGGGATAAAAAGTATCCTATGAGTTAATCCAGGTTACAACCAATCAGTGTGTCAAATTTCATCCAAATCCGTTCAGTAGTTTGTGCGTCAAAGAGTAATAAATATCCATCCAACCATCCTCGTAAACTTTCGCATTTATAATATTACTTGCTTTTGCCCGCGGCTTCGCTCACGTTAATTTAGAATTTAACAATAAATTCGGATTATACTCTGCTTGTAATTCAATCATGATTTGACACGTGGCGCCATCTATTATCATAAGAATGAGCTTTTTTTCGGGATGAAAGGTACCCTATCTCCGTTTCTGTACACCTGATAAAGTATGTGAAAATTTCAGGATGTTCGGTTCAGTGGTTTAAGCGTGAAAAGCGTGAAAAAAAACAAACAAACAAACAAACTTACTTTCGCTTTTTTAATATTAGTATATTAAAAATATATTATAAATAAATAATAAATAAATATATTATTATATATATATATTAGGATATTAGGATGGAGGGGTCAGAAAATGTTGTCACTTGAATTAAATATAAGAATTGTTTAGTTTTCATTAAATAACCATTTAACATTTTTTTCATAATTCCGTCTATGGAGTATTAAAGTCGAAACATGTCATATATAAAAAAATGGCAGTGCTTAATTTTGCATTGCGTTTTAAAAATCAATCATTAATCGTAATATAATAGTCCCATAGTATTCATAGCCGTTTCATATGTCGATCTGAATTCAACTTCATTTTAACTAAAATAAAAAGTGTCTGTTTATTCGCAGTTGGAACTGGATAATATTATCCCTGCAAAAACATTCCGTTTCCATAGCATTTTTTTATTCTCTTAACTGAAATATTTCGTAATATTTTACGTACTGTCATGTCATTTTATGATGATGCTTTTAAAATATTGGTTAAAAATATTTTTAGCGCATGGCAGCCGAAATTTATGCAAATAAGCGTATCTCAAAAAATATGCGATATAAAAATATAGCAACAGCTCTGGCTCTAGCACTGTTCAATATTATGGTAGGTTAATGTCGCTTTACTCATCTGCTTAGCCTTTCGCCACTAAGTTAGGGTCGGTTTCCAGACCGGATGCAGCTGAATACCAGTATTTTACATGGAGCGACTGCCTATCTGACCTCCACAACCCAGTTAGTACTGGGTAATACTTAATAGTAATTTAAAGGGAATCCAGTAGGAATCGAGTTGTATGGAATCTTCGCCACTGGTATGTTATGGTTGTGGCCCTAAATGAAAACCAATGAGTTAAACACTAAAAAAAAGAAAGGGCATTAGGAATTAGTTATAGAAAACTGTCGTTTGACTATGTATGCAATAAGGGCTATAAAGAGTCAATGAAATATATTAACTTACAGAAAATAGATATGATGATACGCTTTGCAAACAATAGCGAAAAAAGCTTCAAAAGATAAGACAGTGAAGAAAAAAAGTTACCAAAAAATGCTGTATTTATTGTCTTGTAAAAATCCACATATTTCGAAAATAACACGACACAATCTCATCCATAACAACACCATAAACAGTAAACACCATATTGACATTAGCGAAAACATTAAAATACATATTATTATATTACACTTCGGTTATATGCGTCAACCACGCGCAGAACGAACGCTTTTAAACAATTAAGCTCGTAATGGCACCCCTTAAAATGTTTATTGATATCCGTTAATGGGGTTAACGTGAAATATAAAATGCATTAATGTGGAGTTTAAACATTTTCAGTGTATGGATACTGGTGGTGAAATTTTAAAACTTTTACGCACGTGTTTTGTAACAAAAAACTCAATAAAGGCAGCAGAGAGACCATTTATTTGGTGTTAATTTTGTTGTCATCAGTACAATATTCTACACTACAAAACACCTACAGGGTGTAAACGGACCCTTCACGAAGCCGTCAACCAAGCATTCTGTACTTACACAATGATATATTTGTACTAATAATATTGTTATTACGTGTAATATTTAGTTAGATTAGGATACGATGAGGCTGTCGTACCTTTGTAAGGTAAAAGCCTCTAAATAAATAGAGATTAAAAAAAATAAAAAAATAAGTAACTCTACACAAAAATTACCCTTTTTATTTGGGGTGAATAATCACGTTTTATGGTAAAACTCAATGTTACGCACTCAAAACTTAGCGCTGATGGATGCTTTGAATAGTAAACGGGTCATGGAGTTAATTTAAAGTAAAGTTAAACAAAAAAAACTTGTGAAAAAATTGGAACTTTGACCTCCAATATTTCCGTAACTAGAAGGTTCCCTGGTATGGTCCAGAACAAAAAAATGTCTGCAATGACGAGGAGAACAAGTGCCTTTCGGCTTCGTTAAGGGTCTTTTTACACCCTTTATACCTGACTAGCTGTTCCCCGCGACCTTCGTCCGCGTACAATCCCGTCCCGTTTTTGCAACATTTTTCATTGCTGCTCCGCTCCTTTTAGTCGTAGCGTGATGTTGTATAGCCTATAGCCTTCCTCGATAAATGGACTACCCAAAACTGAAAGAATCATTCAAATCGGACCAGTAGTTCCAGAGATTAGCGCGTTCAAACAAACAAACAAACAAACAAACAAACAAACAAACCCTGCAGCTTTATAATATTAGTATAGATGATAATATGACACTTAACAAGACCACGTGATAACATACCATCTTCAGACTCTCACCAAGAAAAAAACATAACATTACAAGACAACTCTTCATAAATATCTCAAGGACTACACACACTAAAAACACACTCGGACAAAAGCACGAAAGACTTGGATTGATATCCCGGCTCGTCGACAGATGCATCGACACCAGCTCCGCCTACCACCAGATCATGCAGCGAGGACTCTTGCAGCCAACACAGCCAGCATTCCTGCGAACACACGCAGAACGGTGTGTATAGACCTGATTGGACCTAAAACCCGTTTGGATGTATAAACAAGCTAACCTTCCTGTTGAACTTACACGAATGTGACTTAGACGTTATGTCGACTATATAGATGACCGCATGATGTTTAGTGCTAATTTCGGTGCGCGGAGGTTTCGTTACAGCATGTTGAATGAACGTAACGAACCTTTGTGTAAGGAAGTTTATATTCATTAACAGACTTATTTGAAGATAATTACACATATACAACGTGTAAACAGACCCTTCAAGAAGCCGTCGCCAAGCATTCTGTATATCAAACTAAGTAACTCTACGCAAAAATTATTGCTGGGAAACGAGTTTTTTTTTTGGGGTGAAAAATCACGTTTTACGGTAAAACTCAATGTAACGCACTCAAAACGTAGTGCTGATGGATGATTTGAATAGTAAATGGGTCATTGGACTAATGAAAGTAAAGTTAAAACCATTAAAAGTGGTATTTAAAAAAAACTTGTGATAAAATTGGAACTTTGACCTCCAATATCTCCGTAACTAGAAGGATCCCAGGTAAGATCCAGAACAAAAAAATATCGCAATGACGGGGAGAACAAGTGCCTTTCGGCTTCGTTAAGAGTCTTTTTACACCCTTTATTATAAAATGGGAGTTGTGCCTTTTCTTGTTAACTCCTTCCTATTCAGATATAATACGCCATGTATCTTGTGTGTAATTTGAAGATATCTTAAAATACACCGTGACTTTTTAGTCGTCTTACCACCTTTGGGTCCACTCAATGTGCCCGACATAAAATAGTTCTAGGCGCGATTTTTTTTCCTACCGTAATAGGTACAAAAAAAAAAGCATTAGAAAAAATTATGAAACATCCTGTTAATGATGTTTACGTGTCAAATGGGAGAATATACCTACCCAGATTATAGATTATCGCTCGCAACAGGGTGTTTTAACTAAGTCATTCGTCATAATATTGAATATTTTTTTTTATTTTTAAATGATTAAAATCTCATAAATACCTATTTTTTTTTATGAATGCTTGGTAGTCATTGGATACATGAAGTGGGCTGCCGTTGTAAAACGACTAAAAAGTCACGGTGTATATCTTCAGACAAGTCTGTTTTTTTGTTAGCTACTAAATTGTTGTGTTAGTACTAATGTTGTTATTCCCATTAATATATCTCTGTGTTCACCAAAGTGTAACAGCGACACTGTACTTGAGAATGTTCTGGAACTTTCACAATTTCTGAAATTATTTAATTTAAGAATTCACTCTGAAATACGAAAGTTGACAGCACTAAGTTTTAATATATTTATCATATCAATAAAATTAAGTATACATTTAAGTTTTACATACATACATCTTAAGATAATCTACATTTTATACAGCTACTCGTAATAAGACATTATTTATTAATATTTAACTATATCTTACGTCAATAACTTTTGCGTAGCTAAGATTTTGATTGAAAAACTTATTTAATATCTATCACATTCACGAAAAAAAAAATCTTACAAATTGTTCACACAAATTATATTGAGTTATGTACTTTCTTAGTACTTGCAAAAAATGCATTACCAGTCTTTGCTTCCAAAAATACCTGTTATAGTTTTCCTCCCAAATTAGATATTCTTAGCTACGCAAAAGCATAGACATTAGCACAAAGTACTTACATACATAGCTTTTACGATACATTTAAAATATTGTCAAACATCTATACAATAAAAATACATGTTTCTCCTACACTCGACTTTTATTTGTAACCTACCCTGCATGTTGGTGGCACTGTGTGGTTAATAGCAGAATGGCACAGCATCTTGATCGCACTCTTGTGAAGAAGATTCGTGTTCCTTCTTAATTTTAACCCTTTATAAGGCAGAGAAAACCGGAAGTGGTAGGGAAACGAAATTGATGTATGTTAATAAGGATTTTTTTATATGATTTTTAAGATTTAATTTTTTTTTTTAATTTCCAAAAATATTAAATAAGTACTTACCTGCTTATTTTTTTTTTTTTTTTTTTTTTGCCGGAAAATATGTTGAACATTTGATAACAATATATGTGCCACTGTCCATACTAAAGTGGTGATATTTCTGTATATAAAATAATATTGTTGGTGGCACGTATGCTACCTCTACCTTAAAAAGGGTTAAGACATAATACGGTTCCTCTCGAACTGCCTCGCTGGGCTAATGACAGATCGTAAGCGTGACGACAAATTGTTAATAGGTTTTTTTCAATTGAAACTTCTCCATGTTCGATCCTTAAAGTGGAAAGCGCCGGGGCCCGTGAAATTCAAATGCTCATTTTTTAAAATTTTCAGGTCAATGTCAGGTTGTACGTTGATGAAAATATGATTCGCGTCCGTAACCCTTCTGTAGTAACAGAATTATAATCATCAATACAACTCTCTTAGGCGCGAATTACACAGAAACGGCGTAAGGTGACGGTGCGGCATGAAATTTATAAGGAAACGAAAGAACGGCGTGCCTGCGCCGCACCGCTTGAGTATAATTCACGACACGTCGCCTACGTACATTTTATATGAAAACGTTTTGAAGCGGCATCATGCCTGCGCCGCGCCTTCACCGTACGCCGTTTCTGTGTAATTCGCGCCTTAAGTTCATTTAGCCCCGTTGAATGACTTTTTCATGAAATAGTTATTAAATTGCAAAAAACGTAAGAAAATTTCAATTTCGCGGGCTCTTTTAAATGTGTTCAGCAAAGTCAAGAACACAACCTGTCTTGATACTAATACAGAATATATAAACTCCTGATGATTCTTCAAACTGCATGTTTTTAACCCCCGACGCAAAAAGAGGGGTGTTATAAGTTTGAACGCAATATGTGTGTGTGTGTGTGTGTCTGTCTCTGGCACCGTAGCTCTTAAACGAGTGAACGGATTTGGATGCAATCTTTTAATTGCAAGCTAGTTTCTTGGCGATGGTTTTTAGATATGTTTTATCAAAATCGGTGCAGCCATTTACTAGATATGGGGGATGAAAGTGTCTATTTATCTTTCATCTTTTATTTTTTCGTCGGGGGCTTTTTAAATTTTAATTTAATTTTATAATCACAGACTTGGACGATGAGCCTTTGACATTTGTTAATGTGATTGATGTCAAACCACCAGTGAACAAAATCTGTGATGAAGTTGAAAATTGACCAAAAACGAATAAATGTAATGATTTAAAATTTTAAATGGTCTAATGATCAAATGGCCGAAGTAGATCATGGCTCATCTCTTCCTCTCCCATAGGGAAATAGGGTATTTGACTGAAAAAATCTATTTAGTCCGTCAGTTACATTACCAAAAAAAAATTGGACAGGTATTTTTTCTTTTGTCATGTAAACGAAAAATGACCAGTATACAGCGCGTTGAAATCTCGCGTGACGTCACAATTTCTTTTACTTTTCACTGTCCAGTGACGTTACAAAGCCCCCTCTTTTGAACTTTGATGCGCTGTATCGTCGTCATTTTTTGAATAATGTGACAAAAGAAAAAATACGTGTCCAAAATTTTTTGGTGATCTAACTGACGGACTAAATATTTTTGTTTTTTTCGATGTTGTCAAATAGCCTATTATAACATACACAAATAGTGTGTTTCTCATGTTGCAATATACGTATTAACGCGTTTTTTCTTATCTCCGCAGATATGGACTACGGCAGCGGCGGGCCCCCGCCACCGGGGATGATGAAAGATCGACACGGTCCACCACCTCCACATCATCCGGTAATTTTCATCATCTAACTAGTGTATTACCAACCTTGAACCTTGTTTTGTCATCAGTGCTGGCTATAATGAGTGTAAAAAGAGGAAAGGCACTTTTTCTACCCGTCATGGCGAAATTTTTTGAGAACCACCTAGTTACGGAGAAATTGAAGGTCAAAGGTCCAATTTTTGAAAAGTTAATACAAATTTTGTAATGTTGTAACTTTACTTTAAATAGCTCCACGACCCCTTTAGTATTCAATGCATCCATCAGCACAATGTTTTGAGTCCAACCGTAAATCGTGATTTTACATCCATAAAAGAAGTTCCAAGCAATATTTTTTGCGTAGGGTTACTTAGTTTGATGTACGGAATGCTTGGTTGACGGCTTCGTGATTACACCTTGTATAAGCCAATTCGTCTGGTCCTGTTGTTCTTGCAACCAGCTACCTGCGACTTTCTATCATCATCATATTTATGGTAACGACGCAACTTCAAACTCAAACTCAAAGCATTTATTTCAATTAGACCATTACGGGCACTTTTGAATGTCACAAAGAACAAAGAAAGCGAAGCTACAGTCACAGACACAAGGCATAGTAACTTGTGAAAGTACTGAAGTTGCCCATTCCAAGGCGTAGATCTCTATGGAGAAGAATGGTCAAGAGAGATTACAGACACTTTTGAAAGTCACAAAAAAAACAAAGAAAGCGAAGCTACAGTCACAGACACAAGGTATGATAACTTGTGAAAGTACTGTAGTTGCCCATTCCAAGGCGTAGATCTCTATGGAGAAGAATGGATCGTGGTAACATCATTCATGTGGAGACTATACATTTATGTGAGAACGATGTATAAAGAAGTGCAAGCTAAAAGCGTTTTATTCTTCTATAATATTCCCCTGTCAACTGTCAAGCAATTATTCTCTTAATTATCTATAGCTTAAGAGAAGGACAGTATAGCAATCTGTCTCACTCACACTTCGTTTTCCTTATAAGCGATGAAATTGAATAATTTGATAATCATTACGATACGAAGGCAAATTAAAAGTAATTAGTTTCGAAATGTTATTGCTTCGTATTAATTGATATCGTTATTGAACGCGAATCGTTTTATTGGCGTCAACAGGCCCGTTTTCATTTCCTTAATTGATGACGATAAAAAAAAAAAAATTATTGGAGGTACACGAGTTATGTAGATTCTTGATATTTTGCTGCAAAAAGTGAGGCTCTCAAAAAATCTTTGTGAAAACATGAACTTGACTTGCTTCTTCCTGCCCTTGTCCCATTCCACTTGAGGTCGGCGCAACACGTTTTCTTCTTCCATTCTCTCCTGTCAGACGTCACGACATCATTTACTCCTTTGTTTTTCATATCATTCCTCACACAATCCTTCTATCTTTTCTTTGGCCTTTCATCTTCGTTGATCTACACTCTACAGGGCCCTTACTTCACTAATTTGCAAACGTTTCAGTGGTTTCTTGATGGCGTGTTTTGTCAGATTTATCATATAAGACTTGTTCAAGTGGAGTCAGGGCTCTAGTCGACTCGTTTGCGAAGGTCGGTCAGTGGATGGGTGACCATTCAGTACATAAAAACCCCTCTGAGCCTCGGAAAGACCGTTATGTTGTTCATAGTTGTCATTCGTAGATATTTGACAGTCGTTATGACTATCTAGAATCCCGAAAGTTTGACAACCAATCTTACTAAGAGGTACCGTATGGTCCACAAATGCGTTCTTCATCTTTGCATGTCGATAGACTCAAATAATACCCGACCAGTATATTACCACCTGCACAGCTCTGACGTTGGCTTCTGTTAAATCCTGGAAGCTGCAGGTGGCTGTGCAGGATGGGCAAGAATGGAGGCGATGGCTCAAACTCAAACAAAAGCGTTGTAGGGGTCAGGGAGTGAGCAGCAACTCATCTAAATAAACTATTACTATTCAGCCCCATCCGGTTAGACTGGCAGCCGACCTTAACGTAGTTTGGAAAAGACTTATCAGGTGGTGATGATGATAATCTTCTTCTTTCCAGCGTGACGGCCGCGGGTACGGACCTGAAGGTTACGGCGGCGAGGGGTTCGTCCCACCCCCACCCATGCACCACCCCAACATGCCCCCACAGAACCAGGTAATTATAACCCCATTGACGTTGAAGGCATAGTAATATACAGGGTATATTTTGGTTTCCCCTGTATGTTTAAAAATCTTATTCTTTGAGTGCCGATTTGCTCAGATTTTATCCGACCAGTATCTAATGTAATAAAATTGTAACAGGCCGATGTCTGTACATTGAAGATATTGAAAAATATATATATATGGGAGTTCTTTATTACAGCAACAGGAGCCAAAACAACAGTTTTTAGAATTTTTGTCTGTCTGACTTTCTGTCGGTATGTTTGTACGCGCATCACGCAAAAACTACTGCATGGACTTGAACGCAGTTTTCACCGCTCTAAAGCTAGATGCTTAACTTAAAACATAGGCTACATAAGATATAGTTTTAAATCCGATAGGTGGCGCTGTGCGAAGCAAGGGCGGGTAGCTAGTGTTTATATAAAGCTACAAAATATTTAAATTCTAATTACAATACTATACTAACTATTAACCCATCGTATATTAAAAAAAAACCTATTACGTCCTACATTTGAACATTTAAATGAACACTTTCTACATATAAACGAACTCCCTATACTGTATGATTCCCCCATATCTTCTGATGCCACTAAAGTATCCCCTGCTGCCGCAGGGCGGTCCCCCGCAGCAAGGAGCCGTGATGATGGTGTACGGGCTGGACCCTCAGACTGTGAACGCGGACCGACTGTTCAACTTGTGCTGTCTCTACGGCAACGTTGTTAGAGTAAGTATCAATACTTAACTAAAACAAAACTAGACCATAGCTCGTTTAAAACATTTAAAAATATAAAAAATGGTAGCCCACCGGCATCGGGAACAGGGTCCGGGCTACCGGTGGTCAGTGCTCTTGAGAGAGGAACCTCCTAACGATACGCGCCGTGTCCAGAAGTACTGCTTTCTGAATCAAGCGCTTGATCCAGCTGGCAAGCGCGAGCGTCCTCAGATGTTGGTCGAGGCTATTGGCTATTAATCCATTGGCCGACACGACTATCGGCACAATGACTGCTGTACTCACGTCCCACATGTATTGTATTTGTTATTATAACCAACAGCATTCTAAGAGTAATAGCGGACAGGCTAGCTAGTCCGTTTGTTAAACACTGGTTTGCATTCCACGTGTCAGTCTGATTGCGTTGGTTTGTACTTTTTTTTTGTAGTTTTACTAACATAGTTCTTAAGTACTTACTAACACAAATATGGATCTGTGTCTATTATGATGAGGGCCTGAAATAAAGCTCTTATACATATATATATAGGGTGTCTGGTAATTAGTGACCGATACTTAATCACGCGATTGTACTCATGATAACAAACAACTTTCCCAAAGAAACATTTCTTTTATACACTTTTATCACAATAACACAACAGCCGTATGAAATTCGCACGCGCGCGCCTGTGACGTATCAGCTGTTAGCTGTTAGTTCTATGGGTAAGTTTTTTGTTATCATGAGTACAATCACGTGTTTAAGTATCGGTCACTAATTACCAATCATCCTATATGTTATTGTAGTGACGATTGAAAAACCGACTCTTTCTCTTGATTTTTCAATAGTCAGATAATTTGTCAGTTTTTAAGTTACCGGCGTAACTCCGTATACGTTACGTATACATAACGTTCTAGAAATTAGCCCAGAGCTTGGAATTCGTGCACGTTTAAAGACTATGAGGTCGTTTTTCCAAGGGACCTTTCTAGTAAAATGGGTATACTATACAAAGATCTACCAACGCCTTCCAGTAATATATTATGGATGCTGTAATTCCAGATAAAATTCCTGAAGACTAAAGAAGGCACGGCGATGGTTCAGATGGGGGACGGCGTGTCGGTGGAGAGATGTGTGCAGAACCTCAACAACGTTACTGTTGGAGACTACACCTTGACACTGGCGTGAGTATATCTATACTAATATATAAAGCTGAAGAGTTTGTTTGTTTGGTTGAACGCGCTAATCTTAGGAACTACTGGTTCGAATTGAAAAATTATTTTGGTGTTGGATAGTGCAATTATCGAGGAAGGCTATAGGCTATATAACATCACGCTATGACCAATAGGATCCGAGCATAAATAAAAAAAGTCGGAAGCGGCGGGTGAAACCGCGAGGCACAGCTAGTCCTTTATATTTAGGGGTTAAAGTATGAAATTGCAGATTTGTATGGACGATTCCGTAAAAAGTGATAATTCCATACTAACATTTTTTTTTTCTTGGAAACGTTTGAACCGATTATGATGCAATTGCAAACTATAGTTTGAGTGAAAACTGCACTGCGCATCTTTAATTCTCAAAACAAAATTATACTACTTGAACTAGTGAAACCGACGGCACATTAAAACAGGTGTTTTGACAGACTACCTATGAGGAAATGTTTAAGGGCGAGCCTTTTGGGGCGTTATCATAATTATGTAGGTATAATTAATTGTTACGAGGAGCATGAGGTCCTGGCTTCAATTCCCGGCTCGGGCAAAGTTTTATTGGGTTTTTCCATCAGGAATTTCATTATTAAGTAGCAGCCACGGAGTCTGGATTTGTGCCCGGTTGATGGCAATAGGCTCGCCCCCTATTACATGGGAGTTAAACATAACTGGCGACATATGGGTGTACTAATTATGTGCACGGCGTGATGTTATTTTGATTTATTACAGTAAATATTTGTTCTCAATTTCCAGTTTCTCAAAACAAGCGTACCTATCAGAGGTGATGAACCCGTATCCGCTGCCGGACAAGAGTCCCTCGTTCAAAGACTACGT
The DNA here is from genome assembly GCA_905220335.1 of Noctua pronuba. NCBI lineage: Eukaryota > Metazoa > Arthropoda > Insecta > Lepidoptera > Noctuidae > Noctua > Noctua pronuba. The sequence goes on from LR999918.1 coordinate 10,485,419, forward strand.
CGGCAACAAGAACAACAGGTTTTTGACACCTGCCTCTATACACAAGAACAGAATACAGCCGCCTTCTAAGGTAAGGACCTATATTAGTTACTAGAAAGAGCTGACGACCTAGGTCATATGAAATTCTATGAGTAAACGATACTGGAAAAGACAAGAATGTATTGGTTTGACATTTATAGTATGGATCTGGGACACTTGCGCCAACCCACTTGCGCGAAAAGACATGCGCGCATGGATTTTTTCGCAAACTTACAGAAATGTCCAGTCGCGCAAGTGTCCATGCCAGCAAATGTCCATTCGCGTAAAAGTCGAATCGCGCAAAAGTCCATGCGCGCATATGTCTTCGCGCAAGTGGGTTGGCGCAAGTGTCCTTCACGCAAATGTCTTTCACGCAAATGTCCCAGATCCTAACATGTAAGTGGTTCTACACTATTTTTCGTGTCGGTCATCGAAACACGTTGGGGTCAACTTAGCACAATTCGAGCTAATCAAAACACAAGTGTATCTGCATATCTTCGATTCTGCTGTACTGTGCTGGCTTCAAGATAAATATGGAATGGGCATTCATTATGTACTAAAATGTTCCAGGTGCTCCACTTCTTCAACACGCCGCCCGACGTGTCGGACGAGCAGCTGCTGCAGGTGTTCAAGGACTACGGCGTCACCCCCCCTCACACCATCTCCAAGTTCCCGCTCAAGAGTGAGAGGTAAGAACATGCGCTATCCTTCTCTAATGACGTACATAACTTTTCAAAAATGGGGGTACGAAGAACAGGGTGTAAAGTTCTTCATCCTCCATAAAAAAGAGAGGATCCTCCGACCAGACGGGTGTTGTGTCTGGTGGGCTACTGCCCGACAATAGGGAATATGCATGTAATTTTTTCTATCTTCTTCTTTATCGTGTGGTTAGTGCCTAACCTGGTGTCAGAGTGTTTATGCCGCTCATGAGCCTTGACTTGGCTTTACATGCCATCAAGAAATATCTCTCAGGCATGCTCGTTTCCTCTCGATGTTTTCCTTCACCGAAGCAAGTGATAATTATACAATACGCTGTACGCACATGAAGTCGAAAAATCAGAGGTTCGTGTCTTGGGTTCGAACTTGAGACCTATGACTTGGCAGTCCGACGGTCACACCACTAGGCTATCGCTGTTTATATACTGCTTAGTTTCTATCTATCGACGCATAATTATAAAGTATTACTAGCAAATCGCCCCTGCCCTGCACAGCGCCACCTAGCGGATCCAAAACTCTCCTATCTTTCAGCTGGAACCAATCATACACATTAACGATATCATCGAAATCGGTTGAGTGGTTTTTAAGATTACCTTGTATGAACTTAGTGTCACGTGATTTTTATATATTATTAAGATTAAGATGAGGTGGAAAAAATTAACTGTATGGTTTCCTCTATTTACAAAATTTTATGTTTTTTTTTTAACATTTTAAAAATATGAAGTAATTACTCTTATTATCTGCAAAAAAACCATAAACAATGTGTTAAATCTAAAATGTAACCGTTCTACTCATAATATTTCAGATCGTCATCAGGCCTTATGGAGTTCCAGAACATTTCCCAGTCCGTGATGGCGATAATGGCGTGCAACCACGCGACCATACAACATCCAGGTATATACCAATCTAATTCCAAATTATTAGGGATAATAGACACCCTTTCTCTGTTTTACTACCCTTGTCCCTGTTTTTGTTACCCTAGTCCCAGTTTAGCCAGCCAATTCCCTGTCTTGTTACCCTATTTGCAGTTTACCTACCCTAATACCTCTGAACTTACTCTATGCCAGTTTACCTAACCTTATACCTGTGAACTTACCCTATTCCCAGTTTACCCACTCTCCTCCCTGTTTTGTTAACCGATTCCCTGTTTTGTTACCGTAATCTCAGTTTACCCACCCTATTCCCTGTTTTGTTACCCTAATCTCAGTTTACCCACCCTATTCCCTGTTTTGTTACCCTATTCCCCGTTTTGTTACCATATTCCATCTATCCTCATACCTGTTTACCTCCCCTATAACTAAACATATAATAGGACTACCTATTACCTGTTTAATTCATTTTATGTAACCTTCCGGCAGCCTAGCAAAGGTCTAGAAATTTAAAGTATATATTTTCTTTTTTCTTTCCTGACAACTGATTTTACTATAAACCAAGTTTTTTTTACAGTGTTTTATTTAATTCGATTCTTAATTAGTGTTCCCCTTTTGTCGGGCTCACCGCACTCCATTTTATTATGGCTTTAACAAGCCCCTTGGCAAACCCTTTGCTAATATTGCAGATTGCTATAGATGACGGTAACGTTTTATTAGATGAGTTGAATGCCAAGAAAAAACAAAAAATAGGTTGTCTATAAAGTTGGTTTACGGACGATAGTTTAATGTGACAACGTCATAACAAAACATTGATGAAATGATTGCATACTTTTTTTAATAAAATTGAATCATTTTTATTGAATTATCACTATTTTTAACCGACTTTATTAAAAAAGGAGGAGGTTCTCAATTCGGATGTTTATATATATATATATTTTTTATGTATGTTCGGGCATAACTCCGTCATATATAGACGGATTTGCAAAATTCTTTTTTTGTTCGAAAGGGGTTTATTCCGAAACGGTCCCATTTATTTAATTTTTTTCATCATATAGATCTGATGATGAGTTTCGGAGACAGACACCGGAACTCTTTAAAAAATGACAGCAAGTCAACCGCGATTTCTGCTATCGCATAAATAAGCATTGTTTACGCAGGGGTTTTTGATTTTTTTACTACAACTAAAAATGGAAAAATAAAAAGCTTTTTTGCAAAAAATAAAACCAACTTCAAAAACACAAAAAAGTGAAAAATAACTTTAGCTTCAGAAGTCGGTGACAAAAAAACTAAATCAAACAAACAAAAGTCATTTTTGCAAAAAAGCTTTTGTATGGATACAAAGAAGGAGTGAAATGAAATATACAATGCGGCGCAAGCGTACAATGAGCGCAACGGGACAATGAGTCATCCTTTTTCGTGCATGCAGCCGGCGTTCATCGATTTATTAGACGTTGTCACGTCAAAAATCAAGACGTACTTCGTTTTTATTTTTTGTAATTCTGACTGATTTGACATTTAAATTTATTTGGTATCGATACAATTTCTCTATAATTTTAGATTTGAATATTATTTGCATGGCCATGCGACGGTAGAATGTGGAGGACTATATTATAAAGGGTGTAAAAAGACCCTTAACGAAGCCGAAAAGCATTTGCTCTCCCCCGTCAATGCGATCATTTTTTTGTTCTAGACCATACCTGGGAACCTTCTAGTTACGGAGATATTGGGGGTTAAAGTTCCAACTTTTTCACAAGTTTTTTTTTAATACAAATTTTTAATGTTATAACTTTACTTTAAATACCTCCATGACCCGTTTACTATTCATTGCATCCATAAGCACAATGTTTTGAATGCATTTCATTGAGTTTTTCCGTAAAAGGTTATTTTTCACCCCAAAAAAAAAAGTCGTTTCCCAGCAATATTTTTTGTGTAGGGTTACTTAGTTTGATGTACAGAATGCTTGGTTAACGACTTCGTGAAGGGTCTGTTTACACCCTGTATAAGACAACATCTATGTCCCATACCCATGTTTGCAAAGAAATAAATGATTTGATTTAATTTGATATATTTTGTTGAAACGTTTTCAGGTGCAAAATTCCCGTTCGTAATGAAGCTCTGCTTCTCATCGTCACGGCAAATCGGACAGGGAAAGGGCCAGAATCCTAACAAGAGTCAAAATCAGAACCAGGATCAGAACAACCAGAGACAAGGCCAAAACAATGGAATGGCCGAACATGACTACTAGTAAGAAATAAATTCACTAATGTATAGAAAAGAATAATATCAAAGTGTTTAAAAAGACATGTACATTTTTTTTAAAGGTGACGGACCAATGTTGTATCGGATTGATATTTTTAATTGGCAACCCTGGAGTTGTCATATTGTGCATTAGTTTTCGTTGTTGGCAAGCCAAAGATTAAGTGTTACCAGCGTGGAAAAAATTTATGTTAAGTTTTTCGGTTATTCGTAGTTTATGCCGAAGTATTTGTCTGCACAAAGTAGTTAGAGACAAATATTATAGTCAATGTTGATTCTCAATCTCACGATATCCTGCCATTTTTTTTTTGTTTTTGGTATTTTTTTTTTCTAAATTTTCTATTTATTTTGTGTAGAATATCGGCCTAGTAAAAAATTAGGCTCCTAAATATGCTTATTTTGACCTTCTTGTTCTAGTCAAAATTCTATCGCATAATGTTTCAGACTGACCCGGTTTTGAGAGGTTTTTTAAAATAATTTCCTATCGAAATGTCAATGTTTCTCATTCTTCGATAGTAGGGACCATAGATTTTAATATTGATCATCTCTATATTTGCTTGTTTCTTAAATGAATGTGTGTTCTGACAGGTGAAATTCACAATTTAATAAAAAAATAACTCAAGATCAATAGCCTTATGAATCGTCTGCCAAGCCTTTTCCCATCTATGTCGGAGTTTGCTTCCAGTCTTACCAGATGCAGATGGTACCAGTATTTTACATGGATCGATTATAGGTCCCGTCACGTAAAAAGAACGCTGACCGATCAAGTTAACATTATTAGTTTTTTTGAACACCAGCCTATTCCAAAGTACTAAGTAGCTAGTAAAGTACCTATTATGATTCTACAATAAAACAATTACACTTATCATCATCATCATCAGCCCATAGCAGTCCACTGCTGGACATAGGCCTCCTCAATCGCACGCCACTCAACTCGATTCTCAGCAACTCTCATCCAGTTGCTACCAGCCACCCTGCGAAGATCGTCACTCCACCGAGCCTGAGGGCGTCCCACCTTACGTTTGCCGATTCGCGGTCTCCACTCAAGAACACGTTTACCCCAACGGTCATCGGTTCTACGGCTAATATGACCGGCCCATTGCCACTTCAGCTCGCTGATTCTGTGAGCTATGTCGACAACTCTGGTTCTCATTACACTTATATTATATAACAATTAGCTTAGTACTACAGGATGCGACTGTATCCGTGCGTAGACACACCCCCTTCACTGTCGCTCAGCGTTCTTTTTACGTGATGGGACCTGTACCTATCTGACCCTAGCAAGCCAAGTCTGGTTGTCAGACGTAATGAATGTTGTGTAACTAATCTATGAAAAATATAATCCAGGACGGTAATTCATTTCAGGATGCCATGCAGAGATCATGCATGTCTTTCAGGCTTAAAACAATATATTTTATGTGTCGGAACACACAACAGATTTTAAACGCTTTACTAAATTTCATAAAAAAAAAACATTTATAATTTTTAAAGCAAAAATATAGAGATGTCAGCTTTTATACAGTCTTAATGGGTTAAAATATAGCAAACAAATTCCACTGAAAATATAAGATCAAGCCAATGATAATATAATTATTTAAATCTTCTAAAAATGGCAACATTCACTGTTAAACATGTTAATTTTTTTTTGTATCTTTCCATGATTTTTTTAATAAAAAACCTTATTTTCTACAACCGTATTTTTAACGTATTCTCGTGTCTATTTAATTATTTCTATGGCTGATTTTCTAGTACGAAAAGTTGCTATATTTCGACCAGCAAATTATTTTGATGAAAAAATATTCTCTATTCTTATAGTAAAAGATTGTACACATAATTTCCTAAAAGATAATTTTAAAGATTTTCTAAAGAAACCAAACTTTCTACTTAGTGAAAAATCTATAACAAAAATTTGACATTTTTCTAAAAAAAAAAACTTTTTTTTTTTCTTAACAACACCTGCTTTCGTTCCTTGACTTTATCTAAGCCAAAAATTAAGCCAAAGTCTATTGAGAAAGTTAGAACTTAAATATATAAAACATATGTATAGAAAATACTGTTGTATGTACATATGAGTGCTGTTAAAAATATTTTGCATCAGTCCGCTGCTGGACATAATATTGGGGAAAAAGTCTTTTGTCCACTAGATGGCACTAATATTCTAAATAATTTTAAAAGAGTATTTAAGCAATCATTGTTAGTTATTTTAAAAATATATATTTCGTGTTTTTTCACAAAAAAAACTCCAAAATTAGTCCAGCAGTTTAGTTGTTATAAAAGTACAATCAGGTACTCAAGTGTCATGTTCAATAAAAAAAATAAATAATAAAATGAGTGGATATAAAATGGCAGTGTTAAATGTTTAAGAAATTTTAATTAGTTTATTTCCATTTTAAATTGTTTGCGCGAGATTTAATTTTGACTGTTTTTTATTTTATTTTAATGAAAACGTCAATTAAGAAATCATTTTGGTACTCGTTATTCTAAATGCTCTGCTTATCCCGATACTGAACTGGACTTGAGTATATTTTAGTTCCTTTCGTCTATACATGAAATATTTGTAAATAGTATTTGAAACCAGTATTCGCATTGAAAAAAATCAATGAAATGCATAAAAAAAGTTGAGTGCTGTCGAATTTACTTTTATTCGCCATAATTCTATCAATTTATTATTTAAACAAAAAAACAGTTAAAGCGGCTTTTCTCAAGGGATAAGTAGAGCAGGTACAAGCATTTGTATGAAATTTACTAATAAAACCAAGTTTGTTACTTGTTTTTGAGGCCTGCATTTAAATCTCGCGCTGACAAGTAGTAAAATAGTTTATAAATGTATCTATTGAGAGGAATGACATATCTTATGTGGATAATAAAAGCGTAATATGTGCTATGTCAATTTATAAACAGCTATATATATGTATACATACATTTAGATATGTATAAGTGTATATCTCATGTACACTCGTGCACAACACCTTATATTTTTTGTGTGACAACACAATGCTTTTAAGCTTAATAATAATAGATTTGTACTTAAAATACGCTGATTTAGAATTGTAGAATATAAATAAAATATTATTGTAAGATTAAGCCTGTTGTGCCCGATTGTACAATCGCTTGTCCGATCGGAAATGTCAATTTCTTTTTAAGTTACGTCTAGCGTACGTCCGTATGTGTATAATATGCTTCGAAATTACATATCACAGTGACAAATAATAAAATTAGAGAAAAATGTATAAAAAACACTTAATACTACATGTCTTTTTCACTTAGTCACAGTTTTTGCTCAATTCTCAGTTTTTTTCTCTCTTAATTCTTCTAATATTATTTTTTTCATTTTTATATCCTTTTTCTACTCATTTGTTGACAAAACATTCGGTTAGGTACTTGACATCTCACAGTTTGGCCTTAAAAGATATTATTTGAAAAAAAAAACACAATTTTCCATTAAATTGAGTTTTTCAAAATATTTTACTACTGAACATATTTCATACAGTACCCGGTCGTTAAAACGTCACATCGAGATTTTGACTTATAAAAATGCTTTATAAAGTCATTCTTTCTCTTGAACTCTGTATGTCATATTTACCCCCGACACTGTACGTTCGTAAAACTCCCTTAAATATAAAAACAAATCTCCCCAAAATCTTTTTCGGTCAGAACTGCAACTTCAATACATTCATTACTCACTAAAAACTATTTGCTTCTAGCTAACGGCGATGAGGTGGAGCACACACACACACATATCAAGACGGATGGCACACACTTACACAGGCACACCACTACGAGTGCGATGGGGGGACTAAAGGGGATTGCCGTTACAAAAAAAAAACACGAAAAATTCACCCACTTTCACAAAAAAAACCCAAATTCGACAAAGTTACCACTCAAATCGGGGGGCGGGCGAATTTCTCGTGACGGCAATGTTTTTTAAATAATTCCTTATTTTTACAATTTGTGATTTAGATCACTCTTATAAAGACATTAACAGTTAGTTTTTTTAATATAATTTTAGACACAGTAACATGTTTTTTTTTCATATTATTACACATTATTACATTTCCATGTTTTTTCTTTTTCTTTTTTGTTTGGAGTGGAGCTATGCTCTGTTGAATGCGTCTGCATTTCGATTGTGGACTTAGCGGTTTAGGTATCGATTAAGTAATATTCCCATTTAATTTGATTAATTAGATTTTAGTTACTTATTATTTTACCAGTGCTGTTTTCATCCTCAGAAAATGGACATAGACATAATTGTGACGAGTAATGAAGATGGCACTGTTTCCCGTTTTAGTGAGGATTTTTAGTAAAAAAAATGATATTAGTTTGTGAGTAATGTTGAAAAAGTACTTAGTTTTCTTTCTTGTTCCCTATTCTTGTGCGCGCGAAAACGGACAAGGAAAAAATGTCCGCGCGTATTTGTAATTTATCTAAAAAAAAACTTGGTTGTTTTGTAAAACGTGACAGTTGTGAAATGTACAAGAAATAAAGAAACTGAGGTATATTATAGAAAAAATTGTTTTATTTTTGGTTTTTATTAGACCACGCTTATGTGCTTGTTTCTTAAGTTTGCACCAGTTTAGTTCGTAGTGGCGATCTATCCACCATTTTTTTAAATGTTTTAAGAACCAAAAGTATCTAAATGTAAGAAATAGTTTAGCACTCTTTAGGTTAGTAGTAAGTGTCATTGCAATGTCAATTATATTCGATTAGTGGAAAAAAATAAAACAGTAAAGTTTTCTAAAAATTTTCTTAAAAAATATAGCGATGATTCGACTTAAAATTTGAGTAATAAGCCTTGCACAAGGATTTAGAGAAATAAGGTCAGATAATGATATTGGAGACACCACAATCGCGCTGTTTGAAAAAAAAATCTTTTTTTTTTGTTTTTGTGTCTAGGGATAGATGTTTGTATGGTGTGACCTTGTGGTAGCTCGTCTATATTACTGTTTATGAATAGAAAAAAAAAACTTAGTCTTCTTTCCTTTAAATTACTTTGCAAACCTTCTTAGTGAACTACTAATGTCAAATTACATAAACAGTCTTATAGCCAGCCTTCAACTAGTCCTAAATATAGCTGAAGTAAATAAATGTTATCAGGTAAATAGATGCATATCTTTTTCTCTAGGAATATTTTCGAATGGAAAAAAACTAAATGTTCTAGTATTAGGACCTTGATGTCGTGATAGCTTACCTCTTTGTGTTGAATGTACAGAGAAAATATATTAAAAAAAAAATGTTTTTTTTACCTTGTCAATTTATTACATTTGTTGTTGTATTACTGACGAAATGACACTATTCTACTCAGATGAACGCTATAATCAAATTACACACGTTGTAGACACTAAAATTGACTATGAAAAAACTAAATTAAATTATTAAAAAAGATAAAAATTTGTCTCTGGTCAGTTTTAATATCTATTCGCGTAATTTCGCTAAACGATGCTTTAACAGAACACGAGAAACAGCACGGTGGCACATAGTGAATATATTGTATTTTTCTTTTCGTTTTTAGCCTACATTTTATTGGAATTAGGTCTTGTAGTTACATGATTAACATTAAAATACATGTCAACACAACAAATTCTTTCATTTCAAACACTACCACTGCAGCAAACATGGCAACACAAGTTTACAAACCGACTAAGGACATTTGTCCTGAACGCGATCAGTATACCTAAACCGCGTTCAAGAGCAGTCAGTGTTGTATTTGCTATAGAACATTGGCACTGACAGTGTTCTTGAACGCTGTTGCAAAATTGTTTCTTCTGATTTTTTCTTAAATATTTGTTTGTAAAACTTGTGTTGACGACTGTACATCCTACTTACCTACCTACATGTCTGTCAAAAACTATTATGTCATTTATTTTAGCTTTTTAGTTTCTTAAAAAACAAGACGTTTATTTATGATTTCTACTATTAAACGAGCTATTTCTCTATGAACTCTTGTCAATTAAATCTAAAAAATATTTTTTGACGTAAAATTCCACTGTCTATTTTCTTCCAAAAATTGGGGAGTTTTTCTACCTTATCAATCACATTAAAGATGACATTATTATTTATTAGCATTTGCTGTCAAAAACATGAAATTGCTCAATTTCACTTTTACGAAATGCAACTACGGTGAAAATGCTAACTTTCGCATAATTTTGACACAGTCTTCAATTCTACATACTTAGCTTACGTGACACGCAGAATGTTATATTCTAATGCTGCATCAGTTTTTAGTTATCTATGGAATATGGAAAGCGTATACCTACCATCAACACTCAATTAATTTATTGTAGAAAAAACACAATGTTCCTTGAAGTACTACATAGCACTTTTTCCTACTAAAACTAAAACTTACATTTGAAGACCCTGACACGCTGTTGATACGGTCTAATACTCCGTGTCATGTTTCTTACCGTGTCTGAACGTACGTATACGTCCCTACCACGGTCTTGGTATGATACAGTGTAGTGGGCAGACTCCTTTACCCAATACCAAGTGACACCTGTATAAAAGTGCGCCAGTTCGAAGCTGAAAATTTAAAAATCGAACGGCGCGCTTTTACATAGACATTCATTTAGGTGAACTCAAACTTTAAGCATTTATTTCTAATAGACCATTACAGGCCCTTTTGAATGTCAAATACAAAAAGATCAAGCTACAGTCCCAGTCACAAGGGTGTGTAACTACTGTACCGTCAAACGGGGTGAATAGGAACGCAGGGGTGAATAGAGACAAAACTTTGAAAGGGATTTTAATGTTGAATTGATATGATATGTTACCAAAAAGAACTCTATTTTATTTTCTTAGTTATACTTAATTATTAGATACCTTGTTTTCAAGTTTTGTCTCTATTCACCCCTGCGTTCCTATTCACCCCGTTTTACCCGGTAGTTGCACATTCCAAAGCGTAGATCTCTATGGAGAAGAATGAGTAGGAAACTCCATGAACACTCATGTACATCAAAATTTTGTAACAAAATCTTGGTTACGTCATTTATGTTCAGATTATACATATAATTATTTGATGCTTAATGCGAATAAAAAAGGGGCATTAATAACTCTGGTGTCTTGTAAATAGGATATACACGTTGGTCACAAATTCTATAGAGATTCTGAAAGATAGGATTATTAAATATCTAACTGATGCAGTACACTAGTAACACATTCTTCAAATGTCACAGAAATGCATTTCAAAATTTTGCACAACACAAAAATTAATATAATTAAAAGAAATTATTAATTAATGTATAAAATATTTTAAAGTATGGCGAGAAAACTATGTTGATATGTAAATAGTAAATATCTTATTTTAATCTCAAAACAAAAACATTAGTTTTTATTGTACATTTATAGAATTATCAAAGATTAATTATTATTATTATAGAGAGCTGCACTCGAGACGCAAGAAGTTGTAAAATTGTATAGAAAACAATAAATAATGATTTTGATTAAAATATTGTTGTTTATTATTTAAAAATCGGGTATGACTAGGAGAGAGAGACCAAAGAGACGATGGATGGACTCATGGGCGCCGCCGGTAGGATTATTTCCAGGGGGATCTCATCTTCAGTTCCATCAAAACTGCTCGAAATTGTTTGCACTCCACCTCGGATATGTTAGGATTTTCGTTTGTCAGTTCGTACAAGGAGCAACTTTGACGATTTATACAGAAAAGCCTATCTATTGAAAAAAAAATAGGAATCAGGAGTGAGCGTAGCGAGTTTGTTAATTTTAGCATCAAACTTGATAGATTTTCTATTGTCCTTTAATATAGAAATAGGGCAAATTCTGCCTATTTATAAAGAAAACCTTATGAACGCAAAATACAAGTTATCTGAGCGAGCGAAGCGAGCTCGAATAATTTAGGATATTCTCAAATAAATTAGATGATTTTGATTCATACAAACAGAAACTAGAATAGGAGTACGAGCGAGCACGAAAATTTTTGTTTTCAGTCTCGGATAGATTGGTTTCTCTATAGTTGCCAAAGATTTCGCCCCCTCCCCCTGCTGCGGCCCTGACGATGGAAGATACGAGGCGTAAGCGGCGATTGACGATTTTTGCCGTCTTAATTCCAAATATCATCATAGAGGTAGCGTATTTTAGCAAAAAGTTCTTAAATTATAGCCTTGCCAGCCTTCTTGCTATTCGTCCAGTAGTTCCTGAGATTAACCCGTACAAACAGCACGGCGGGGGACTTCGAAGTTGCAGAAAGGCTCCCACCGCGACACCTGCTGCCATGGTCCACATGGAAGATCCTAAACCGATTGCGAAGCCAGGTGGGCCCGCTGCAGATACAACCTGTTCCGGGGGTATTCCGATGAAGCCATGTGTGACTGCGGTGCCTCAACGCTCACCTCCTGTCCTGCACTATGTGTGGTTCCACGTGCACTTTGAGGGGCCTGTCCGAGGCCATTACCCACACCTTCGGGGCGGCAGAGTAAAAGCAAAAATTAAAAAACATCGACAAGAAGAAGTGATCGAAACTTGCCAAACTTGTAAACATTTTGAAACTTGCCGCTCATACTCAACATATTGTAGCGCCAACGGACAAAAAATCAACTAATGCAAATATCTTGTCACAAGTGCTGCCATATAACAATGCCCAATTATGGCCCACCTCGGACACATTTTGTAAGAAAATCAAAAAATATAAGTTTTTTAAGTAGGAATTATTCGTTTAAGTTCTGTCTCTAAATATGACGCCGTGATCATAACAAATAAATAAGTAATTTAACATTTTATCAAAGCGAGTTTCACTTCCAGGCGAAGTTTAGAGTTGCCATTATAATTTTGTTCAATTTAATTTCATATAATAAATAGAATCGATTACGGATTAATGCAATCGATTAATAATTTTAATCGATTGGATTAATCCATATTAATTAATATGGGTTAATTAATTAATTAAAAATGAACCTGTGTGCATAGTGCCGTGCAATCGAAGGACAAGACTGTTATCCAGCCGTGGAGTAAAAGAGGTTGATGATGATGATGAACAGTGTAGGTACACTTCAGTCCTATTTCTTGTACACTTTACACTTTCATCTTATTTAGCTTTGACTTTGCTGAGAAACAATATAGCATAAACTAAAATATAAGATTAGTATAAAATAAAATAAAAAATACTTAAAAACTAAAACCCGTCAGCGAAAAAAAAAAGCTACTTATCGGTTAGGTACTATTTAAATTAAAACTTAAGTATTATAAGGTCTTGACTTTGGGAAGCGCTTATAATATAGCTCAATACGTTAGTCGGATTCCTGATTTTTAAACTGATTTTAAATATTTCTATGATAGCGAAAAGTTTTTCTGATGTCACGGCCATTTTAGTTTCTTTGAACGAAACCTATTCGATTTTAAGACAACTATTATGATCATAAACACCTCAGAACAGAGATCCTATAGTCTACACTATACATAAACATAGAATGATAAAATCACTGTGTCCTTAACGGCTTTGCCGTATTTAGGTAAAAATTAAATTAATCGAAACCAACAATCGTTGCAAATAATCGATTTTATTTCTAAATATGGCAACATTGTCCTTTGACAGATGCCATGGATTTGACAGTAAACTGTAATCCCCCTCCTCGTTAGCGCGTTCGTTAATACTTGCTATCGTAGTTTTCTTTTGCCGTGGTTTGTGCTCTTTTGCGACCGTTTTTACGACAATGGACTCCGATCAACCTCACCCGAATGACGACCCTAGCACGTACTTGAACCCTGGCTCCTCTTTGAATGACAACTCTGATAAGAATGTGGAAATTGTTGGCCCTACATCTAATGCCCTCGCAGGTATTTGGACTCTCGCCCCGCTTTTACAATCCGCTCCGGCGCGCATATGGACCCGAGCAGCTCTGCTGTCTCGAGCGAGTCGTCGCAGGACTCACAGGGGTTAACTGGCAAGCAAAGTTCGCTGTGCGAATTGTAGAGTGGATATGAGGCGATTGAGATCTCATCAATTAGAAATTGTCGAAGTACGATAAATTGTACATTAAACATTATGTACTTACCATTCAAAAGTGATTGCAAGTGTATATAATACGTCTGTGCTTAAGAAAAAATAAATGTTATAAAAATAATTAAGATTGTTTTATTTCCAAATGGCGACTTATTTTCTTAACTGATAAGTACTAGAAGGTGATCATAATAACTTAAACTATAATTCCATAAACTATTTATCAGTGTTTACTGAATTTCAACTAAGAAGAGGAGAGAATTTTGCCAGTGCGTGCCCGTTCGCACTGGCAAAATTCTCTCTTCTTCTTTGTGAATATGAATAACTCTGTAGAAAAGCGTTGATGAGACAAAGCGAGTAGCCTAATGCAATGACTTTCGCCTGACCTTATAATATTGATCAAAGTCAAGCCAACAGATGAAAGTGACTATTGTCATATTTTATTCATTGGGAATATTGTCATACAATAATTTTCATCCTGAATATTTTCGATTTTGACACACGAATGCTACCTGACAAGCGGGCGTATGACACAGATGTCACTAGACAGAACGAATTGTTACTAAGTAACAAGTTTTGGATTACGATTTTCTTCGTCATGACCCGTCTATATCTCGGAAATATTTAAATGTTTTTGTGTCATATGAATGCGACCTGACAAGGTGACGTATCGCATTCGCACTGGACTGATCGACTTGTTACTAATTTGTAACACGTTTTGGAATTGTCAGTTTCTTGGTCTTGTCCCGTCTATAGCTAGTTATATTTGAATGTCTTTGAGGTCAGTCGATGATTTTGTTAGGATCTTTCTTTTTCGTGTGGTTTCAGAGTGTCAGAGTGTTTTTTTGACTTGTTAGGATGAGCCTCAAACTCTCAATCAGTTGAAATGGATAGAACTAAATTATTATAAACTGATGCCAGAATGATCCTTTTTAAAATAAAAGGTTTTTTTTTACTTAACAAATAGTTTTATTTACAGTAATAGTCGAGTCAAAAGAAGTAGTAGAGAACAAACATACCGGAAACATTTGCAAAACGCCTCCTATCGGCGAGAAATAGAACCAAAATTATTAAAAACGTAATGGTGGCTGCTTGCAGTTCATCCATTGCTGACAACATTATTTATGAAACCGTGTGAAAACCTTCAAAAACTAATATTATACCCGAAGATTATTGGAAAAATTGGCCAGGTAAGTGGAATTTAGTGCATTTAAACGTGATTTTTGGGCATAATTTTGAATCTTTGATAACTGGAGTAGCAAAATGGCTGCCATTTTATCAGAAATACCGAACGAGACGTTTTTTCTGCGAATAAACTTGAATGTTTTTCGTGTATGGTGGTAGTAATTTTGAAATTATCGGTGACTGATAACGATGTAAACATTGATAAAAGTTTTTGATATCAGACCAATTTGCATTTTTAGGTCAATTGAATTACATAAGAGGGACTAAGCACTAGGTGTTCTATTTATCAAAAAGATCGAACGATATGATTTTCTTTTAGTTTACAAGATAAAGTTGTTTTTATTTTGTAAAACATGAGTGAATATTTACAAAACATGTCTTTTAAATAATTGAGACGATATCTACATGTTTTGCCATAAAATGTATGTCGTACATAAATGTTTAGCTAAAAAGTTATGGAATTTTTTAAACTGGGCCTATAAATCCATTCCAGAAATTTAAAAGTATGCCTACAAATACCTATGTGTTTTTCGATCATTATTCATGTTATTTCAGCTAGCAAATTCAATCATAAGATAAAACTAACCAATCCTACTTGGAGAACTCAGGTTTATCAATTAAAAGTTCAAAGGAGCAAAACAATAACACATACTTTCTGCAGTTATCAATCATGTCATATATAAAGTAGTGTTATTAATAAAACAAAACATCACACCTGTTTTACCCGAAGGGTTAGGCAGGGGAGTAACTGTAGAATACCCATATTTCGCTAGTTGTAATGGGCTTGCACATTGCCGTCAACCAGGCACCAATCCAGATTCAAGGATGCTACTGAATAATTATAAATGATGTGTGTGTGTGTGTATAAATGTCATACAGAATAAAGAAAAACGCTTATATTCTGCTGAGACATAAAGGTGCTGTCAACGTTATGTTGTTAGCTAGATCTAGCGGTTTAGGGTATGCGCTGTTGAATTTAAGATCTTCTTTATCGTGTGGTTAGTGCCTAACCTGGTTTCTAGAGTTTTTATGCTGCCCACAGGGCCTCTGACTTGGCTTTACATGCCATCAAGAAATATCTCTCAGGCACGCTGGTTTCCTCATGATGTTTTCCGTCACCGAAGCAAGTGATAATTATACAATACGCATACGCACATGAGTCCGAAAAGTCAGATGTGCATGCCTTGGGTTCGAACTTAAGACCTATGACTTGGCAGTCCAACAGTCACACCACTAGGCTATCACTGCTATCTAATATAAGATTTTTAAGTAGATAACCAATTGCATAAGCCAGTAATCATATGCAATATATAATATTATCTTCATATAGTACTTGGTGGGAAATTGTATTAAGCATTTCAATAATTTTTGTAATGTTCATTGAACAAATATATTAGAAATCATTACACCAACAAGTACTCAGTTGGTTAAGTTTTTGATGTATGAACCTGTATTTCTTAAATTGGTATGAATAGGATGCCAGATTGTGTGACAAAATGAAAGATTTCTTTTCAAAATCCATCATATTGTCGATTCTTCCATCAAAGAAACCCGGTTCTACAGTGGTCATGCTACGCGCACTGTTCTTATATCATCATGGAGATAGCTACTTTCTATGAAATTAATAAAATAGAATTAGTATGAAATAGTGGGATCTTGAGGTGGCAAAACACCTTATTTAGATCACATTTATTTTAGACACCTTACATTCATCATCTGCCTAGCCTTTTCCCAACTATAGTGGGGTCGGCTTCCAGTCTTACCGGATGCAGCTGAATACCAGTATTTTACATAGAGCAACTGCCTATCTGACCTCCACAACCCAGTTAGTACTAGGTAATACGATACCCCTTGGTAAGACTGGTTGTCAGACTTTTTGGGCCACTGACTACTTAATGACTGTCAAAGATCTACAAATGACAGCCGGGACCAAACGGCTTAGCGTGCTTTCCGAGGCACGGAGGAAACTCGGTATGTAATGGGTGGCCACCCATCCACAGACCAACATAGGCAAGCACGGCTTAATCTAAAGATCGACCCGAGCGGCTGTTATTATTTAGCCTTACACCTTACATTAAAGTATTTTAATGTGGAATTCTGTTATATTTCCAGCATGAACCAGTGTTGTTTTATCTGTAACAACAGGGCTGGCCTCTCACTCAGAAACGCATCAAGCCTATTTGGAGAACAAGTAAGTACTTACTTACAACTTATATTAAAAAAAACTTAGTGAATAAAATAATTTGTGAACATTATGATAACGAATAATCAGTATGTCCGCATTTCAGGTAGACTAAGTCCCGCTTGTACTTTATCTTCTCGGTGATATATTTGCTAATTTGTGGTTAAGCGGGCCCTAAACCAAGCATGATCAGTTAAAAAGATTTTTTTTTACTGATGGTTTAGTACTTCCATTTTGCCATCTAAGGGGCCTAATGTCATAGTGGGTGACCCTATTGCCCTGAATTCAGGGACAGTCTTAGAGCTGCTTTTTTGCTGTCAAACATCATCTATACTTCTCGCAGCGATGACTCACATTTTGTCCGTTACGTAGCGACTCTAGACCTGGACAGCTCTGTCATTTGCCTCAGTCAATTCCTGGATGGTGCAATTAGTTGTACATGACGGGCAGGAGAGAAAATGTGGCATATCCTGTGCTGGGAATCCACATTTGCATTGTGTCTGAGATGGGTTGATTATACCCCATCTAGCCAAATTAGATGGTTTTGGTCAATTAGATCTATTGGAAAAACCCAATTGCACTTTGCCCAATTTGTCAATCAAATTCCAAAGACCTCATGCAAAAAAGCACAAAAAAATGGATCTAGTTAATAGCTGATTTATTTTTTATGTTTTCAGAATACATTACAATCAGGCAAGAAAGTATCGGAGGTGGTGAGTGAAATTGTGGGCAAACCGGTGGTAGAAAATAAAGTACATACCAGTATATTATGTAAGAAATGCTTCAAAACGTGCTCTGAGTATGATAGCATTCAAGTTAGGTGAGTTTATACTGCATTGTAATCAATAAGTCCTTCATTTTGTCATACAGAAATGTGTATGAAATGTGGTATGACTACCTGATCTCATCTCTGTCCTTAGGACAAGATTGAGGTCAAGAGTAAGCCCATTTAAAATAAAATAAAAGACATCCCATGTAATAGGATGGCGAGCCTATTGCCATTAACCGGGCACAAATCCAAACTCCGTGGCAGCTACTGAGAAATTCCTGATAGAAAAACCCAATAACATTTTAACCAACCTGGCAATCGAACCCAGGACCTCATGCACAGCAGTCACGCTTGCGACCACTAGACCAAAGAGGCAGTCCAAACTAATATAAGTATTAAGTAACACATCATCATTCACAGCCTGAATTCAGCTCGGTATGGCCTCTCTTTTTTGTGCCAATCTCCGTGTTCCTGTGCCAATCCTTTGATATTAGATGATAAATAACACTGACACTGCAATATTTTTAGCTTTAAGTTATCTTGCTGCACCCTAACAGGGTCATGTACTCACTAGTTTTAAGCCTAGCGTGTTAAAATTGGTTGTGTAGATTGTGCATTAAATAAATAAATGTCCAAGATCTTGTGCCAAGCTCCACGTCCCAGCCAGCCTCATCCAAGTTTTACCTGATGGCAACTATGTCGTCTGCCCGCACATGTCTTTTCCCAGTTCTTGGACACAGTAGGACGGCAGTTACACATAAATTTAATTTGATAAATAATATATTCATTTTATGTCTATTTTCAGATCAAAAACAATAAAAACTGAATTACTAGAACAATTTAAACAATCATTACCTAATCATAATTTAGACTATGATAACTATGAGAAGAAGCTTTGTTCACTGCCAAAACCCAAACCAATACTGGGGAAGAAGCTGGTGTTGCCAGCATCAAAATTACAACCAATACCACCGGATTTATTGCTCAAAGTGGGGAAGTTAGCATCATTTTCCAAATCTAATGTGATTTTCCCACAAATCAAGGTAATAATTTGTTTATATGGAAGCATTGTTTTAGGAAAACTGCTGAGGGAAATTTTAGTCCCATGTTATTTCTATAGTCATATTATTATAACTGCTCAATGTCCGTGCCTGGGTATTTTAATAAAATGTTCAGTGCCAGCCTAGCGGGCCTCTATAAACTGGGCTGAAGATAGACTAAAATGCTTCACAAGATTATATAAGCCTAGGCAGCCGCTCGGGACGATCTTTAGGAAAGCCGTGCTTGCCTAGGTTGGTCTGTGGATGGGTGACCACCCATTACATACCGAGTTTCCTCCGTGCCTCAGAAAGCACGTTAAGCCGTTGGTCCCGCGTGTCAGTTGTAGATCTTTGACAGTCGTTAGGTAGTTAGTGGCCCAAAAATTCTGACAACCAGTCTTACCAAGGGGTATCGTATTACCCAGTACTAACTGGGTTGTGGAGGTCAGATAAGCAGTCGCTCCATGTAATATACTGGTATTCAGCTGCATCCGGTTAGGAAGCTGACCCCCATATACTTGGGAAAAGGCTAGGCAGATGATGATCCTCAATTTTCATGAATGGTCAAGAGTTAAATACTGAATAATAAGAATCAAATCCCCCTTCAATACACCGTGACTTATTAATCGTCTTACAACGGCAGCCCACTTCATGTATCCAATGACTACTAAATATTCGTAAAAAAAAAAAGGTATTAAAAAAAAACATTCAGTATTAATATGACGCATGACGTCGTTAAAACATCCTGTTGCGAGCGCTGATCTACTAGCCCTGGGAAGGTATGTTCTCCCGTTTGACGCATAAACATAATTAACAGGATGTTTTATAATTTTATTCTAATACTTATAATTATTTATTTTAAATTATGGTAGGTGAAAAAAAACCACGCCTAGAGCTATTTTATGTCCGGTGCATTGAGTGGACTACCTTTTTTCGGATTCATGTGCGTATAGTATAATTATCACTTGCTTTTCGGTGAAGGAAAACATCGTGAGGAAACCAGCATGCCTGAGAGATATTTCTTGACGGCATGTAAAGCCAAGTCAGAGGCCCATGGGCGGCCTAAAAACTCTGACACCAGGTTACGAACTAGCCACACGATAAAGAAAGAAAGAAGAAGTGGACTACCTTTGTAAGACGACTAAAAAGTCACGTTGAATATTGCCAGTCAACTTTAAATGTACTAATTAATATATTTCACTGTTTCAGCCGCCCACAGCCTCAACATTAAACTTAAAAGTAACCGTCGGCTCATCAGTCCTAACACAAACAATAAAAACTTCAACCAGTAAACCAATAGAAAAACCCATATTAGACTCAAATTCGATCCTCACGTCATTGACAAATGCTTTAAAAGATGACCTAGATAGTTTGGTGACGACACAAAGTAATATGAACTCTATGAGTCCGAAGAATTCAATTTTGAGTTTCAATGTAAACTCTTTGCCTAAAGATTTTCTTTCTGGGGCTATTTTGAGGAAATTGGATGAAAATAATGATGAGTACGAAAAGGGGGATGAGGTGAATGAAGATCATCCCATGGAGATTGATGAAGGTATGTAGATATCTATCTAAACAACGTATAATTAAAATTAAATTAAAAAACTCCCAACGGAAAAATAAAAGATGAAAGATAAATATCCACTTTCATCCCCCATATCTAGTAAATGGCTGCATCGATTTTGATAAAACGTATCTAAGAACCATCGCCAAGAAACATGCTTTTAAATAAAAAAAACTGCATCTAAATCGGTTCACTCGTTTTAGAGCTACGTTGCCAGAGACAGACACACACACACACATTGCGTTCGAACTTATAACACCCCTCTTTTTGCGTCGGGGTTAATAAACAGACCCTTCACTCAAGCATTCTGTACGTAACTCCACGCAAAAAATATTTATTTATTTATTTGGTACACCAACAGTACAAATAAAACAATAAAAATAACATAAAAGTGCTGGTATGTATGCCTATTATAGGTATACGCAGCATTCACCATAGGACAACAACATAATGTTCTCAGATCGTAATAATAAGGGCCTGATTCAGAAGGCAGTACTCCTCGATACGGCTCGCATTGTGAGGAGGTTCCTGTCTCTGGAGCCCTAACCACCGGTAGCTTGGACCCTGCTCCCGACACCGGCGGACTACTATTTTTTTATATAGGAATATTTAAAAATGTAAATGATATGTATAGTAAATAAATAAAGGAAGTAATACTTCGTCAAACAAACGTCTTCATATCAAATTCATTAAATTTTCTTAAATTTAAATAGTTAAAAATAGTACCGGAAGATTTTAACCATACCACCGTTTAATATTAGCAGTTTTATTATAAAAATAAAAAAAGAAATACCAAAATATTGCTGTGAAACGACTTTTTTTGGCGTGAAAACTTACGGTTTACGGTAGGACTCAATGTAACGCACCCCAAAACATTGTGCTGATGGATGCATTGAATAGTAGAGAGGTCATGGGGGTATTTAAAGTAAAGCTTTAATATTAAAAACTTGTATTTTCAAAAAAAAAATGTGTGAAAAAGTTAGAACTTTGACCTTCAATATCTCCGCAACTAGAAGGTTCCCAGGTATGGTCTGGAACAAAAAAAAATCGCAATGACGGGAAGAACAAGCGTCTTTCAGCTGCCTTAAGGGTCTTTTTACACCTTTAAAAGTGTCATTCAAAAATGTTAATGTTGTATTGTGTATTTTCAGATTGTTTATCTGTGGTTCCTGTGTCGTCGGCCGATGGGAACATGGTGCTACAAGTGGAAGGACTACAGGTAACCTAGACATCAATTACTTTTGTATTATTTTTTAATAAAACAGGTGGAGCTCGTGGCTTAATAATAATAGCCGCTCGTGTCGATCTTTAGGTTAAGCCGTGCTTGCCTAGGTTGGTCTGTGAATGGGTGACCACCCATTACATACCGAGTTTCCTCCGTGCCTCGGAAAGCACGTTAAGCCGTTAGTCCCGGGTGTCATTCGTAGATCTTTGACAGTCGTTAGGTAGTCAGTGGCCCAGAAAGTCTGACAATCTGTTTTACCAAGGGGTATCGTATTGCCCAGTACTAACTGGGTTGTGGAGGTCAGATAGGCAGTCTCTCCATGTAAAATACTGGTATGCAGTTGCATCCGGTTACTGGTTAGACTATAAGCCGACCCCAAAATAGTTGGGAAAAGGCTAGGTAAATGATGATTTCTTAATAAAACAACCACGGTGTCTATTTTCGCGCTCGTGCGGTTGAATCAAATCAAATCAAATCATTAATTTTGCATGAATATGGGTATACATAAAGATGAAACACAACAATATTGATGACGATACGTTCGCCCCGATTTACATGGCACTTAAATATTGGCGAAATGTGGGAGTACCTCTGTCAAGCCCTCCAAGGGTGACAGGTGTGTATAGGTCCCGTCACGTAAAAAGAACGCTGACCGCTCAAACAAACTTTCTCATTTTTTTTTATTCTGGCCTTATCCAAAGTACTAAGTAGCTAGTAAAGTACCTAAAGTACGATTCTACAATGAAACAATTATACTTTATATTATAAAACAATAGCTTAGTACTTTAGGACGCGACTATATAACATGCGCAAACACAACCCAGTTAGTACTGGGTAATACGATACCCCTTGGTAAGACTGGTTGTTAGACTTTTTGGGCCACTGACTACCTAACGATTGTCAAAGATCTACAAATGACACCCGGGACCAACGGCTTAACGTGCCTTCCGAGGCACGGAGGAAACTCGGTATGTAATGGGTGATCACCCATCCACAGACCAACCATGATGTGCACTCGACTTGTGTAAACTTGTTTTTTTTCGTGTTCTCATCTTCTATCAGTCAACCCTGACTATGATCAGATGTGTCCAAAGAGGCGTAATATTAAAAAAAAACCTATTCTTTTCCAGTCAAAATCCGACCCTACACCGGAAGTAAGCGAGTACCTAAACCTGCCTTCACTGGATGGTGCTGATGAAGTTACTGACGCACAGAAGTATATCCTCGGCAAGCTGGAGATACTCAACGAGGGTGATGACGACGATGATGACGATGATGATGAAGGACGTAAGTTGCAGTTCCTAAAGGGGGTGTAAGGGTGTGTGGGTGTATGGGTGGGGTGGGTGTAATCGCGGGTCTGTGGACGGTCGCGGGCCTGTGGACGGTGAGTAATGGGTTAGCTCACCGTCCGTCCGTCTTATGACGACAGGCCGTGTCGACCGCGCGTTCGTGTTCCACGCGCGCCTCAAAGAGATGTCAGCAACAGGAAGGGGCCCGCAAGGGCCGATGCCTGCCGGGGCTGCGGGACTGTTCGAAAGAGATACCGCGGCCCTGGAACACAAAGGGCAAAGAAGGCACATGGATGGGTTTTTGTCAGTAAAAGTCTGACACTCCCTCCCACTTCAGCCAGAGCGGGAGGAGTTATTTGATGATTTCCCATCCGTAAAAAAAAGAAAGGGTGTAAAAAGACCCTTAACGAAGCTGAAGCACTTGTTCTCCCTGTCATTGCGATCATTTTTGTTTTCTGAACCATACCTGGGAACCTTCTAGTTACGGAGACATTGGAGGTCAAAGTTCCATTTTTCCAAGTTTTTTTTAAGTACCACTTTTAAAGGTTGTAACTTTACTTTAATTACATCCATGACCCGTTTACTATTCAAAGCATCCGACAGCACTAAGTT
The DNA here is from genome assembly GCA_905220335.1 of Noctua pronuba. Classification (NCBI taxonomy): domain Eukaryota; kingdom Metazoa; phylum Arthropoda; class Insecta; order Lepidoptera; family Noctuidae; genus Noctua; species Noctua pronuba. The sequence goes on from LR999918.1 coordinate 10,509,097, forward strand.
TTGAGTGCGTTGCATTGAGTTTTACCGTAAAACGTGATTTTTCACCCAAAAAAAAAGTCGTTTCCCAGCAATAATTTTTGCGTAGTTACTTAGTTTGATGTACAGAATGCTTGGTTGACGGCTTCGTGAAGGGTCTGTTTACACCTTGGATATCCGCTTAGTCGAAATCTTAAATTTATTTAGTCACTACCAGAGGTTTTACTTAGAGCTGGTTCCACCGTTCTTCTCTCCAGCAGATTTTTTATGTTCAAATATCGCTAATTCTCAACCTGACGGCACGGTGGGCTCCGTGGCTGGGCGAATAGCGCCCCCCACACGTAAAGTTCGGACCGCGGGAAACAGCACGCGCCGTTCCATCCCTCGCTCCGAACTGTACGTGTAGATGTGCGGGTCTAACAATCCGATCTGGCACATCGACGCGAACGCATGTCTTGCAGTTTTATGCGCGCATCACGTATAAACGTAAATTACAAAAATGGCGGTTTGGAGCGTCGAAGCTATCACAGAGTTCATTCGTTTGTTCCGTGAACATCCACACGGATTTTCACGGAACAAACGAATGAACTCTGGAAGATAAAAAGTAAGGAGTATAGTAACAGGAATATGAGAAATAAACCATATGACGAGCTCGTTGATTTTTGCAAGTCAGTAGGTTTTGTTTCAGCTGATCGCGATTTCGTCAGCAAAAAAAAATACAGAACGCTAACGCGATGACCAAGCGATCGTCCATTTTTCTTACTACTGCGAGAAAACTTTTAAAAGTTATAACGTTCTACGCGCCAGTCCAAACTGCAGTCCAAACTCTTGAAAATCAATTTACACGCACAGTTCGGAACGTTTGTCTAGGTTATGTAAGTTTCGTCGGCAATCCAAACTGTGAATGCATTTTTAATCGTAATTAGCACAACAGTTTGATACGCAGTCCAAACTGTACGTGTGGGGGGCGCTATTAGCGCCCCCCACACGTACAGTTCGGACCGCGCATTTTGGACTCCGTTCCAAACCGCAGTTAGATCTGTACAGTTTGGACAGTTTGATACGCAGTCCAAACTGTACGTGTGGGGGGCGCTATTAGCGCCCCCCACACGTACAGTTCGGACCGCGCATTTTGGACTGCGTTCCAAACCGCAGTTAGATCTGTACAGTTTGGACTGCGTATCAAACTGTTGTGCTAATTACGATTAAAAATGCATTCACAGTTTGGATTGCCGACGAAACTTACATAATCTAGACAAACGTTCCGAACTGTGCGTGTAAATTGATTTTCAAGAGTTTGGACTGCAGTTTGGACTGGCGCGTAGAACGTTATAACTTTTAAAAGTTTTCTCGCAGTAGTAAGAAAAATGGACGATCGTTTGGTCATCGCGTTAGCGTTCTGTATTTTTTTGCTGACGAAATCGCGATCAGCTGAAACAAAACCTACTGACTTGCAAAAATCAACGAGCTCGTCATATGCTTTATTTCTCATATTCCTGTTAATATACTCCTTACTTTTTATCTTCCAGAGTTCATTCGTTTGTTCCGTGAAAATCCGTGTGGATGTTCACGGAACAAACGAATGAACTCTGTGATAGCTTCGACGCTCCAAACCGCCATTTTTGTAATTTACGTTTACACGTGATGCGCGCATAAAACTGCAAGACATGCGTTCGCGTCGATGTGCCAGATCGGATTGTTAGACCCGCACATCTACACGTACAGTTCGGAGCGAGGGATGGAACGGCGCGTGCTGTTTCCCGCGGTCCAAACTTTACGTGTGCAGGGCGCTATTGACTGCTGTGCTGCGTGTCGTGGGTTAGATTCCCGGACGGAATGATTATTTGTATGGCCTATAGGTAGTTGTTCTGAGTCTGGCTGTTTGTGTATTTGAGATTAAATGTTTGTAAATGCACTGTGATGGCCCAGAGGTTAAGGCCTCGCCTCTCATGCATGAGGTTGTGGGTTCAAATCCGGGCAAGTACCAATGTGACTTTTTCAATTCATATGTACTTTCTAAGTTTATCTTGGACATCACAGACATCGGTGAAAGTGGGAAAACATCGTGAGGAAACCTGGACTTATAATTAATATAAGTCTGAAATCGCCAACCCGTCTTGAGCAAGCGTGGTGATCAATGCTCGTGCCTTCTCTGTATGAGAAGAGGCCTTTGCCCAGCAGTGGGACAGTAACAGGCTGGTATTATTTTATTTATAAATGCACCCTCAATTCGGGAAATTCCTAATTTGGAACAACGTTTCTTTAAAAAGATTTAAAAAAAGGTGAAATGTAAATGTATGCCTTAATTTTGATTTAGGTAATGTACTAAGGTGACTTATGTAAGGAAGGTCATCATTATGAAGGCATTTTGAAAATTAATCAGTTTTATTCGGCAGTGGAAATATTTAGCACTAGCAACTCACCCGCGACTTCGTCTGCAAAAATTGTGATAGCTCGGCTAATATGCATGATATAAATATAATTCATAGCTTATAGCACCCACGAATAAGGTAGCTTACTGCCAGTGAAAGAATTTTTAGAATTGGATCATTAGTTCCAGAGATTACTCCTTACATACAAACTTACAAATAAATTTTACCTCTTTATAATCTTCTTATGCAACTCTGTCAAGAAAGTACAGGGAAAAGATCAATAATACACAAAATGTTAGTTATTCATCCGAAGTTATTTTATAGCCTTCAAAGTATGCTCCTTCAGATACGATACACTTACGCCAACGAATAATCCAATCATCAAAACATTTTTTTAACGCTTTTTCCGGAACTGAGTTCAGTTCTCGCCGCGAATTCTCCTTTATGTCTTCTACCGAATGAAAACGGGTGCCACGAAGTGGTAATTTGAGTTTAGGAAAAAGAAAGAAGTATCTGGTGAATAAGGTGGTTGCTCGATGGTATTTGTTGAGTTTCTGGTCAAAAATTTGTTCACTATTTAGCATTATCGTGGTGAAAAATCTAAGAATTTTCTTTCCACAAATCTGGATTTTTTCTTCGAATTTGCCGATAATAACACAGCAGCCGTGTGTAATACCGCGTGACTACCTACCCACTGTTGCACGGTACGATAGTAATGACACAGAACGGCATCACGCAGCTAACAGCTGATAGGTCACAGGCGCGCGCGCGCGAATTTCAAACGGCTGTTGTGTTATTGTGATAAAAGTAAATGACTATAAAAAAAAATTCTATGGAAAAGTTGTTTGTTATCATGAGTACAATCACGTGTATAAGTATCGGTCACTAATTACCAGTCACCCTATATAGGCTAATTTATTTGTTTTTTTAATGATTACAGACACAATAGTCGTAGACAGTGAAAACGGCTCCATACTCCGCATGGTAACTGGACAGAAGTTTATCTACGAGGGCGGAGAGATATCACTGGTGATGCCCGATGATGATGACCAGCAAGACGGTGATGGTGATCAACAGGATAACGGTGATAGCCAAGGTACATACAGGAATTTCTCAGTAGAAGCCGAGTCTGTATTTGTGTCCGATTGATGGCAATAGGCTCATCCCTATGACATGGAACTTTAACTGGTGAAATGTGGGCGAACTGTAAGGTACACCTCTGCCTATGTCTTTTGGGATTATGGGCGTGATGTTATGTTTATCTTGATTTTATCACGGATTTCGCTAAAAGCTTACTGGAAATCGAATTATCTGTCCAACATTTTACCAACAATGTTGGGGTCGGCTTCCAGTCTAATAGGATGCAGCTGAATACCAGTATTTTACATGAAGCGACTGCCTATCTGACCTCCACAACCTAGTTAGTACTGGGTAATACGATACCCCTTGGTAAGACTGGTTGTCAGACTTTTTGGGCCACTGACTACTTGTAACGACTGACACCGATGGGACCAACGGCTTAACGTATTTTCTGGGGCACGGAGGAAACTCGGTATGTAATGGGTGGTCAGGTCACACATCCACGGACCAACCCAGGCAAGCGCGGCTTGACCTGAAGATCGGCCCGAGCGGCTGTTATTATTTAGCCACGAGCTTCTTACTCCGTATATTAAATTGTAATTTTATTTTAAATACTGGTCACCTTCATCCGGTTAGACTGGAAGCCGACCCCAATATAGTTTGTGTGTATTTATTTAAGTATATATTAATATTAACTTATATGTGTATTTATATATAACATTTTAGGTTAAGTTAGGTAAGGCACATAAACTCATTATTCTCTTCCTTTTCTCACACACTATTGTCTACATTTCTTTTTCATTTCTCGTTTTGCAGGTCTGCTGGCAGAAATTTCTTATGAAATAAGCAGTACCTATGTACTCATATATTATAATGTTATTTTCCTGTGTTGTCTACTGTATGTACATAAATATTAAAATAAATAAATAAAATAAATAGTTGAGAAAAGGCTAGGCAGATGATGTAATCGTAATTTTATTATTTACAGATTCCAATGATGAATCTCAGATCGAGTTACAAGTTTCGGGCGATGAAGAAACCGCGAACGCTATCATAGCAGCCGCTCAAGAACAAGGTATTAAAATAATGTTGTTATTTAACATAGCTTTTAAACTAACCTCAATTTGCTACATGTCATTACTTCTCAGAATTGGATCCTTCACCTTATGACCGCCAGAGCATAAACGCACGCGCGTGCCCTCCAAGCCAAGCCTCAATTTCACCTACCATTTTGTAACATACTTATGTCGTTTGGCGTACAGGGCACACGCTTGCTTGTCACGTATATGTGACTGGCGGTCAAAAGGTTAATAGCGACGCTGTCGAATAATAAATTTATTAATGTAATAATGCAGAATGTTTTTTTTTTCAAAATCAAGTTTCGATTCTTGGCTAGGAATATTGATATTTAAAAAATCCAATGATGCAGTTTTAGTTTTCATCAAAATCAGGCTCGAGACTCCTTTTTAGTGTTTTTCGTTATTTCTTATAGATTCTGATTTGGCTAGCCACGCCCACTTGAAAAATTCACTTTGTATAATGTTAAGGACTCAGTATTTAGCTTTCAAATTTTTTTAAGTGACAGTAGTTTCGGAGATTACACCGTACATTCAAACCTTACTTCTTTAGTATACAGGGTGTAAACAGACCCTTCACGTAGCCGTCAACTAAGCATTCTGTACATCAAACTAAGTAACGCAAAAATTATTGCTGGGAAACGACTTTTTTTTTTGGTGTGAAAAATCACGTTTCACGGTAAAAGTCAATGTTACGCACTCAAAACTTATGTGCTGATGGATGCTTTGAATAGTTAATGGGTCATGGAGTTAATTAAAGTAAAGTTAAAATCTTAAAAAGTGGTTTTAAAACAAAAACTTGTGAAAAAATTGGAACTTTGACCTTCAATATCTCCAGAACCTGTGGTTTCCCAGGTATTGTCTAGAAGAAAAAAATGATCCCAATGATGGGCAGAATATGTGGTTTTCGTTTTCGTTAAGGGTCTTTTTACACCCTTTATGGGGCTGAAGGGACACGCTTCCCACGTATTCAGTGACATTCTGAGCGACCCTACGTAGACATTTCTCATCGGTTATTAAAAAAAACCAGCTGTTTCATACATTTTGACCGTATAGGTATTGCACTTTTGTGCAGCTGATTTAAAAAAAAATAACCTTTGAAAAATTTCGTATGTGAAGGGGCTCAGAATGATGTACTGAATACGTGGTGACCGTTTTCGCGTTGTTGTTCCATCCACCCCGTATTAGTATAGTAGATCATCATCATCTACCTAGCCTTTTCCCAACTATGTTGGAATCGGCTTCCAGTCTAACAGGATGCAGCTGAATACCAGTATTTTACATATAGCGACTGCCTATCTGACCTCCACAACCCAGTTAGTACTTGGTAATACGATACCCCTTGGTAAGACTTGGGTAGTCAGTGGCCAAAAAAGTCTGACAACCATGTCAGACTTTTTGGGCCACTGACTACCTAATGATTATCAAAGATCTACAACTGACACCCGGGACCAACGGCTTAACGTGCTTTCCGAGGCACGGAGGAAACTCGGTATGTAATGGGTGGTCACCCATCCACAGACCAACCTAGGCGAGCACGGCTTAACCTAAAGATCGACCCGAGCGGCTGTTATTATTTAGCCATATAGTAGATATAGCTTGTATTTGTTTTCGTCAGGAGGTGCCTTCATTAAAGTCGAATCAGGCGAGATGTACCGCGTGAAGTCCGTGTCCAGCGCGACCGCGGACAGAACGGACGCGCCGCTACAGATCGTCGCGCAGGACGGGGACATGTTCAAATGTCTGCTGTGCGAGAAGAACGGTAAGTGTCACACGGCCACGGTACGATTCCTAGATTTAAGCTAACTGGTTTATTCTGAAAACCATAAACAAACTTTTTTTTTCTTAGCCTATAAAGGGCGTAAATAGACCCTTAACGAGGCCGAAAGGCACTTGTTCTCCCCGCTATTGCGACCATTTTTTTTGTTCTAGACCATATCTGGGAACCTTCTAGTTATGGAGTTATTGGGGGTCAAAGTTCCAACTTCTTCCAAGTTTCAATCCTTTTCATTAATCTTATATTTCTTCGACAGATGAAAACACACCACTTGAAGATGCAGATACAATGATGCGTCACTTGAAATCGCAGCACGACGCGAGGATATACCTGTGTCGGTTCTGCGGAGCCGTCATGAGGAAACGCACGGAATATGCCACGCATATAGGTACGTGTCGTATTGTTAGAAGATCTAACACAAATTGATGCGAGGATACAGGAATATTTTTTATTCAGTGCGCAAACTTTGACAAATTAAACTTAAATGAGTTTTATTAAACACCTATTTTTTATTTTGATAAGTCTTAGTACAAAAAAATAAAGTTATCGTTAACGAAAGATGTTTATTTTGAAATTGAATGTATGGCTACTCGCCGCGTGGCGAAGCGCTCACAGGCGTAGGTAGGTGTTTACGTGGGTGTGCCCGTGCCCCCACTGTGCCGCGCGGGAGGGGATTTCCCCCCGCTGCAACACCGCCGCGTACGCCGCACGGCGCGCGCGCCTGTTGATATAATTACGAATAGATAGTGTCCATATTTTGCTGATTTAAAGTCGGATAAAAATAAAAAAAAGTTTTGAACTAATGATGGAAATGTGTTCTATTACTGATACTGAACCACCAAAAATTTTTTGCGCATTACTTAAAAAATATTCCTGTATATCTGTGTCGCTGGTGGGGGTGTTACTCCGTCCGGGGAATGTTGGGTTTGTAAATAGCGAGAACTTTGGATTGTACACGTTTATTGGAATGTTTTAATGAGGTACCCGGCGCGACTCCATATTCTTATTCATATTCTTTATTGCACACAAAACAACAAAAAATATACATACAAATTGCAATAACATAGCTTATGTACAATTGCGAGCTTAACCCAGAATTGGGTTTTCTTACAGCAAACCAAATTTCGATTGCGAAAGGAGATTGCCCATGGACAGTACTCTTGATAAATGACTTGTGTCTCAAAACCTTAAACGGCATGGGATATCTAAAATAAAAATATATTTTTTAAATAAGACTTAATGATTATTTATAATGGGATAGTTTTTTGAACAATAATTAGTACTTTTAAGTTTCAGACTATAAAGTACGCCATTTTTTACTATCACCTGTCATTCTAGGGATGTTAATTTATTCTGTTACGGGTAAAGTGCCTACCTACCCACATAAAATAAAATGATAACGATTTTGTATTGATTGTTCAATCTATTATTCTAAAGTAATAACAGAGTTCTAAATCACATGTACTTGCTGGTATTTCTAATACCAGTGGTTGTCAACGGCGGCATAGGCGCCAAGTGGTATTGTTTATTACTAAAGACAGGACTTTTTGTGTTGTGGTCATGGCGAGAGTGACTGTGGTGCGATGTCTCAACTGCTCTTTGACATTAACGCCACTTGTGCGCAGACTCATGTTGTCGGAGATTCCCAATAACATCATGAACATTTTACGAGTCTGGATCTCACCAACGCCGCGCCGGTAGGAATAAACATTGTCTTTTTAACGCGTAGGTAGTATGATTTTTTTACTTAGGAACTGCGCTTTTATGTTTGTGTACCATTAACAAATCTTAGAGGATAAAAGTACAATCCTACGTCTGTGTGTTAGTTCCTCACCTCATCAGTTAGGTTACCGAATTTTAAAGTAATTACTTACATAGGTACGAACCTCCTACTTATGTGTTCGTAACAAACAAATTATAAACTAGGATGGTTGATTTCAATCAGTTAAGTGTATTCTGAGATACCTCGTAATATTAATTTTATGTTGTTTCATTTAAGACTAGAGTTGCACAGAATTATAATTATTTAAATATGTAATGAATTACACAATCTATGATTTGAGTAGGATCTAGTTATAACACTGAGCGATTAACTATGAGGTAGTCACAGGTCACCAGTAACTGGCCTCCTCACATAGCTAAACCTTTACAGATTTTACACAAATGTGCTTCTAAGGCACAAAACTCACCCATAAACCAATTCAGATCCTTTCAAATAGCTTTTTCCAATTAATTTTTGGTCGAACATAACCTCAAAATAGTGGTTTCATTTTTGTAAATATATCGGAAATGCCATTGTGGTTTGTGTTAAATCTTTTGAGGTAGTATTTAGACATGCCATCGAGTATTTTAAAGATAATTTGATGAAGACACAACAATGTTGAATTGAGTACATTTGTCCATAGCGCCGTGGGCATTGTCCTTTGCATAAGAGGATATACCTATGTGCATTAACAGAACATCTCATTACTTAAATTAATTAATTTTATAAACTAAACTACATACATACAGTATAATACACGTAATACATACAATATATATACAATACAATGCCTATAGAATCCTATTTGCTGACATATTGATCACTTCGACAGGAAATGTTCCTTTATTCCTTTTCTGAACACTTCTAACGAAGGGCTATCCCGCAAGGAGTGTGGAAGTGAATTTGATATGTAGGTAGGTACGAGAGCGCAATAAAACCAACGACCGTCCGGTATAAGATTCGTATATTACTGCCACACGCTCGCGCCTCGCGGTGGCGGGGCGCGGGTGACGCGGCGCGGGCGGCGCGTAGCCACGCTTCAGTGGGGATACATACACATCAGAATTCCATATCCTATATGGTCGCCACTCGCGTGTCTGCTTGGCCGCCCACATCGTGCGGCTTTAATGGACCTGCGCCAGACTGCGCCTGCGCCTGTAGCTGCAGCAGACTCTATAATAATGTTTTGATTTTGTTATTATACACCGTGACTTTTTAGTTGTACATGAAGTGGGCTGCCGTTGTAAGCAACGGCAGCCCACTTCATGTACCCAATGTCTACTAAACATTCATAAAAAAAAAAATAGGTATTTATGAGATTTTAATCATTTAAAAATAAACATATTATTCAGTATTATGACTAGTGATGTGCCTGGTGGCAATATTGCCGTTACCGGCAATATTCCCAATGTTGCCACTGCCGGTAAAATACCAATATTGCCAGCAGCATTGGCAATATTGCCAATGTTGCCTGTCAAATAATACCAATATATTTAATATTCCTTTATTCATTGTATGTACACATTTTTGACATTTTTAAATATTAAAAAAAAGACATTTAAAAATATAAAAATAGTGGTCCACCGGTGTCGGGAGCAGGGTCCAAGCTACCGGTGGTTAGGGCTCCAGAGACAGGAACCTCCTCACAATGCGAGCCGTATCGAGGAGTACTGCCTTCTGAATCAGGCCTTTGATCCAACCGCCTAAGGAGAGCCTCGAAAGATGGTCGTCGAGGCTCTTGGCCATAAGGCCATTGGCCGTCACGACAATAGGCACAATGATAGCCGAGTTCACATTCCACATGTCGACAAGCTCATGTGCCAAGTCGAGATATTTTATTTGTTTCTCTTTCTCAGCTTTCACGAGGTTCTCGTCATGCGGGATGGTTACATAGACTATCATTACGCGGCGCGCTGATCGGTCTATCACTACAATGTCAGGCTTATTGGCGACAATAGTCCTGTCAGTAATGATAGACCGATCCCAGTACAGTGTGACATGGTCTTTCTCGAGAACTGGGTCGGGCACATACTTGTAGTACGATACCTCAGATTCCACAAGTTTATATTTCAAGGCAAGTTGCTGGTGAATAATCCTGGCTACTTGGTTGTGCCTGTGCAAGTACTCGCCGTTAGCCAGACGAGAACAACCGGAAATAATATGTCTGATGGACTCAACCGGACGGTGGCATGCCCGACACACGTCAACCGTCCCGTCCTTCATAATATACTTCCGGTAGTTGTTTGTCAACATAACTTCGTCCATAATCGCACAGACAAAACCTTCAGTTTCCCCAAAGAGGTCGCCGAAGATTAGCCAGGATACGGACGCTAGAAAATCTACATCAGGCCCATGAAGAGCCCGGTAGAAGCGTCCGTGAAGCTCCTTGCCTTGCCATACTTCCTTGCGGTCATCGGTAGTAAGTACAACAGGTTTGCGCCAATTCTCTTTAGCCATGGACAGCGGGGTGAGTTACTTGTCCACTGCGACCAAATCTCGGTGCATACCCACCTCGGCTTTTAAAAAATATTCTCTGACACTGCACACCTCGCGGTTGTGGAGGGTCTTCGCATTTAAAAAGCCTCGACCCCCGCACTTCCGCGGGATGTACAGCCTCATCACCGATGATCGTGGGTGATGCATCTGGTTTGCGGTCAGCAGTGTACGAACTCTCCTATCTAGGGCATCGAGTTCGGTCTGAGTCCATTTGAGTATGCCGAAAGAGTACATTAAAACCGGCATGACCCAACCATTGAAGGCGCGCACCAATATTATATTTAATTATTACTGCAGGTGTAATCACCGTTTAGTTATATTTGCGTAATATCATATCGATCATAAAAAAAAAAATGATAGATATAGATTTGTAAAGATTTACACTTTGTTATTTCCATATTACATACTTATACTCATTGTTTTTGTTATGTGATTTTGCATGAAAAACAAGTACAACATTTAAAGAAATTATTCGAATTTATGCCTTTTATTCACTACACAACGATCGTCAATTCTTATCTTAATATTTATGTGTTATTTCTTATATTCATTATCGTGTGCGGCAACATGGGCAATATTGCCGGTAAAATACCGGGAATATTGCCAAAAATGCTGGCATTATTGGCAATTTTACCCAAAACAATATTTTATTGTATATAATGTAGATTATCGCCTGTAAACACTAATTTTAAGTGCTGTACATAGTTTCCGTACTTAATTTGACTTACAATTAGGCAATATTCCCAAATATTTCCACTCCCGGCAATATTGCTGGCAATATTGCCACCAATATTCCCACTTTGAGCAATATTGCCGGCAACGGCACATCTCTAATTATGACGCATGACGTAGTTAAAACACCCTGTTGTTAGCGATGATCTACTGGACTCGAGCGGTGGGTAGGTATATTCTCCCGTTTGACACGTAAACATCATTAACAGGATGTTTCATAATTTTTTCTAATGTTTTATTGATTTTTCTTTGTACCTATTATGGTAGGTAAAAAAAAAACGCGTCTAGAGCTATTTTATGTCGAGCACATTGAGAGGACCACCTTTGTAAGACGACTAAAGCTCACGGTGAATTTGTCTAATATCTCCAACAGGCCCGAAGGCACCTAATAAGCCGATTCCTGCCGGCTTACGTTCGCAGCTTCGGGAACAAGGCACTCTACGTAGTATCTAGGTGTCTACTGTAGTCAAATAGTATATCACAGTACATACATTTAATACATCATAGGATTGAAAACACCACAGAAATGCCAACATTTTTCATGTGAACAAAGAAAGCAACAGGTTGCGCCAAATAAGCCTCGTGCTCGGGTGTCAGAATACAGAACTAAAATCGTATGGATGTGCACACGTGACTTCGCGGTTGGCAGTACCGTTTTGTAGGGTGCTAGGTAAGCCGAAGATTATGGAGTTACGAGTGTTTCGATAGGTGCAGAAATAGAAAGTATGTAGGGGAGAATGAGTAATGGTCGATATCGTATTTGATACCAATTAGATTTTTATTTTGCTGACTTATTTACATAAGATAAATCACTTTTTTTTATTGTTCCTCTGCATTTTATTCTTTCCTTTTTTTCGGTTTTTTCGCCATGGGTGTAATTTTCGTGGTTTGCGGGATCGCTGATGACGAAAAAGTGATCAAAACGAAAATTCAAGATGGCATTGGCGAAAATTTTCGGTTTTTTCGTCATGGGTGTCATTTTCGGGGTCGCTGATAATGAGATGAAGTCAAAATGAAAGTTAATTTTATATTATATTCAAATTTTATTTTACTTTACTTTTTCCTTTATTTATTTTCACACATATTTTTTAAATTTTTAAATATTCTATACAAAATACTATAAAAAAAAACATTTAAAAATATAAAAAAATAGTAGGCCACCAGTACTGGGAACAGGGTCCGAGCCGCCGGTGGTCAGGGCTCTTGAGAGAGGAACCTCCTAACAATACGCGCCGTGTCCAGGAGTACGGCTTTCTGAATCAAGCCCTTGATCCAGCTGCCAAGCGCGAGCCTCTTCAGGTGTTGGTCGAGGCTCTTGGCAATTAAGCCATTGGCGGACACGACTATCGGTACAATGACTGCTGTATTCACGTCCCACATGTCGACAACCTCGTGAGCCAGATCTAGATATTTGAATTGTTTATCTTTCTCTGCTTTCACGAGGTTCTCGTCATGCGGGACCGTTATATCAACAATCATTGCGCGACGCTCCAATCGATCTATCACCACAATGTCAGGTTTATTGGCAACAATAGTTCTGTCAGTGATGATAGATCGATCCCAGTACAACGTGATATTACCATTATCGAGAACTGGGTCGGGCGCATACTTATAGTATGGCACTTCTAATTCCACAAGGTTGTACTTCAAAGCAAGTTGCTGGTGGATAATCCTGGCAACGAGGTTGTGTCTATGCAAGTACTCTCCGTTAGCCAGACGAGAACACCCAGAAATAATGTGTCGGATCGATTCTCCCGGACGGTGGCATGCCCGACATACAGCTTGGCAAAAAAGAGTAGAAAATAATGGGGGTGCCACTGTGCTGTTCGTATGGCAACCCGCTGCAACCGAATAGCGTACCAATCTGGTCTTGATACTTGACTGTATTTTGCTCAACAAAAATGTATGTCCACTTTATTTATGTACTTATAATTTATTCAAATCAGTAAGTTTAATTGATCAAGGGCATGTTCTCGTCATGCAACTGATTACTAATTACCTAAAAATAAATATTTAGGTAAGTACTCCTGTGTTTACAACATTTTTTAGAAATTAAAAAAAGACATAATTATATAACACTATTTTATTTTATTCCAATAAATCTTCCTCTAAATATTCCACCCCCTCCACATCCATCCATATCTGGCTAGAGCTGGCCGCAAACTCATCTGAGTCGTGCTCAGATTCAGAGGTACTGCTGCTATCGTCTTCAAGATTTATGACTAATCGCTCTATTTCCTCATACAGAGTTAGTTCCCTCTCACAGTACTCCTTTTCTATTTTAATTATGTGCTGGCAGGTATTCTTCTAATCCTCCTCGGTAATCTCTTGGAATGCACGTTCAGCTCATTTCTGTAAAGACCACCATAATTTCTGGTACATTTCTAATGCAAATGCTTTTTTAATTATTACACTCAAAGTTAAAGTAAAGTAGAAATCGAATTTACATTTACTTAAAGCATTGTATGTACAAGTCCACTCAAGTATCAATATTAATCTAGGCGCGCTATACCAGAGTAAAGCAGACAAAATGTAAACATAACCTATGTGCTCGATGTTTATTGTTCCAAATTTTCACTTATTCCGTATGCAAGCAAATCAAAACAGTTTTGGTTTCATCAATTAACACTTGATGCAACTAAAAACAATAAAACAAACTCTTACATACCTGTCATATCAGCGGTTCTTTGGTAAATATTGTCAAGATCGGAAAGAATAGTTTTGGCCTCATGTTCCGCCAGACATCGCCTGTAAACCTTATAAATAATCTCCCGGCCAGCACTTCGAATGTTTTTATTCATTATTTATCACTTTATACGTATTTTAATCACCGTTTGATGGTCGAAATAACAATTCTACGAAGTCTTGAACTTTGTTTATTAGAAACGTCATTATTTTGAGAATGTTGCCAACAGACAAATAAATTAGTTCCGTTTCTAGACTTTTTTGCCAAGCTGTATGTCAACCGTGCCATCCTTCACAATGTATTTCCGGTAGTTATTCGTCATCATAACTTCGTCCATTATTGCACAGACAAAACCTTCGGTTTCCCCGAAGAGGTCACCAAAACGCAACCAGGATACGGACGCTAAAATTATTACTTTACTTGTTTATTCATTTATAATACATATTATTTACATTTTTAAATATTCTAATATAAAATAATATAAAAAACATTTAAAAATATAAAAAATAGTAAGCCACCAGCACTGGGAACAGGGTCCGAGCCGCCGGTGGTCAGGGCTCTTGAGAGAGGAACCTCCTAACAATACGCGCCGTGTCTAGGAGTACCGCTTTCTGAATCAAGCCCTTGATCCAGCTGCCAAGCGCGAGCCTCCTCAGGTGTTGGTCGAGGCTCTTGGCAATTAAGCCATTGGCGGACACGACTATCGGCACAATGACTGCCGTACTCACGTCCCACATGTCGACAACCTCGCGAGCCAGATCTAGATATTTGAATTGTTTATCTTTCTCTGCTTTCACGAGGTTCTCGTCATGAGGGACCGTTATATCAACAATCATTGCGCGACGTTCCAATCGATCTATCACCACAATGTCAGGTTTATTGGCAACAATAGTCCTGTCAGTGATGATAGATCGATCCCAGTACAACGTGATATTACCATTATCGAGAACTGGGCCGGGCGCATACTTATAGTATGGCACTTCTGATTCCACAAGGTTGTACTTCAAAGCAAGTTGCTGGTGGATAATCCTGGCAACGAGGTTGTGTCTATGCATTACTTTACTTTATTATTAATATCTGAGAATGTTGTTGTCTCATGGTGAATGCTGCGTATACCTATAATAGGCATACATACCAGCACTTAATGTTATTTTTTTTGTTTGAATTTATTTATTAGTATGTATTGCTGTTGGTGTACCAAATAAAATAAATAAAATGAAAGTTCTAGATAGTGTCGACGACAATTTTCAGTTTTTCGTCATGTGTGTCATTTTCGTAGTTTTCAGGGTCGCTGAAAATTAAAATCAGGTCGAAATGAAAATTCAAGATGTCGCCGATGAAAATTTTCGGTTTTTTCCTCATTGGTGTCGTTTTAGTGGTTTTCGGGGTCGCTGATAACGAAAATTAGGTTACACTTCTCAATTAAAATTCTCATATTACAATTCTCATATTTTTCTTCGGCTTCCTCTGAAAAACCAGCCGGGCACCTGAGCACGTCCCCGGGACAGCCCGCAGGCGCGCACCGCTGCGGGCTGTGCGCCAAGAGCTACAGCTCGCGCACGTTGCTGCTGGAGCACGCCAACGTGCACTCGGGCGCCAGGCCCTACGTCTGCGCCGTCTGCGGGAAGGCCTTCGCCTCCAAGTACACGCACCAGGCTCATCTCAAGACGCATGCGGTAAATATACACTTCGTTATTTTGAAGTACGGGGAACGGGATGCAAAGTTCCTCGATACTCTATAAAAATAGAAAGATCCTCCGACCAGACAGGCTGGTAATGTGTCTGGTAGACTACTGCCCAATTGTTATCACATTTTTCTATACAAGGTGTAAACAGACCTTTCACGAAGCATTCTGTACATCAAACCAAGTAACCCTACACAAAAATGATTGCTGGGAAACGACTTTTTTTTTGGGTGAAAAATAACCTTTTAAGGTAAAACTCAATCTAACGCATTCAAAACATTGTGCTTATTCAATAGTACGCAGGTCATGGAGGTATTTTAAGTAAAGTTATAACCTTAAAAATTTGTATTTAAAAAAAACTTGTGAAAAAGTTGGTACTTTGACCCTCAATAACTCCGTAACTAGAAGGTTCCCAGGTATGGTCTAGAACAAAAAAATGATCGCAATAGCGGGGAGAACGAGTACCTTTCGGCTTCGTTAAGGGTCTATTTACACCCTTTATATTCTTAACTCTCGGATAACTGACTGCGCAACGTGGATATGTGATTTTAAGTGCTTCATAGATGGCGCTATAATACTTTTTATACTGTCGCTACTGTAATAATAAAATTCATTCATTCATTCATTTATTAATTCGTCAAACAATTTACATTGTGTTCGAAGTTACAAGACAATTACATTTCAAATCATAACAGAACCAATAGTCAAATATAAAGCAAGCAAAAATAAACAATAAAAATAAAACTGTCATTAATCAAAAACTGTTTACATGTCAAACCATAAAATGCACAAAACAACCATGTCTATTCCATTTAACGTAAATCAACGGAGAATTAAATGACAATCAAGTTAGGTTCTGTTCATATGTCCAACCATAAAAAGCTCAAACACAGCCATGTCCATTCCATAAATTTAATTAGAATTAAATGTAAATTATAAGCCACTTAGATGTAAATTAAATGTCAACTAAATTTAATTAAATGAAAAGCCAAATAGATATGAATTAAATATCAATTAAATTACCATTTACATAATTATTCAACCACATAAGCACAGCCATGTCTATTCCATGTTGCGTAAAAGGTACATTGATTGAGATATTGGGGGTCAAAGTTTCAACATTTTTACTTTTTTTTTTTTTAAATTCACGTTTTTAATGTAACAACTTTACTTTAAACATGTCTACGACCCCCGTACTTATTCAATCCATTCATTAGCACAATGTTTTGAGTGAGTTACACAATGCACGAATTTGTGCCGAAATTAACACCATTTCCTTGAAATGTAACAAACTTTTAAAACGCGACACCATCTTCGGCATTAGTATGTTCGAACGTCAATTATTATTGTTTGTTTAAAACATCACTACCGGAAATCAACCGGGGTGTCACTTCCCGCGCCCCTCTACTGATATGTCAGTTTCCTCATTTTTCTTTTGTTGTTGTAGTATTTTTTATTTCATTTTTAAACGAGTTTTTTTTCTTGTTATCCAAAAAGGATACCTAATAATACTCGCATGGATCGGACAGGGTGTTTTTTAACATCATCATCATTTGCTTAGCCTTTTCCTAACTACATACAGGGTGTAAACGGACCCTTCACGAAGCCGTCAACCAAGCATTCTGTACATCAAACCAAGTAACCCTACACAAACATTTTTGCTGGGAAACGACTTTTTTTTTTGGGGTCAAAAATCACATTTTACGGTATAACTCAATATAATGCGCTCAAAACTTATTGCTGATGGATGCTTTGAATAGTAAACGGGCCATGGAGGTAATTGAAGTAAAGTTAGAAACTTAAAAAGTAGTATTTAAAAAAAAACTTGTGAAAAAATTGGAACTTTGACCCCCAATATCTCCGAAACTAGAAGGTTCCCAGGTATGGTCCAGAACAAAAAAATGATCACAATGATGAGGAAAACAAGTGCCTTTCGGCTTCGTTAAGGGTCTTTTTACACCCTTTATATTGTGATTTTTGGAGTCGGATTCCTGGTTTTTTTAACATATTGTGGAAATGAAACAGCGGAGCTAGAGTTTAATTTAAAGTAAATATATTGAAAACTAACAAAATTATATGTGAACGTCACGTTTGGCACAGAACAGTGAAGAAGGAAACAAAAGCACATCTAGGCTAGTTACACTTAGTTGAACTAGATGGCGCTAGTTGTTCTACACTGGCTTGTGTTTATTTATTTACTACACATATTGTATTTTTTTTTGGTAGCCCTGGCTGTCCCACAGCTGGGCAAAGGCCTCTTCCATATTTTTCCAGGTACACTTGTAGTACAGAGTGATTATTAAAAACTTAATTATTCTTTCTTTCTTTAATTAGGTCCGTCCGCGCCCCTTCAAATGCACACAATGCGGCAAGTCGTTCCTCACACAACAAAATCTAAATCAGCATGAAAAAACACATTCGGGGGTCAAGGATTTCGTCTGTAATATATGCAGTAAGTATTTATTCTCTTAAGGTGAGTATAGACTACAACATTTTCTGGAGCATTTCTGTGTAATGTAACGTTCTTACGAATGGTACAATACAGGCAAAAGCTCAGTTTCCAAAGCATTTCCATGTAATGTAACGTTCCTGCGAATGCTCGGCTTTATGTTACCGGTAAATCCTCCCTCGGGTCTCCCTCCGCGTCACCCCGCAACCGCGCATCGCCCGCACTCGTGGCTCGACGAAATGTTACACCAATACGCTCTACGAAATGTTACACCAATACGCTCGACGAAATGTTACACCAATACGCTCGACGAAATGTTACACCAATACGCTCGACGAAATGTTACACCAATACGCTCGACGAAATGTTACACCAATACGCTCGTTGGTTTGTAACAAAGAGGCGAGCGTGCTCGACGTTTAGTTCGTAAAAGGATGATACACTAGAACATATCATAGAGCGGCTCGTTGTTCTGTTACAAGTAAATGTTGTAGTCTATACTCACCTTTAGCTATAATGAATTGCAAAAAAATGTGTATAAAAAAAATGTGCGTGTCAGTTCCGATGCCTGACTGAAGTTTACTCCTCAATAGAAATTAATTTATAAATTATTATTTATTTATTTTATAAAGGGTGTAAAAAGAGCCTTAACGAAGCCGAAAGGCACTTGTTCTCCCCATCAATGCGATATTTTTTTTTGTTCTGAACCATACATGGGAACCTTTTAGTTATATTGGAGGTTTTCAATTTTTCACAAGTTTTTTTTTAAAAACCACTTTTAAAGGTTTTAACTTTAATAACTCCATGACCCGTTTACTATTCAAAGCATTCATCAGCACTAAGTTTTGAGTGCGTTACATTGAGTTTTACCGTAAAACGTGATTTTTCACCCCAAAAAAAAAGTTGTTTCCCAGCAATAATTTTAGAGTTACTTAGTTTGATGTACTGAATGCTTGGTTGACGGCTTCGTGAAGGGTCTGTTTACACCTTGTATGTTTATTTAATTACAGACAAAGCCTTTAGCACACAACACAACTTGGAAGTCCACGGTGTGGTTCACTCCGGGAACAAGGCGTTTGTGTGTAGTGTTTGCGGGAAGGCGTTCGCGCGGAGAGCCGAGCTGAGGGACCACATGCGGATACACACCGGTATGTCACATCCTCCTTACTAATATTATAAACTAGCTGTTCCCCGCGACCTTCGTCCGCGTAAAATTATTAAAAATACAATTTTCCCCGTTTTTGCAACATTTTTCATTGCTGCTCAGCTCCTATTAGTTGTAGCGTGATGTTTTATAGCCTATAGCCTTCCTCGATAAATGGGCAATCCAACACTAAAAGATTTATTCAATTCGAACCAGTAGTGCCCGAGTTTACCACGTTCAACCAAACAAACAAACTCTTCACCTTTATATACACACATCAACACTGTCTAGGGATATTTTGGATTTACTTAATTTACTCAAAATTTATTAAAAATAACATACAACATGTATATATTTTTATAAAGCCCATTTATCAGACTACACTCCAGAATAAAGAAAACTATTTTTTTTTGCGTAAACAAATTTTTATTCAAATAAAGAAAAAATGTGAAATAATGGTATAACTAACAGGCAATGTGTTTCTCAAGAAAAAGTGAAAAATAAGGAAAAATTTAGCTGTTTTTAACAGTTATGTGAAAAATCAGTAGTCAGTAAAACCACCCATGACGTTAATAACGGTCCTGCAACGGTTTTTCATGCTTTGGATTAAGTTATCCAAGTCTTGCTGCGGTATATTGTCCCAGGTCCGGCTAAGATGCAAAAAAAGTTGCTCTTCCGTCGCAATGTTTGCAGGGAAATTCCTCAAAGCCCTTCTTTGGAGCATGTCCCACGCGTGTTCTATGGGGTTTAGGTCAGGCGATTGAGCGGGCCAGCCTAAGACCGATACGTCGTGCTCCTGCAACCAGCTCGTCACCTCTCTCGCAGTGTGCGGACGGGCGTTATCGTGCATGAGCGTGAATTCTTGGCACATTTGTTGTCGATGGGGGTAGATTATTGGTACTAGCACCTCGTTACGGTATTTTTCAGCCGTCATGGTGTTTCTGATCCAAACGAGGTCTGTTCTTCCGCCAACACGAATTCCCGCCCAAACCATAATTGTCCCGCCGTGGTATGAATGGACTTCCTGAGGATGTTGCAGACGGCCCTCACGACCAGGAAATCGCCAAACGCGTACTCTACGTTTATCGGGAAGGAAACCGAACCGGGACTCATCGGTAAACAGCACTACAGACCACTGGTTATCTTCCCAGAGCAAATGTTCACGAGCCCACTCTAGTCGTCGTCCACGATTACTTCGGCGTAGTGCTGGAGTACGAAGCGGTCTGCGAGCATGAAGGTTAGCTTCATGCAGCCTTCTCTTCACAGTTTGGTCACTCACAAGCAACTAGTGCTCTGACTGGAGCCTCTGAACCAACTGCATGGCCGTAACATTTGGTTGTCTTCTCGCGGCAACTTGCAAAAATCGGTCTTGTCGTTGAGTGGTCATGCGCTTCCCGCCTGGGTGTCTTTCAGCCACTTCACCAGTAGCACGATAACGTGACCATAACCTTGATATCACTTTTTGTCTTGTACCAATCTCCTCAGCAATAGTCCGTTGAGTAGCCCCAGCTTGGAGCATGCCTACTGCCCTTAACATTTCCTCTCTCGTTAAATGGCGCCGCTGCATGATGCACACAATAACATTAATTCGAAATTAACCGATAACTTGTTATAAAACTTAAATTTGACACATAAAAATAGCCAAAAACTACTGTAGGTAAATGAAACCTTCGGACCTCGCTACGATTATGCCGCGTAAATCTTTTGTTTTTAATTTATTTTTTCAAATTCAAATTTAGAATCGTTCAAAAAGGTTAACAAAATAAGCTTTCTTCAAAAGAATTTAAAACTGGCCAGTATTTTTTGAGTTTAAGAACTTTATACAAAATATCCCTAGACGGTGTTGATGTGTGTATTAAGTATAGATGCGAAAGTAAGTTTATTAAGACGTGGTGTGATGTGGTTGACTTTTAGCGAGACAAAAGCGTGTTTTGCATTGATATCGTATACTTGGCATACTCGCGGCTGCTGCATCCGGTAAGACTGGAAACCGACCCCAAAGTATTTGGGAAAAGGCAGGCAGATGATGAAGATTTTCGAGGACACAGTTAGGTAATTATTTTGTTAAAACAATGTTTTAGTGTTCATATTTAAGTGTGAGAGGATAGCATAAGCCTGGCAACAAGTAGGTACTTCACTAAAACGTAAAATAATGTCATAGAATATTATTAATCCTTACTTAACATTATAGATTCGAAAGTAAGTTTGTTTGTTACCTTTTCACGCCTAAACCACTGAACCGATTATCCTGGAATTTTTGCTTGTACGTTGTTAGGTGTACAGAAACGGACATAGGGTACTTTTCATCCTGAAAAAAAGTACTGTTCCCGAGGAAAATAACAATGACTTCCTTATGATAATAGATGGCGCCAAGTGTCTTTCGAAACAAGATTGAATTATATTATTACAAGCAGAGTACAACTCGAATTGATTGCGAAATTCTAAATTAACGCGAGCGAAGCCGCGGGCAAAAGTTAGTACAGACATATATATCATCATCGTCTGCCTGCCTTTTCCCAACTATGTTGATTGTAGAATATAATTAAGGAGGCCAGAATCATGACGGAGGTATTGTATATTGTTAATAGGACCCGAGCGGCTGTTATTATTTAGCCACGAGCTCCCAAAATAATAATGTTCCGTGTGTTACCTACAGGAGAGCGCCCATTCTCCTGCGACATCTGCGGCGCTCGCTTCACGCAGCGCTCCAACTTACACTCACATCGACGCGCGACGCACTTCGACGATAAGCGGTATCACTGTGAGCTGTGTCCCAAGAGGTTCAAGAGGAGAAGGTATGCACTTATCAAGGGTGACATAACATCATGAGTAAGTCGGCTGGTCATGTCAGTAGGATGCATCAGGGCCGATGGGCAAGAGTCGTCACTCAGTGGGTGACAGAAGACGGGCGTCGTCGCCGAGGGAGGCCTACGAAACGCTGGCGTGACGACTTAAGCGCGAATTATACAGAAACGGCGTAAGGTGAAGGCGCGGCACAGGTGCAGCGCAGTCGTAGAATTTATAATGAAGGAATTTAGAGGCGTTTGTGAGAGATTGGCCGGAGAAAGCCGCACGTAGAGAAGAGTGGAAGGCTATGGGGGAGGCCTTTGCCCAGCAGTGGGAATAGGCTAAATAAAAAAATAAAAACAGAATCACGCCTGTAATCCCCGAAGGGTTAGGCAGAGGTGTACCTTATTGTACACCCACATTTCGCCAGTTATGTTGAAGTCCCTGTTATAGAGTGTGAGCCTATTGCCATCAACCGGGCACAAATCCAGACTCCGTGGCTGCTACTGAGAAATTCTTGATGGAAAAACCCAGTACAATTGCCCGACTCGGGAATCGAACCCAGGACCTCTTGAACAGCAATCGCGATTGCGACCACTAGACCAACGGGGCAGTCCAATTCAATTTTATTTTACTTCAAAAAGAACCAAAAACAAAGAAAGAAAGTGGGGTTGATGTATTCAAAGTCTTAAAAAGCACCTGAATGAGGGTCGCACGGACCAGAAAAATATGGCAGAAGAAAACTATTTCAGTATAAAGGTTTTTCTGCCAAATTTTTCTGATCATTTCAGCGGGCTGAAATAACAACATAAAAAGTGTAACAGACCCTTCACAAAGCCGTCAACCGAGTATTCTATACATCAAACTAAGTCATCCTACGCAAAAAATATTGCTGCGAAACGACTTTTTTTTGGGGTGAAAAATCACGTTTTACGGTAAAACTCAAAGTAACGCACTCAAAACATTGTGCTGGTGGATGCGTTGAAGAGTACGGGGGTCGTGGAGGTATTTAAAGTAAAGTTACAAAATTAAAAACTTGAATTAAAAAAAAATGTGAAAAACCTTGGAACTTTGACCCCCAATATCTCCGTAACTAGAAGGTTCCCGGGTATGGTCTAGTACAAAAAAATGATCACAGTGACGGGGAGAACAAGTGGCTTTCGGCTTCGTTAAGGGTCTATTTACACCCTTTATACATGTATAATAATGTGATAAAATAATTGTAAAGTTATAAGTCTTTCTTCAGTATTAAGTCTTTCTTCAATACATGCATTCTGAAAGTCAAGATATCCATTTTAAGTATCAATTAAAAACTATATTTAACCCATTTACCCCTACAGATTACTAGAATATCACATAAAGGCATCGCACACTGGCGAGCGCCCCCTGAAGTGCGGCATCTGCCTGCTGTCGTTCGTGTACCCCGAGCACTACAAGAAGCACGTGCGCATACACAGCGGGGAGCGGCCCTACACCTGCGAGGTAACTGGACTCTGCATTCTACGACAATCGTTCTAACTCGCGCTATTACTGTCGGCCAGTGTACTCGAGTGCAATTAGACTTTAAGGTGGAACGAAGTTTATATTGGTCGGATTTTCAAAGGGCTTTTTTTATTGAGTTCCTAGAGTTAGAACAGAATAGGATAGAAATAATTTATTTGCATTGAATGTAGGTACATACATGAGTTGTTACAGTAGCAATTATTTGTTCCTGGTACATTCTACCATTAGGCATGCAAAAATGTATACTTATAATCAATTAAATATACAACTTCAATTTAAAAACTTTCAAAACAATTCAACAAATTATCTCGAATAAAAAATCTGATCAAAATAAAGTAACATAATAGTACAGCTATATTTTATCTGTTAGGAAGTCTGATACAGAATAATAATATTTTTGTATTAATAACGATACGATAATATTATAGACGATTGATGTAAGCTGTTTTTTATAAATTCTCAAAGGTTGCTCCTTGATGCTATTTGGAACCTTATTATAGTTATAGTTGTGGTGTAATAAACAGACAGATACACACAGGTCTTTATATTGTGCCTCAATATAAATTCGTCGAATTTCAAATTATTCATAACAGAAAAAAAATATTACAAAGGAAATTAAAAAAAAAAAAAACTTGCTAGAGTGAAATTTTTTCTTCTCAACACCTCTAGGCCCTCTCTACCTCATAAAAATAGTCCCATGAAAATCAGACCACTATAAACTTCGTTGCACCTTTTGAGTACTTTTTGTCGAATTGCATTCGGCTAGTAGTCCACAAGACAACACCCGTCTTGTCGGAGGATCCTCACTTTTCTATGGAGTATTGAGGAATTATGGACCCTGTTCCCTATCCCTAAACATGAATCAATCAAAATGCTTTTCATTCTCGTCACACTATGGTCGTGGATGGGTTGCTCTGCTGAAAGAATAACTAAACAAAAAGTAACAGTATCACAATATGTGTGGTGTGTAGACACAGCAGTACGCACTAGCGTCAGTCGGGCGCCCCACGCCACATGCGGCGCGATTCTTGTGCTGCGTTCTACTGGGCAAGTTAACTTGCTTACGCGCTACACTGTATTTACGTTATTAAACATTGTTTGTAAGTAATTCGATGATCGGATCTTCATTGCAGGAGCCAATATGGCTAGACATCATACTGGATAGTGGACTGGAAGGAGAACACACGATAAACTAATACAAATATGGTTTTTTAAATGTATTAAAAAATATGTTATTTCAAACAGATCTGCGGCAAATCGTTCAACTCTCGCGACAATCGCAACACGCATCGCTTCGTGCACAGCGACAAGAAACCTTACGAGTGCGTCGCGTGCGGCGCCGGCTACATGCGCAAGCAGCTGCTCTACGCGCACATGAACACCAGCGTACGTATACATACACGACACCGCACGTTCAAAAACAAAAATATTTTTATTTGGGACAGGCATATGGTTTACGAACTCGACTTTTTTCACAAGGATTGGCGAAGAGAGGCCTTTGCCCTGCAGTGGGACACAAATGGTTCATAATAATAAAATTGGGACAGGCACTGGGCATACAGAAAATAACCCAGTATGCTAACTCTCGTGGGTGCACGGAGGAGGTGCCCGCAACAAAATATCCTTAGAAAACCCGTCACACGCCTCTTAATGCGCCATACAAAAAAAAAAAAGAATTACAAAAAAAACCCGTGACAAAAAGTCTTCTATCTCGGCGGTATGCTAATATAAATACCGCAGCCTTAGTATTCTTATAGGGCCCGCTGTGTTGCCATCTGACACGGACATAATGGTCACGAAGGTGTAGTCAACCAAATTTCAAACTCAAACTCGAAGCATTTATTTCAATTAGACCATTACAGGCACTTTTGAATGTCACAAAAAACAAAGAAAGCGAAGCTACAGTCACAGACACAAGGCATAGTAACTTGTGAAAGAATTGTAGTTGCCCATTCCAAGGCGTAGATCTCTATGGAGAAGAATGGGCAAGAAACTCCATGGACACTCTTTTCAATTTTTTTTTCGCCAGTTATTTTCAAATCCCATGTAATAGGGGGTGACCTTATTGCCATCTACCGCGCCCAAATACAAACTCCGTGGCTGCTACTGAGAAATCACTGTTGCAAAACCCAATATCACTGCCTGACCTGCGAATTGAACCTAGGATCTCTTGCTCCGCTGTTGCGCTTACGCCCATTTGACCAACGAGGCATCTGAAGAACTAACTAATAATTTATTTCCTTTTCAGGGGCATTTAAACGGATCTATAGTCGTCAATCAACCTAGAGTTATCAAAGTTACTGAAGTAAGTGTTTTACTTAATTATAATAGTGACATGGGTGACCACCCATTATATACCGAGCTTCCTCCGTGCCTCGGAAAGCACGTTAAGCCGTTGGTCCCGGGTGTCATTCGTAGGTCTTTGTCAGTCGTTAGGTAGTCAGTTGCCCAGAAAGTCTGACAATCAGTTTTACAAAGGGGTATGGT
This sequence comes from Noctua pronuba, assembly GCA_905220335.1. Classification (NCBI taxonomy): domain Eukaryota; kingdom Metazoa; phylum Arthropoda; class Insecta; order Lepidoptera; family Noctuidae; genus Noctua; species Noctua pronuba. Next base: position 10,535,109 of record LR999918.1, read on the forward strand.
ATTACCTAGTACTAACTGGGTTGTGGAGGTCAGATAGGCAGTCGCTCCATGTAAAACACTGATATTCAGCTGCATCCGGTTAGACTAGAAGCCGATTCCAACATAGTTGGGAAAAGCCAGGTAACTAATAGCATCCAAATGAATGTATTAATGCACTTATTTGTTAGAATATTGTACAAAGCTGTTAGGTTCACAATGTATTAGAATCATAATATTCTGCCGTTTCCGGCGTCCAAATATGGTTTATAAGATTAAGGGGTTAATAACATTAAAATTAAATTATTAATCAATAGAATTGGAACAAATAATTTAAATTGAAATTGAATAAAAAACTTTTTATCAAAAAATAAAACCGACTTCAAAAACATAAAAAAGTGAAAAATAACTTTAGCTTCAGAAGTAGGTGACTTTGTTTGTTTGATTTAGATTTTTGTCACCTACTTCTGAAGCTAAAGTTATTTTTCACTTTTTTATGTTTTTGAAGTCGGTTTTATTTTTTGATAAAAAGTTTTTTATTTTTTCATTTTTAGTTGTATCCTATACAAATATTTGCTATGCATTTTTTTTTTACATTGTTGACAATACATTTCTTGGTAAAAGGCTTATCCCCAACGATATGGAACTACATATACCTAACTGTCAAAAGTACACCCACATTGGTCCCACCAATGTGGGTGTACCCTGTTATACTGAATACATCTGCGTTACCCTTTCGAGTGTACAGGCGTGATGGTATGTTTTGTGATTGCGTAAACGATGCATATTTATGCGACAGCAGCAATCGCGGTTGATTTGCTGTCAGTTTTTGAAGAGTTCCATTGTCTGTCTCCGAAACTCATCATCAAATCTATATGAACTGAAATGGGACCATTTCAAATTAAACACCTTTGGAACAAACCAAGAATTATGCAAATCCATCTATATATGTGTATCTATGAGTTATGCCCGAACATACATAAAAAAAAAAAATAGAAACTTCCGAATTGATGCTCCTCCTTTTTTAAGTCGGTTAAAAATAAAAGAGATAAATTATATAAGTCAAGAATTCAATTAAGTCAAGGAGATAAAATATGATTACGGAATAATGTCAAATATTTAGGTAAAAAAAGAAGACTGGGCAAAATATACGACCATTAGCAATGTAATGTAGGCATCAAAATTTTACATGAAACTTGTGAATTTCGTTCATAGTTAAACTAGCATTTTGTAAAGTATCCTTTAATAAAAACTTTTTTGCAAAACAAATCACCGACAGCCTGAAAAAAAAAAATGTGGTGGAAAATAACTTTACTTTCGGAAAAAACGTTTTAGTTTACCCTTTTTAGTTGTGGTATCTCACAAAAATCGCATAATATTGTAGAATATATAGAGTGAGTCATGATAACAAACAACTTTCCCAAAGAAACATTTTTTTAATACTCATTCACTATCACAATAACACAACAGCCGTATGAAATGCGCGAGCCGCGCGGGTGTTCTGACTACCCACCTGCTGCACGGTACGATAGTTATGAGACAAAACGGCGTTACGCGGCTGACAGCTGATAGGTCAAAGGCGCGCGCGCGCGAATTTCATACGGCTGTTGTGTTACTGTGATAGTGAGAATGAGTGGGTATAAAAAAAAATGGTAATTTGGGAAAGTTGTTTTTTATATTTATATTTATTTGTAGATAGGAGAACCAACAGCTATGACAAATGAATAACAATTATATAGGCAACACAGAGCATATTACAGATTCTCACGAGTAAACACAGAAAAGATAGTAGAGATCTTAGGATCATGAGTATAATCACGTGTTTAAGTATCGGTCACTAATTACCAGTCGTCACCCTATAGATAATAACTCATAAAGTACCAAAGCAAAGTTAATAAAATGTATATGGGACCACCGCGCGAGCTTTCTCCACCAAATGAAAAAAGAATCACTTAAATCGGACTGGTAATCACGGAGAAAACGGTGAAAAAAAGATGTTGATGCAATACGTAATAATATGTTGGTAATAAAGGGTGTAACATTGAGTTTTAACGTAAAACGTGATTTTTCACCCCAAAAAAAAGTCGTTTCCCAGCAATAATTTTTGCGTAGAGTTACTTAGTTTGATGTACAGAATGCTTGGTTGACGGCTTCTTGAAGGGTCCATTTACACCCTGTATGTTGGTCCTCTTTTTTTAGAAGTCGGTTAAAAACAACATTTTAAATTAAAAGTTTAATAGTACAAAAACTTAACATGTAAATGCTTTATGTTCTCAGGGCACGAATCAACCAACAGAAATTACCAACGTAGAAGCGAAAAATACTAAATTTGATGCGGTAAGTAATACTCACATTTTGATTATTAACATATTCAGTGAAAACAGTGAGTGATGAACAGTGATCGGAGTAGGTAGATTGATTTTTGGTACTTGTATCATAAATGCACACAGAAAGAATAACATGGATAAGCCATTTTTCCGGAAAGTAATTCCGGTATTTCCGGATTCAATTAAATATTGTTAATGTTGGTAGTGATATTATTACTACTCAATTCATAATTTAAAGTAAGGTATCAAAACTAAATTAATTCATTATTTATCTGTTGAATAATAAAAACAATCACACCAATAATCCACCAATTCCGGAGGAATGTCCATAGTAATATATACGTTTCGGATCAATGACCCCAGTTCAATCTACCTACTCCGATCACTGGTGATGAATATAAATGTTGATGGATGCAGAGAAAGAGTAAACCAAAGAAACGATAAATGGATTGTGTGAGAGGATTCCTATTAAAGAAAAACCGGCCAATTGCGAGTAGGACTCGTGCATGAACGGTTCCGTACCATCGTAGTGGGGGTATCAAACAACCATGATGCGCAAAAGTATTTATCGCATGGTTTACGCATGGTATTGTTTATAATAAATTGCCAAGTGCTTGGAAAGATTTTAAAACGGTGCAATTCAAAAGTAGACTTTATAAAATATTTTACATAAACAAATAATTACGACGATACAGCGCATCGAAGTTCAAGAGAGGGCTTGTGACGTCACTGGACAGTAAAAGTAACAGAAACTGTGACGTCACGTGGGATTTCAACGCGCTGTATCGTGGTCATTTTTCGTTTACATGACAAAAGAAAAAATACGTGTCCAATATTTTTTGTTGATCTAACTGACGGACTAAATAGTTTTTTTTCGGTCAAATACCCTATTCAATCATGATTCGAAAGACAGTGACGTGGCGCCATCTATTATCATAAGAACGTTATTGTGGTTTTCCTCGGAAGCAGTACTTTTTTTTGGGATGAAAAGTACCCTATGTCCGTATCAGTACACCTGACAACGTATATGCAAAATTTTAAGATGATCGGTTCAGTGGTTTAGGCGTGAAAAGGTACCAAACAAACTTTCTTTCGCATTTATAATATTTTTGGTTAGGATTAGTTTTTGCGTAGTATTCGCAACCTGTGTGCGTGTATGACCAGATGTATGGATGTGGACGCGGCGAACGGAGTATGTAAGGATCGTAGCAGATGGCGTTCTGTCGTCGCTGCCTACCCCCATGAGAAAAAGGCGTGAGTTTATGTATGTATGTAGTACAGTTTTTCTTTCCTTTATTTTACCCGCATTGGAAAAACCGGCCAAGTGCTCACTCGCACACAGGGTTCCGTAGCACCGAAAAATATAATAAAAATATTTTGAAGGCTCATACTTATACTAGCTGTTCCCCGCGACCTTCGTCCGCGTAAAATCCCGTCCCGTTTTTGCAACATTTTTCATTGCTGCTCCGCTCCTTTTAGTCGTAGCGATGATGTTGTATAGCCTATAGCCTTCCTCGATAAATGGACTACCCAACACTGAAACAATCATTCAAATCGGACCAGTAGTTCCAGAGATTAGCGCGTTCAAACAAACAAACAAACAAACAAACCCTGCAGCTTTATAATATTAGTATAGATTGTATTGTTTTATATTCAACAGCAAACTAAATTTGTTATTAATAGTATGTTAATGAAAACAACGTTACTGTATTAAAATCGTAAAGCAGTTCACAGAATAATTCTACCTACCAAGTTTCAACTGTTAAGTCTTATTAGTTTCGGATTAAAGTGGCTGTGACATACAGACAGACATGACGAATCTATAAAGGTTCCGTTTTTTTGCCATTCGTCTACGGATTCCTAAAAAGAGTAATTGTTTGAAAAGGCGAATATATTTTGTCATTTTTAAAGTTCATAAACAACAACATGATTTTAAAAAATTACTCAAACTCAAAGCATTTATATGCACTTTTGAATGTCAAATAAAAAAACAAAAAATAAGCGAAGACACAGTCGCAAGGCTTAATAACTTGAGAAAGTACTGTACGTTGCACATTCCAAAGCGTAGATCAATTTCTATGGAGAAGAATGGACAAGAAACTCCATAGGCACTCTTTTAAACTATGTGATACAGTTTTAACTATTACATTTCATTAGATATCTGTGACATAATTATTTTATATTGTTATTTCTAGATATTTGAAGCTAATGAATTGGAGGCGAGCGTAAAATCTGTTGGTAAGTCTTTAATTTTTTTTTTATAAAGGGTGTAAAAAGACCCTTAACGAAGCCGAAAGGCACTTGTTTTCCCCATCATTGCGATCATTTTTTTGTTCTAGACCATACCTGGGAACCTTCTAGTTACGGAGATATTGGGGGTCAAAGTTCCAAATTTTTCACAAGTATTTTTTTAAATACATGTTTTTAATGTAAGATTTTTACTTTAAGCACCGCCAAGACCCCCTTACTATTCAACCCATTCATTGGCACAATGCTTTGAGTTCGTTACATCGAGTCCTACCGTAAAACGTGATTTTTGACCCCAAAAAAAAAAGTCGTTTCCCAGCAATAATTTTTGCGTAAAGTTACTTAGTTTGATGTACAGAATGCTTGGTTGACGGCTTCGTGAAGGGTCTGTTTACACCCTGTATATCCTTTTTCTAAACACTAAGGTACAGTATATTTTCCTGTTGATATTTAATTATAATCTCTAAAACAATTTTATAAAGTGCATACTTAATTGAAACATCGAAGTAAAGGTGCCCATAGCATGTTCGTGTTCCACGCGCGCCTCAAAGAGATGTCAGCAAAAGGAAGGAGCCCGCAAGGGGCGATGCCTGCCGGGGCTGCGGGACTGTTCGAAAGAGATACCGCGGCCCTGGAACACAAAGGGCAAAGAAGGAACATGGATGGGTTTTAGTCAGTAAAAGTCTGACACTCCCTCCCACTCCACCTAGAGCGGGAGGGGTCATTAGATGATTTCCCATCCAAAAAAAAAAAAGTATTTATATTCCTCTTACTTTGATTAAAGCGGTGTGTTTCCTGTTTTTGTGCTCACCCCATATTTCTTTTATTATAAGTCTATACGTGAGGATTTGTAATAGGGAATATGCATGTAATTTTTTCTTAACTTAAATCAATAAAATATAGTACTACCAAACCAAGAAAATAATTAAAAGTTAAGTTCAACTACTGCTTGTCGCTCAAAATAAATAATTAAACCCCTACAATTTTCTACGACAGTTCAAACGTCCGTGACTGTCGCGGCCTTTCATGTCATGTTATGTGACGTCATTTACCTCTATCTGCCTTGTTTACATCTAATTTTTTACCCTTAATAAATTTAACTAATTGTATGTACTTTATTCAAGCAAATATTGCAATAACAATATTATAATAAAATCTTAGCGAAACTTTAAGTACTTTTCAAATAAAAGTGTTTCTTTGACACATATACTTTGACGACACTACCGGCGCTATCGAGGGACGATGCGTTTTGAGTTTGCGTTCCGTTTCACCAAAAACACGCTACATTAACGATCTCCCGAAAGTAACAACAAACAAAATGGTTCTCTTTGCGGACGACAGTACAGCTGTAATTAAGTGTGAAAATCATAATAAATATGAGCAGGACATAAATACTTGTTTGCATGACATAATAAATTGGTTAAACAATAATAATTTAGTAATAAACCTAAACAAGACAAAAATAATGCAATTTCATCAACGCAGTGAAAACCCAAATGTTAGTATTGCTTACCAAGGCTATAATATTGAAGAAGGAAATCAGGCGAAGTTTTTAGGTATAGTGATCGACAGCAAACTCACTTGGAAACCTCATATTGAAATTGTATGCAAAAAAATCAGTAAATCCGCGTATGCTCTCTATCAACTTTCAAAAAAAGTCAACAGTCAGGCTCTTTTATCAGCGTACCATGGACTGGTTGCATCTGTTTTGCGGTACGGCATTATTTTCTGGGGGCAGTCTACTGATAAGGAACTAGTATTTAGAATGCAGAAGCGATGTATAAGGTCAATGTGCGGTCTTAGAACAACTGATAACTGTCTTTCCTATTTTAAATCTTTAAAAATTTTAACTTTTCCGTCGTTATACATTTTGGAAACAGCTCTATTTGTAAAAAATAATCCACAATTATTTGAAAAACTGTCAGCAGTCAGAAAAAATCCGATACGGACTCAATATGTAAACAAACTATGTCAAGTGAAATGTAAAACCGCACTTATGCAGAAAAGTTTTTTTGGTATTGCCCCACGCATTTATAATAAAGTACCTGATGTAATAAAAAATATGACTAATAAAATTTAAAAGGGCACTAAACCAAATATTAATTGAGAAAAGTTATTACACAATTGACGAGTTCCTTAATGATAAATTGCTATAATTACTGATTGACAAACTATTATTATGATTGACATAAATGTTATTCTGTTCTGACATCTATTTTTTCCTCCTGATTGACATATTTATAATTCCTTTTGACATTATTGTTAAATTTTTACTACTGTTAGTCTGACATTTTTATTTTTTGTAATTCTAATGATTTGACATTTTTTATTTGGTATCAATACAATTTCTCTTTGATTTTAGAATTTAATATTATTTGCATGCCCATGCCACGGTAGAATATGGAGGACTATATTATATAAGACAACATCTATGTACCAATTACCCATGTTTGCAAAGAAATAAATGATTTGATTTGATTTGATTGATTTGACATAAAATATTAAATTGTAAAATAAGTGTTGTATTAGAAAATTAAACACGTGTACCACAATGTTTTTATGGCAAAGCATTTTTAAGAAATAAAAAAGTTTTGTATTTCTTTCATATTCATTATTGGCTTTCTGGTGACTATGGTTTCCTTTTTTGTTAGTTTTTATTAGCTGTAAGTCCTCCATGTACTAAAATAAATAAAAATAAAAATTTCCTCATAAAATTTCGTCAAATGTTAAAAATACCATGAAAAATATTAGTAATATCTTTTGCAGGTCTGCTGGCAGAAATTTCTTAAGAAATGAGCAGTACCTATGTACTCACATATTATAATGTTATTTTCCTGTATGTACATAAATAGTAAAATAAATAATATGTTTTCAGTAAAAGCGGAAACGGAAGTGAAACTCGAAGACGCCAAGTTCTACATTACAGAAGATAAGAAGTTAATATTACAAGAAAGTGGTCAGTATTCCTCTACTACATACTAGCTGTGCCCCGCGACCTATCCCGCGTGAAATTTTTATAAAAATATTAGGTACTTCCATATTTGAATCGAATTTCGTTAACATAAACAAAAAAATATATATACATATATAAAAACCCATGAAAATGGGTTTATATTTTTTTTTGTACGGAACCCTAATTCTTTTTCTAAAATAAAAGTAGCATATGTTATCCCTTATAACGTCAGCTATCTGCCAGTAACTGTCCTAACTCTAGATGTGGTTTACATATATGCCAAATTTCATTGCAATTTGTCCAGTCGTTTAACAGAGTTACTTTAGCATGGCTAGCGTCTCTTCCCGGTTTTGCACGACCGGTTGAATTCACATCGTTGAGCGTCCACTGTATAATAATGTTCCCTCTGTTGGGAAAAGAAGTCTGCCGAAATGTACCACGCAGCCATAGTTTTATACTATCCTGAAAGTAATCGTCATCTGCCTAGCCTTTTCCCAACTAAACGTAAGACAGCACGGTTGGCGCAGTGGCTGAGCGATTGGCTGCTGCGCTTCGTGTCGCGGGTTCGATCCCCGCACGGAACAAATATTTGTATGATCTACAGGTAGTTGTTCCGGGTCTGGCTGTTTGTGTATGTGAAGTTTAAATGTTTGTAAACGCACCCACGATAAAGGAGGAATTCCTAGAGTGGGGCAACGTTTAAAAAAAAAAAAAAAAAAACTATGTTGGGGTCGGGCTCCAGTCTAACCGGATGCTGCTGAATATCAGCATTTTTTTTTTGACTCCCTATCTGACCTCCACAACCCAGTTAGTACTGGGTAGTACGATACACCTTGGCGAGACTGGTCGTCTTTTTGGGCCACTGACTACCTAACAACTGTCAAAGATTTATAAATGACTGCCGGGACCAACGGCTTAACGTGCTTTCCGAGGCACGGAGGAAACTCGTTACGCAATGGGTGGTCACCCATCCACAGAACAACCTAGGCACTCACGAATTAACCTAAAGATCGACCCGAGCGACTGTTATTATTTAGCCACGATCTAATAAGTAATAATTATGTATTTTTCAGATAAAACAACATTGAATCTTATACAAGAGGGCGATCAACCTACGTTACTAACTATACGTAAGTGTAAATAATACAGGGTGTAAACAGACCCTTCACGAAGCCGTCAACCAAGCATTCTGTACATCAAACTAAGTAACTTTACACAAAAATTATTGCTGGGAAACGACTTTTTTTTTGGGGCCAAAAATCACTTTTTACGGTAAAACTCAATGTAACGCACTCAAAACATTGTGCTGATGGATGGATTGAATAGTACGGGGGTCGTGAAGGTGTTTAAACTTGTGAAAAAGTTGGAACTTTAACCCCCAATATCTCCGTAACTAGTAGGTTCCCAGGTATGGTCTAGAACAAAAAAATGATCGCAATGACGAGGAGAACAAGTACCTTTTTGTAGTAGGCTTCGTTAAGGGTCTTTTTACACCCTTTATAAAAACTAGATTTTTTGCATTAGGAATTTCTCAATAGCAGCCACGGATGCTGGATTTGTGCCGGGTTGATAGCAATAGGCTCCTATTACTTGGGACTTTAACGTAACTGGCGAAATGCGGGTGTGTTCGTTAGATACAGCTCTGCCTATACTTGGGGGGATTGAAGCGTGATGTTATGAAGATAAAGTTCACGATATCACATTGGCTTTGTTCCTATATTGTAAACTAGCTTTTACCCGCGGCTTCGCTTGCGATAATTTAGAATTTGACAATTAAACTCTTAACACACTAGTAGTTTCTACAATAATTCAATCATGATTTGTAAGACACGTGGCGCCATCTATTATCATAAGAACGTTATTGATGTTTTCCTCGGTAACAGTACTTTTTTTCGGGATGTAAGTTACCCTATGTCCATTTCTGTACACCTGACAACGTATATGCAAAATTTTAGGATGATCGGTTCAGTGGTTTAGGCGTGAAAAGGTAACAAACAAACTTACTTTCGCATTTATAATATTAGTAGGGATTTTTCTTGCTGGTTACATAACGATTTAGTAGCTATTAATGTGTAGCTATTTAATTGTTAACAAGAATTTGTATGGTATACAGCATCTGGTGGCATTTTTTTTGCAAATGAATATGTGGTTGGAAATGTTGGAATAAAAATCCGTTAAATTGATTTTTTTGTTAAGTGCGTAGAAATCTTCTCAAAGATTGAGACCTTATTCATCAAAATCGGATGAATAGTTTAGGCGCTACGGAGGAACATACGTAAACACAAACATACATACCTACATACATAGACTGCTAATATCATAACCCTTCCTTTTGGCTTCGCTGTAGTCGGGTAAAAAAAAACTGATGAATTGCAAATGACCTACTAAATCACAATAAACAACTAAAATCATCATCATCTTCTTACCCTTGTCCCATTCCATTTAGGGTCGGCGCAACACGTTTTCTTCTTCCATTCTCCCCTGTCACACGTCACGGCATCTTTTACTCCTTTCTCTTTCAAAGCAGTCTTCACAAATTCCATCTTTTCTTTGGCCTTCCTCTCCCTCTCCATCCATCAACATTCATGTCCATCACTCTTTTAGGGTCAATTCACACCGAAGTGGGAGCGGTCGGCAGCGCAGTTTCACTGACAAGCCATTTTAATTTATTTAACAATTTATGTACACACTAAATACAGAAAAGAAGAAAGGAACAGAAAATAGTACAAAGGTGACGCTTATTTCTAAAGAAATCTCTTCCAGCATACCTGCGAAAGGAGATAATAAAAAAAGAGATGTAGACATAGTGTGTAAAAGAAGAAGAGAAAATTGAACACATCAAACAGAACTATTTAAAAATAATATACCATATAATTATGGTATTCTTAAAACAATATACTAACAAACTTATAAACACACACATTACATTACATACACACATACATACATTACATTACATTTTATTCTGTATCTCTATTAAGAAATGCATAGTATCGTTTGAAAGACTCGGGCCGCGCGTCCACCGCTCCGGTGTGAATTAACCCTTAGTCACATGCGTTTCATCCCTCCTCATTACATGTCCATACCAAGACAAACGACTTCCTTTCAATTTTTCTAAACTAGTAAACTATTTTGAGCTTTAATTCACAACTAAAATAAAGTTCAAAATAGTCTGTTAGAAATTACTCGAGCATTATTCTGCGTTGATGTATTTTTTTTTGGTAGTTTCATCATCATCATCATCCACAGCCCGACTTCACCCACTGCTGGGTATAAGCCTCTCTTTGTTTGTGCCAAGCTCCACGGTCTTGTGCCAGCCTCATCCAGGATATTCCCGCCATGGCAACAATGTCGTTCTGCCCATCTCGCCGCCGGACGACCAACACTTCTCTTTCCATTTCTTGGACGCCACTCCGTCACAGCTTTACTCCACCTGCCATCACCACGCCTTGCCATGTGTCCTGCCCAACTCCATTTGAGTTCCATAACGCGATTTCCAATATCGAAGACCTTCGTACGTCTCCGGATTTCGACGTTTGGAACTCGGTCTATTAGTTTTATGCCGAGCATGGAACGCTCCATGGCTTCCTGTGCTATTCTGAGTCTGTACACAGCCTCCTGTGAGAGCGTCCACGTCTCAGCACCATATTTCATGGTGGTCAGAACACACTGATTATAGAGACGGGTCTTTAGACAGTGTGGAATTTTGGCTGATTTCACCCTAGCTGGATTCTTCTGGTAGTTTAACCAGTTTATTTTCGTTACTGCAGATAACATTGGGGAGAGAGCCGAGGGTACTATCCTAGAAGCGGTGGATGCTGATCAACTTGGAGAACAGACTGAGGTCAGTAAATAAAGTAATCACAACCACTACAATAGGGTAGATGACCAAAAAAATGTAATGAAGAATGTTAACTAATTTTGATTATTAGCACTCCTTATTCTCTGTCAAAAATAAAAAATACTAGTGAAAGAATTACTTTGATACGTCAATTAGTTTCCGATTTAGAAGTAAAACAAGTTGTAACCGCACGACTGACGGTGTGACGTCATCGCACAACACGCTCAATCTGGCTCACTCAGTCCGCTCGAGGTCGCGCGCCCGTGCCGTCGAAATTATACCTAAATAATTTTTAAAATGTCCAATCCAAATACTAGGAAATCATGCGTTGTGCCTAAATGTAAAAATACAACTACCAATTCGGCGGAAAAGTTGTGACATGACGTCACAAGCGGTCACGTGACTGTTAGCGGGACTCGATATTTTCGAAACTTTGAATGCCTATAAAATCAAAACTACTAGGTATTTTTGACTACAACAAAAACTAGAGTATTTGTATACATACAGGCTTTACTGAAACATTTCAATTTCAAGCGATTTGGCATACCTAGTAACATTCTTCATTAAAGATTTCCAAAAAATATTGCCAGCTATTTTTTACAACAAACAGAAAAAAGTTTTTTTTTTCAATTTTAATTGGGACCAACTTTAAGATATACACTCTCAAATAAAAAAACAATCATTCAAATCGGACTCCTCTTTTAAAAGTAATGCGTAAAAAAATGTACATGTCGAGTTGGGAACTTCCTCCTTTTTTTCGTCGGTTAAATAATAAGTAATAACATTATATTTTGATTTTTCAGATCGTAGCGAACGATGAAAACGGCGGTATGGTCCGTCTCATACAAATCAAGTTGCCGGACGGAAACAACGGGTGGGTCGCTATTAACCGCTGAATCAAACATATGGAAGAAAGAATGACTGTCCTTCGCACAAACATCATCAATCATCATCTGCCTACCTTGTTCGTTCGGCTTCTAGTCTTGCCATGTGCAGCTGAATACCAGTATATTACATGGAGTCACTGCATCACTGTTACAAGCCTACATGATCCCACTGCTGGGCAAAATCCTTTCCCCATAATTCTTTCGATCCAGGGCATTAGCACCACATTAGTGGGCCGCTGGCCATTGGTTATGTCCAGCTCGACCCGCCATCTATCCAGACGCCAGACGAAAAATTACCCCCTGGTCAATATGGAAATCTTCGAATCAAACTCAAAGCATTTACTTCACATAGCGGGTCTATTTGAAGTAAATGCTTTGAGTTTGAGTTTGAGAGGCACTTTTGAATAGTCAAAAATAGCTAAGGGAATGGAAATCGACTGGCGAATGGCTTGAGAATCGACTTCGGACTTAAATTGGCCGCTGTAGATCCAATCTGGCTAAATCGATCTATCTCGGGCACAAGGCGACTGTGGAGCCCCGACACAGGGCATGCCGCACCTTCCCTCCTGGCCGTTCTTACCTCCTGCTTAACTGTCTGAACCCTCCAGAACTTAAATGAGGCAAACAACAGAGCTGCCTAGTCCAGGTCGCTACGTTCTGCACGCGTAGCATGACCACCGTAGAAACGGGTTTTGTCGACGGAAGAATCGACAAAATGACAGATTTCTTTTGTTGATCTGTCATTTTGTCGTTTCTTCCGTCGACAAAACCCGTTTCTACGTGTTTCAAGTTGAAGAGCAGTTTCAAGTAACTGCTATACAGTGTGTAACAGAAAGGGTATAGTCATATGAAAGGATATGTTGCAGACCATCAAACTGAAAAACTTTCTCCTTAGGTCCAATGTCGTAAATGCGAAAAAAAAAAAATCATTACCTACTCCACCCAAATGTCCCATACATTTGGGTCGAGTAGGTATTGAAATTTTGTATGGGACCGCTGATAATTTTTTCGCATTTACGTTATTTGATCCATGGAGAAAGTTTTTCAGTTTAATGGTCTGCAGCATATCCTTGCATATGACTATACCCTTTCTGTTACACGTTGTATAATGATAGTATAATACGAAATAGTGTCAAATAAAATAAAATAATTACGTTGCGAGTGATATTTTATTTCAAATAATATATGGGACGAAAAGCAATAATAATTTTTGGTTATCGAAAAGATCATAGATTATTTTTTTAGGTATTTGCGCCTCGGAAAGCATGTTAAGCCGTTAGACCCGGCTGTCATTTGCAGGTCTTTGACAGTCGTTAGGTAGTCAGTGGCCCAAAAAGTCTGACAATCAGTCTTACCAAGGGGTATCGTGTCTCCCAGTACTAACTGGGTTGTGGAGGTAAGATAGGCAGTCGCTCCATGTAAAATACTGGTATTCAGCTGCATCCGGTTAGATTGGAAGCCAACCCCAATGTAGTTGGGAAAAGGCTAGGCAGATGATGATTTATTTTAATATTAAGTTCGCATTATTGTAAATACACTGAGAATGAATTGTAAAAATAAGATTGTATCTGTTTTAAAAAAGACTGAAAAACTTGTCACTAGTAATTGAGTCCAGAGGTACTGGAGGCAAGATGGCTTTCTGTCGGCGGCAACTATATTGGAAAAGTCAAGTACAGGGTGGACATCGACGCACAAAGGGTTACTCCGTAACTAGAATGTTCCCAGGTATGGTCTAGAACAAAAAAAATATCGCAATAGAGAACAAAAGCCTTTCGGCTTCGTTAAGGGTCTATTTACACCCTTTATATCTGAGGTGATAACATTGAATGAGTATTAAAAAAAAATGTTTCTCTGGAAAAGTTGCTTTGTTATCATGAGTACAATCACGTATTTGTATTGTATTGTATTGTATAACGGGCTGGTTTCCGCAACTCCACGTCAAAGTGCGTCAACGCGCAATCACGTGTTTCAGTATATAGACACTAATTACCAGTCACCCTATGTAGTGAGCGATAGTTCTTTTGGCGCCTGAATGGCATTGTAAATGCGCTGCTGGTAAACATTGTGAAATTGTATTGGAAAAACAAGATGGCGGTCTTAGTTCCGACCATGACTTCCCGCCAAAAAACCATACAATGATGAGTTTTAAAGGTGAACGCAGACCTGGCCGCACCGCACGCGCCGCAGTCGCCGCATTCGAATTCTTTATATGAAATTCTATGCAACCTCGCACACCCACCCGCGCCGCAGTCGCCGCAGTACCTGAAGCGGCCAAACTCCCCAAGCCGCAGCTGATGACGTCACCAACGCCGGCCCGCCCGCATCGGACGCTGCGCCCGGCACGGCGCGGGCGCAGCGTCCGATGCGGTCGGCGCGGATGTGCGTGCGCACTTGTTAACAAAAGCGATGACTGCGGTGACTGCGGCGCGGACAGATGTGCGAGGCCATTAACAAATGCGATGACTGCGGCACGTGCGGTGCGGCCAGGTCTGCGTTCACCTTTAAACTGTCATGGTCACTAACATTATCATTACCACTAGAAACGGGATATTTACCATGTTTACTGTTTGTGTTGAGTTTCTGATATTTCGGCGATGTTGCAAGCACCATGATCACGGATAAACTGAAGTTATTGCGGGTGGATTTTTATGAGCAGACAACATAGCCTACCCTCTTCATTGTTCGTTTTTTTGCACTCAGTACCGCTACCACTGTCACTCGCAACTCGATTGTGTTCCCGACACACGAAACTCACTGTGTCCGCTCGCGAAGTTTTTGCGGCACTTTTTCGGTTTTTACACAGTTGAACTACTGGAGCACTCCACTGGACTTCAGTTTATCCGTGATCATGGTGCTTGCAACAGCGCCGAAATATCGGGAACTCAAAACAAACAGTTAACATGGTAAAAATCCCGTTTCTAGTTTTCATGATAACCATACACTTATTGGAGTGACCATAGCTTATGTCGAATCTTGTATTAGGAATTAAGGAGTCTGCCCACTACACCGTACCATACCATGACCGTGCTATGAACGTATAAGGCACAGATAGAAACATGACACGGACTACTATGCCTACTAGAACGTATTATACTCGTTTATAACGGTCATTGAACGCGTTTAAAGTAACTAGCTTTAGCTTTGAAAAGTATTAGACTACCCACTAGACCGTTTCAACACCGTCACGTACCATGCACGGAGCTTTAACAATTTATTGTCTGCGTTAATATTTTTCCGGTGCCGATACGCGACGGTGATGGTTGGTGTCGAACGGTCTAGCTAGCTCGTAGACGTAGTCTCATACTTTTGAACACTTTTTTTTTTGCCTGATACGTTCATAGCACGGTCATGGGCAGTGGGCTGAATCCTTTAAGGTGGAAACGTCAGGGTAGCCCGCATAATTCAAATTTTGTTACGTTTCTTGAAATTTTTAGGTTAGTGTCAGGTTGTATGTTGATGAAAATGAGTCGAGCAAGTATCACGTATGTAGTTACAGAATTATAATCTATCCTGCTATCCTGGCGCTCCCGCCTTAATACGAAACGGTTTGAAAGCAACGGTCACTGCTCTTGTGTCGCCTTCACGGAGAACGGAGAAGTCCGGCCAAAAAAATCTTGAAACATAATGTATTTAAATAGGAATTACCGCAAAGCGGACTGGCTTTATACAATTGTCAATAATAATGTAATATAATAAATATTATTATACAAGTTATATAAATAGGATTTTTATTGTACATAATGGTCAGTGTTTGTCATAGGTGTATAGAATAAAATAATTTTGTATGAACCAAATCATTTGTTTTTTATTTATTTATTTTCAGTCCACTTGCACCTCAATTTACTACATGCATTTAGCTTTAAACACTTAGAGTCAGTTACCACAAGGCGTAAAAAAATCTGGGATATTGTTGTGATGTCACAAAAAAGTAAATAAAGGACTAGCAGTCTAGTATTCCCTAAAAGTATAATATTGGGAGCAAGCGCGAGGAGATTATTTACGTGTCGAATTTTATACTTAACCTTTTGACCGCCAGAACATAAACACGCGCGTGCCCGCCACGCCAAGCCAAAATTTCACCTACCATTTTGTCACATATTTGTGTCGTTTAGCGGTGATCGTCAAAGAGATGTCAGCAAACCGGAAGGGATCCGCAAGGGCCGATGCCTGCCGTGGCTACGGGACTGATCGAAAGAGATACCGCGGCCCTAAAAACTTGTAAGCTTTGCTTTAAGTTTTTACCATTTTAATTTTAACTGATTTTCATAATTCTGAAAGGTTCAAAATTCCTAATATAAAAATTTCGATTTATCATTTATCCTATTTTTCCTAAATTTCAATATTCCTAACGTTTATAATTACTATTCTCAAAATATCGAGCTTCAATAAAACAGAAAGTCCGACTTAATGATAATACGAAACATCAAAAATACGAATAATAATATTAATTAGAATTCCGAAATAAAAACGCCTTTAAAACTGAATATCAAGATAAATAATCACATAACCAAGAATAGAGGCAATCTGATCCGTTAATGGTCACTGTTCTAACCTAACCAAAATGATTCACCAACAGTAGATGGTACCCAAAGCAGGTATATTAGGAGAAGAAGATAACACAAAAAATAATATGAATACACAAGTGTGTAACAAACACAGCGCCATCTAGTGTTACTTATCCAAAAGCACTATGATGAGCGGATCAATAACATAGAAGACAGCAAGTCTTATAGACAAAGGACGCCATCTACAATCTTCGTGTGTAACCATCTGAACCACTGGACTACATCTACAGAGGACCACACGACGATATTATGCACACATGTAAACCGAAACTGCTTTATAAGCAGAACTGTTCTCGAACAAATTGTCATCAGTGAGATTCGCCGTCCGAGGCATACTCTCGTCACCCCCGATGACGCTATCACCCTCTTGCAGGAAAGCAGTAGGGAAACTAGTACGCTCAAAAAGCACAGATGCAAACAGCCGTCATTCCGTCCTCGCCGACGAGGCCCGTCGCGACACCCCGTCCCATGTTCTCCCCGACCCACGATCGACCCAGCCTCAAATAACGACACCACTCAGATCCAGCCTGTCCCTTTGCTGTCCTCCCCCAGCGACGCCCTAAGCCGAGGCTCGTACCCCACAGGGGGTGCCCTTAGCGTGTAGTCGCTTAGTTTGTAAGTTTTATTTGCCCTGGCTGGAGGCCTTACACTCAACAGGATTGTTCGGTTAAGCAGTTGCCATCCTACTTGGATGAATTGCGAGATGCAATTTCAAAAAAAAAAAAAAAAAATTGTCACTCACTAACTAGAGGTTCTGAGCGCGGTAGCCACGCAGCCAGCTCTGATCCTTAGTACCTAAACCTAGTTCCTGCTTCGATAGCCTAGCAGTCTTCAGGAACTAGTCAGCTAGGGGAGGTCTGAAAGGCGATAGCCACGCAGTCCCTTTCAGCCCTCCACTTAGGGTTGCCACCTGATATAAAATTATTGTAACTGTTGTAAATTATACTAAGCAAGTTGCCAATAAAATATCACCAAGTCAACGGGGCTTTAATTTCACCAACAGCAACCCTACAAATGTTAATTACAAAGTAGACGTTTTTAAATTTTATCAAAAGTTCCTTATAAATTTTGAATTTATATGCGTAACTGAATATAATACTAATTGAATCGGGTCTACCCTTTACAGCAGAACTTTTTATGTCATAACATTATTTTGCATAACAGCGGATAGCATAAAGTTCGTTTCGCAGAAAATTATTTCGCAGACACTCATTTATGATACATTCAAAACTCATAATTTTGTAAGTTAGAATCATCTTTAGGCATTTCATATCCATAAGAATCAAAAAGTAGAACCATCATATCGCAGAAAGTCAGAGTCGTCTTTTGGCATACATTTAACATCGATAGTCATGAAAAGGCGTCAAATCAATCAATCAAAACATCAATCATTATAAAACAGTTGATTTATTTCATTGTAAGAAGCGTGCAAACAAGCATATACCATCCATGCAGCAAGCATGCAGCAAGCAAGCAAGCGGCATGCAAGCGATCATGCAACATGCAGCAGCCATGGTTTCTGTCACGGCTGCAGCGCTGCGGGGCTCCGGCGGTCCCACGCGAGCTTTTCGTCGCAGATGTGTTTTACGCTCACCACCGCAGCTTCGGGCTGCGCGGGGGGCGTTAAAACCACCTGCTTCTCAGCTCGCGGGCTGCCTCGCCCCTCCGTGCCTACGCGGACTTATATTACATTCTAGGGGTAGGGCAGACAAGACTACGTGGAGTCGGCTTTGCAGCGATTCGTTAATTAAATAAATAATAATAATTAAATCTTGTTTTATAATACAATTTCTTAAATGTTACCCTCTGACATTGTGATTCAAGTGCCAATAAACCTTGAGGCACCGCGCGTAGCAAATACATCTATACAAATAAATAAAATTGAAGTGTTTGTTTGTAATTTAAAAAAAAAGCAGCTTTTTACTGAATTCATTATTATGAAAGTATATAAAGGGTGTCAATAGACCCTTAACGAGGCCGAAAGGCACTTGTTCTCCCCGTCATTGCAATCATTATTTTGTTCTAGACCATACCTGGGAACCTTCTAGTTACGGAGTTATTGGGGGTCAAAGTTCCAACTTTTTCACAAGTTTATTTTTAAATACAAGTTTTTAAGGTAATTACTTTACTTTAAATACCTCCATGAACCGTGTAATATTCAATGCATCCATAAGCACAATGTTTTGAATGCGTTACATTGAGTGTTACCGTAAAAGGTTATTTTACACCCAAAAAAAAAAGTCGTTTCCCAGCAATAAATTTTGTGGGTCACCCTATTATACAGGGTGTAAACAGACCCTTCACAAAGCCGTCAACCCAGCATTCTGTACATCAAACTAAGTAACTTTACGCAAAAAAAATTGCTGGGAAACGACTTTTTTTTTGGGGTGAAAAATCACGTTTTATGCTAGAACTCAATGTAACTCAGAACATTGTGCTGATGGGTGGATTGAATAGTACGGGGGTCGTGGAGGTGTTTAAAGTAAAAATCTTACTAGAAAAACATGTATTTTAAAAAAAAACTTAGGAAAAAGTCGGAACTTTAACCCCGAATTCTCCGTAACTAGAAGGTTCCCAGGTATGGTCCAGAACAAAAAAAATATCGCAATGACGGGGAGAACAAGTGCCTTTCGACTTCGTTAAGGGTCTTTTTACACCCTTTATACATATTGCTGCTATCACCTTCCTTTTCCTAAACTGGCGTCTTTGTTCACCAATCTCAGGACACAAAGGTTTGCAAAAAGATACTCTAAAACTCATCATTTCAGCCGAAAGACGTCCACTGCTGGACATAGGCTTCCCCCAAGTGTAGCCACATTGACCGGCCTAGTGCGTCTCGCATCCAGCGGATCCCCGCAACCTTCATCAGGTCATCTAGTGGGAGGTCTTCCAACGCATCGTCTTTTGGTAAGCGTTCGCCACTCCAGAAGTTTCGGCCCCATGGGCTATCCGTTCTGCGAGATGTGTGTTCGGTAACGTTGGTTCTTTTGTATCCGCGTCGTCATTTCTGATTTGATCACGCAAGGAAACTCCGAGCATAGCCTTCTCCATTGCCACTCTAAAACTGGAGTTAATAAAAAATTGTCTATAGTCTGCTTAATGTGAGATTTGTACCTAAAAACCACACAATCATTTTTATTAGTGAGTAGACCAGTAGACCTACCATGTAGACTTTCTATTATGGTCAGTAGGGCTTATCCTAATCTTTATGGTTTTAACTGTGGTTTAGTTTTTTCCTATCTCTACATTGTGCTCACATATAGAACAACAATATTGTACCCAAGGCTATGTAATATATATAACTTGATTTGAAAAGAGTGTCCATGGAGTTTCTTGCCCATTCTTCTCCATGAGATCTACTATTTTCGAATGGGCAACAACAGTCCATTCACAGTTATTATGCCTGTGGCGGGACTGTAGGTAGGTTATTTTTGACTATGCAACAGTGCCTGTCACGGGTCTATTTGAAATAATTGCTTTGAGTTTGAGTTATTTGACGTGAGTACAGGATGACTTGGGGACCCTTTTTTTTCAGTTTTTCGCAGATACCTCATAAAGTATGTAGACAGCAGTAGCGAAGGTTCCATACAACTCGATTCCTACCGGGTTCGCTTTGTAAAATGGCACAGTCGGTATTCTATAGACAAATAAAATAATCACATTAAAGATATGTACTCCGGCTTGCCCCTTACAAAGTTGACCCTTCGCTACTGGTAGACAGGACTACGTCTGACCGGTCAGCTAGTACCTAGGTAATAGAAATGATACCTTCTAGGAGCTCGTGGCTTAATAATAACAGCCGCTCGGGTCGATCTTTAGGTTAAGCCGTGCTTGCCTAGGTTGGTCCGTGGATGGGTGACCACCCATTTCATACCGAGTTTCCTCCGTGCCTCGGAAAGCACGTTAAGCCGTTGGTCCCGGGTGTCATTTGTAGATCTTTGACAGTCGTTAGGTAGTCCGTAGCCCAAAAAGTCTGACAACCAGTCTTACCAAGGGGTATCGTATTACCCATTACTAACTGGGTTGTGGAGGTCCGATAGGCATTCGCTCCATGTAAAATACTGGTATTCAGCTGCATCCGGTTAGACTGGAAGCCGACCCCAACATAGTTGGGAAAAGGCTAGGCAGATGATGACCTTCTTACCTTCTCTATCATAATTGGGAAATAAAACACACTGTTGCTCTCAATGTTTTCTTATAATTACAAATTAAATATACAATTTACATGACATAGATTAAGCATTTTGCGTTTTCAGATGATTGCTTATTTATCGTCAATGCTTTCGATATAGGAAACTACCCGACCGTAAATACGGCACATCAGAAGAGTTGTAACTCAGTCCGTCTTTGTTAATCATACTTGTATAAAGGGTGTAACAAGACCCTTAACGAAGCCGAAAGGCACTTGTTCTTCCCGTCATTCCGATTTTTTTTTTATTCTAGTCCATACCTGGGAACCTTCTAGTTACGGGGATTTTGTGGATCTAAGTGCCAACTTTTTCACAAGTTTTTTTTTAAAATAGTGTTTTGTTTTAATGTAAGAACTTTCCTTTAAACACCTCCACGACCTTCGTACTATTCAATCAATCCATCAGCACGTTTTGAGAGCGTTACATTGAGTTCTACGTAAAACGTGATTTTTCACGCCAAAAATGTCGTTTCCCAGCAATAACTTTTGCGTAAAGTTGCCTAATTTGTTTGTTTATACATAATGCGTGGTTGACGGCTTCGTGAAGGGTCCGTTTACATCCTTTATGACATAATATTGATGTATCATATTTAAAATGGGGCACTACCATCTAAAAATTTATTTACAAAAAAAGATCTAAAAAGAACATTAACATTTAGGGCAAATTTCACAACTGTCAGTGTTATAACTGCTATGGCATATTGATACAGCTCTTGAACGTCGTTTAAGCGAGCTGATCGCGTTCATTTTCATTGGTAAAAACGCGCTCTTAGACGACAGATTATTATTTTAGAGAATATACTAGACAGAAATCAAATAAAAAACTAGTGGCGCCATCTATAGCGTTATAGATGGCGCCACTAGTTTTTTTTTACAGAATTAAGGCATATTTAGTTTGAAGAAAAACATAACAAAAATATTACTGGTATCTTACCTTAGAGATACCTAGTATCCACATAACATCACGAATGTAATCCCCGAAGCGTAAGGTAGAGGCGTACCGAATAGTACACCCACATTTCGCCTGTTATGTTTAAGTCCCACGTAATAGAGGGCGAGCCTATTGCCATCAACCGGGCACAAATCCAGACTATGTGGCTGCTAGTGAGAAATTTCTTATGGAAAAACCCAATAACACTTTGCCCGCCCACGGAATCGAACCTAGGACCTCATGCTAAACAATGTTATAATAAAGTCCTTTAACACTTATTTTACGTCTCCAGTCACCAGTGATTTTTATTCTTTTTGCTGTAAAGGCGTGATTCCACTAGACAAGTTACTTGAATGCAAGTTGCAAATTGCATACAACTTGAACAAACTTGCATACAAGCTACAACTTGTAGTTTGAAATTTTACATTTTTTATTCAAGTGACGTGCAAATCGAACGCGGAAACGTTAGTTAGACCTACTCAATTGTTGAACATATCCACTTGTATGCAAGTAAAACCTGCATGCAATTTGCACACTCTTGAAAACATTTTTTCCAATGCAAGCAACTTGTACACAAATGTGACGTCACACTTGCATGCAAGACTTGCCTAATGGAATCGGGCGTTAAAGCTAGAATCCAAAGTTAACCCTTTTTAAGGTAGAGGCAATATACGTGCCACCAACAAAAATATTTTTTAAACAGAAATATCAGCACTTTAGTATGGACAGATATACTGTTATAAAATTTTACACATATTCTCTGGCGATTTAAAAAAAAACACAAACAAAATATTAAGTAGGTACGCACGACGGCCGATCAAGCTATACAAAACCATTTTATACGGATCTCTCATTGTATAGGAAATCCATACAAATCGAGGCCAATTTATACTGGAAATGTAAAGCTTCATCAGCCGCCTTGTGTACTTATTTGATATTTTTAGAAATTAAAAAAATAAAAATATTTTTTTTTAATCTTAAAAATCAAATAATTTTTTAATCTTAAAAATCATATCTTTATTAACATACATTAATTTCGTTTTCCTATCACTTCCGGTTTTCTCTGCCTTTTAAAGGGTTAAATAAATAGTTAAAGTGTACACTATGGAAACAGCTGCAGTCAACAAGTTTAAATAATCAGCCTAGTTGACTAATTCATTTTAAAAACTACCACCAAATCGTACGAACGCAAATAAATCAAAATTATTACGTTTTCAGATTAATAAATACAAAATAAAGCTTCAAAATAAAACTTTTGGAGAATATTGGCGAGTGAGACTTGAGTTAAAAATTAAATAGAATAATTTGAATGTGACACAGAAGATCAGAAGAAGAATAATAATTTAATTTTAATTAATAACAATGAGATGTGTCTTATAACTTAACACTTATCCTAATTGGATCACAAACTTAAGGACTAAGAAGAAATATAACAGAATACAAAAATATTATAGGAATATCATCTAGGCATCGAGCGAACATTTTTGTGATATTTTTATACATTACTTAGTTAATGCCAAATTATGTTAAAAAAGTGAATTAAAAACACGAATCAAATACAAAAAAAAAAACATTCTAAATAAAATAAAATGGGGTAAAAATACCCTAAACGAAGCCGAAAGGTTTGTTCTCCCCAAAATTCTAAGTGGTTTTCTTAGTATGTTTTGACAGAACTAAGCGCATATACATTAATTTTCGAGAACACTGAGTATTTTATGGTAGATTAATGTACTGTATGAGTTTAATTGATTACACGGAATGCGATAGCTGACAATGTAAGTTTTTTTAAATAAAAAAAACACGATATCAGAGGCAGATTTTTGTGACTGTTAATAAACAAAATAAACATATAATACTTCAAGAATAAAAGCATTTTAAAGAGCTTAAAAATATGTATGAGTACGTAAAATAAAAAATATTCCTTTACGACAAAAAAAATGAATATAAAAAAATTAAAGGTTTTTTTTCTACTGTCTAAGGCGGCTAAGCAATTTGTGATAATATTATGAAACAGATTTATTAGAAAAAATACAAATAATGCTAAAATTATGTTTAATTACATTACAATACGCATTGACTTTTCATTCTTTGTTTAAAGAATTTCCTATAGAGACTAGATTTATTTACCTTCTACAGGGTGATTTTTGAGAGGGGCTAGTAAGAATAAATAAATCTGAGTAAACATTTATATAACTTAATTAAGATCTAAATAAAGATCGTTGCCAAAAAATGTGTGCGCTATATTGGTATACACAATAAACTACAACATAAATATTTAGTCATTAGATTACCGAGATTATTTTTGAGTAAAACTGTTCCGTAGGTGACAAAATAATTGGATATAAAAAAACGGAAACCCTTAAGGAATCTTAATTCTTATTTAAGAGATTGATATTTCGAGTTTGTTCCATTCCTTTCCAGTTTTCACTAAAATTCTGCCATTTTTTAAATGCTTACTATTTCAGCAAGTAAGCTAGACAATTTTATTCTCAGTCTTGAGAAATTTTAGTTTGGACCCCATCGATGCACAAACGATTACCACGAATTCAGTACATCATTCCGAGACTCTTCACCACCAGAATTAAGAACCAGGTAATTAAAAAAAAAACAGCTGTTCCATAAATTTGGAACCGTGTAGGTATTGCACTTTTGTGAGACAGCAGTTTTTTTTTTTTAATTACTCTTGATAAAATTGCTTTTTTTGGCGGGTTAATGATGTACTGAATACGTGGTATAAGTCCCGTCACGTAAAAAGAACGCTGAGCGACAGTGGAGGGGATGTGTTTGCGCACGTTATACAGCCGCGTCCTAATGTACTAAGCTATTATTTTATAATATAAAATTATACCAAGCTATAATATAAAATAATAGCTTGTTATAAATTAAGTTATCCTTTTATTCGGTCTTCTCACAGAACCACAATCATTCTAACACTATCGTCTTCCATTCATCAGCAAATAAGACCAATCCAGCGTTGGTCTCCACGAGCGCGTTGAGAAGCATACGGCGGTATAGGGGAAGTGGATCGAGCTACAGTGCGACAAAATGGGACATTAAACAATTTATGCTTTTTAGAGCGATTATAATTATTTGGAACAAATAATTGACACAGCTCCGCATGTAAATCTGAGGCGTCGGTATAACCATGTAAAATTTTACACGCTGTTGTTATTTGGTCAATAGCATGCCTAACTTTTAAAATTCATACATCCTAAAAGGTAGTTGTTACTATGTTGCTCTTGCTGTAGTGCCGCTACATGTGTATAAAGTTCGGCAAGGTTATTTTGGCGCGTGGCCATAGTCGGAACTAACGCCGACATCTTGTTTGTTGTCTGTCCGTCTGCCAATACCCTTTTTCTCAGGAACGCGTGGAAGTATCAAGCTTAAATTAATATCAAATACTCAAATCGCGATCAAAAGATTTGACCGTTTCTGTCCGTGCATATTTTGCGATTTCACAAGGGAATCAAAACCTATAGGGCACTTCCCGTTGGCTTAGAATCACGAAATTTGGCAAGAAGCAATGTCTTACAGCACATGTAAAGGAAGAAATCTGAAAACCGTAAATGTTTGTAGTTTAATAACAAAATACCTACAAGTTTATACGGAACGCTCGGTGTGCGAGTCCAAGTCGCACTTGGCCGGTTTTATTCCATACAATTTCACAAAATGTTTACCTACAGCGCCCGCCTGACAGTGACATTCAGCGACAAAAGAACCATGACGTACTTAAAACACATTTTGAAGACCATAGTTACAATACGGTATCGATTGAGATTTGTTTTAATATGCCTATCCCTATGAGAGAGGTAGAAACTTTCTCTACTCTTTTTTAAAACGTTGCCCCACACTAGGAGTTTCTCCTGTATCGTAGGTGCGTTTACAAACATTTAAACTCACATACACAAACAGCCAGACCCGGAACAACTATCTGTGGGCCATGCAAATATTTGTTGCGTTCGGGAATCGACACGCAGGGTGTCGTCAACAACTTATGTGCAATTCTATAGTTGTAAAAGGATCTTTTGGGGCGTCATTTTGTTTTCTCAATGAAAACAAAATGGCGTTCCGATTTTGACCATTTCACGAATATTCACAAACACGATGTCGACGGCATTCGAAGGGAAAAAGATCCTTATTCTTTAATGGCATAAAGTTTTTTTTTTAAGTGACGTAGTGTTATTGATGCATTTATATTAAAATGAACGAATTTTACAGCATAAATTCTGTTTTGCATCACTAAAATGTAAGTTATAGAAAGACCTGGATTTTAAACTAATATTATGTGAATAGGAAGAGAAATACAAAAGCGTTTGCCATACAAATTCTCTTTAAATTAATGAGCGGGACTTCACAAACGTGCATAATAGAGAATATGCAAGAAACGCAAAATTTTTATTTCTTCAAAATGCCTTGAATTGGTACATAAAAACATTGTGGTACACTTGTTTAATTTTGTAATACATCATTTATTTTATAATTTATTATTTTATGTAGCGAGTTTTTGGTAAAACGGAACGCAAACTCAAAAGCATCGTCAGTCCTCGATAACGCCGGTAGAGACGTCAAAAAGTAAGTGTCAAAGAAACACTTTTATTTGAAAAGTACTTTAAGTTTCACTAAGATTTTTTTATAACATTGTTATTGCAATTTTTGCTTGAATAAAGCACATACAATTAGTAAAATTATTCTATTCAGGGCAAAAAATTAGATGAAAACAAGACAGATAGAGGTAAATACTTCACATCATGGCCGCGAGAGCCACAGACGTTTGAAGTGTCGTAGAAAATGTAGAAGTTTAATTTTTTTTTTTTGAGCGACAAGCTGTAGTTGAACATAACTTTTAATTATTTTCTTGGCTTGATAATACTGTATATTTTTAAATTTAAGTGGAGAAAAAATTATATGCACATTCCCTATTATTTTCAGCATATACCGTCCCCACTGATGGGACACAGTGTGGAATTAGTGGGCCATTATCCACTACGTAGCGTTCGTGAAGTGTCGCTTAATAATTTAAAAAGATCTTGTATGCATTATTATGCGTTATCTTACTGAGACCGACTGCCCGTAAAAACGGGAAGAGGTCAAAATCCTACAAATACATAATTTGGTATCTATTAAGGCTACACCTTTTACTTTGTATTCGTTTACCGATGGCCTTGTACACTGCTTATCCTATATTGTTATGGCGCTTGAGGAACATAGTCACTGCAATAGCAATACGGATTCAAATGCGGATGAGTGGTGCTTATGCAGCTTGGCTCGTTTCCGTACCTGGGATATAAACAAATATTAAAATATTAATAAAAATATTAATTTTAAAAACAAAATTCGAAATAAGGGTGTTTCCTGAGTTAAAAAAATATGATTCTACTAACTGACCCGCGCAACTTCGTCTGCGTCACATAAGAGAGAGACTTTTCATTGATGTTCCGCTCCTACTGGTCGTAGTGTAATGTTATATAGCCTATAGCCTTCCTCAATAAATCGGCTATTCAACACTCAAAGATTTTTTTAATTTTAAGTTTCTGAGATTAGCGCGTTCAACCAAACAAACTCTTCAGCTTTATAATATTAGTATGGATTTAGTCCGTCAGTTATATTATCGAAAAATATTGGATGCGTATTTTTTGTTTTATCATCATCATCTGTCTAGCCTTTTCCCAACTATATTGGGGTCGGCTTCCAGTCTAACCGGATGCGGCTGAATACCAGTATTTTACATAGAGCGACTGCGTATTTTTTATTTTATGATAAATATAATAATAATTTACTAAGATAAAAACGCATCAAAGAACGAATGAGTGGGGGGTTGTGACGTCACTTTCAGGTAAAAAATGTACCGAAATGTGACGTTACACGAGTTTTCGACGCATTGTATCGTCTTAATTTTTTGTTTATGTGAAAAAGTACGTCCTCAATCATTTTTGAAAATTTATCTGACGGACTAATTCGATTTTTTGGTCATCTACCCTATTATGGAACAATATCTAGTCAAGTGTCTTTGACACCCGGGTCCAACGGCTTTTGTTGGGATCTTTGACAGTCGTTAGGTAGTCAGTGGGCTAAAAAGTCTGACAACCAGTCTTACCAAGGGGTACCGTATTACCCAGTACTAATTCGGTTGTGGAGGTCAAATAGGCAGTCGCTCCATGTAAAATACTGGTTTTCAGCTGCATCCGGTAAGACTGGAAGCCGACCCCAATATAGTTGGGAAAAGGCTAGATGATGAATTTGATATCTAAATAGTACTACTTACGCATTCGTTCTAGATATGTCCCTTGTATTAATTAGGAATTTATCTTCATTTTTTAGGTATAGCATTGAGGCCTCATAAATGCCACGACCAGGACTCACTACCACCTGAAAAAAAAAATAGAATTGAATACATAAAAAAATATCAAATAGATGCTAAATTGGTATGGCACCTTGTAGGTATCGCGCGTACGTTTATAATGGGTGTAAAAGTACTCTTAACGAAGCCGAAAGGCACTTGTTCTTCCCGTCATTGCGATCATCTTTTTGTTCTAGACCATATCTGGGAACCTTCTAGTTATGGAGATATTGGGGGTTAAAGTTCCAACTTTTTGTCATTTTCTTTTCACAAGATTTTAATGTTGTTACTTTAATTTAAATACCTCCACTACTCCCGTACTGTTCAATGCATCCATCAGCACAATGTTTTGAGTGCGTTACATTGAGTACTACCGTAGTTTTTCATCTCAAAAAAAAAAGTTTATTGCGTAGAGTTACTTAGTGTGATATACAGAATGCTTGGTTAACGACTTCGTGAAGGGTCCGTTTACACCTTTTATAAAAAAAAACCCGACAACTGTCGGGCAGTAAGTAGCCCACCAGACAACACCCGGCTGGTCGAAGGATCCTCCCTTTTCTATGGGAGATGAAGAACTTTACACCCTGTTCTTTTCTTCATACCCCTACAGTAACACTGGTTGTCTGGCTTGCTCATAACCCTGCATTGACCTTTACACGTATCCCTTGGTAAAAGTGGATGTCTGTCTTTCAGGCTTCTAACTGTAATAATACCAGCCTGTTACTGTCCCACTGCTGGGCAAAGGCCTCTTCTCATACAGAGAAGGCACGAGCATTGATCACCACGCTTGCTCAAGACGGGTTGGCGATTTCAGACTTATATTAATTATAAGTCCAGGTTTCCTCACGATGTTTTCCTTCACCGATGTCTGTGATGTCCAAGATAAACTTAGAAAGTACATATGAATTGAAAAAGTCACATTGGTACTTGCCCGGATTTGAACCCACAACCTCATGCATGAGAGGCGAGGCCTTAACCTCTGGGCCATCACGACATTTCTCATTCATTATTATTGATTTTTTTTTTCTTTTTCATTTTTTTTTTCTAACTGTAACGACTTTTAAATCCGCCGTCTAGCATACCTTTAACTGGTAATTTTCTTTGGATATCTTAGTGCTGGCTCCGAATTTGCCGAGGTAGCCATCGGTGTCCTTATTTGATACGAAGGACAGCATCTTGTTGTTCGGCCTTTGCCTCATCACCCATTGGACTTCAGTCAGTTTGCGAGGCATGCATTTTGACCTGAAATTTAAAAAAAAATGTGGAAAATTACATCTTAACCTCAAGGTTAAGATGTAATTTTCCAGATTTTCCTAGCCTTGAGGTCATGAGAGGAGACAGACATCGGGCACGGCAGGGCAGAGCATTTTATCTTTATTCAACGCAAATTCATACGTAGCTAGTGGTAACAAGATACAGAATGCAATGTTCAATGCCACGAAGTGAAGTCTCCATTGATGCCTTGGGGTTGATTTCTAAACATTGGAATTCAGTTAACACGTCAAACGAATCCAACATTCTCAATCTATAAAAATAAATAAAATTGAAGTGTTTGTTTGTAATTTCAAAATAACAGCTTTTTAATGAGTTTATATAAAAATACGGGGTGTAAACAGACCCTTCACGAAGCCGTCAACCAAGCATTCTGGACATCATACTAAGTAACTTTACGCAAAAATATTTGCTGGGAAACGATTTTTTTTTTGGGGTGAAAAATCACGTTTTACGGTAGAACTCAATGTAACGCACTCAGAACATTGTGCTGATGGATGGATTGAATAGTACGGGGGTCGTGGAGCTGTTTAAAGTAAAAATCTTACTACTAAACATGTATTTTAAAAAAAACTTGTGAAAAAGTTGGAACTTTGACCCCTAATACCTCCGTAACTAGAAGGTTCCCAGGTATTGTCTAGAACAAAAAAATTATCGCATTGACGGGGAGAATAAGTGCCTTTCGGCTTCGTTAAGGGTCCTTTTACACCCATTATAATGAAAACGACTCATAGGAGTCACGAGCTCGATTTTGATGAAAACAGAACTGCATCATTAGATTTTTGGAAAATCAATATTCCTGGCTAGGAATCGAACCCGTTGATTTTGTAAAGAAAACTACACTGTAATATTACACCATTCGATAGTGTTGCTAATAGAAAATGGGTGCCTGAAGACTATCGTCATCACCGAGGCCAAGAAACGCTGGCGTGACGATTTTGACTCGTTCCTGATTGGCCAGAGAAGGAAAAACACCGGGAGAGTTGGAAAGGAATGGGGAAGGCTTTTGCCCGACAGTGGGATAGAATCATTATCTGCTAGCCTTTTCCCAATTATGTTGGGGTCGGCTTCCAGTCTAACCGGATGCAGCTGAATACCAGTATTTTATATGGAGCGACTGCCTATCTGACCTCCACTAAACAGTTAGTACTGGGTAATACGATACCCCTTGGTAAGACTCGTTGTCAGACTTTTTGGGCCACTGACTACCTGTGACGACTGTCAAAGATCTACAAATGACACCCGGGACCAACGGCTTAACGTGCTTTCCTAGGCACGGAGGAAACTCGGTTTGTAATGTGGTCACCAATCCACAGACCAACCTATACAAGCACGGCTTAACCTAAAGATCGACCCGAGCGGCTGTTATTACATATTTAGCCACGAGCTCCTCAACAGTAGGACAGAAGAGGATAATTTAAAAAAAAAAACTTAATATGATGTACAGAGTGCTTGGTTGAAGGCTTGGTGACGGGTCCGTTTACACCTTGTATACTAAAACCAGTGCCTGTAATACTTTTTTTTTTTTACGGATGGGGAATCATTAAATGACTTCTCCCGCTCTGGGTGGAGTGGTTCATTGCCCTTTGTGTTCCAGGGCCGCGGTATCTCTTTCGAAGAGTCCCGCAGCCCCGGCAGGCATCGCCCCTTGCGGGCCCCTTCCTGTTGCTGACATCTCTTTGAGGCGCGCGTGGAACACGAACGCGCCGTCTACACGGCCTGTCGTCATAAGACGGACGGACGGTGAGCTAACCCATTAATCACCGTCCACAGGCCCGTGCCTACGGTGGCCGGGAGCCACCACGTGGCCTGTAATACTTGACGTCGAGATAAATAAAGATTTATGAGAACAAAAGGCTCA
This sequence comes from Noctua pronuba, assembly GCA_905220335.1. Lineage (NCBI taxonomy): Eukaryota > Metazoa > Arthropoda > Insecta > Lepidoptera > Noctuidae > Noctua > Noctua pronuba. Next base: position 10,566,495 of record LR999918.1, read on the forward strand.
CAGGTAAAATAAACAATCACCTCTGACTCTCCGTCAGCTGGTTGATATAGTTGATGAAGGCATCAACAGTTTTGTGAACCATCTCGCTGTCTGTCACGTTCTTCCAATTGACACAGGCACACCAATGAGGCTCGATACCCGCTTCACTGCAAGACCTGTTCTTGGGTATCTGGAAAATGGTAGAAAAATAATCAAACTCAAACTCAAAGCATTTATTTCAATAAGACCATTACAGGCACTTTTGAATGTCAAAAAAAAAAAAAGCGAAGCTACAGTCACAGACGCAAGGCATAATAACTTTTTGGGCTACTGACTACCTAACGACTGTCAAAGATCTACAAATGACACCCGGGACCAACGGCTTAACGTGCTTTCCGAGGCACGGAGGAAACTCGGTATGAAATGGGTGGTCACCCATCCACGGACCAACCTAGGCAAGCACGGCTTAACCTAAAGATCGACCGAGCGGCTGTTATTATTAAGCCACGAGCTCCTAGAAGGTATCATTTCTATTACCTAGGTACTAGCTGACCGGTCAGACGTAGTCCTGTCTACCAGTAGCGAAGGGTCAATTTTGTAAGAGGTAAGCCGGAGTACATATCTTTAATGTGATTATTTTATTTGTCTATAGAATACTGACTGTGCCATTTTACAAAGGGAACCCGGTAGGAATCGAGTTGTATGGAACCTTCGCCACTGCTGTCTACATACTTTATGAGGTATCTGCGAAAAACTGAAAAAAGGGTCCCCAAGTCATCCTGTACTCACGTCAAATAACTCAAACTCAAAGCATTTATTTCAAATAGACCCGTGTCAGGCACTTTTGCATAGTCAAAAATAAGCTACCTACAGTCCCGCCACAGGCATAATAACTGTCAATGGACTGTAGTTGCCCATTCGAAAATAGTAGATCTCATGGAGAAGAATGGGCAAGAAACTCCATGGACACTCTTTTCAAATCAAGTTATATATATATTACATAGTCTCGGGTACAATATTGTTGCTTCTATATGTGAGCACAATGTAGAGATAGGAAAATAAGATCTAGTCGGAGGATCCTCCCTAGTCTATGGGGGATGGAACTTTACCAAAAAAAAAAATAACATAAAAAAAACACTTACCGGTTCCAAAAGTGTCATTGCTCTCGGAAAATCAGCGCCAGTCACTTTGAAATGATTCATATGCTCTGACCAATTGAGTACATCCAGTATAGTAGCATATATATCGTGTGGTGTTGTCAGAACATTCACCTTCGCTTCTAACTGCGCTTGAGCATCTGGGCGCATACGCTTCAGTTTATCGGGCAAACGAATACTCATTAGTGGCAATCGTTCTTCTAATTTTCCCTGTAATGTATCCCGGACTTTGGCGAACCTGTTGATGGTGAAAAAATTTTTTTTTTAATCCCGTGATGCGATGTTGCATGTGGCAAATGCTTGCCCTGACTGGACAGGTCCACTCAAATCTAAAGGGTGTAAATAGACCCTTAACGAAGCCGAAAGGCACTTGTTCTCCCCGCTATTGCGATATTTTTTTGTTCTAGACCTTACCTGGTAACCTTTTAGTTACGGAGTTTTTGGGGGTCAAAGTTGTTTTTTTTAAATACAATTTTTTAATGTTATAACTTTACTTTAAATACCTCCATGACCCGTTTACTATTCATTGCATCCATAAGCACAATGTTTTGAATGCGTTTCATTGAGTTTTACCGTAAAAGGTTATTTTTCACCCCAATAAAAAAGTCGTTTCCCAGCAATAATTTTTGTATAGGGACTTGTGTAGAAACTAAGTAATTAGTTTGATGTACATAATGCCTGGTTAACGACTTCGTGAAGGGTCTGTTTACACCCTGTATATGATTATTTCTTTAAAATACCATCTGAGGCACTTCTTTTCTTTTTCGTGTGTTTAGTGCCTAACCTGGTGTCAGAGTTTTATGCCGCGCATGGGCCTCTGACTTGGCTTTACAAACCGTCGAGAAATATCTCTCAGGCATGCTGGTTTCCTCACGACGTTTTCCTTCACCGAAGCCATTGATAATTATACAATACGCACATGAATCCGAAAAATCAGAGGTGCGTATCTTGGGTTCGAACTCGAGACCTATGATCTGGCAGTCCGACGTCCGAGTCTGAGCAGCAGTCATAGCCTAGTGGTGTGATACTAGGCTATCTCTGCTGCTCATCTTAGACACTATAAAGGGTGTAAAAAGACCCTTAACGAAGCCGAAAGGCACTTATTCTCCCCGTCATTGCAATCATTTTTTTGTTCTAGACCATACCTGGGAACCTTCTAGTTACGGAGATATTGGGGGTCAAAGTTCCAACTATTTCACAAGTTTTTTTTTAAATACATCTTTTTAAAGTAAGATTTTTACTTTAAACACCTCCACAACCCCCGTATCATTCAATCCATCCATCAGCAAAATGTTCTGAGTGCCTTATATTGAGTTCTACCGTCAAACGTGATTTTTGACCCCAAAAAAAAAAGTCGTTTCCCAGCAAAAATTTTTGCGTAAATTTACTTAGTTTGATGTACAGAATGCTTGGTTCACGGCTTGGTGAAGGGTCTGTTTACACCCCGTATACAGAGGACATTGGGAATATTGTCAAACAATAATTTTCATCCTGAATATTTTCGATTTTGACACACGAATGCTACCTGACAAGCGGGCGTATGACACAGATGACACTAGACAGAACGAATTGTTACTAAGTAGTAACAAGTTTTGGATTACGATTTTCTTTTTCATGACCCGTCTATAGCTCGGAAATATTTGAGTGTCTTTGTGTCATATGAATGCGACCTGACAAGGCGACGTATCGCACTGGACTGATCGACTTGTTACTAATTTGTAACAGGTTTTGGAATTGTCAGTTTCTTGGTCTTGTCCCGTCTATAGCTAGTTATATTTGAATGTCTTTGATTGTAGGTGACTACTTGAAGATAGTAATAACATGCTTTTCTTGAGTACCGTCAATATCTCAATAGCTATACTTATGCGAGATAGGCGAGATACACTAGTCGGAATTCAAAGGCACAGCCGGTATGCAGAATCGAACACATCATCATCTGCCTAGCCTTTTCCCAACTATATTGGGGGCGGCTTCCAATCTAACCGGATGAAGCTGACTACCAGTATTTTACATGGAGCGACTGCCTATCTGACCTCCACAACCCAGATAGTACTGGTTAATACGATACCCCTTGATAAGTCTGGTTGTCAGACTTTTTGGGCCACTGACTACCTAATGACTGTCAAAGATCTACAAATGACACCCGGGACCAACGGCTTAACGTGCTTGCCGAGGCATGGAAGAAACTCGGTATGTAATGGGTGGTCACCCATCCACAGACCAACCTAGGCAAGCACGGCGTAACCTAAAGATCGACCCGAGCGGCTGTTATTATTTAGCCACGAGCTCCTTAAGGCAGAATCGAATACAAGCATACATAAATTCCAGGGCTGCGGGACTGTTCGAAAGAGATACCGCGGTCCTGGAACACAAAGGGCAAAGAAGGAACATGGATGGGTTTTAGTCAGTAAAAGTCTGAAACTCCCTCCCACTCCACCCAGAGCGGGAGGAGTTATTTGATGATTTCCCATCTTTAAAAAAAAAAGCATACATAAATATGTTGTGATGGCCCATAGGTTAAGGCCTCGCCTCTCATGCATGAGGTTGTGGGTTCAAATCCGGGCAAGTACCAATGTGACTTTTTCAATTCATATGTACTTTCTAAGTTTATCTTGGACATCACAGACATCGGTGAAGGAAAACATCGTGAGGAAACCTGGACTTATAATTAATATAAGTCTGAAATCGCCAATCCGTCTTGAGCAAGCGTGGTGATCAATGCTCGTGCCTTATCTGTATGAGAAGAGGCCTTTGCCCAGCAGTGGGACAGTAACAGGCTGGTATTATTTATATATAAATAAACACTCGTAATTTGCGCAAGGGGGGTAAACCACGATCCTTACATACTCCCTTCGCCTCGTTCACGTTCATACATCTTGTCATACACGCACGACGGCTGTGACGCCGGTTGTGAGGACTACGCACCTGACCTTTCTGAAGAGTTATGTTAAGGTGGAATCTCCAGACTAGCCCGCGAAATTCAAATTTTCTTACGAAAATTTTCTTAAGAAGCGTCCGTGAAGCTCCTTACTCTGCCAAACCTCCCTGCGTTCGTTAGTGTCAAGTAGTACAGGTTTGTGCCAGTTATTTTTGGCCAAGGAGAGCGGGGTGATGCCCTTGTCTACCCCGACCACATTTTATTTGTATTTTTATAGCGGCAACAGAAATACTTACACATTCTGTGAACCTATTACGGCTCATGAGAAACAGCCCGCTGACAGACAGACGGACGGACGGACGGACACCGGAAACTTAGTAATAGGGTCCCGTTGGTCTTCGGGTACGTAACCCTAAGAAAATTAACAATTTAAAATTGACAAAAACCGTTTGTGTATTCTATTAGGCTAACTGGTTACATTCAGGTTTTTAAAAGGATAACTAATTTGGCTGCTTTCTCCCCGCCCTATTTCTTATTTTGGAATGCACCAAATTGCAAATGCACCAAAACACATCAAGTCTTGAGATTACATTTCGGGGAATACCCGAACTGTGTATAAAAGAAGAACTGTACGTATGTGTGCGCCGTAGTTTATGTCGGGGAAGTCCCTTGATACTTTTTGCTTGATTGAGTTGCATTCAAAAAGGTACTGATTTAAATCAACGATTACAAAAAATAATCAGATGATTTAAATCAACTCAAATCGGATCTCAATAGAATAAAAACTCTTATCAAAATAAATCTATTTTTAAGTTTGACAAGAAAGGGACATCCGGATCCATAAGACATACCGGGAATCTTTCTTAGGAAACTTTAGCTCTTTTTTACCCACAAAGGAGGGTAATGTGTTTATCAGTCTATGTGTGTGTATGTTTGTCCTTTGTGGCGCTCTAGAGACCGCGTGGGTCTGTTTTCATGATTCTCGACGTCAATCGATTTGTCTTTATCTTGCGAGTGACAAAACATGACAGTAATAAATATTCAAAATGGCGTGTTTCTCTCACAGAAAAATAATGGCATAAACAGGAACCTACATAATAAAAAGACTCCCATTTTATTGCTGGTGACTAACAGCATCTTTTTTTTTTTTTTTTTTACGATTGGGAAATCATCAATTAACTCCTCCTGCTCTGGGTGGAGTGGGAGGGAGTGTCAGACTTTTACTGACTAAAACCCATCCATGTTTCTTCTTTGGCCTGTGTTCCAGGGCCGTGGTATCTCTTTCGAACAGTCCCGCAGCCCGACTAACATCATCTGCCTAGCCTTTTCCCAACCATGTTAGGTTCAGCTTCCAGTCTAACCGGACGCAGCTGAATACCAGGGGCGTGCCGTCCATAGAGGCAATTAGGCCGAGCCTGCCCTACGAAACTCCATTATTATTATCGCCATTTATTATAACTATTTAATAAAATAATACAAAATATTTTAAAAGTTAAAACTCCTGTTATAACACTTAAAGCAACTTGTCGCGCCCGTGTGACGTAACTCACGTCGTCGATTTTAAGGCAAAGACGTTTGTAAAGAACTCTGCATTCATAAATTTACGCACACTGGTGCATATTTTCGTGTGTATAAACGGCACACATGTATAGATAATGGGCGTGTCTCCCGCGAGTGGAGCTGGCCGGTGATTGGCTAGCTAGATTAAAATGAATGAAGTTAGTTGAATCAGAGTTGCCAAGCCAATTTAGGGAGAGAGGGCGCTACTGTGCGCACGTAAACATCAGCTCAGTAGATAATAAAACGTTAAAAATAGCTTAAGTGCTTAACTTGGGACAAAAAGTCAATAAAGTTCAAGTGAATAAAGACCTTCAGTGACTAGAAGTGTAGTACTAAGCTTAACATCATAAATACTTAAGAAAACTATACTTCTCCCAAATAACGACCAAATTTCAAACCTGTGGAAAAAACCGTGGGATTTTTGAAAAACACGTTATTTGAGGATCAGGTACTGAAGAAAACTTTGGGACAAGTACCAATCACCATGAAAAGGTACGCAGAATCCCTTTAAATTGTATATTAGTGAAATACTTATGAAAGGAAATTTTAAAGTGCAAATAAAGGCACAAATATTGTGTTAAGCGCCATCTGTTGGCGAGTAGCAAGTCGCAAAAAGTTGTATCCAAATTAATTTCGTAGAATATCCGCTAGAGGGCGTTGTTTTGCAAATATGGCTCTTATATGTGCTGGTTGTAAACAAAATGTACCCAACTCCTTCCTATTTAAGGCATTGAAGCCATACTGTTTTATGTGAAAAGTAAATTTATATGCGATTTTGAATGTTATCATATCTTACCAAGTTAAACCTTATCAGTTATTCGTCTTGAAACGTACATTAATGTAAATATTATTTTTTGTATTTATTATTTGTTTATTAACTTAAAAATGGTGTTCTGTTGTGAAGTTTGCGCAGATAATGTGTGTTTGTTAGAAGTTAAAAGCAGTAAGTTTTCGCAATTATCGTTTAATGATAAGATTCTTGTGGTGTCGAAAGGTAGATGTACACCCGAATTACGAGAATTAATCCAAAAATAATCCAATAATATTTTTCAAATTTTTTTTTTTTGGGTATCAGTGTGCGTGGGAGTTAGCCTACCCTCCGTGGGGAACCACTGCACGCCACTGCTGAATACCAGTACTTTACATGGAGCGACTGCCGATCTGACCTACACAATTCAGCTAAGATTGGTCGCCGTGACTGAAAACGGTAAGGAGGACTATACTTGTGGCAATTGCCATAAAAACGAACTTACTTTTTTTCTTATAAAGGGTGTAACAAGACCCTTAACGAAGCCGAAAGGGAATTGTTCTCGCCGTCCTTGCGATCATTTTTTGTTCTAGACCATACCTGGGAACCTTCTAGTTACGGAGATTATGGGGGTCAAAGTTTAAACTTTGCCAAGTTTTTTTTAAATAATGTTTTTAAGGTTACATTTTTACTTTAAACACCGCCACGACCCCTGTACTATCCATCCATCAGCGTGCGTGCGTTACATTGAGTCCTAGTGTAAAACGTGATTTTTTCCCAAAAAAAAGTTGTTTCCAGCAATAACTTTTGCGTAAAGTTACTTAGTTTGATGTACATAATGCTTGGTTACCTTTTAATTTTGTATAAAAACGGTAAAGCAGTTCACAGATTACATCTACCAACAAAGTTTCATGTGTAGTCTTAATAGTTTCCGAGTAAAGTGGCTGTGACATACAGACAGACAGACATGACGAATTTATAAGGCTTCCGTTTTTTGCCATTCGGCTACGGAACCCCAAAAAGTAAGCAAGTTTACACTTCTGCTTAGCGCTTCAGGAAACGCAGGCGTCATGGTGTTACGTTATGAGCCTATTCAGAACAAGAGGGCTTTGTTGTTCGTAATCAATTCCTTTCTATTGCTCTTATCAATTGCCTAAGTGGCAAATTATCAGAATTGTGTTTACTTCTTAGAAAATATGCGGATGTTTCGTTCAGCAAATAATACGGGGTGTAAACAGACCCTTCACCAAGCCGTCAACCAGGCATTCTGTACATCAAACTAAGTAACTTTACGCAAAAATTATTGCTGGGAAACGACTTTTTTTTTTAGGGTGAAAAATCACGTTTTACGGTAAAACTCAATGTAACGTACTCAAAAAATTGTGCTGATGGATGGATTGAATAATACGAGGGTCGTGAAGGTGTTTAAAGTAAAAATCTTACATTAGAAACATGTACTTAAAAAAAAACTTGTGAAAAAGTTGGAACTTTGACCCCCAATATCTCCGAAACTAGGAGGTTCCCAGGTATGGTCTAGAACAAAAAAATGATCGCAATGACGGGGAGAACAAGTACCTTTCGGCTTCGTTAAGGGTCTTTTTACACCCTTTATAATTCATTATTTACTAGCTTCAGCTCGGGGCTTCACTCTCGTAAAAAACGTTTTTTTTTTACACAATATCTTGATAAATTACAATCTATGTGTTATTCTGATATACACCGTGACTTTCTAGTCGTCTTACAACGGCAGCCCACTTCATGTATCCAATGTCTACTAAACATTCATAAAAAAAAATAGTATTTATGAGATTTTAATAATTTAAAAATAAACATATTATTCAGTATTATGACGCATGGCGTAGTTAAAACATCCTGTTGTTAGCGATGATCTACTGGACTCGAGCGCTGGGTAGGTATGTTCTTCCGTTTGACACGTAAACATCATTAACAAGATGTTTCATATTTTTTTCTAATGTTTTATTTATTTTTCTTTGTACCTATTCTGGTATGTAAAAAAAATCGCGTCTAGAGCTATTTTATGTCGGGCACACTGAGTGGACCACCTTTGTAAGACGACTAATAAGTCACGGTGTATAAGCTATATTACTGTAAAGTTTTATCAAAATCCGTACAGTAATTTCTGCATGAAAGAGTAACAAACATCAACCTATCCTCACAAACTTTCGTATTTGTAATATTACTAGCTTATGCACTTGAACAATGGCTGAAAAGACTTGGTATCAGATTAAACAACGTAATATAGACTCTATGTAGTATGTACTTGAGTTGTATATAAGGGACAATCCCTTTTTGTTTCTAATGCGTTTATCTATGCTGCAGGCATGTTGTGATTTTGGTGTAAATGATAATTTATTTGTGAAGCCCGAGTCACATAACATCACGCTTGTTAATCCCGAAGGGTTAGGCAGAGGTGTACCTACGGAATAAGAAAGAAGAAAGAAAGAAAAAATATTTATTTGTCGCAGGGAAATACGTGCATCATACAAAATAACAAAAAAAACACAATAAACATAGGTAGTGTGATATACTAATAAATGTAGAATGAGGTTTTAAGATTGCGTCTCGTTCCGTCTCGACTAGTCCTCACTTATCCCGGGCAGCGAGTGCACGTACCCTTAAAGTAGTTCGTCTACTTACTGATAATTTGGTGGTTTTATTCTAAACCCTAACTAGTGTTTCTAGTGAACACCACAGGTAGGTACAACGCATTGTCCCGTCCTGTTGAAATTTTGTATTTAAAATTTCAACAGGACAGGACAAAAAAAAAGAAAAAAAAAATACGTTAACATCTTAGCGAGCCTATAGCCATTACCCGGACATAAATTAAGACTCCGCTGCTGCAACTGGGAAATTCCTAATGAACAATCGCAATAACACTACCCGAACTGGGAATAGGGGGTATTCCTCAAAGCGCAACTATTTTTAAGCGCAACTAAATTATTCGTCAAACCTTGATGAAACATATCGTTAATGAATCCATCATACCCATCTCTGTTTTTCATCATGGTTGCGCTTTGAGGAATAATTTAGTTGCACTTAAAAATAGTTGCGCTTTGAGGAATAATTTAGTTGCGCTTAAAAATAGTTGCGCTTTGAGGAATACCCCGGGAATAGAACCAAAGACCTCATACTCAGTAGTCGCGCTTGCAACTACAATACCAACGTCGCAGTTATGGGTATACAATACAAATTGAAGTATGTTAGGTACATAAGGTGCTGAATATTAAACAATGTTCTACATGTTTTGCCATAGCTATATGATAGGTGACCGAATTCGCAATTACGATCATCAGCCTAGCCTTTTTCCAACTCCGTTGGGGTCAGCTTCCATCTATGAGGGTCCAACTGAATACCAGTATTTTATATGGAACGACTACCTATCTGACCTCTTCAATCCAGTCACTGGGTAATAGGATACTCCTTGGTAAGACTGGTTGTCAGACTTTCGACCGACTGACTACCTGTCAAAGATCTACAATTAACAGCCGGGACCAACGGCTTAACGTGCTTGCCGAGGCGCGGAAGAAGCTTGATATTTAATGGATTGTCACCCATCCAGGGACTGACCTTGCCAAGCGCTGTTTAACCTTGAAGGTCGAACCTTGCGGCTGTTAATATTTAGCCACGACCTCCTCCTAGGATTTTCCGAAGATTTATTTATAATTTATTTATTTACAACTAATTATAGCAATGTTACAGACCAAGTCCAATACGATGCTATAAGACATAAAATAAAACTATTAAAAAAAAAAAAAAAAAATCACACCCAGTAAAAATATTAATAGCTACAGTTAAATATGACCAAGCTCATAGTTGCATACCTTTTTCAATTATCATTTGTGCCCTTTGAACAAATGTCGGCAGGTTTTGCCCAAATATATCTTCCGATACCGTTATAATATTAATAATACTATAAGGGATATTTTTAAATGCACATCTTTATAATTTTTCCGCACACTAGGTAACTCCACTAATTAACTGAATGCATACCAGAAAAATGAATGCTGTGCAAAAAAACCAATTGATTAACAAAAAGTGTCCTACAAAAAAAACGAAAAAATCACACAAAACGAGATGACCTTTTTTATCGAATTCACACCAAAAATACGAATTGTTTATCAAAAATACTAACTTGCACTCTAAATTGTACAATCTTACTACGGAATTTCTAAAACTGATATCTAAAGGTACAATGTCACAATAAAGTAAGTTTCCATTATCAATAAAAACGCTTTTGAGTTAGTTTTACGTATTTATTTTGAAATTTCATGAAATTAAAATATTCTGCTAAAAAGTCCAATATGTTGTGCTACAAAAGTTAGTGATAGAAACGAATCGCTGCAAAACCGACTCCACGTAGTCTTGTCTGCCCTACCCCTAGAGTGTAATTTAAGCCCGCGTAGGCGCGGAGGAGCGAGGCGGCCCGCGAGCTGAAGAGCAGGTGGTTTTAACGGTCGCCGCCGCGGCTGAGGCTGGCCGACTGAAGCCGTCCAGCAAGCCGAAGCTGCGGTGGTGAACGTAAAGCCCATCTGCGACGATAAGCTCGCATGGGACCGTCGAAGCCCCGCAGCACCGGAGCCGTGACAGAAACCAAACGTGTTTTGTGTACTTAATTACTGATTAAATTGGGTTTTATTTAGAATAAACGATGTTCATAAAAGTAAATTAGGTGATGGTTTTCCTTAAAAAAGTTTTAATATGTTTGTTGAACTAAGGAATTGTTAGATATACTATTTTGATAATAGTTATTCGTTCAGTAAAACAGTTCTGCAAATACCATTAAACAATATGTTTAATTTGATTTATTTAGTGTGTATAATTTGTGTGCAAGTCAGTATTTTTGGTTTAACTTTGAAATATTTTGTTCGAAAAAAGGAAATATTCAGATATCGATTTAAATACATGCCATACTATAATATATACACCGTGACTTTTTAGTCGTCTTACAAAGGTGATCCACTCAATGTGCCCGACATAAAATAGTTCTAGGCGCGATTTTTTTTTTTTACCTACGCTATTACGTAGGTACAGAGAAAAATAAATAAACATTAGAAACAATTATGAAACATCCTGTTAATGATGTTTACGTGTCAAACGGGAGAATATATCTACCCAGCGCTCGAGTCCAGTAGATCATCGCTCACAATAGGGTGTTTTAACTACGTCATGCGCCATAATATTGAAAAATGTTTTTATTTTTAAATTATTAAAATCTCATAAATACCTATTTTTTTTTAATGAATGCTTAGTAATCATTGGATACATGAAGTGGGCTGCCGTTGTAAGACGACTAAAAAGTCACGGTGTATAAGATGGAAACTGTATCGTTGATTAGTTATAGGACAAAACTAGGAATGTCTATTCTAGTCTATTTATGATTTGACGGTAACATCGCCGCTTTGGTATCAGTATATAAGTAGAGGTAGAGGCGTTCGTCTGCATTCAAGTTTAAATCAAAGATTTAGTGTAGTCATCCTGTGCCCTATTTTCAGTTATTGTGCAGTTACCCTGTGCCCTATTTCAATTAAAAAAGGAGTTTTTATACTGTAAGTACCTATTAATTTGATGTTATTACGGTTTTAAAATAGCCTAAGGATACCGAAATAATTCTCCTTTCTTTTTTCTCTTTAATATTTTTTTTTGGATAGTCATTGCGATAATTTCTTGTACTTACCTACGTAGGAACCTTCTAGTTACGGAAATATTGAAGTACAAAGTTCCAACTTTTGCAGAAGATTTTTTATAAATACAAGTTCTAAACAAATGTTAGAAGTTTGTGTACATTTTGGTACAAACCTGTGGGCATCTTGTGAATTTTTTTGCAAGTTCAATACCAGGCAATCATAAAATTGTGATTCGTGTGATGTATTTTTAAAATTATAGACATTAAGAGCTACTATTGAGGAGCTCGTGGCTAAATAATAACAGCCGCTCGGGTCGATCTTTAGGTTAAGCCGTGCTTGCCTAGGTTGGTCTGTGGATGGGTGACCCCACCCATTAAATACCGAGTTTCCTCCGTGCCTCGGAAAGCACGTTAAGCCGTTGGTCCCGGGTATCATTTGTAGATCTTTGATAGTCGTTAGGTAGACAGTGGCCCAAAAAAAAAAGTCTGACAACTAGTCTTACCAAGGGGTATCGTATTACCCAGTACTAACTGGGTTGTGGAAGTCAGATAGGCAGTCGCTCCATGTAAAATACTAGTATTCAGTTGCAACCAGTTAGACTGGAAACCGCCCCCAATATAATTGGGAAAAGGCTAGGCAGATGATGACGGTCACTAACACTATCATTAACACTAAAAACATGTAAAAAAAACTTTCTATTAACCAAAAATGATATTAGATAAATATGTTATAAAGATTTTTATTTATTTTATTAAATACTCACACTCTGCAATGTTATTTAGTTTTAAGTCATCTTGCTGCGCCCTAACAGGGTCATGTACTCACTAGTTTTAAGCTTAGCGTATAACTATGTGTACATTGTGCATTCAATAAATAAATAAATAAAAGTGCCGAGCAAAGTTCGCGAGCGAACACAGTGAGTTTCGTGTGTCAAGAACAGAATCGAGTTATGAGTTTGTGAGTGACAGAGGTAGCGGTACCGAGCGCGTAAAGGTACAGTCACCAGCACCAATATGTATACGATTTTCTAAATTAAAAAGCAATTTTCGCGAGAAATAACGATTGTAGCTTGGTTTATCTCGGTTTTAGTGTAGTGATTTTGCTTTTTAGTGTAGTGATTTTGCTTTGTTTTCCATTAAAATAATTACCGTCAACCAAGTATTATGTACATCAAACTAAGTCACCCTACACAAACATTATTGCTGGGGAAAGACTTTTTTTTTGGGGTGAAAAATCACGTTTTATGGTAAAACTCAATGTAACGCACTAAACTTGGTGCTGATGGATGCTTTGAATAGTAAACGGGTCATGGAGGTAATTAAAGTAAAGATAAAAGCTTAAAAAATAGTATTTAAAAAAACTTGTGAAAAAATTTGAAGTTTGACCTCCAATATCTCCGTAACTAGAAGGTTCTCAGGTATGGTCCAGAACAAAAAAATGAACGTAATGACGGGGCGAACAAGTGCCTTTCGGCTTCGTTAAGGGTCTTTTTACACCCTTTATGTACTTAAGAACTATTTTAGTGGGTACTGGGGCTACAATTGGTGTAGTTAGTTTCTTTTCTTCAAATAATAATTACATCAATTTTATGTTCATTCGTTTTAGTCAGCACCCTGATGTGACAACTTAGAATAAGGTAGTCAAATTTGTCCGCAATAACCACCAGGATGCCATTGCTGCTCGCACTCACTCTGCTCAATAAGGAAGCGAATTTTTTGCGCGAATTCGTCCCTACCAGCCTCCATGAACATGGCAGATGCGCTGCAGAAACGTGGGAGCCGCAATAGCATTCTAAAAGCATACTTTGTAATATCTGTATTTCTACCGAATCGAAGCAACCATATTGAGCCATAACACTCTTCTGCTTCAGAAATCAAAATGAGGATCTACCAATTCCAGAAGATTGTGATCGAAGAGGAGTCGCGGGATTTTTCTCTGAGAAACTGTGCCGTTGTCATTGACGGACAGAACTACTTTCACAACATCTATGAAAAGAGCCAGATCCCATTCGTCTTCGGTTGCGAAACCGACAAATACGCAAACGATTTGAAAAACCATATTCAAATGTTCGGACAGGCAAACGTCAGATGCTACATAGTATTCAAAGGCGGTGACACGGATATAAACAAAAAAAATAAGAAGTTTCAGCGTTTATATTTCGATGTTAATACGAACTTCGAATTTATACCACCTGTGCTATTGAAGGATGCCACTACGCAAGTCATAGATGAAATGGGCATAGACTACGCCTTTTGTGTCGCGGAGGCTAAAGATGATTGTGTCGCATTAGCTCAAAAACTAGAATGCCCTGTCATCAGCAATGATATAGAATACTGCTTCAGGAAAGCCCCTTATATAATATCCACAACAATGAAGTTCGATCACAAATCGAGAGCAATCCAATGTCGCCAGTACAAACTTCAGGATTTTCTCCAAAAGCATTCCCTGACTGAAGAGAAAACTGCCATTTTTGCTACTTTGACCGACTCAACAGTATTTCCAGTTGAATTTTTCCGTTCCCTTTTTCGATTTTGGCGAGTGTCAAAAGGCGATCAATTGATACAACTAAAACGTCTGATCGTGTGGCTCTCGAAGCATACTGACGAAGAAGCGAGGGACGGAATTTCAAAAAGTCTATTAAACGATGATGACCGAAATAAATTTTGGTCAAATTATCGCAACATTTTAATAAATATGCGGAAGGACGAAATTGGGCTTACCACTGAGTATCTACTGAATTTTAGTATCCCAATTGTGAGGCAAGATCCTGAATGGTTTGAAAAAGGAGTAGTTTGTAAAATCGTGCCGCCCGTATACATCAATCTATACAAATCGAAGGTGATTGAAGGATCTTGGGTCATTTTAGACGAACATTCTAAAGACAGTCTTTTCCTATCATTGGATATAGTAAAATATGCATACAACTTACTGACAAATTACAAAGGAGATAAATTCAAGGTGTGCCAGGATGCTGACAAGTATATAGAGATAGATAGCGCAAACACGACTGTTCAGAAGCCGAGCTACGACTGCAAGGTGTCGGTGTTCGAGAATGGCTGGGATCACGTGCAGCGTTTGAAGCTGTTCGAACATTTCCTAACTGAGAATGACATCGACACCGAAGTTTTAGCTGAACTGCCAGCAGACTGCATTGTGTTGTTCATCGCTCTGGTGTACTTTGCTCGCAGGAAGCAGTTGGAAGGGGAGGAAGTGACAAGAGAAGTGTACGCGGTGGTGCTGTCGTACGTGATGCTGAGGCCAGCGCCCAGAATGGAAAATGTGAATGTTAAACGTATCACAGATAAGTATTACCATTACGATAAAGAGGAAGCTAAAAGAATCTTCGACGGGGAAACGTTGAGAAAGTTAGTGGAACTGCAGTACTGCATCCAGCATATGAATTATTTGAACACTTTATGCGGTTCGCCGTACAAACGTGTTCTGTACAGAACATTTTATAACGGCACGTTTATTTTCAAGATGTTACGTGATATGAGGGATAAAGATGCCGATGATTTTGTAAGAGGGTTGTTTCAGAAGGCCCCGTCAGTTTTAACATCAGTTGAGGGACTGATTCAAATTTACAAAAAGCTTTTAACCAATGAATAATTTAATTATTAGTTACATTTTTTAATATTTTTAAAAATAGTAGCCCACCGGTATCGGGAACAGGGTCCAAGCTACAGGCAGTCAGGGCTCCAGAGAGAGGACCCTCCTAACAATACAAGCCGTGTCCAGGAATACCGCTTTCTGAATCAAGCCCTTGATTCAGCTGCCTAACGAGAGCCTCCTGAAATTTATTAAACTTTATTCTTACGTTTAGAGCTTCAAGCTTTTAAGAAAATGATTTTGTATTTTAAATATTATTTTGTACTTTTTTTTTATTAAATGTTCTAAATAAGATTTTTGTTGTGAATATTGTATTCATTAAATAATTTTGTAGTTTTTGTAAATATTTAGTTATACAGCTTGTTGCGATGGGAGAATTCAGAATGATGTACTGAATACGAGGTAATCGTTTGTGCGTTGATGTCCCTTCCACCAAGTTTAATGTAGTATAATTGTTAATTAATACGTAATTATTAAATGTATCATAATTTGCAAGCTGTTCTGCCTAACCAAGTTTTTGTATGTATGACAATGAATTTACTGAATAGTACTCTACGACATTATAACACGATCATGATGATGTGCCAAATATACATATTTCCATATCCGCTTTCTGTTTATTTTCCCTACAGACAATGGCTGACTTTCCAGCTTGCACCGCATGCTCTGATACCTGCACACTTGAAGACCTGATGGCTGGATCAGATAGCAGAGTTAGCTTCTCTGACTTGGGCTGCGAGACTGTTCGAAAGAGATACCGCGGCCTTGGAACACAAAGGGCAAAGAAGGAACATGGATGGGTTTTAGTCAGTAAAAGTCTGACACTCCCTCCCACTCCTTCCAGAGCGGGGGGAGTTATTTGATGTTTTCCCATCCAAAAAAAAAACTTTTGGGCTAACTTTGAATTTGAATTTAGTTTTGCCATCGACACGCTAAGAAGAAGAACATAGTTTTCTTTTTAGGGTTCCGTAGCTCAGTAATCGAAAACGGAATCCTTATAGGATCACTTTGATGTCCGTCTGTCTGTCAAGACCCTTTTTATCAGGAACGCGTGAAGGTATCAAGCTGAAATTAATATCAAATACTCAGGTTTGCTACCCCTTGGAGCAGTGAAAAAATCAAACTTGTAAGTCAACGCGATCAAAAGATATGACCGTTTATGTCGCATATTTTGCGATTTCACAAGGGAATCAAAATCTATAGGGTACTTCCCGTTGACCTAGAATCATGAAATTTGGCAAGAAGCAATGTCTTACAGCACATGTAAAGGAAAAAATCTGAAAACCGTAAATATGTAGCTTAAAAGTTTATACGGAACCCTCGGTGCAATATGCAAGGTGTGGAAAGATAGAAAGAAAGAAAACCGGCCAAGTGCGAGTTGGAAGCTCTTGGCCGTCTTTTTTTCTTTGAATCTTTTCTTTCTTACCTCGGCCCATGATCTCCCATGAAAATGAGAAGTGTGTCTTCGAAGACGTTCCTCTCCTCCAGGGTCTGGAGAAGGTTCAGCATCGCATCGTCGGCGACGGATATCATGCTGTCGTCGTGAGTGATATCGGCGATGAACGTGAAGCAGAACTTCTTGCCATCCAAACGCAGGAACTGTCAAAGTGGAAAAAAAGGTCAAAAGGGATATTTTTACTAATACTTGCATGCGGATTCGCCCGCGTGGACTTCGTTTATTGTCGCACAGGATCGAACTACCGGGATAAAAAGTATCCTTTGTGTTAATCAAGGTTATAACCTATATGTGTGCAAAATTTCACCAAAATCCGCTCAGTAGTTTTTGCGTGAAAGAGTAGGAAGTATCTATACATCTATCCTCACAAACTTTCGCATTTGTAGTAGTGGTAAGTTTATAAAAAGGTTGTAAGTTTGTATGTAGGGGGTAATAGCATAATCAGCCTATAATGTTGCCACCTGGGATACAGGCCTCCTCTCTACGAATGAGAATGAGCTGTAATCCACCACGCGGGCCCAGTGCGTGCTAGGAGATGTCACATGTCTTCGAATGTTTGGTTCTAGGACATGCCGGTTTCCTCACGATGTTTTCCTTCACCGGAAGCTAATAAGTAATTCACAAATACCTGATCAGTTATATTCATCATTAACTGGAACTGCGGCGTGTCCCCAACACAATACTTGGACCGTGGTTTGCCCCATTTCTTTCCGTTTTTGGATTCCTCGAGGTAGAAAGAGCGCAGGTAATGGTCGGCTGGTTGATGGCGGAACCCGTTGAAACGGTATTGGAAAGTACCTATCCATGGCATGTCTTCGAAGTATGCGGTTCGGTACCTAGATATGGAAAAAAGCCTATTATGCCTCGTTGGTCTAGTGGGTGCAAGAGCGTCTGCTCGGTTCTCAGTTCCATTGCCGGGTCGGGGAAAGTGTTATCGGATTTTCCAACAGGAATTTCTCAGAAGCAGCCACGGAGTCTGGATTTGTGCCCGGTTAATGGCAATAGGGTCGCCCCTTATTACATGGAACTTGAACATAACTGGCGAAATGAGGGTGTACTATTACGTACACCTTTTTTTTTTTTGAATACGAACTCGCCGTCGACACGGCCTGTCGTCATAAGACGGACGGACGGTGAGCTAACCCATTACGCACCGTCCACAGGCCCGCGCCTACAGTGGCCGGTAGCCACCACGTGGCCGCCGACGCCCGGGGCGTCCCCCGCGGCGGCTGGGACGTGAGATTCTCTCCCTCTCACGTCCCGCCACCTCCTTCGCTAGCACGACTGCTTCGCAGAAGGAGGTGACGGCTTCCCATTCCCTATCGCCCCGGACCCTGGCCTGAGCTAGGGCCGGGCACCGCCGCCAATCGCCGCTACGAGGACACGGCGGAGCTCCGCCCAAACTATTACGTACACATCTGCCTACCTTTAGCGGATTGCAGGCGTGTTGTTATGTAATGCTTTTAATAAAGTAGGAGAGCAGTTTTGACCAACACATAAACAAAAACTATAGTATACAATTATGAACTTACCCGTCTTTAGTAAGCTTGTAGAATATGAAAGGCATGACATCCAGCGTGCCATTGTTTTTAGAAGCCTTCCGTACATCGGGCAGCTCGAGTTCAGTCTTCCCGGTCAGAATGGGGAAAAGAGCAGCCGGAGTACCATCCCCAACGATGTTGTACCTGTAATGTTTTTTTTTTTTTGTTAGCCCTTATTGTTCCACTCCTGAGCAAAGGCCTCCCCCATTCCTTCCACTTCTCACGATGGTGTGCTTCTTCTCGCCAATTTCTTCTTTTCCTCTCTTAAGAAAATAATCCAAGTAATGTTATTATTTGGATTATTATCTATTATTTTATTAATTCATCATCATCTCCCTGCCCTTGTCCCATGTTACTTGGGGTCGGCTCAACACGTTTTTTTCTTCCATTCTCCTCTGTCAACCATCACGCTATCATTTACACCTTTTTCTTCCATATCATTCCTCACACAATCCATCCATCGTTTCCTTGGTCTTCCTCTCCCTCTCCATCCTTCAACATTTCTTAATTCACATTTATCAAGGTAAGTTATTACAAAAATTATAAATACCCATCCAGTATAGTAGCTTTGGCATCATCCTTCAAGTATTTATAACTCTTCGGCATTTTCCGTATGAAGCCATTTTTGGAGGTGGAGTCGAAGCCGAATATCAGTACATTGAGTGTATCTTCTCGATTCTGTGGGGGACGGACCCTTGGCACTGACTTACGGAACCCTAAGGTATAGCCTACCCAAGTTGTGCTGAGAACGCTGTAACAAAAAGGAAAGCTAGTTAATTATGCGTAAATTACAAACTATAAGCAAAATAAGCATAATCAGCCTATAATATTCCCACTGCTGGACAAACGGCCTCCTCTCGATGAGAGGGAATGGACTATAATCCACCATGCGGACCCAGTACGGGTTGGTAGATGTCACAAGTCTTCGAATTTTTGGTTCTAGGACATGCCGGTTTCCTCACGATGTTTTCTTTCACGGTTTTGAGAGCAGTGCTGATGAAATAAACTATAAACAAAGTTAAATAAATGATGGATGCCCCTCAAGTTAAAGGGGATAATACAATGTCGCCCATGCGCATGTAAAAGTCACGGTGTATAATGAAATGCAACAATTTCGTACTATACCTCTTTTCATGGGTCCCCGTACATTTGACTTTAACGTGGTCGCTTGCGTCCAGTATATAAGGCTCGCTGCCCTGAACTTCTGTTGCTGCACTCAAGTAGTACTTATTGTCGCTCTCATGTATTATATCTTGATAGTAACACACCACATTTGCTGTTGTAGATAATATTTCATGTACTACCCTGCATTCGGAGAGCTGGAATAAAAATATCATTATTATCATTCTCCTGCCATTATCCCAGTTTAATAAATATATTTATAATAAATTTGAAGATACTACTATTCGAACTTAACATAAAATAATAAAGTTTATAATATTCTAGGTACTTATACAGGGTGTAAAAAGACCCTTAACGAAGCCGAAAGGCACTTGTTTTCCCCGTCATTGCGATATTTTTTTTGTTCTGGACCATAACTGGGCCTGACCAACCTTTTAGTTACGGAGATATTGGAGGTCAAAGTTTTTTTTTTAAACCATTTTTAAGGTTTTAACTTTACTTTAATTAACTCCATGACCCGTTTACTATTCAAAGCTTCCATCAGCACTAAATTTTAAAAAAAACGTAAAACGTGATTTTTCACCCTAAAAAAAAAGTCGTTTCGCAGCAAATTTTTTTGCGTAAAGTTACTTAGTTTGATTACATGACGGCTTCGTGAAGGGTCCGTTTACACTCTGTATAGCCTTGTTTTGTATGTACAAAAACCTCGCTTCGCTGAGCCGTTTCCACTAAAGCTGCGCTGAGCGAGGTTAAGTAAATTAAGTGATTCTATTGGTTCTTATCAACAACACATCTCTCGCTATGCATCATCGCACATCTCTGTTGGGAAAACAGCTTTAGTAACTGTACTTACATAGCATTTTACCCAGTCTTTTCCCGGACATTTAACTGGTGGAAAACTCTTTTCGAATTGCATCACCTCTAATGCAAAAGGATCCAGCTGCGGGATCTCGCAGCCACTCCCCTTATCTTCCTTCAAGGCTTCTTCTATCTTATGCTCTATATATCTGACAGAGAGAGACTTAAATACAGTGTTTTATTCAGGCGACTTTAATCCTTAAGGCCTACGCCACACTTAACGGAAATTCCGTCGCGGATCTTCCGCGTCGGAACGTCAATACATGTTATTGCATTTAGTAAGGTGAAGAGTTTGTTTGTTTGGTTGAACGCGGTAAACTCGGAAACTACTGGTTCGAATAGAATAAATCTTTTAGTGTTGGATTGCCCATTTATCGAGGAAGGCTATAGGCTATAAAACATCACGCTATGACCAATAGGAGCTGAGCAGCAATGAAAAATCTTGCGAAAACGGGGAAAATTGTATTTTTAATAATTTTACGCGGAACAGCTAGTAACTAATAACGGGCACACTACGCGGAAGATCGCTCGTTCCGTCGCCGACCGCTCGCCCTCTGCGTCTGCTCCGGATTTACCACAACGGAAGTTCGACGTCGGAATTTCCGTCAAGTGTGGCGGAAGCCTAAGGGGCAGGACGTAAAGAAGTCATTCGTTTGTTAGGAGAATTTTTGACGAGGTTATTTGCGTGAATCACCAAGTTGCAAGTGACTAACGGAACAAAAGCACGCGTGTATCGCGTTTAAACCAAGGTAAAATTATAACCAAGGTAATAAGGTGTAAGATATAATTGGATTAATAGGTTAACCGGTTAGACTTCTAAGGCGCGAATTACACAGAAACGGAGTAAGGTGAAGGCGCGGCGCAGACATGATCCCGCTGCAAAACGTTTTCATACAAAATGTACAGTCGCCATCAGATATATCATAGGGGGCGAGGTACTCAAATATTTTGGAGCAGCATTACTTTTCAATAAATTCGGAGCACATAACGAGCTAAAAATATCAGTAAGCACAGACCGTCAAAGGTATCGACACAGTCAGGATGATCATAAAGATCGGAACATTTATGGAAAATATACCTTAAGTCTGTATCACACAGTTTAAATTACACTATATTATGCATGTCGATCTTCGATCTTTGATTCGAATTTATTGAAAAGTCGCTGCTCTTATATTTGTGACAAATTACATGTTCTGATGTAATTGACCAAATCTAGTGTAACGAATTTATTGAAAAGTAATGCTGCTCCGAAGTATTTGAGTACCTCGCCCGCTACGATATAATTATCTGATGGCGACTGTACGTAGGCGACGGACGTGTCGTAAATTACACTCAAAAGACGCGGCGCAGGCACGCCGTTCTTTCGTTTCCTTATAAATTCCAAGTCTGCGCTGCGCCTGCGTCGCACCTTCACCTTACGCCATTTCTGTGTAATTCGCGCCTAAGTTATATATTTTTTTGTTTTTTTTAAAAAAACGTCCCACACTAGTAATTTCCCCTGAATCGTGGGTGCGTTTTACAAACATTTAAACTCACATACACAAAAAGCCAGACCCGGAACAACTACCTGTAGGCCATACAAATATTTGTTCCGTGCGGGGATCGAAATAGCGACACGCAGCGCAGCAGTCAATCGCTCAGCCGCTGTGCCAACCGCGCCATCAAATATTATAACCCTTTTTTTATATTAAACTGGCAAAATGTGGTCGTACGATTACTTACAACTCTGCTTAACCCTTTGGGGATTACAGACGTGATATGTTATGTAGAAACAAGCTTGTAATAAAAAAAATTACAATGAAGCTTTTAATCAGCCATCAAACTATAAAGTTTGGCGAGTATATTGTAGATTAAAAAAAAAAATATGTTTGTGAACAATAATTAAAAAAAAAAAAAAAACAAAGGTGACATTTGTTTTTCGGCCTTACTTTGTTTTTCTTCCTACACCTTTAAAGGTTTAAAATTCGCCATAAAAAGTAACTTTTTTTATAACAGTAATCGTATTAATGTAATAAAATAATTGAGGACCTGCCACGAGCGCGGAGTAAACGTTACTTAAATACGTAGATTTTTATTTAAAATACAAGTATCCTATCGCATTTTAGTTAATTGTTTGCAACAAGCACAATCAGTATCATCTATAGATGTGAATTACTTTTTATTAAAAATTTTTTTTTTTAAATAAAAACATTTTTTTTACTTAAAAAAAAACAAACGAGTATTTCCAATTTAAAAAATCGACGCATTTACGTTTATACCGTGCGTAATTCGTGCTGGGACCTCTGATACCGATATTAACGCCAACTTTACCGGTACCGATACCGATATCGATACCGAACAGAAAGGTCGAGTTAACGCCGATTCAATTATCGAATCTCGATACACATACACCGTACTTCCTCTACTTGTAGCTAGCGAAATTTAAATACTTTTTTTTTTGCAATTTGAAGCTCACAGTAAAAATACAGGTAGTTAAGACATAGATGGTTATGTATTTACAGACACGATGGATGGACTGTGTAAAGGATGATATGGCAAGAAAGGAGGTGACTGATGAGATGACGAGTAATAGAGAAGTATGGACGAACAAGACATGGTGCATTTACAGAATATTATTTGGTGATGTCGGGGACAAAATTAAAAAAAAAATTGCAAAAATAATTTCGAATGTTGTGATGGCCCAGAGGTTAAGGCCTCGCCTCTCATGCATGAGGTTGTCGGTTCAAATCCGGACAAGTACCAATGTGACTTTTTTAATTCATATGTACTTTCTAAGTTTATCTTGGACATCACAGACATCGGTGAAGGAAAACATCGTGAGGAAACCTGGACTTATAATTAATATAAGTCTGAAATCGCCAACCCGTCTTGAGCAAGCGTGGTGATCAATGCTCGTGCCTTCTCTGTGTGAGAAGAGGCCTTTGCCCAGCAGTGGGACAGTAACAGGCTGGTATTATTTTAATTTCGCTGGCTACCTTAGGGATGTTTCACACTTGTTCGGTTCGGTATCATTCGGCACAGCCGTGTGCCGAATACTCGGGGTTGAAGGGACATCGACGTGAAAACGGTTACTACGTATTCAGTAAGTACATTATTCTGAGCCCCCCACATAGAAGTTTTTCATCGGTATTTTTTTATTAAATCAGCTGTCCTTACATTTTGACCGTGTAGGTATCGCACTTTTGTAGGAAAAAGCTGTTTTTTTTAAAAACCGATGAAAAATTTCTATGTGTGGGGCTCAGAATGATGTAGTGCATACGTGGTCACCGTTTTCACGTCGGTGTCCCTTCCACCCTGTATGCAGATAATATGTTCGGCGAAAAGCCGTTCGGTTTATCTCGAATTGTTAGGAGCCGGTCCGAATATGATTCAGTGATAGTACGTGCCGAACGGAGTTTTCCGATCGAAAAAAAAAACTGAAGTTTCAATTAACTGGGAATTGTTTTCAATAGTGTTAAACCAATTAAGAACGAGCTTACAAAAAGAATCCATTAAAACAAAATGATTCCCAAAAACCATCACCATATAACATGCACTAACATGCAAAAAAATCATGCAAAGAAAACTTACTACTATCTACTTACTCAATCACAGAGTTTCTGAAAAAACAAAACAAAATTGAGGAAAAGATAACTCAAAAGATAGGGAAAGAAACATGAAATACCATGCTTCAAGCAGGCATGCGCGTTACACACCTGACGCAAAAAAATGTAATGGTGGCTATACTTTCGCCGAGACACTTCGAGACAGGGCTAGTGCGAGAGTGTAAACAGTGTGTAAAAATACCCTTAGCGAAGCCGAAAGGCACTTTTTTCCCCGTTACTGCAATATTTTTTTGTTCTCGACCATACCCGGTGACCTTCTAATTTTGAAGGTAAAAGTTCTAAATTTTCACTTTTTGTTTTTAATGTTATGACTTTACTTTAAATACCTCCATGTCCCCCGTACTATTAGAAGCATCCTTCAACACAATGTTTAGAGCGCGTTACATTGAGTCCTAGCGTAAACCGTGATTTTTCACCCCGAAAAAATTCGTTCCCAGCAATAATTTTTGCTTCGAGTTATGCCCTAGTTTGATGTACAGAATACTTGGTTGACAGCTTCGTGAAGGGTCCGTTTACACTTTGTATAATAGCACTCGTCAAGCCTCGGAGTTACTCGCTAGCTCTCCATCTCTTGTCGGTTCTTTGCGAGACATGTCAGGTGAGACATGGAGAGAGCTCTCGGACGAATGTGTACCCACCATAACATTTGGAATACACATGCCATCTCAAGCTGCGGTCAAACCGAGCGGGTCATACAGCGGACTTGCTAATGAAACCCAACTTTGACGGATATGGTCCAGTCCAGTGCGGATTGCAGATCAGACACCGGACTTTGTCAGATTATGTACTAAAATGTCTGGTGTTCTTGTCCGTATATACTACCATACTTATCGACGCTGAATCGTCTTGAGGCGGTCAGAAAGCTTTATATACAATTGTACATGCAAAAAATAATCCGAAGCGGTGTAAAGTCGCATCGTTCGAAAGAACTGTCCATGTATACATGTCCATGCAATAAACGGACGACGCGACGCGAAGCTCCGCCGAACTTTTTGCATTTAGTGCTTGGACATTAAGCTCTTACCTACCTGCTCAAGCTGATTCGGTATCGATTAGTACGGTTATTCCCTCGTTCACTGTACTGTGTAACCAGGTCTTACCAGAATATTTGACTATGTTGCTGTTTATTTGTTTATCTACTAAGGGTTTTCTTAAATAGAACATAACGCACATGCAGTTACATAAATAAGATAGTTGTATAATGAACGAATTATGCTAGATCGTGCCGGGCGCGCATCGCTGTGTCGCATACGAGGTGCGGACGATACTCGGATAAGATGCGGATGAGGCAAACGAGACACGGACGAGATATGGACGAGACGCGGATCAAACACATCACAAACATTTAAAAGGAAGCAGTTCATGATACAACGTTCGGCATCCGTTCTATAAGCGAATGCAAATATATATTAGTTTACCTATACTATTACCTTATTTTTTGCGAGTACTTTTGAAATTCGTATGACACAACACAACCAGCTTTATTTGGGCAGGATACAATAAAAATCCGGTCTGTGAATTTTGTGCCGCGTCCGTGCCTGCTTGATTTTTAGGGAACAAATCAAAGAAAACACGGAGGCGGTTCGAGCCCGGCACGGTCTAGCATAAAATCATTCCTTATAATAGGAAACATTCTTAACTCCTCAACGCATTATCCATCTAGATGGCCCATTTATAAATTCAGACATACACCTCGACGATACGAGGCTAGAAGTCACCCTTTAGAAAGATGGATCACAGCGACACGCCTGGTTTCATAGTAAACTCTTTGAAAATGGTGAGAGACGGCAACGTAAAATATTCATAAAACGGAAGATTTTCTTTTCTAAGCATTGGCCCACACTAGGAAGTTCTCTTGTATCGCGGGTGCGTTTAGAAAAAAAAAAACATTTAAACTCAAACACACAAACAGCCAGACTATAATGGACGACGTTGGCGCGTCTATACGTTGCAGCGGCATTCGCGGAAGCTCCTTTACTCTTTAGAATATTGGAAGATTGCTAAATTACCTTAATTGTTAATCTTGTCTCCTTCAAAATCCAAGAAAAATAAACAATTTTGGATAAGGAATGCCGATAATGCGGCCTTTAAATCGAACACTAATAATGCAACGAATAGCAATGCAGCCTTCAAATCGAACACAAATAATGCAACGAATAGCTATGCAGCCTTCAAATCGAACACAAATAATGCAACGAATAGCTATGCAGCCTTCAAATCGAACACTAATAATGCAACGAATAGCTATGCAGCCTTCAAATCGAACACAAATAATGCAACGAATAGCTATGCAGCCTTCAAATCGAACACAAATAATGCAACGAATAGTGCGACTGTGCAAATATTAGTGCGTCTTAGTGCTACTGATAGTCAACTGATAACAACAGACACACGGATAAAGACAACAGACGGATAAAGCGTAGAGGGCTTTAACATAAAAAAAAAAAAAAAATAGTACGTAAAGGTACACCAAAATCACATATTAAACTAAGCGTGCTGTAGAATTTTCAATTTTCGGCGGAAAGTTGAAAATCAGATTCCCTTGGCACTCGGCTTCATTTAAGAGGGATTCCTTTAACTGTACGGGAACTGTTCCTGGACGAAAAAGAGATAGAGCTATACGGGACTAGCGCCATCCCTTTTTCACACTTGAATAATTGAATTTCACACTTCAGTTTCGGGGGTCCTGCTACCACTTCTTATAGCCGTATTATTCCAATCGTACTTCAACGTGGGAAAGAGATACACCTATACATCTTGTATACTTTCATCTCTATCCCCTAAGAGGTAATGGTAAAGTTCTGAAGGCCAATTCTCGTATTTGAAAATTCCAAGTAGTAATATTATCTTAACAAACTAGAGTTTCTCTTGAAAATCGAGAATGAGATTAGAATGCAAGCGTCCTCAAAAATACTGGAACTATTATTGGCATTCTGATTTGCAGCATTTAATTTTGAAAAAGAATTATTCGTTTTACTAAGAATTTGCTTTCGGGAATAATAATTATTCTCGAAATATTATTTCGGGTATCAATGCTACCGACCCAAGGAAGGGTTTTTGCAGCAAGGAGTTTTCATACACTAGCCTACAAAAATTTAAAAAAAAAATGTTAGAATAACCATTTTTTCAGTCAATTTGATTTTATTCAAAGTTGCAACGACACTGAAACTATCACCATTTATGGGTATGAGACACTTAACCAAACAAAAATCTCTAAAGGAGTCTATACACGGGTGACTGGTAATTAGTGACCGATACTTAAACACCGGTTGCACTCATGATAACAAACAACTTTCCCAAAGATTTTATTTTTTTAATACTCTTTCACTTTTATCACAATAACACAATAGCGGGCCGTATGAAATTCGCGCGCGCCCGCTTGTCACCTATCAGCTGTTAGCCGCATTTGTGTGTCATACCGTGCAACACTGAGTAGGCAGAGCACCTGCGCGGTTCGCAAGCTCGCTCCTTAATGCTCCGCTGTTGTGTTATTATGATAAAAGTTAACGAGTATTTCAAAAAAAAAGTTGTTTAAGTATCGGTCACTAATTACCAGTCAATCTATATCATTATTGTTTCCAATTGACGTCAATACCTAATCTAAACTAAACTTTATTTAAGTGTAAATCAGGTGGTTTTTGCAACAATTACATTTTGTTAAAATTAAACTGAACCTTGTGTTAAGGGTTTAATTTGTATAAAAATATGTTTTCTTTTTTGAAAACTAATTGTGAATGCCGAACGGTCCCTAAACTGATTGTTGTTGAGTTAGGTACTTGGAAATAAAGTGGCGATGGGCTTATTAAGAAAACTTTTATATATAGAGATAGTTTATACCAAACGCAATTATTTACCACGTAAGTACTGACCGTAAACGTGGTGAACCGAGACAAAACTTTGAAGGGGTTTTTTTTTCTGTTGCTCATAACTGTCATTTGCTAGAGCGAGTAACAGAGCGTGCTGATGATCACAACGTCGATGTTTTTTTTTTGTTCGGATGGGAAATCATCAAATGACCCCTCCCGCTCTGGGCAGAGTAGAAGGGAGTGTCAGACTCGTACTGACTAAAACCCATCCATGTTCCTTCTTTGCCCTTTGTGTTCCAGGGCCGCGGTATCTCTTTCGAACAGTCCCGCAGCCCACATCGTCGATGCTTCCACGTACTATACCACTCCCGCTCAGTTTCTCGTTCTAGCAAATGACAGTTTATACGGACGGACAAATAATCTGGCCCAATTTGGAGTAAACATTTTTTTTTTTGACAATACGCCTATTTTATGATGAGGGTTCAATAAAATTGGTAACTTTGAAATAAATAAATAGACATTCGACCACAAATTACTAAGTAGAAGGAGAATGATCGTAGGAGGTGGCATTCTGTAGTTTCTGCCTACCCCCTTGAAAGGAAAATGGAAATAAATTAGACGAGTTGAGGAATGGCCTATTTAGAATCGTTAAAATAACATCAAATTCTGTACAGGGTGGAAGGGACACCAACATTATAACGGTTTCCACGTATTCAGGTGCATCATTATGACCCCCCCACCCCACATAAAAAAAACGATAGCCCCCTCCCATCTTTTTTTATGTGAGTTTCAGAATGATATACTGAACACGTGGTAAGCGTTTATGCGTCGGTTCCACCTTGTATATACAATGTATGTGTATGTAATTATATATTTAAGACCACAAATACGATATTTTAAATAAAATAATGGTGTTCCCAACGTACTCAAAAAGCTTCCAATATAAGCATGCAATATGTAGTATATATATTTTATTTATACTGCGTCCTATTGCTGGGCAAATATTAATAATATAAGCATGCCTTAAGCTTTTTGTTTTTAGCCATTGATGCCAAGTGAATATAATTATCTTTTAAATAAAACCAATAAAAAATAGGGACAACATTTATTTTTCACTTTTGGCTAATTTGGTGTTCAGGCGTTTCAATTCGAGTGAAAGCAAAGAAAAACGGAAAGTGAAGTGTCTGACTTCGATTTAAGGTAAATCGCGAATTGACATTTACAATATTATCCCGCGACACATAGAAATCTTGTATTATTCTCTGCCAAAGTCTGGAAATAAGAATAAAATAGATTTTTCTCTCTCAATTGGCATCAAAGACTATTTTTAAAGAAAAAACACAAAAAACCCTTACCTCTTTTTATCATTAACTTCTTTAAATTTAATCTTTTTACCCACAATTGAACTGCTTGCTTTAATACTCATATTGAAGCGTGCATTTCTAGACAGAGACAGAAAGATACAAAGCACACGGAAAAGAAAGAGAAAAAGCATGCTACTAGGACTTAGAACTAGCGCAGACCTGGCATTTTAAACCTTATTTGAATCGTGCAAGGTTGAAAGATAGAAAAAGTATTTATTTGTCTCCGTTGAGCTTTGTTTCGCCAGGTCTTCACCAGCCCTCGGAGTATGAATGAGACAGGGTAAGCTGTAGGACTTAAAAAATCGATAATAGTCGAAGAGATGACATAAATAAATACAATTAAATCAGAAGAGATCGCGAGAAAATAATCAGCTGTCCCACAAAAATCAATACCTACTCGACTCAAATGTTTGGGACCGGTGATAATTTTTTCGCGATTTCAATGTTGGTGTCATGGAGAAGTTTGTTCAATTTGATGAGCTGTACCACAACCTTAAATATAACAACACATTTCTGATCCACGCTGTATGTGGACATATGTTCGGGAAAAAGCCGCTCGGCTTTGCGTGCCGACCCGACCACGATTTAGCGGTAAGGTTTGTCGACACGAGCTAAATGAAAGTCGAATACGGGTGTAAAAAGACCCTTAATGGAGCCAAAAAGTACTTGTTCTCTCCATCATTGTGTTTCTTTTGTTCTGGACCTGGGAATCTTTTATTTACGGAGATGTTGGGGGTCAAAGTTCCAAGTTTTCACAAGTTTTTTTTTAATTGCTAGTTTTTTAAGGTTATCATACCTCCATGAGCTGTTTAGTATTCAATGCAACTATCAGCACAATGGTTTTGAGTGCTTTACATTGAGTTTAACGTAAAACTCGATTTTTCACCTCAAAAAAAAGTTGTTTCCCAGCAATAATTTTTGCGTAGAGTTACTTAGTTTGATGTACAGAATGCTTGGTTGACAGCTTC
Organism: Noctua pronuba; assembly: GCA_905220335.1. Classification (NCBI taxonomy): domain Eukaryota; kingdom Metazoa; phylum Arthropoda; class Insecta; order Lepidoptera; family Noctuidae; genus Noctua; species Noctua pronuba. Next base: position 10,596,791 of record LR999918.1, read on the forward strand.
GTGAAGGGTCCGTTTACATCTTGTATGTGAAACGTCAAACTAAAAGATGACAGCAGTTGGATAGCTGTTTGTTTATTATACAAAAGTTCAACTGATATCATGGTTATCGGTATTGCTCTTCACGGTCAACGTGATACTAAAATGCACCAAAACAAAACAACGATACTAGTTACTGCCAAGCTCACTGACGGTCGACCACTTTTCAAACTTATTACTTAAGGCATAGTGTCTTCTTCTAAGCGTGTCGGTGGCAATCTAACGCAAAAATTATTGCTGGGAAACAACTTTTTTTTTTTGTTGAAAAATCAAGTTTTACGGTAAAACACAATGTAATGCACTCAAAACATTTTGCTGATAGTTGCATTGAATACTAAACAGCTCATGGAGTGGAGGTATTTAAAGTAAAGTAATAACCTTAAAAATTAGCATTTAAAAAAACTTGTGGAAACTTGGAAACTTGACCTCCAATATCTCCGTAACTATAGACCAACCGCTTTAATGAGTCCTCCGCCTTGCCCCATCAAAGGCACATTAAGCGTCCACAAAGTCCTAACAATATCCCACAGGTTATTTGCTTTAAAATAACCATAATCCACGTTGGTATTACGATATTAATTGCCAATACGAGATCAACCTTCAGAATATTCCATTTAGATTGATATCTTCGCGAGGACTCATTAAAGCGGTCGGTCTATAGAAGGTTCCCAGGCCCTGCAGTCTCGACATTAGATAACGACAAAAATCGGTCGTTAAGTGTAATCGATGTCAAATTTCTTTAATACATTTTCAACCTTATACTTTCGAAATAAAGTCGAAAATCTATTAAAGGAATTTGACTACGATACGACTTAGCGACCGATTTTTGTAGCTATCTAATGTCGAGACTGCAGGGCCAGGTATGTTTCAGAACAAAAAGATGATCGCAATGATGGGGAAAACAAGTGCCTTTCGGCTTCGTTAAGGGTCTATTTACACCCATTATTTGTACAAGGATCTTATGGCGCGTGGCTAAAATAAAATGTGCATTTGTGCAATAATGTAGCGTGCAATTGCGAGGACCAGGGTATAAGTTAAGTTTTTTACTGTACTACAATACAATCTATTCAATTTGTACTACATTATGGCGAAAATAATTTAACCAGGCATTTTACCAAAACTAAATAATTACGTAAATTAAAAAAAAATTGCCAGGCGTTCACACTTATAGCAGAGTTTTTTTATTTTTATGAAAGCACCAGTAGCGAAGGGTTAATTTTTGTAAGAGGTAAGCCGGAGTACAGTCACGAGCCGACCAATATGTAAACATTTAACAACTTTTAAAAGTGTTTTTCTCATTACAGTTCTGATTAAAATATCATGTTGTTCAAACAAGGTATTCTGGAACTAGTATTTTTATGAAAAAGATCATATCTCCAAGTTACAATCGTTATTTCTCTCGAAAATCGCTGTTAAATTTAGGAAAGTGTATACATATTGGTGCTCGTGACTGTACATATCTTTAATGTGATTATATTATTTGTCTATAGAATACTGACTGTGCCATTTTCAAAGGGAATCCGGTAGGAATCGAGTTGTATGGAACCTTCGCCACTGGAAAGCAATTCGTTTCCAGACTACAAAAATTATGAGCAAAATAACTGTTTACAGTATGACCGCTTTAAGTGTGCAGTTCAAGGTGGCGTTGATTGTCACGAAAATTTACACCGATATGTCAAACTGGGTACATTAATTTTAGTTCTGCGTTTTCCCGCCTGCACATATAAGTTGGTTGAAGTGTAAAGTCTTCTTCACAGAATTGACACAAGAAATCTACTAAAGTAAATACAGTGTTGCAAAGGTACTCACCTCCTTGTAACATCCAGATCAGGTTCTCGTTGCAAATTTGAATTTAAACAAATATAATATATTATACATATTGTACTTATTGTAATTATGATAAACTGATTTTTCCTTGAACGGTACCATCGTTTCACCATCACTGACATCTGAAAAAAAGAAAATTAAGAAACATAAAATGAAGGTACCATTTAACGAACCCAAGGATCGTTTGCACAAGTCTAATAATTGTATGGTCTAATGTGTTTTTGTTATAAGTGCCGTATATATTTTCGATATTGGAAATCGCCTGATGGAACTCAAATGGAGTTGGGCAGGACACATAGCAAGGCGTGGTGATGGCAGGTGGAGTAAACCTGTGGCCGAGTGGCGTCCAAGAAATGGAAAGAGAAGTGTTGGTCGTCCGGCGGCGAGATGGGCAGACGGCATTGTTGCCATGGCGGGAATATCCTGGATGAGGCTGGCACAAGACCGTGGAGCTGGCACAAGCAAAGAGAGGCCTATACCCAGCAGTGGGTGAAGTCGGGCTGTGGATGATGATGATGATGATGATATATTTTCATATGCATTCAGTAAAAAGCTGTTATTTTGGTATTACAAACAGGCACTTCAATTTTATTTATTTGTATAGATGCGAAAGTTTGTGAGGATGGATGTTTGTTACTCTTTCACGCAAAAACTACTGAACGGGTTTGGATAAAATTTGGCACACAGATGGTTTATAACCTGGAACAACACATAGGATACTTTTTATCCCCATAGTACGATCCCGTGGGACAATAATCGCACTTCATGCGGGCGAAGCTGCATGCATATTCTAGTTTAATATAAATCCATTAAACTAAGTAAGCTATAAGGGACACCGTCACACAAACGATTAACATGGATTCAGTATAGGTAGATCCATAAACAAAGAAATGTTCGATAAAAAACCTTATTCCATACATCACATTTTGATCGTGATATTTTATTGTTTTTGTTCGAAGTTTGTTTTACGACACCCTGTATAGCATGTATTATTTTACAAATTGATGACGGTCGCAATCCGTCAGTTTTTCGTAATACGACAAGTTAAGCGCACTTTACCTGAATTCGTAAAAACCCGAAACGCAACATTCTGAACAATACAACTGCAACATAATAACTTGTCAAATTCATTACCCACATAGTTCTACAGGATGTTTTAAAACTGAGGACAGGAACAAAGTTGAAGGAGAGAAAATTAATAAAGGGCTTGGAAGATTTTTGTATGAAGCCTGGCCGGCCCAACTTCCGCCATTTTATTTTATTTTCAAAAAAACGGCCACTCATAAAACCTGTATTAATCGATAGCTGGCATCAATACAAACAAGTTTTGTTTGAGACAAAATGTTCTAAAGTGTCACGTTTCCGAGATATAAGCTTTCAAAGCTAAACACATTCACTGATGGCATCTTCAGCACAACTTCGATTTGATTAACCACGTATAAAACCTGTATCAATCGATAGTGTGCATCAATACAAACAAGTTTTGTATGTGTTGACGGCACGCGCGTGCGTAATAAGCTCTGGCGATGGCGGTCAAAAGGATTTTTTTTTTTTGAGCGGGAGGAGTTATTTGATGATTTCCCATAAGTAAAAAAAAAAAAAACTTACGTTCAGTCCTGTTTTTTTTATAAATATTTGTTTTGCTTTGTGTATGTTTTTAATTTACATAGATATTTTTTTATATTATGTATGCACTTAGTCTTTGTTAGAGGTTTATAACAAAGAAGAAACACTCTGTATTAAGTATAAAGAGTAGTAAAATAAATATATTATTTTCGTTATCGAAGGTCAGTGGCAGTAGGTACCTACTAGCATGTGCTCGTAAATAATCACACTGTATATTTTTATTATTCTTGCTGTAAGTATTTTAAATTAATTACTATAATTATAATTGATGTATAAATACCCTTATCGAAGCCGAAAGATACTTGTTCTCCCCGCCATTGCGGTTTTTTTTTCTGGACCATACCGTCTAGTTACGGAGATATTGGGGGTCAAAGTTTCAACTTCACATTTGAATAAACGTGTGAAAAAGTTGAAACTTTGACCCCTAATATCTCCGTAACAAGACGGTATCCCCGTAATCTCCGTAACTTAAAGGTTCCCAGGTATGGTCTAGAACAAAAAAATGATCGCAATGGCGGGGAAAACAAGTGCCTTTCGGCTTCGTTAAGGGTTTTTTTACACCCTTTATACTATTCTATGAAAATAAAGCAAGTCCTTTTTTCTAATAAATAAATAGGCAAACGACTCGTCCCTCCATATTTTACGTGGGATTTAAACTTTAGAAATGTGGGCGTAAATAACACCTCTGCCCCCAACTTCGAGAATGACACTAGCAACGTGCTGTTATAATGTACAACGTGTTGTCACAATGGGCGTATATGTTGAATGATTTACGGTAGACAGATAACAGTGGGCATCACCGTCATAGTATCAGAGTAGCAGAAGACCTACTCTATTAATATCTTACTAACTGTGCCCCGAGACTTTCGTCCGCATGAAATTATTATAAAATATTACTTTCCCATTTGAATCCGATTTTGTTAACAATTTCTACGGTTTTCAATTTTCTAATTATTGATAATTTACTTTATTTTTCTATTTTTTTAATATTGATTTAATTAATTGTCATTTTATTTTTGCGTTTAATGTTACTTAAAATTGTAATGGATATTTTATAGTAATCTAAAATTCAAATTCAAAATCTAAAAATCCAGTTCTTATATTATAACTTCATAAGATAATTACTGGTAAATTGTTATTAAATTAATTCATTTATTTTTCATATTTGTACGCTTCACGGCAAAACATAGAGAATCTAACTAAGTATATTGTAACATCTCACACACCGTGTAACCAAAATAAAAGTTTCTAAAGTGTCTATACAAATAAATAAAATTTAAGTGTATGTTCAAAATAACGGCTTTTTACTGAAAGCATATGAAATAGGCCTACGCTGTCCCCCCATACTTAAGTACAAATGCTGTAACCATGATAATATTGTAATACCAAATGATTTGAAAAGAGTAACCATGGGGTTTCTTGCCAGTTCTTCTCCATAGGAAACGACCAACCCGAACCGTGCACCTTTTTGTCGACGTTTTATAAATGCCCATCTAGGCCTATGAGAAAAAAATATTTTGATTTTGATTAACACATTTTTTTCAGTTTTTGTCTTTCTGTGTGTCTGTGTGTTCCGGTTACTGGCATATACCTGATGTTATAAGGAGTAACTTAGGCTACTTTTATTTTAGAAAAACAATTAGGGTTCCGTGCAAAAAAATCGAAACTATATTTTCTATCACCAAAATTTATATTTGTCATCAAGTTGTATCACCTAATAAATAGATCTATCGCCACGAAATATTTTCGTTCTCAGATAAACAAAAATTGTTCCCAGGTATGAATTATCAAATTAATGTTAATATATGTGTAAAATAAGAGATCGATAACCAATAAAATTATATTGCATTACATGAATATAAACTTCGTTCTTATAATAACAGTTTTGTTACTTAAATAATAGCTCTGTGCTCAGAATGGTAGATCTGTCACCAAATAAATCGATTATCGATCCCAAAGCTGCAGGGTTTGTTTGTTTGTTTGTTTGTTTGAACGCGCTAATCTCTGGAACTACTGGTCCGATTTGAATGATTCTTTCAGTGTTGGGTTAGGTTAGGTTAGGTTAGGTTAGTTAATTAATGTTTAATGCAATTTTCTAGTAACATAATATGATTTATTGGTGATCTCTTTAAATTAGTTTGCTTAAATACTTATTAGGACACACCTATTATAATACATACAAAAACATTTATTTGGTACTAGACCTTATATCTCAGGATTTTAGGTGATTTATTGTGGAACTGATTTTGCATTGTTTGGTGACTACATTTTGGTGACAGATCTACTATTTTGAGGACAAACCCTATTATTTAAGAAACACAAAACTAATTAAATTGGTGATAGCTTAAATGATACCCCAAAAAAATGTAAACCATTGAAATTTTTAACAAAACCCGATTCAAAAAACGAAGTACCTTTTTTTTTCAATAGCCTTGAATGTCCCTCTGCTGGGCAAAGGCCTCCCCCATATCCTTCCAGAGGTACTCTTCTCCTGCGCCACCTCGAACCAGCCTTCGTGATGCGCGTCTAGACCCGTCCAATCCCATTTGAGCCTGGCAGCTAGTTACATTTATATAAGTACCTTATATTTTATAAAATGTAATTTCACGCGAACGAAGGTCAAATAAAGTCTCAAATCAGCGCATTGGACCTTCTGTGTCAAATACTCTGTGGCGCCCCGTGCAGTAATTGCGTTATCGTATCGTGAACGCCTAGTTTCAAACGTTCGCTTTTTTATGATATTATTCTACTGAATGACACATCATGTTAACATATGGATTGATGGACTAATTCGAAATTATAATGGGTGTAAAAAGACCCTTAACGAAGCCGAAAGGCACTTGTTCTCCCCGTCATTGCGATATTTTTTTATATTGATCTTTTATCTTGTTTGTACCATCTATCATTTAATGCATATGGAATGCAATAAAATCTTGAGTATTGAGTATTGGAGACCTGTGGCCCAGCGATGGGAACATTATAGGCTGATTATGCTAAATCATATTTATTTCTGTAAATTGGTTTTAAAAACACTTTTACATGTCACATCAGGTTATGTTTTAAAAATAGAAGACGCCAGTGTTTCGTAGCTCACTACTTTGAGAAGAAACAGCCGAAACAAACGCAGAGGTCATAGTCTCTTTAAAAGACCAAGCCATTTGAAGACCACGCAGATTACTGTCTGAGATGGTCTTTTGAAGACAGAACCACACAGATTTGAGTGGACCTGTCCAGTCAGTGCAAGCATTTGTCAGTTATCGTGTAGCTTGACTGATAACTCAAGGAGCTCAACAGAACTATTAGAAAGTAGCCGCGGATTTGTGCCCGGTAATGACAAAAAACTCGCCCCCGTCTCCCGCGGCGGCTGAGACGTGAGGGACTTCTTCGCAGAAGGAGGTGACGGCTTACCATTCCCGCTCGCTCCCGACCATGGCTTGGACCAGGGCCGGACGCGCGAGGTCGCCGCCGCCAAACGCCGCTACGGCGGTGCTCCGCTCAATAGGAGCAGACCTCCACGGTGTGCTCCACCGTGTCCTCAGACGATCCTCACAGTGGTAACACCCGGGCGTTTCCTCCCGCCCGATTCGGTGCAGGAACCCCCCGAAACAACCGTGTGCGGTGAGGACCAGCGTCAGGCGGAAGGTGAGGCTCGAAGCTCGAGTCACTTCGACTCATAACTCAAGGAGCTCAACGACACGACGAACTATACCAAAGAAAAGACGTATCCGTAGGCCGCATAAAGTACTAAAGCTACGCACAATTTGTTTCGTCACAGCATAGTGATACTTATGGACAACATCGTAATTATTATGATGAACATACGAGGGTAATGACTTTCATAAAAACGGGAGACCTCGATAAAAAGCCGGAAATAAGTAATCGGAAGTATAATCATGATCAGTGATCGGAGTAGGTAGATTGAACTGGGGTCATTGATCCGAAACGTTTATATTACTATGGACATTCCTCCGGAATTGGTGGATTATTGGTGTGTTTGTTTTTATTATTCAACAGATAAATAATGAATTAATTTAGTTTTGATACCTTCCTTTAAATTTTGAATTGAGTAGTAATAATTATCACTACCAACATTAACAATATTTAATTGAATCCGGAAATACCGGAATTACTTTCCGGAAAAATGGCTTATCCATGTTATTCTTTCTGTGTGCATTTATGATACAAGTACCAAAAATCAATCTACCTACTCCGATCACTGATCATGATATTAGTGGACAATTTTTCGTGGTTTATATGCCTATATGTTTTAGTGTAAAAGATTTAGATGCAGCTATCAACATAGGTATTAATCGTGACTGCTTCGTTAGTCTAGTGGTTGCAAGCACTGAGCATGAGGTCCTGGGTTCGATTCAAGAAGTTTAGGAAGTTCATCCGGAATATTTGAGTCGGTCGATCGCCAATAGGCTCGCCCCCTCAAATTTAATACATGGTGTAAACAGACCCTTCAAGAAGCCGTCAACCAAGCATTCTGTACATCAAACTAAGTAACTTTACGCAAAAATTATTGATGGCAAACGACTTTTTTTTTTGGGGGTAAAAAGACACGTTTTACTATAGGACTCAATGTAATGTACTCAAAACATTGTGCTGATGGATGGAGTGAATAGTGTCGTGGAGCTGTTTAAAAATCTTACATTAAAATCATGTATTTAAAAAAAAAACTTGTGAAAAAGATGGAACTTTGACCACTTTGACCCAGGCTTTGGTTCCCAGGTATGCTCTAGAACAAAAAAATTATCGCAATGACGGGAGAACAAGTGCCTTTCGGCTTCGTTAAGGGTCTTTTTACACCCTTTATAACTGGCGTAATGTTGGTCTACTTATAGGTACATCTATGCTTAACACTTTGAGGATTAAATACGGGGTGGTATGATGTTATGTATTTATGTTATGTTGTGTTGTGTAGTCACGACGTGCCAGCTGATAACTTTTTTGTTCCGTCCTCTTGTATTTATAAATATTTGTTATGCGTTGTATGTTTATTGTTTATTTTTTTTTGTCATTTTGTATGCACGTCATGTCCCTGCGAAAAATAAATATGTTTTTTTTCTTTATAAGTAGGTATTTATAAATATTACCAAAAATCTATGCAAACAGCAGTTTCCTTGGTTCCTGCCTAGGCAGTCAGACAGAAGGCGACGCCAAACCAGCTTTTGACCTGTCCGATTCGGCCTATTTGGTAGCTGAAAAAAACAAAACAAAAACTAATTAATAAAACCCTGCCAGACGCACTACTATGGTATTTTCTTCATCATCACTGCTCTCAAAATGGGAGAAAATTCTGAGTTAATATACTTAGTACAGTATAAAAAATAAACGCAAAAAAAATTCGCAATAAAAATATTGATAGTAAAAGGAAAAAAATAATAAAACCAATTGGTTTTATGCAAGGTAATACTTTTGCTAAAATAAAAGTAGCCTTAGTTACTTCTTATAGCATCAGCTATCCACCCGTAAAAGTCCCATCCCAAAATCGGACCAGACGTTTCGGAGATTAGCCGGAACAGACAGACAACATTTTTTTTAAATGTTTTTTGTTATAAGAACTTACCGTATATATGCATTCAGTAAAAAGCTGTTATTTTGAAACAGACACTTCAATTTTATTTATTTGTAGACAGTATAGAAAAGCTTTCATTCTGATAATGGGGTTTGCAGTCGCACCCGGGAGTCAGGGTTTGTGCCCTATTGATGGCGATACGATTGACCTCTATTACATGGAGGAGGGGGCCATGATGTGGCTTAATCATAGCTGGCGAAATGTGGGTGTACTATATATCTCTGTTAAGCCCTTCAGGGACTAGACCGTGATGTTATAATTAAGTAAACAGTGTAATCATTGAAACAATAACTATAATTCTTACTAGCGAAAACAATGGGGTATAAATATTATAGTTTAAGCACATCAATTTGTCATAGCTGTTGCCCGTGACCGTCGCCCGCAAGAAATTATTATAAAAATTTTACTTCCCAATTTGAATCGGGTTTTAATTTTTTTGCACGGAATCCTAATCCTTTTTCTAAAATAAAAGTAGCTTATTATTTCGCTTTATAACATGAGCTATCTGCCAGTAAAAGTCCCGTCAAAATTCGTCCAACAGTTTATGATTAGCCGGAACCAGATATACGGACAAAATTAAAAAAAAAAAAAAAACTTGTTACATGTACCGCCGAGAGAAGTGGGATTGAAGAGGCCTAGGTCCAGCAGTGGACTGCTGTAGGCTGGTGTTGATGATACTTTCATATGCATTCAGTAAAAAGCTGTTATTTTGAAATTACAAAAGTCAATTTTATTTATATGTATAGATCATTCTACGAGAATATCATGTGTCTAAAAGGCGCCAATGGTATTGGTATAATTTTTTTTTTTTTTTTTTTATAATTTTATGCAAATAAATAAATTATTGATTCAAAAAAAATATGTCAGTACATAGATACCTATTTGATTTGTTCAAGAATAGAACTTGAGAGCTGTTGCTCAAATCCCATTCACCGAGCCACTGTACCAATTGTGTCACAAGGTATGTTTGTTTAATCATTGAACATTCAGTGAAATTCATAATATTTTGATAACATTCTCAATAGCGTACCCAAAGGTATTAAAATATTCATTGTGTTTGTATTTTTTTATGTTTTTCAAATAATAAGCATGGCCTCTGATTGTGTTACCTACTTAGTGATAAATGGATAATCATAAAATTGATGCCTAAACATAAAATTGTGGAAAAGTATTTTCCTTATAACATAAGGACTAACTCTGAAATGGTGGTGGGCAGGTCATGTCACCAGCCTCTGTGGTGGCAGATACACTTCAAACCACGAGATGGATCAAAAAAAAATCAATTAAAAATTTATTTGCATAAATAAAGTATAGTCCTCCTTACCGATTTCGGTAAAGGCGACCCTTTCAAGCTATTATTTCCTTGCGTGTGCCCTTATATGACTGGCTAGACTGAATTTGCTTATGAATACCATAAATAAATAAAGTAAATAAAATACAGAGGGATCTCAAAGATAAAGTATATGAATCTCTTTTGCATAATTATTTAATGTTATAAGAAATTTTTATTAATCTGAATCATGCATGCAGTTAGTAATTAAACAAAATAAAATGTATTAAATGGACTGGACCATCAGGCAAAAGAAATGTCAGGAGACCACTGAAAAGATGGGCTGATGATATAATGCAGACTGCTGGCATAAACTGGATAAATCTTGTTAAAGACTGCGAGAAGTGGAAGATAGAGGAGACTACCCGTAATAGGGTTAAAAAGTAACATTACTAACAAGGAAAAGTTAGGTTTCTACATACTAACACAACTAATCCTAACTAATATTATAAATGCGAAAGTAAGTTTGTTTGTTTGTCACCTTTTCACGCCTAAACCACTGAACTGATCATCCTGAAAAGTTGTCAGGTATATAGAAATGGACATAGGGTACCTTTCATCATAAAAAAAGTATTGTTCCCGAGGAAAACAAGAATAATGTTCTTATGGTAATTGATGACGCCACATGTCTTTTGAATCATGATTGAATTATATTATTATAGAAACTTTGGTAGTGTGTTAAGAGTTTAATTGTCTAATTCTAAATTAACTAGTACTTAACACTTCTTTATTAATGAGAGATAAAACTTCGGAAAAACCTGAGATTAGAAGTAAAAGGCCTTTTAAATACTATTTTTATTGCATAAGAGGAAGTCTGAAAGGGCACTAGTGATGCAGAGGAATGAGGAAAATATTGTGAGAAAAGTTTCGAATTAATTTGGATGGCTGTAAGAGTAAATGAAGACTAAAGAAATGATTGATAGACTGTGTGAAGGATGATATGGCTAGAAAGGAGATGACTGCGGAGATGACGAGTAATAGGGAAGTAAGTATAAAGTATATAGGTAGGGTATATACTATATACCCCAAATAAATTGGGATAAGGGCAGGAGAATGAATGTGTGTAAAAAACAACTCATATTGAATTTTTTTTTAAATATGCTCACATAAGTTTAAGAAAAAAAAGAATTAGGTACTTAATGTAAATATTAAAAATTATTTTATAATAGCATAATATCGTACAAAACATTACTTTTTTTTCAAATATAAAAGTTAAGGAAAAAGATATTACCTATTCTTTATGTACAGATTTTTCCTTAACTCAAGAAAGGCATGTTGAAAAATGCAACGTTCCTGGTGAGAAATAATCTGATACGATACCTAAGTAGGTGTCAATTATTCTGATACGATTTTTTTTAAAATAAATAGTTACGAAAATTAAACATTTTTATTTTACTCACCTGATTGTGGAAAATAAGAGCACAGGCTTCCTACACTCGGCGTCAATTATACAATGAGATTCACTATTATTCACGTTATATGTAAATTTTTACAAGGGATGTTTTAAAGCTTAATAGTAGTAAACATAAACATTCAGAGACCGCTTTCGAGACAGAATAATTAATACTGAATTACTGATAACAAAATGTGTGAAAACAAATCAATCTTTATTTTTGACAATACTTTGACAAGTTTGACATACATGTGACTCGGAGAGTTTACGAAGATAGGTACATAGACTCGGTTTTCGTGTTCATTTTAAATTCGCGATTAAAAATAACAACTTGTTATACAAAACTGTTATCTATCACAGATTACCACTAGATTTGTACATAATTATGAGTGTAATTTTTACTACAACTAAAAGGAAACTTTTGGCTTCGAAGAGCGCCATCTACAATTGCAATGAGATAGCGATTCCAAGATTAATATCGCAAAATCTTTGTTAGGTACTTGTTTCACGCATTTTTTTACCAAATTCTATTTGTTAGCATTTTGATTTGCAGCTACCATTATCTGGAAGAATTTTAGCTAGACCAATAGTGACTATTTACGAAGCTGGTTGCTTCCCATACAATAGCGATGGGATAGTGAGGAGACTGAGTAACTTATACATTGTACAGAAAAGGTCGCGTCGAGTAACGTTAATTTCAGAGCGAAACGGAAGCTGTATAATCAAATCAAGGACGGTTGTTATCTAACAGGCACAGAATAGTAGATAGGTACATAATTATGACGTAGCTAACGCACAATCACGGTGTAGATTACGTTCATATAACATTATGCATTAAGTAAATCATCACGCCTGTATTCCCCCAATGGATAGGCACAGGCAGACAGAGGTGTTTACATTAATTGTAGAACTAGAATCTGTTGTAGTCACGAGACCAAAGACAATATTAATATAACGCATTTCAAATGTGAATAGCACTGACCCGGTAGCGTGTAGTGGGTTAGGTACAATTACTAGGCTTGCGTTTGGCCGCAACTCGTCTGATTATTATCTAAAATATCCACTTAAGCTGAATAGACCGGACAGGGTCCGGACGAAGGGACTAAAGCCGGGCACGTCTGGATATGTCCGGACTTACTGTAGGTTGTACTAAAGTCTGTTTTTTAATTTCAGAGACTAAATTGACAAGTAAAAATGGCAAACTGACATAGATTTCAATAGGATTTAAGTCAGTTTTGACATTTTCACTTGTCAATTTAGTCTCCGAGATTAGAAAACAGACATTAGGTTCACATCTAAATTTAGAAAGAGAAGAAGACTGCGCGACAGCTAACGTTTTTCAAGGCCGGTGGTTTGGAATAGGTAAGCATTTGATCTTTGACCGGTGCCTGTGGCCGTGATCTACAAATTGATTTACAGACAACAAAAAATAATGAGTGATGAATATCGACACTACTAAATTGTATCCCCATTAGGCGCGAATTACACAGAAACGGCGTAAGGTGCGGCGCAGGCGTGGAATTTATAAAGAAACGAAAGAACGGCGTGCCTGCGCCGCGCCGCTTGATTGTAATTCACGACACGTCGCCTACATACATTTCGTATGAAACATTTTTTGAAGCGGCATCATGCCTGCGCCACGCCTTCACCGTACGCCTTTTCTGTGTAATTCGCGCATTATGGGGATACAATTTAGGCCTTAGGTTGTTATAATGTAATTTACCCGACTCCTTCCCACAGCCTGCCCACTACTTGTGATCAACAAATCTAGTAGGTACAGTATGTCCACTTTAAGTTTGCAGTTCGCTGGTTATCCAGAAAAATGCACCGATAGGTCAAATATGGTTCATTTATTTTAGTTCTGTATTTTCCCGCCTGCACAGTTAAGTTGGTCATACTATAACTACATTTGTTCTGACTATCGCCACGCGTCAAAAGAATCATGCAGCTCTATATTTCCTTTTGGTATAAGTATTTTACGCTTTGTTCTATATTGGCGATGAGCAATTTGTGCGGACGGACGTGATAATGTGACACATATTTCTCAATTGTTTATTATTTTATTTGTAAACTAAGTTTTGGTTCACTCCACAGAACACGGAATGCCAGCAGTGACTAGACACGGCATTATGGAAGATGCGTTAAGCGGACCAGTATTGTCACGGACTGCCTTCAAAGCCGTCAGATTCTATAAAAAGACATTATATTCAAATAATCATTTATTCTTGTCAAGGCTAAGCTCCAAAGCCACATAAAGCCTTGCGCAAAATTTCCAGTATATCGTTTTTTTTTTCGGTTATATTTCGAAGAGTGCGCTTTGGAATTACATAACGAGCAGAGATACTGCGAAGCGTCGCCGTTACATGGTTGAAGTTCCACGGACGCGAACAAAGTGCTATGCTACCACATTCATCGTGCGAACCGCCAGTCTGTGGAATTCACTGCCGGCTTCTCTGATTCCTGATCTTTATAATTTGGATCACTTCAATACAAAATTGTTATACGTCTTTCCTTGTATTTTGTACGTCTTAAACCGGGTACTCGAAGGAATTTCCCATCAATTACGAATTTCCATAAATCTTTTATTTTCTTTTTATTAACCTAAATCCTTTTTACCCGACTGCCAAGGAACGGTTATGTTTTACACGCGTATCTTATATGTTTGTTTGTTTTTTTGTAAATTTCTTTATTACCTACCCGTATCACACGACGGTTAATGTAGGCTTAGGCTGTGCGTGTGTGTTGCTTGTCAGTAAATTAATATTTGTGTTGTAGTTCGAGTAAACGGTGACACTTCGTTAAAGTGTGACCACTACAATTGTACAGGTCAAGGTGGCGCTGTTAGTCAAGAAAAAATGCATCAATATGTCAAACTTCGTACATTTATTTTAGTTCTTTGTTTTCCCGCCTGCACAAGTAAAAGTAAGGGTTAAAGGGTTGAAGTGTATCCATGGATAATGTTGACAATGCCGCATCTAGCAGCGGCCGCCGAGACATCTCCATGCTTGTGGTTCAATAATAATTATTATTATTGTGTCGCGGTATGGCCTTTCCTACCAAAACGATGTTATTTATTTTCAACAAAGAGATTTAAAACATATATAGAGAGGACATTGGGAATATTGTCATACAATAATTTTCATCCTGAATATTTTCGATTTTGAGATACGAATGCTACCTGACAAGCGGGCGTATGACACAGATGACACTAGACAGAACGAATTGTTACTAAGTAGTAACAAGTTTTGGATTACGATTTGATTCGTCATGACCCGTCTATAGCTCGGAAATATTTAAATGTCTTTGTGTCATATGAACGCGACCTGACAAGGCGACGTATCGCACTGGACTGATCGACTTGTTACTAATTTGTAACAGGTTTTGGAATTGTCAGTCTCTTGGTCTTGTCCGTCTATAGCTAGTTATATTTGAATGTCTTTGATTTTCAAACATTTTTGTTACTTTGACAATATAGTTTTGGCCACTGAGTACCTGTAACGATGGTCAAAGATCATAACGTGCTTTCCAAGGCATGGAGAAAATTCGGTTTGTAATGGGTAGTCAAGTCACCCATCCACGGACCAACCTAGGCAAGCGCGGCTTAACCTCAAGATCTAACTGAGCGGCTGTTATTATTTAGCTACAAGCTCCTCATTTAGCTACGAGCTTATTGTGTTGTACTTATTAACCTATAGGTAATGCATGGTTCTGTTGGCGCGTGGCCATAAGTCGGAACTAACGCGGCCATTTTGTTTTTCCAGATAATTTCACAAATTACCTACAGCGCCGCGCCGTCCTGACAATGTTATTATCACTTGCTCCGGTGAAGGAAAACATCGTGAGGAAACTAGCTTGCCTGAGAGATATTTCTCCACGGCATGTAAAGCCAAGTCAGAGCGCGGGCCTGTGGACGGTGAGTCGCGGGCCTGTGGACGGTGAGTAATGTGCTAGCTCGCCGTCCGTCCGTCTTATAACGACAGGCCCTGTCGACTGTCGACAGCGTGTTCGTGTTCCACGCGCGCCTCAAAGAGATGTCAGCAAAAAGGAAGGGGGGTCCCTTCCTTTTTGCTGACATGGCCGATGCCTGCCATGGCCAATGCCTGCCATGGCCGATGCATGGCAGGGGCCGATGCCTGCCGGGGCTGCGGGACTGCTCGAAAGAGTTCGAACACAAAGGGCAAAGAAGGAACATGGATGGGTTTTAGTCAGTACGAGTCTGACCCTCCCTTCCACTCCACCCAGAGCGGGACGGGTCATTTGATAATTTCACATCCGAAAAAAAAAGCCAAGTCAGAGGCCCATGCGCGGCATAACCACCCTGACACCAGGTTAGGAATTAACCACACGATAAAGAAGAAGAACGTTATTCAGCGACAAAAGAACCATCCATGACGCACTACGCATACATACCTACTTATGTATACAAACTCGAAAACTTACATAACGCAATCTTATTCAGTCGATACTCGTTTAATACCTGACGAAACAGCTTTCGCTGATACGTCACTCGTGGCGCCAGCTGCATAGTAAGTAATATATTAAGATGACTTCTTTTAGAAGTGGCTTTACTTGTCTTATCGACGCAGAATCGATTTGTGAGCGATGTTTATGCGGGTTGCAATGCCGAAGCTAAACTAAGCCAGTCAAGTTAAACTAGAAATATGTCCCGTGCACACCAAGAACTAACCGAAATCTCAGTCAGTGTTGTGAAGATCAATTTGACGGACTTATCGCTCGCCATGAATACAATCGATGAAGAAAGTTCCGATGAAAGAAAAGAAGATTAATACAGAGTTATTATTACCTATCTAAAGAAAAAAGTTAGTTATATGTTATCGCTTAGTTGAAACTTCCCGTGACCCAAGGGCTGGCTTTTACCTTGGCCAAAGGCTTAGCGTTGCCATACAACGTGGCAACGCCGCCAGTCTCTTGGGTACATTACCAGTTGACAGAGTTGAGGAGGAGTTTTTGACGCCATTTTTTAAGTTAGTTACTATAGGTTATTTTTATTTAATAATGTATTTAATATTTTCATGAATATATCAATATAAGATCTCCAAGAAAAAAGATATTCCGGACCTTAGATATGGCAACACCTTCAATCTCTGTAATCGAGACACTGGACAGCACTGGCACGGGAGGGGCTTAGCTCGTGTAGCTGCGCATGGGCATGGCACACCCTACTTAGCATCGCATATTTTAGCTAGCTTAGTTAGCTTAGTTTTCGTTCTGCAACCCGCATTAAGCGTAGCCCACACGGTAGCAAAAGGGGCAGCGAGACTAGGGAAACTATATAACCTAAGCGAAACTTTGGCGAGCTAAACTATGTGGGTTCACACCGAAAACTACGGACGGACGGGTGAGCGTGCGAGGAGGTGGGCGAGGTGAACGAATAACATCGCTGGCAACGTCGGATATTTTGTTCGCATCGTTTGTATCGCTGACGTAGCTTAGCTCTGTAGTTCGCAGTGTGAACCAAAGTATGAAAAGTGGTGAAACGATGCTCGCTCGCTCGCTCGCTAGCTGGCGATGTGGGTGAAAGAAAGAAGTCGAGCCGAGTGGAGCGGAGACGGATGAAGTCTGACGGAGCTTCGACCAATCACAAAAGAGACGAGAGTCGCGATGTAGATTTCATCCAATGTGGTTGGTCGGCTTCCGTGTGCTGTCCGCTCCGCTCGTCTCCGGTTTTGTGGAGTCCGGGCCTTAGGGTTTTACGTCCAAGCAAATAAAGAGAATAGTCCGATGCCGCGCCGTATCGCGTCGAGTTCGCGTCGTCCTAACAAAACGGGGTGAATACAGTCTTTTTCGCTTTTATTATGAGAAGCTCTTCCTGAACGGGTCGAGCCGAAGAACGTGACAGTAGGTAGGTACGGTCAATAGCGTTAGTAGTAAGTTAAATCTAGTCAAACTTCTGCTTCCAAATGATCTTATTGCAACAGCAAATACCTAGGAATTTTACATTAGTGTAAATAAGTTTATTGAAGAATGACTTGTAATATAAAATTACAAGCCTATAGAAACGTAAAACTAAAAAAAAACAAACAACGATTTATTGGCGGGCCTACGCTGTCCCCCCATACTTAAGTACAAATGCTGTAACCATGATAATATTGTAATACCAAATGATTTAAAAAGAGTAACCATGGAGTTTGTTGCCGGTTCTTCTCCATAGGAAACGACCAACCCGAACCGTGCACCTTTTTGTCGACGTTTTATAAGTGCCCATCTAGGCCTATGTGAAATAAAATGTTTTGATTTTGATTTTGAAACCGGCCAAGCAGTGCCGGATTTAGGGCAGGGCAACAGGGGCACTTGCCCCGGGCCTCCACAAAGAAGGGGGCCTCCACAAAGAAGAGGGCCTCCACAACTTGGTCAAGAAAAAATTACATCCTTTGGGTCCATTAGTCCATCAAAGAGTGTTCAAACACCCCCCAAAATCTCGGACATCTATAGAAAAACCAACCTATCCCAAGTGGAATACTACAATTTTTGAGCTCGCGTCGCTCGCTAATACATCCGGATCATAATTATAATTACTGAATTCAATATTAGTTGAACTTTTATTAGGGTTATTAAGTTACACCTTGTTTTTTTTTTTCGTCTGTCCCAAATCAAGTTTCGGTGCCTCCACTTCTTGGTTGCCCCAGGGCCTCCACAGCCATAAATCCGGCCCTGCGGCCAAGTGCGAGACGGAATCGCGCATGAAGGATTCCGTACCATCGTAGTAGGGGAGCCCCCTTTAATTTTTAATTTATTTTTATTATTTATTGTTATAGTGGCAACAGAAATACTCATTCTGGGGACAGCCCGCTGACAGACAGACGGTCGGACGGACGGGACTAAACTTTATTAAGCGGTTATAAATTATACCTATTTTACGATTATCAGATAGTTGTGTACACTAAAATCGCCCGTATAAGTTACATCACAAAATAAGGTGCTGTCTAATTATTATTGTCAAATCACAGTGGTCTTTAACCCTGTTGTAATAAGGCTGCTAATCCGTTGCTACCAACGACAAGCCAGGCCCTGCAGTCTCGACATTAGATAGCGACAAAAATCGGTCGCTAAGTCATATCGTTGTCAAATTCCTTTAATGGATTTTCTACTTTATTTCGAAAGGATAAGGTTGAAAATCTATTAAAGAAATTTGACATCGATTACACTTAACGACTGCAGGGCCAGGCCCTGCAGTCTCGACATTAGATAGCGACAAAAATCGGTCGCTAAGTCATATCGTTGTCAAATTCCTTTAATGGATTTTCTACTTTACTTCGAAAGGATAAGGTTGAAAATCTATTAAAGAAATTTGACATCGATTACACTTAACGACCGATTTTTGTCGTTATCTAATGTCGAGACTGCAGGGCCTGTCAAAATCTCGTGCCAATACGATTCAGGTTTGTGGAGTCATTATCATCCACAGCCCGAAATCACCCACTGCTGGGTATTAGGCCTCTCTTTTCTTGTGCCAATTTCCACGGTCCCGTGCCAGCCTCATCCAGGTTTTTCTCCCGATGGCAACTATGTCGTCTGCCCATCTCACTGCCGGACGGCCCTCGTTTCTTTTGCCAGTTCTTGGACGCCATTCGGTGACAGCCTTAGTCCACCTGTCACCACTGCGCCGCGTTTGTGGAGTAGCTCTAGCTAATCTATTTGACCTTGAGTTGGTAGGTACAGATGCGGACAATAGCTATATCAAAACAGTCCGATAAAATAATCATATTATTGTTTATTTGTATAATTTTCCACAACAGGTTGAGAGCATAATAGACATATTAGTTAAAACTTTTAACATACAGTAGTTCAACTTAGTACTTCAACTAGAAAAATCTTTTTTTGCAAAAAAAAATATCCGACTTCCGAAAAAAAAAACACAAAAAGTGGAAAATAACTAGGTATCTTCCGGAAGTCGGTGGCAAAAAAGTCAATGAAATAAACAAAAGTCAATTTTATTTTATTTTATTTCAGCCTTTTTAGTTGTGGTGTGATACTCAATCTCTCTGTTGTCGAGTATTGTATTGTATTATTAATAAAATTTTCTATTGTAATTAATAGTTATAAGTAGATTACCAACATAGACATAGAAGAAAAAATATGTTTTGTAGAAGATAAGTCATATTCTACCCAATCAATGTGAATAAAAAACTTTTTTGCAAAAAATAAAACCGACTTCAAAAACACAAAAAAGTGAAAAATAACTTTAGCTTCAGAAGTCGGTGACTTTTGTTTGTTTGTTTGTTTTAGTATTTTGTCATTTTATATTTTTCCATTTTTAGTTGTAATAAAAAAATCAAAAACCTCTGCGTAAACAATGCATATTTATGCGATAGCAGAAATCGCGGTTGATTTACTGTCATACACACTAACCGTTTGCGTAATCTCAATAATAATCTCAATCTTGCATTTATTTCGAATGATCTTTTGAATTATTAAAAAAGGTAAAAAAAATAAAGATTAAAGCTACAGTTTCTTCGACAAGGTATAATAAATTTGAAAGGGCTTTAGTGCCCATTCCAAAGCGTAGATCTCCATGGAGAAGAACGGGCAAGAAACTCCATGGAAATTCTTTTTAAATAAAAATGTTGCAGTAAAACCTTGCGCGTTCATTACATCATCCATGCTAGTAACAGGTTACTCGTGGACTAAGTCAGACGTAGCGATCGCATAATCCCATAGAGAAAAGCGATTATGTTTTAAATGTGTTGTGCAAAAAAAAAAGTTTAACTGTCAAACCTGTGACTGTTTTCATAAAAAGAGTTTAGTTAGCTTACTGGTTATTTATATACTGTGTCGAGAGGTATACATACAATGTCATGCCCCAATGACCTTAGCTCATAGCTACGATAGTGACAGTGTGTTTTGGACCTTCACTATGACATAACGTGTGTGCGGTGCTTGTGTTTTATACAACAATGTTTTACGTAAGTTGTTTTTACTCTTTTGCTTTTACCCGACTACGGCGAAGGGTTATGATTTTAGCAGTCTATGTTTGTTTGTATTTACGTATGTTCCTCCGTAGCGCCTAAACTATTCATCCGATTTTGATGAATAAGGTGTCAATCGATTCGTTATTATGGCCCGGTTAACATTTTAACCGACTTCAACAATAGTCGATTTTACCTTGTAAGCTCCGAATTTAGTTAGATCGTGATTTTTCAGTAGTCGGGTTTTTTAGTTGTTGTATTACGCAAATTCTTGGTATAGCCTGGGCAATGAATGATTGTGGTTGGAAAAGTTGAAAGCAGAAAATCTGACTTATGAACTTTGTTTGGACTAGTTAGAAGATAAACATATTAAAAGTCCTGACCCCTCCGAGGTGAGCCCGGAGGATGGGGGGGCAAAGAAGGTCCTGTTTTTTGGTTTTTTACTTATATCTCCAAAATGATGCATCGTATTAAATTTTG
The DNA here is from genome assembly GCA_905220335.1 of Noctua pronuba. NCBI lineage: Eukaryota > Metazoa > Arthropoda > Insecta > Lepidoptera > Noctuidae > Noctua > Noctua pronuba. Next base: position 10,617,991 of record LR999918.1, read on the forward strand.
TTGTACTACATAATAAAACATCATAAAATTCTCTTCAACGTTGCTATTCAAATTTTTTATCTATCTCTTATCGTTGAATTGGTATGAGCTTCGAAAAACGAACAATTTTTAAAAATTTGTCCAATTCTCTGTCCCGTTCGTCTTCGTTTTTGGTTTGCATCCCGAAAACGGTGTGTCGCACGAATACTTGTTGTACTACACAATGAAATCTGATAAAATTCTCTACAACTTAGCAATTTTTTTTTTTTTTTTTCGTTTTTTTTTTTTTTTTGGATGTCGATAAAAAGTGTGACAAACAAAGTTGTAGAGAATGTTATGAGGTTTTATTATGTAGTACAACAAAATTTTATACGACGCATCGTTTTCGAGATATAAGCAAAAACCCAAAAAACGGGACCTTCTTTGCCCCCCATCCCTCGGGCTCACCTCGGAGGGGTCAGGACTTTTGATATGTTTATCTTCTAACTAGTCCAAACAAAGTTCATAAGTCAGATTTTCTGCTTTCGACTTTTCCAACCACATACCCCTTTTGAGCACTCATTTACCAGACTAGTACCCATATTTTCTATTTGTTAAAAATGATTCATGTTTATTTTGTAAATTGGTTTTTAAAAACACTTTAACACGTCAAGTTAAAATATTTTTAAGGAGGAGGCGCCAGACTAGCCCGCGAAATTCAAAATTTCTTACGTTTTTTGCAATTTGCAGGACAGTGTCAGGTTGTATGTTGATAAAAATTAGTCGCGCAAGTAACACGTTTGTAGTTACAGAATTATAATCATTAAAATCATCAATACAACCCTCTAAGTTCATTTAACCCCATTGAATGACTTTTTCATGAAATAGTGTAGGTAATAGATTTTAATGATTATAATTACAAGTTATTAATGTTAAAACTTTACCTCCATACCACCTGTACTACCCATGCGTAATATATCAGTACAATGTTTTGAGTACGTTACATTGAGGCTGTAGGTTCCGTTGACACCTTGGGTTTAGTGCACTAGGTTACATATCTCCTGTGTCGATGGCTTATAGGCTAGCCTCTGCAGAGATTGGACACCATGACCGAAAATAGGTCAGAAAATAAAGGCGCTCCCTCACCCGGGAGCATTTGCCTGTGACGTAACTATAGATGCAAAACGGGTTTTAAACCATTTGGTTTTAAACCGTCTTTTTGGTTTAAAACGATTTAAAACCACAATTAGCGGTTTAGTAATGGTTTAAAACGTTTTTGTTTTGTTTTTATTGTGTGCACTTGTGGCATGTGCCAAATAAATGTATTTTCTTCTTCTTCTTTTTTCTTCTCTCTCCTCATACCCTACGTTACGATTTTGGTAGCAAATTGCAAAATAAAAATACGGCATTGCAGTTATATTTTAATAAACACGCATTTCGCGTTTTCAGTCTGTCTAATCCTAAAAAGTAGTATAAGTATGATATATGACTTCATTCATTATTAATAAAAATGCTAAATGATTTCAATTAGCCTTTTAAAATAATTTATAATCAATGTACGGCCCACGTGGTCGTGGTTTTTAACCGTTTTAAACCAATTTAAAACCGGTTTTAAACCACGGATTTTGGTTTAAAACGGTTTATTTACAACTATAGACGTAACAGTGCCTCAGATTCACTCGTTTCCCTACAAAATCGAATCTTGGTAGGTTACATGACAGGCGAATTCTCGCAGCGAGGGATCACCGTAATGGTGTTCCGATATATTATGTTCACTGATTTCGTTTATATTTTGGTTTTTGCCGTCTTATTTCAGTGCAAGCGCATCAGATTTGTACACGTAGCAAAACTTATGTACTCTAACAGTTTTTATTTCAAGTAGACCAGTTCCAGGAACTGTCATCTGCCTAGCCTTTTCCCAACTATATTGGGGTCGGCTTCCAGTCGAACCGGATGCAGCTGAATACCAGTATTTTACATGGAGCGACTGCCTATCTGACCTCCACAACCCAGTTAGTACTGGGTAATACGATACCCGTTGGTAAGACTGGTTGTCAGACTTTTGGGCCACTGACTTCCTAACGACTGTCAAAGATCTAGAAATGACACCTGGGACCAACGGCTTAACGTTCTTTCCGAGGCACGGAGGAAACTCGGTATTTAATGGGTGGTCCACAGACCAACCTAGGCATCTTAAATTAAAGATCGACTCGAGCGGCTGTTATTATTTAGCCACGAGTGAGCTCCTCTAGCTCACGAGTTCCAGGCTATGTCAAAAACAAAGAAGATGGAGCCGCAGTCTACCACAAAGCATAACAACTGTGAAAATGCTTTAATTGCTCATTCCAAAGCGTAGATCTCCATGGAGAAGAATGGGCATGATACTCCACGAGACCAACAGGCCAGTTACTACTTAGTAACTGTTGGGCCACTGATGGCCTTTTGAATGTTAGTGAACGTACTATTTGCCAATGGAAGGTACTATAAAGCCTATTGTCCAATGTTTGAGTCACATAATCCCGTCATCACGCATGATTGAATCCTATGTCCATTGTGTGTAGCCTGTACATCTGTAGGACTGTAGGAATTTCTTGCTGCAGTTTGTTATGCGATAGATGTCTGGTCCTGTACCAAAAAATCTTACCACTATGACTTTTAAGGATGATTACCACCAAACGGTTCGCGTATTTTAAAATCTTTAAACGATATTAAATCGTGTACACAGTATATGTATATGTCTATAATTATTACCAAGCCGTGCACAGCAGCTTGACCGCGGGCGTCTTATATTGGGGTCGTCTTCCAGTCTAACCGGATATCAATATGATACATGGAGTGACTGCTCTGACCTCCACAACCCAGTTAGTACTGGGCAATACGACACCCTTGGTGCGACTGGTTGTCAGACTTTTGGGCCACTAAATACCTGTAACGACTGACAAAGATCTACAAATGACAGCCGCGACCAACGGATTCCGAGGAAACTCGGTATGATAGATTTTCCGTCAAGGACCGACTTTGGCAAGCGCTGCTTAACTTGGATGACCTAATCATGCGGCTATTCTTTAGACACGAGTTCCTTCCACAAATTATAATAATAATAATACCAGCCTGTTACTGTCCCACTGCTGGGCAAAGGCCTCTTCTCATACAGAGAAGGCACGAGCATTGATCACCACGCTTGCTCAAGACGGGTTGGCGATTTCAGACTTATATTAATTATAAGTCCAGGTTTCCTCACGATGTTTTCGTTCACCGATGTCTGTGATATCCAAGATAAACTTAGAAAGCACATATGAATTGAAAAAGTCACATTGGTACTTGCCCGGATTTGAACCCACAACCTCATGCATGAGAGGCGAGGCCTTAACCTCTGGGCCATCACAACATATTATAAAACGATTTTTTTCTCTTTTCAGAAAACGTTTCTGCTGCTTCTAACAACCCTGCTGTCGACAGCGTCTACAGAGAAATGCTACGGAGTAATCTTCAGCAACAGATGCTTTGAAGTCAACATCCTGAAAGAAGGGATCAACAACATCCACCAACTAGCCCTGAACGACAACGACAACACACTATACTTCACATTCGATCAAATCGCCAAAGTACCAATGAGAGGGCTGGGATTCTTTAACATAAACACAAAAGCTACTGGCATTATCGAAGGTATAAGAAACGCTACAGGTGTAGCCATTGATCAGAGAAGAAACAGAATATACGTTGGCGGCGCTGATGGTCTCTTCTTCATAAACGAAAACAAAGTCCCTGAAAAGCTGCCAGTACAAGAAAACATCATTTATCTCTTTTTTAAAGATATTATCTTCTTTATCAACCGTAGGAGAGAAGCCTATAGATTCGATAATGGATTTGTTAGTTCATTACATGAAGTGAACGGAATAGCTGTCGACAAACTCATAGTTGATGATGAGTATAATATGTTTTTCTTACAAAACACAAAACTATCTAGAGTCAAACTAGGTACAAGAGCCGTTAACACACATGAAAGATTCACGGTAGATGCCATCTCAACTGATTACAATTATAAACCGTATATAAGTACAACAAATGGTGTATATGTGTATAATAAGTATAAGTATGCTTTAGATAAGGTTTCTAATATTGTTAATTTGAGACAATTAGTTTTTAATAAGCAAGGGGATCCGATTTATGTAGTAAATGACAATGTGGTGAAACTTAATAATCCTATTCCATTTATAAGAGATTGATAAGAAGTAGTGACTTAATTAATTATCAATAATAGTTATTTATTTATTTATAAACAATGTCGTTTTATTGAATCATCTCCCTTGACCTGTGTTATTAGGTCATTTACAAGGCTGAGATTAGTTCTGATAAAACCGGCCAAGTGCGCTACGGAACCCCGTGTGCGTGTGAGTACGACTCACACGCACACGGGGTTCCGTAGCAGTAAACAATATAACAAAAATATTTTGAAGGCTCATTCATATGTTGTATAGTATTACATTTAACAGCAAAATTAAATTTGTTTTTCTTAGTATGTTATTGAAAAACAAAGTTACTGTTGCAGTTTGATGAAAAAGTTCGATATCTCAAAAACTAAACATCAAATCTTATTCAATCCAATTTTTGTTGAAAGTTTTTTTTACGTTCTACAATCCTTATTTTTTTCAGAATTTTCCTCCGCTTACTTTAGAAATTAGAGAGGGGGGGACACATTTTACCACTTTGGAAGTGTCTATCTTTCAAACGATTGTCTTTGAGAAAAAATGGTTTAGGAGTCAATGTCATTTTTAAAGACCTATCTATAGACACCCCGCACGTACAGGTTTGTTGAAAAAAAAGAATTAGTTTCAGTACCATGTATGGGGTGGGGAGCCCCACTTAATCTTTTAATTTTTGTATAAAAATCATAAAGCGGTTTACAGAATACATCTACCTGCCAAGTTTCAACTGTGTAGTCTTAATAGTTTCGGAATAAACTGGCTGTGACATACAGTCGGACAGACAGACAGACATGGCGAATCTATAAGGTTTCCGTGTTTTGCCATTCGTCTACGGAACCCTAAAAAGTACCAACCATCATTAAAATATCCGCCCATTTTCCGAAGTCATTGTAATGATTTTCAAAATCAGATTTGATCTGTAAATCGGTTCTAATCGTTTTTGATTATAATGGATACCTACCATCATCATCATCATCCACAGCCCGACTTCACCCACTGCTGGGTATAGGCCTCTCTTTGTTTGTGCCAAGCTCCACGGTCTTGTGCCAGCCTCATCCAGGATATTCCCGCCATGGCAACAATGTCGTCTGCCCATACCTACCACATTTAGAATATTGGATAAGTTTGACGTATACAGGGTGGAAGAGACACCGACGCTGAAACGATTACCACGTATTCGGTACATCATTCTAAACCCTCCGACATAGAAATTTTTCTTCGGTAATTTTAATAAGTATCAGCTGTTCCGCGTATGCGGGGCGAACATGGCCAGATATCGCACATGACAGAGAGGTTTGGAAGGAGAAAGGGGAGGCCTTTGCCCAGCAGTGGGACACTCAAACAGGCTAACAAAAAAAAAATGGCTGTTCCATACATTTTGACCGTGTATTAAACAGCTGTTTTTTTTTAATAACTTAAGAAAAATATCTATGTGGAGGGTTCGTGCCTAACCTGGTGTCAGAGTTTTTATGCCGCCCATGGGCCTCTGACTTGGCTTTACATGCCGTCAAGAAATATCTCTCAGGCAAGCTGGTTTCCTCACGATGTTTTCGTTCACCGAAGCAAGTGATAATTATACTATACGCACATGAATTCGTAAAATCAGAGGTTCGTGACTTGGGTTCGAACTCGAGACCTACTTGGCAGTCCGACGTTCACACCACTAGGCTATCAATGCTATGATGTACTAAGTATAATACGTGGTAACCGTTCGAATCTAATAAAGGTGATTGTATTGTATTGTATTGTATAACGGGCTGGTTTCCGCAACTCCACGTCAAAGCGCGTATTTTGGATGATACTACGAATTATTGTCATTACGATATTTAATTTGACCGATCATCAAATAATTATTAAAATAAAGTAAAAACAAAAAAAAACTTATCACAAATTTTAAAGAAATCGAGTTTCTAATGTTGAAAATAAAACAAGGTTATTAAAAAAATATTTATTACCACAAAAAAAAACAATAATAATAATGCAAAATAGGTACATAGTCGGTATGTACTCCAATGTTAGGTACATTAAACTCCAATAAATAAAACTACCTTAGAAATATTTTTGTTTAATGTAATCTTATGTTATCTTACTTCTTGCTTAATAATATTGTACTTAAACGCGAAAATTTGTGAGGATAGCCGTATGTATGTGTTACGGGCAATTTGATAAGTCCGGGCACTATTAATAATGGCCGGTCTTTATTCATAATACCCGACTCAATTGGGCAATGTGATTAAAACAGCATGATTAATCACTTTTTCCGGCCATTATGAACAATGCCTACCCTATCTTGGGCAAAGTAATAAAATAGGTGAACTGTAGTGTTTTTGTTTATTAAATGTAACCTAACCGGTTCATTCAAGTTTCACCAAAGCTCCATTGACAAATTTTCATTTTACAACCAACGTTTCGTATACTATTCATTTCGAAAACAACTTATTCCGCAAATGCATTATTTTATAAACACTTGTTTTACATACATTTATTTGGCAATCAATTTTTTTTTAAATTTAATCATCTATACATTTTTCATTTCTCATTTAGATTCATTAGGAAAAATTGCGTTTCTACTAAATATCATTTAATTACAATACAGTCGACGGAGCCCCGCTGCGCGGGGCTCCTGTTTCTGTCTGCAGGGTTTAAAGGAACCTAACTAACCGAACCTCGGGGTGCTTGTCAAGTAAAAACTTTTGAATTAATGTTTGGTGAACTGACTGGTCACCAACCTAACCTAACCTAACCAATTTATCACATTGCCCGGCTACAAGTAGGGAATTATTCATACTGCCCGGTCTAAGTGATAAATTCAAGCTATCTCAAACACTGACTTATTACATGGACCACGGTCGGTCGGGCATTATTAATAATGGCCGGTCAATGTGTTAAATTAATCACTTTGCCCGACGCTCTCGGGCATTATTAATAATGGCCGGTCCTTATTAATAATGCCCAGTTAATCACGTTGCCGCACCCGTAACATATGTACGGATGGATGTTTGTTACTCTTCCACAAAATAAGTAGGTACTGAACGGACTTTGATGGAACTTTACAATAAAAAAGCTTATGTAACATCAGAATAACACATGGGCTATATTTATAAAGAAATTAAGAAATTTAAAAACCTTTGTATTTATGTTATTTTTTACTTAGTGTAAAAAAATGGAGGTGGAAGCTAGTTATAATACCACACCTACCCATACCAAGGGGTATGGAATTACCCAGTACCTGAGTTGTGGAGGTCAGATAGGTAGTCGCTCCATGTAAAATACTGGCATTCAGGTAATGAATGATGATGATTCTATAATTAGGAATCTATACATACAAGTAGTAAATTACCAAGCTAAGGTTGTTTTCATATACAATGTAATGTACGTATTCCCTGTTCTTAAAGTCATCATCATCATCTACCTAGCCTTTTCCCAACTATGTTAGGGTCGGCTAACCGGATGCAGCTGAATACCAGTATTTTACATGGAGCGACTGCCTATCTGACCTTCACAACCCAGGAATTATTTATTAGTAAACAACATTATTTATTTTATCATATGGATTTTCCGACGTTTACTGAAGAAACTTTCGAGGGTTATCGTCGTTGAGGTCAGAGTAGGTATACGAGTAAGATTCATAGATCGAATACGCAGTACGAATTTACTTTGAGTAAAATTTGCGTTTTACTCGAAAATCAACCTTATTGGTCTTAACTTGTTGTTTGACGAATTAATAAATGAAATGAAATGAAATGAATGACTTAGTGGTTGTATTAACATAGATTAGATAGGTTAGGTACAAATGTTGTAATTTTTAATGAACGCTATGTCTAGCCGTCATCGGCGTACACAAATATGTTACAAACATGCTGATTATAAATGATCAAAAAGTATAAAATAAAGAAAATTAAAAAAGAAACTAATATTATTATCAGACATAATTAAATAATTCAAATCCAAATTGACAAGACAAAAAAAAAACAAAAAAAAAAATTGTAAAAAGTATAAGTACCTAATACAATTTTTTTTTTCTTCGATAGCCGTTAAAAAAACGTATGTTTAAAAAAATAGAATCGAGTCTTTCATACGTTTTGTTTAATGCATTTCTGATGCACATAAACAATATGTTAAAAAAAACCTGTCCGATCCGAAAGGGGCATAATTATAGTAATGACATTACCAAATTAAAAAATCAACATGTTATATTCATGAAAGTAAACATTTAAATGAATATTTTAAAATACTCGTGGAGACGGCCTCTAAGAGAGCCCCTAATATCGGCGATAGTAGATTGGGGGTGCTTTGGACCCGCCGGCTGACATACAGAGCGGCGCAGCGTAGGGTAGGCGCGGCTCAGCTGCAGTGGCCGTACAAAAAAATATGCCATTATGCGCCTTTCTATCAGTATAGCCATCGTATTTACTCGTAAACCCGAGTGCGGCCGCGCCGGCATCAGCAGATGCAAAGCGTTTTGACGGCGTTTGTTTTGTAGAAGCTTTTAATCTTAGATTCAACAATATTAAAGCATTATTGACAAACGTTCGTAAAGTTGAATCAGTCTCTTTACGATTGTTAAAACTGACGGGGCCTTCTGAAACAACTCGTTTACAAAATCGTCGGCATCTTTGTCCCTCATATCATGTAACATCTTGTAAACCAACGTGCCGTTATAAAATCTTCTGTACTGAGTACATGTGTACGGCGAACCGCACAAAGTGTTCAAATAATTCATATGCTGGATACAGTACTGCAGTTCCGCTAAACTTTTCAACGCTTCGCCGTCGAAGATTCTTTTAGCTTCAATTTCTTCGTAATGGTAATACTTCAATATGGATTTTTTAACTTGCAGAAACTCGTTCCATTTTATGTTACGTCTTTCTCTATTGAACACTAAGTTCAGCATGACGTACGATATCACTACCGCATATACTTCTCTCGACACGTCCTCACCTAGGAAATGCTTCTTGCGAGCAAAGTACACCAGAGCGATGAACAACACAACGCAGTCTGCTGGCAGTTCAGCTAAAACTTCGGTGTCAATGTCATTCTCAGTTAGGAAATGCTCAAACAGCTTCAAACGCTGCACGTGATCCCAGCCATTCTCGAACACCGACACCTTGCAGTCGTAGCTCGGCTTCTGAACAGTCGTGTTTGCGCTATCTATCTCTATATACTTGTCAGCATCCTGGTACACCTTGAATGTATCTCCTCTGTAATTTGTCAGTAAGTTGTATGCATATTTTACTATATCCATTGATAGAAATAGACTGTCTTGTGATTTTTTGTCAAAGACCCAAGATCCGTCAAATACCTGAGATTTGTATAGATTGATGTATACGGGCGGCACGTGTTTACAAACTACTCCTTTTTCAAACCATTCAGGATCTTGGCCCACTATTGGGACAGAGAGGGAATTAAGTAGATACTCAGTGGTATGTCCGGCTTCGTCCTTTCTCATATTTGTTAAAATATTGTGATAATTTAACCAAAATTTGTTTCTGTCATCATCGTTTGATAGTCCTTTTGAAATTCCGTCTCTTGCTTCTTGTTCGTTATGTTTCGAGAGCCAGAGTATCAGTTGTTTCAACTTTATGTATTGAGGAATACTTAATACACCCCAAGTTTCTAATAGTGAATCGAAAAAGTCAATTGGAAATAATGTGGAGTCGGTTAACGAAGCAAAAATGGCAGTTTTCTCTTCAGTCAGGGAATGCTTTTGGAGAAAATCCTGAAGTTTGTACTGGCGACATTGGATTGAGTTCGTTCTATCGTCGAATTTCATTGTTGGGGATGGTATGTAAGGGGCTTTTCTGAAGCAGTAGTCTATATCAAAGGAAATGATAGGGCATTTTAGTTTTTGAGCTAAGGCAACACATTCATCTTTGGTCTCTGTAACACTAAAAGCGTATTCTAACTCCATTTCATCTACAACTTGCACGGTCGCATCCTTTAAAAACACCGGTGGTACAAATATGCAGTTCGTGTCAAAATCGAAGAATGACTGTTTGAACTTTTTAATTTTCTTCTCTATATCTGTGTCACCGCCTTTAAATAGGATGAAGCATTTGACGTTTGCCTGTCGAAAAATTTTAAATTGCTTTTTCAAATATACCGCGTATTTGTCGGTTTCGCAACCAAAAACGTAGGGGAGCCTGCTCTTTTCATACATGAAGTGTAGATGGTTCTGTCCATCAATGACGACGGGGCAGTTCCTCAGAGAAAACTCCTGGGTCTCCTCTTGCTCGATATACTTCGGGTACTGGATGATCCGCATTTTGGTTTCTGAAACACAAAGACATTCAAATATAACTAGCTATAGACGGGACAAGACCAAGAAACTGACAATTCCAAAACCTGTTACGAATTAGTAACAAGTCGATCAGTCCAGTGCGATACGTCGCCTTGTCAGGTCGTATTCATATGACACTCAAATATTTCCGAGCTATAGACGGGTCATGACGAAGAAAATCGTAATCCAAAACTTGTTACTACTTAGTAACAATTCGTTCTGTCTAGTGTCATCTGTGTCATACACCCGCTTGTCAGATAGTATTCGTGTATCAAAATCGAAAATATTCAGGATGAAAATTATTGTATGACAATATTCCCAATGTCCTCTCTATATATGTTTTAAATCTCTTTGCTGAAACAGAATGAATGGTAATTGAGTGCTTGTTCTTCGTCCGTATGATAAAAGACAAGCTAAATAAAATCTACGAAGTTAGGTTTGACTACATAAGGTAACAACAAGCCTGTAATCCCCGAAGGGATAGACAGAGGTGTACCCACATTTCGCCAGTTATATTTAAGTCCCATGTAATATGGGGCGAGCTTATTGTCATCAACCGGGCATAAATCCAGACGCCGTGGCTGCTACTGAGAAATTCCTGATGGAAAACCCCAATAACACTTTATCCGACCTGGGAATCGAACCCAGGACCACGTGTTCGCAGGCGCGCTTGCGATCAACGAGGCAGTCCGTCGAAATTTAACTAATGTTATTAAAAACGGGTTGGGTACCCTCAATTTATACAAGGTGCAGTTTTGCATCCTGGTCAAATTCAAGGAGGTATCTATGCTTATGATTCTTGACCCAAATCAATACTAAATGGGTAGGATTTTTTTTTCTTAATTACGGAAATCGGTAATTGTGGACAAGGTGGCGTCGCGGCGCCTCGCGCAGATCGTCGACACTCACGCACACAGCGACATATTGCGCGATGGGTGATTCTGTTTGTTTTGTTGAAATGTAAACGCGAAAGTATTCGTGTTATTCTGAAATACTATCAAAGGAGAATGGGCAAAAATGTATGGGAGTTGGTCTACCTACTCAACACTAACGCCATCTATGGCTATTAGTAGTTAATAAGTAGTTGAACAAATTACGGATAGCTTTTATGCCGAAATCTATGGGAGATTTACAAAAATAACTAACAAAGATATTTATACAAAACCTTTTTATTTACTATTCTTTACATTTATAGAAGCCTGTCGTCTAGTATGACATGACTGAGATGGGCCGCAGACGGTGTAAAGTCATCTTGATGCCGGGCCCAACTCAAATACCATAAAATCGATATCACATGTGCACATGTACCGATTGTGCAACGTCCCTTCAAACACGTGCAATAATAATATTTAAACGCTTCTCGTCGTTCTGCATCTCTATTCATTAATATATACGCGTAGTATCTACTGCTTAGCTTTGCTATGACGCGACTGGATCCGTGCCCTCAGTAGAGACATATTACCAGTTTCTGCTTCTATTTCGAATTCATTCAAATCCTGGAGGTTAAAGTCCCTGTAAACTTCTATTGTGTAAATACTATTATCATTTAAATGTTCAGCACAGTATGATCTGGCTATTTTAATATGGTGTGTGCCCAATGCAATGAGAATAAGATGTTCCTCTTCCAACTGAGGTAAATCTTCAAATTCAGGTATGTTTGCTGCCATAGGGACAAATGCGACCCTCTGGTGATTTAAGTTTTTTTGAATGACATACTTTGCCAAGTTGTTTTCCAATTCTATCCTTTCGTGAATTATATTTATAATCTGGTCGGCATAGGCATTATCATTTTTGGCAAGTGAAAGGCAGTCGAACAAATGCGCTACTGATTTATTGAAATTGTCAATGCGTAGGAATTTAAAATCCCGAATGAATGATGAATGATTTGAATTACTACCCAGCGAATGATGGTTATAATGCGCGATTTATTTGCTTAAGCAGTAGATAATTGTGAACTGTTTCTTTCTTTGTTGGGTGGCATATGTGCTTCGTAGCCGCATGCTTCTATATCGGGTAGGGCATCCCTGAAGGCTCGATCCAGAACGAACACGTCATTCATTGAAAAAAAAACAATTGAATGGACTTTTGTCTTTAATGAGGCTACTCATAATGCTTGCGTCTGATTTAGTTGCTGCGTAAGGGCCGGTCACATCAATGATGTAGCCATTACTACACACAATAAGAAACGGTTTTAATAGATTTCTTGTGCAAACTATAACTCTGCCGTTGAAAAAGGAAATTGCTACTTTTTGAATATATTTATATATTATGTTCCATCACATACCGATATTAGTTTAGTTTGCAGGATCTATAAAATGCATTTGGTATTAACTCTGGAACCCCACTGCCTACACCTTAACGGCCATATAACAAAATTAAGTACACACAATAACCTTTTCAACGACGTATGTTACATTACTGTTGAGTAGGTAGACCAGGTTGCTCATTCTCCTTTAAACAATTTAAATTAGCAGCTTTATTAATTATTGACCAGGTACCGTAATTTAAATTGATTATTTATGTCTTTTGTGGCAACCTCCTGAATTTGATTTTGACTTGTAGATAACTAGCAACCCGTCTCTTCTTCGCACGGACCACCTATCGGGCCCAAAACTATCCTATCTTTCAAGCTGGTGCTAACCATACACATTTACAAAATTTAATTAAAGTTGTTAGGGTGGCTTTTTGGTTGGACACTTGTTTTTTATAGCCTAGTCTTTTCCCAACTTCGTTGGAGTCGGCTTCCAGTCTAACCGGATAGTAACAGACCTACAATTTTTTTTTTTAAATTAGAAATTAAATATCGATGCATAAAAATTAAATTGAGCCGATTATTTACTTTATTCATGTAAATTATTTACAAACTGTAAATAGACTTATGATTATAATAAAAATATGTAACTAACTTTTGATTTTGATCAGCTCACGTGACAATTTACATTAGGTGTTAAGCCCCCTCAGAATAACATCTATACTAATATTATAAAGTTTGTTTGTTTTTTTTTTTCTCTTTATTTAAAGGGGCTTGTTCAATTTGAAGATGTCGCCCAATTTTCAATTTGTTTGTTTGGTTGAACGCACTAATCTCAGGAACTACTGGATCGTATTAAAAAAATATTTTTAAAGTTTGATTGTCCATTTATCGAGGAAGGCTCTAGGCTATAAAATATCACGCTATGATATAAGGGGCGGAGCATCAACGAAAAATGTTGCAAAAACAGGGAAAATAATATTAAAATAGTATTTTTTACTTACGGATGAAATAGGTATTCCTTTATTGAACTAAATATGAATGCACCACTGCACGAAATAATACTCTAGATTCAACTAAATTAAGTGACGACGGGATCGTTTATCCTGCGACTTTAATATAGCTCTATGACTAATCGTGATTGTTGCAGCCAAAGTAAAATAAGGACATAAAAAAAAAACATGCTATAAAATTGCCATCCAACGTGGCAATGCTGCCAGCCTTCTGGGCACTTTTCCTGTTGATAGCGATGTGGACGAATTTTTTGGCGCCCTGTGACCGTTTTGATATTATAGATTTGTAGTTTGTATATAATGTTGTTTGTATAAAATGTGTATTCATTTGTTATTAATAAAAATTATAAAATATTAAAAAAGGACATTCTTATATTTACCTAATCTAATTGCTATTGATAAAATTAGCAAAATTTAGGTGTTCTATAGTTTCCAGTAGCGAAGGTTCCATACAACTCGATTCCTACCGGCTTTCGTTTGAAAAACGGCACAGTCAGTATTCTATAGAAGATAAATAATATAATCACATTAAAAATATGTACTCCGGCTTACCTCTTACAAACGTAACGTAAACGTAAACCCTTCGCTACTGATAGTTTTTGCCTACCCCCGTGGGAAAAAGGCGTGACGAATGGGCATTGTCCAAAAAAACTAACCTGTATAGGTAGTAATTTTTTTTTTTTTTTTTTTTCTTTAAAATATAGTATTTTAAGAAACTAATTTGAATAGTGTTGAAATTCAATGGCTAGTTTAATTTATATAGGGTGTAAAAAGACTCTTAACGAAGCCGAAAGGCACTTGTTTTCCCCGTCAATGCAATATTTTTTTTGTTCTAGACCATACCTGGGAACTCTCTCACTCACTAGTTACGGAGATATTTGGGTCAAAATTCCAACTTTTTCACGAGTTCTTTTTTAAGTAAGATTTTTATGTTTTCATTTTAACGAGAAATAAATGATTAGAGACCTTATTCCACGAAATGGTTTTGCAAGTAGCACAATTTTTTAAAACTGGAAAAAACCCATAGGTTACTAAATAGATTAACAACTTAAATTGCCTACCTTTGATTTAATTCAAAACAGTTTTATGAAATGGCCATCATCTATTTGCTTTTTCCCATTTGTTGGGTTCGGCTTTCAGTTTAACCGGATGGAGCTGATTACTAGTAGGAGGTCAGTTAGGCAGTTCCTCCATATGTTTATATGTATGGAGCAACTGACATAAACCATAAACCCAGTTAGTACTGGATAATACGATACCCCTTGTGAAGAATGGTTGTCAGACTTTTGTATTTAATTGTTATTTTATTAGTAGTGAACTTTTCTTCAGTTTAAAATTATTTTATTACTGTTAACAATTTCATTAGAATTATCTTATAAATCCATAAGTTTACAATATGCCTGCAGCATTTATAAATAATAAGGGGATTTACCGCATTGCCTGCCGACGCTTCGTTCTAGTTTTTTTTATCTTTGTTCCGAGCTTCCAACTCGCTTTGAAACCAAGTCTTTTCAGTCAACCTTTTTTTAATTATTGTGGCAAAAATTCAGTGCTACAAGGATCTTTTGGCACTCCAGTAATGTCCAAATTTTTTTTTAAACGTTGCCCCGCACTCGGAATTTCTCCTTTATCGTGGGTGCGTTTACAAACATTTAAAACTCATACACAAACAGCCAGACCCGGAACAACTACCTGTAGATCATACAAATATTTGTTCCATGCGGGGATTGAACCCGCGACGCGCAGCGAAGCAGCCAATCGCTCAGCCAACCGCCAACCGTGTCGTCAAAAATATAGTAACCTAAGTACATAATAATTCCATAGTTAAAAAAAAGTTACACACAGTTAGACATAGTAGTACTTATTAGTTCCATGCCCAGTTCAGTGCCTTACTCTGGTCACACCGTATTTTCACACTGGGAATTATACATATTATATTTATGTATTCAAATGATTACAACTCAAGGTCACTCTACGGACGTTCCCACTGTTTCCGTTTTTATAGATACAGTATCGTTATCTTACTGACTTCATGATTATTTTGCGTGGAATATTGTGGCTTGAGCCTGCATTGTTTTGAACCGACTTGTAATAAAGGAGGAGGTTATGTATTCGGTGCGTATCTTTTGTTTTTTAACCCCCGACGCAAAAAGAGGGGTGTTATAAGTTTGACCGCAATGTGTGTGTGTGTCTGTCTCTGGCACCGTAGCTCTTAAACGAGAGAACCGATTTGGATGGAG
The DNA here is from genome assembly GCA_905220335.1 of Noctua pronuba. Taxonomy (NCBI): domain Eukaryota; kingdom Metazoa; phylum Arthropoda; class Insecta; order Lepidoptera; family Noctuidae; genus Noctua; species Noctua pronuba. The sequence continues at coordinate 10,633,938 of LR999918.1, forward strand.
TTTTTTTTATTTGAAAGCTAGTTTCTTGGCAATGATCAGTTTTATTAAAATCGGTGCAGCCATTTACTAGATATAGGGTATGAACGTGGGTATGAAAAATCGAATATTTTCAAATATATAAGTGGGGTATCAAATAAAAGCGCATGATGTGTATATTAAAATTAGACATGTTTTATCAAAATCGGTGCAGCCATTTACTAGATATGGGGGATGAAAGTGGGTATTTGTCTTTCATCTTTTTTTTTTTTAATTTTAATTATCATGTATGTACACCGAATTGTTCCTGATTGTTGGGCCGATTAGCTTGATTCTCTTTACATTTGGTAGTGGAAGCCTGCTATTTGGTACAAAATAAGTATAATTATCCTTGCGTTAGTAGTTTATGATGAGTTCCATATTTATTACGATTTTTCTTCGTTGTTTTTGTTTAAGATCTTTTAGTAACTTCCAGTTACCATGATACATTAATATGGAATTTTCACTTGTAAAAAGGGTAAAATAAAAAGAAAAGGTTTTTTGCAAAAAAACGCAAAAACGTCTTTTCCAATTTTTTTTTTTTTACAAAATTACCACAACTGCTTGACATGAGACTCACCGGCCACCACATTTTTCTGAATGAAACGTTAGTCTGTGGGGCCTTAAATGGCATTTTGTACTGATTCAATTTAGTCACCTGCGGTACAAATTGACGTCAAAGGGGACTCTCCTGTTTGATCAGTTTTGTGTTTATGCAACTAACCGAAACGGGAGTCCCGAGAGGGCTGCATGGTTCTTTTGGCGCGTGGCCATAATCGAAGCTAACGTCGCCAGACAATTAGTCTGACTCAAATGTTTACTTACAGCTACGACATACGACCTACAGCGTCCTACTGACAATGACATTTATATAGTAGTCTATGATGACATTCAAGCGACAAAAGATCCCTGACGCACTGTAATCGTCGATGCATTTTCATAATTAAACGTCAAATACATTCAAATATAACTAGCTATAGACGGGACAAGACCAAGAAACTGACAATTCCAAAACCTGTTACAAATTAGTAACAAGTCGATCAGTCCAGTGCGATACGTCGCCTTGTCAGGTCGCATTCATATGACCCAAAGACACTCAAATATTTCCGAGCTATAGACGGCATGACCCGTCTACGAAGAAAATCGTAATCCAAAACTTGTTACTACTTAGTAACAATTCGTTCTGTCTAGTGTCATCTGTATCATACGCCCGCTTGTCAGGTAGCATTAGTGTGTCAAAATCGAAAATATTCAGGATGAAAATTATTGTATGACAATATTCCCAATGTCCTCTCTATGTGTGTTTTAAATCTCTTTGTTAAACGTTATTGTACAGACATCTGGTTAGAAAAAAAGAGGCTATCTGGAAAGTTTTCTGGGAGTTTTGATAAAGGGGTAATTTATTTATATATTTGATTACGACGTGCTCTTTCCGAATTTCAACTTTGCCACCTCGTATCTTTGCCGCTCGCGCCGCCATATTGGAAAAATGGCGCCTTAACGCAGTTTTTTGACAATCTCCTTTCAGACTCATTTTACAATAAAAACGTTTGTATACAATTAAAAAAAAAGAAAAATTTACTTTAAAATTATTGCTGGGAAACGACTTTTGATATTATTACCGTGATAATACTTTTGAAATATGTTATATGTGTAATAATCCAATCATCAAAAACATTTTCAATTTCGAAATGTTTTAGAGATAACTTAATTTCTAACTGAGTACCTACAGTATTCATAAAAGTGCAGTGTGTGTAAAGATATTAAGTAGACCCAGTTTCAAAATCAACATATCAAACTCGCATGTTATCCGTATCGATAAAGCAAGTCGAATTCTCAAAGATCTACTGAATGCTAAACGAGATCGCAGATAATGAGACTTAATCGCAGAAAAAATCTGATTTCCCAATAATTATGAACATTTGAAACATTATAAAATAAAGAAACACGCACATAGGTACACATATAGCAGTGTATTATCTACGCGCACATACACAATAATACTCAGGGACTAAATTTAAATTTCCTGCGTAGTTTTCCTTCGTGAAGTTTTAAGGGGGCTCCCGGGTAGCGGGTCGTCTTAGGCGCGAATTACACAGAAACGGCGTAAGGTGAAGGTGCGGCGCAGGCATGATGCCGCTTCAAAACATTTTCATACAAAATGTACGAAGGCAACGTGTCGTAAATTACACTCAAGCGGCGCGGCACAGGCACGCCGTTCTTTCGTTTCCTTATAAATTCCACGCCTGCGCCGCACCTTACGCCTTACGCCGTTTCTGTGTAATTCGCGCCTTAGGGGCGGCCCACTAGATGGCGTATAAACCTGGGCTCATATTTTTTGTACGTACTTGACCTCCTTCTCGCTAGAGTATTTATGTTCTGTGGCTATAGTCATGTTTTATCTCATTTTAGCGTGGATCAAATTTTCAATTTTTACTTGTATGAAATGGCTTGTAAGAGCGTTTATGAAATTCTATATAACGGCTTTCTATCGCTCTTTTGATGAAAACGGCGGCGGTCGTAAGAATGATTCGGATGTAACTAGTGAATTTTACTCATATTTGTTTGATCGATGATTTTCTTTCAAAAAAAGTTTTATTTGTTTTTATCTGTGGCGTTTTTATTTTCATTTCTGTGACATTTTACAAGAATGGAATGAAGAAAAGTATAATTTACAAGAAAATGGCTAAGGTACGATCTTTTACTTATTATTACACGTCAACGTTGAATCGCTGAAAGTCCCTCACTGGATGGTGATGCGAGAAGTTCAGGGCGCTCGACGGAGCGAGGTCTATGACCAGCAGTGGACTGATGATAATGACTCCAAAAAGGCATAAGCTTCTGCAAATTGCTTTCCCCACAGATTTTAATTAATTTATTAGCTTGCTTGTGACTTTTATCACGCTTGGCGAAATGCAATAGTTCACGTAGGAGACTGTTCACCGAATACAATTGGCACATAGAGCCTTGGAGCGAGCTATGCTCTGCTTAAACTTACTAGACGGAGTGTATTACACTCAAATCCGTCGCCAGACGAAAGTACGAAGTGTGGACAGCGATACGCTTCAAGCGCAGGGCACACCGCCAGCTAGCAAGCGAGGGAGCCGGGTAAGCATCTTTTCTCATCTGAAAGAGGTTCCGCACTTTCGGTAGCTCGCGGTGTGAACCGAGGTATGAAAAGAGGTGGTGATGCTCGTCCGGCTCGTTCGATAGCTGGCGGTGCGGCCTGCGCTTCAAGTTGGACAGTATGTCTAGCTGGACCGTTTTAACTCGATCAATTGTTTCGTGAAGGACAGATAGATAGCCTGGGTCTTAGATGAGGACTAGTTACGTTTCATCTTGGATATACAGGGTGGAAGGGACACCACGTTTTTTTTATGCACTGACAAAAGTCGCCGTGGGCGTGGCCACCGAAAGAAAGTATTGCCCAGTACTAAGGCTTCGTTCACACGGCATTGTCCTGCACGTTTTTTTTGTAATCGTGTTTTTAACGCATAGTCAACCGGGTGTTCATATGGTAAATTTTCATTCGTGTAAAAACGAATAGCCGCAGTTTCCACACAGTTGTCACAGTGAGTCACTGATGGATCCACGCTTGGTTGTACTTTTATATTGGTATCGAAGGCGCCAACGGTCTCGCCGCCGACAAAACAGAAGATTCCTATTAATCAAGAATCTACGACGACGATCACATTTGAAAAATTATTCGAAAATCTTAGAAGCGATGAAAAAATGTTTTTTAATTACTTTCGAATGTCTATTGAAAGTTTTGAAAAGTTATTAACTCGACTGGAAAATTGTGATGCTATTCGATAAAAAACGTATGACATCGTGTCGTGTGAAGGAGTCAAAGCTATACCATATGCCACTGCGAACCGAATACGTCAAAGTTCATTCGATTTGCTTGACAAGTCCGTTGAGTATGCGTTTAAACGTATAAGCGGTACACGTTTTTTTGCAGTACAATCGACGTGTGAATGGATCTATGTACCTTGTATGGTCACTATTTATACGTTAAGACGTATACTGCAAAAAAACGTGTAGGACAATGCCGTGTGAACGAAGCCTAAGGCTTCGTTCACACGGCATTGTCCTGCACGTTTTTTTTTGTAATCGTGTTTTTAACGCATAGTCAACCGGGTGTTCATATGGTAAATTTTCATTCGTGTAAAAACGAATAGCCGCAGTTTCCACACAGTTGTCACAGTGAGTCACTGATGAATCCACGCTTGGTTGTACTTTTATACTGGTATCGAAGGCGCCAACGGTCTCGCCGCCGACAAAACAGAAGATTCCTATTAATCAAGAATCTACGACGACGATCACATTTGAAAAATTATTCGAAAATCTTAGAAGCGATGAAAAAATGTTTTTTAATTACTTTCGAATGTCTATTGAAAGTTTTGAAAAGTTATTAACTCGACTGGAAAATTGTGATGCTATTCGATAAAAAACGTATGACATCGTGTCGTGTGAAGGAGACAAAGCTATACCATATGCCACTGCGAACCGAATACGTCAAAGTTCATTCGATTTGCTTGACAAGTCCGTTGAGTATGCGTTTAAACGTATAAGCGGTACACGTTTTTTTGCAGTACAATCGACGTGTGAATGGATCTATGTACGTTGTATGGTCACTATTTATACGTTAAGACGTATACTGCAAAAAAACGTGTAGGACAATGCCGTGTGAACGAAGCCTAACTGGGTTGTGGAGGTCAGAAAGGCAGTCGCTCCATGTAAAATACTGGTATTCAGCTGCATCCGGTTAGACTGGGAGCCAACCCCAACATAGTTGGGAAAAGGCTAGGCAGATGATGACCAATCAAGCTATGCAAATCCAAATTAAGCTAACTAACTAGAAGGTTCCCAGGTATGGTTCAAAACAAAAAAAAATCGCAGTGATAGGGAGAACAAGTGCTTTTCGGCTTCGTTAACGGGTTTTTTACACCCTTTATATTATACAAGGTGTAAACAGACCCTTCACGAAGCCGTCAACCAAGCATTCTGTTCATCAAACTAAGTAACTTTACGCAAAAATATTGCCAGGAAACGCCTTTTTTGGGGTGGAAAACCACGGTTTTCGGTAGGACTCACTCAAAACATTTGGTCCAGAACAAAAAATAATCACAATGACCGGGAGAACAACTGCCTTTCGGCTTCGTTAAGGCTTTGACCGAATGGTGTGCAAGGTTAGGCCAAAGAAACTAGGACCGTCCTAAAGCTCGTTGGGTCGACGATATCGTCAAAGTCGCGGGATACACCTGGATGAGGGGCACAGAACCGGGAAGTGTGGCGGAAAAAAGGGGAGACCTATATTCAGCAGTAAGTGATTCCGGGCTGATATAATGATGATGATGAAGGGTTTTTTTACACCCATTATACAGAGTGTAAACAGACCTTTCACGAAGCCGTCAACCAAGCATCAAATTAATTGACTCTACGCAAAAAACATTGCTAGGAAACCACTTTTTTTTTGGGTGAAAAATTACGTTTTACCGTAAAACTCAATGTTACGCACTCATAACTAAGTGTTGATGGATGCTTTGAATAGTAAACGGGTCATGGAGTTAATTAAAGTAAAGTTAAAACCTTAAAAAATGTTTTTTTTTTTAAACTTGTGAAAAAGTTGGAACTTTGACCTCCAATAACTCCGTAACTAAGAGGTTCCCAGGTATGGTCTAAAACAAAAAAAATATCGCAATAGCAGGGAGAAAAAGTGCCTTTCGGCTTCGTTAAGGGTCTATTTACATCCTTTATGTTCTCTCGCGGATATCATTGTCTGCTATCACGATGCTGGATTTTAGTTCGTAAGTGAACGTCACGGTGGGCACAGAACAAGGAAGAAGGAAACAAAAACACATCTAGGCTAGTTACACTTAGTAGAACTAGATGGCGCTACTTGTTCTTCACTGGCTTGTGTTCATTTATTTACTAAGTACGTAGCAGATAGATATTGCTACGTACGTAGATTTAACGATGACCACTTTTTTACAGAAGTTACCTTACTCGAAGATGCTCTGGCGTTCCAGGCGTTTGTTTCTAGCTATTCTACTGTCGGTGTTCCTGAGTCCCATAATCTACTTTACAATGGATCGTGCCAGAGTTATGATTGAGGATTTGAATGAAACCAACAGGTATATCCGACCTTCTTGATATATCCGATGCTTCAAAAATCAGTCGAAATAAGCTTTGGAGAGCAGTAGTCACCAAGTTTAGAGCCCCGATTAACGAGTTATACGAAGTCGTGGACCTTCCTGTGTGGTCCCACAGCTGGGCAAAGGTCCTTCCCATGACCTTCCACTCTTCTCTCTGTGCGGTTTTCTCCAGCTCCAATCCAATCTCTGGATCACGTCGTCTACATTATGCTGTTATTTCGTTTTCGTCTACATTATTCTGTTATTTTCGTTTGTTCATTTATATACACATTCTTTATATTTTAACATATTAGAAATAAATATTTAAAAATATAAAAAATAGGTTTTCGCCGGTATCGGGAGCAGAGTACAAGCTACCGGTGGTTAGGGCTCCAGAGACAGAAACCTCCTCACAATGCGAGCCGTATCGAGGAGGACTGCCTTCTGAATCAGGCCCTTGATCCAACCGCCTAAGGAGAGCCTCGAAAGATGGTCGTTGCTCTTGGCCATAAGGCCATTGGCCGTTACGACAATCGGCACAATAATATCATTCCATTCATTATTAGGAATTAAGTGCGTATTCACAAAAAAAACAACAACAATAGTTTATTAACACTGAAAACGCCGAAAAAGTGCTGTAAAAGTTCGCGAGCGGACACAGTGAGTTTCGTGTGTCGGGAACGGAATCGAGCTGTGAGTGACAGTGGTAGCGGTACCGAGTGCAAAAAACGAACAAGAAAGAGGGTAGACCGATTTGTCTGCTCATAAACACCCACCCGCAATAACTTCAGTTTATCCGTGACCATGGTGCTTGCAACAGCGTCGAAATATCGGAAACTCAAAACAAACAGTAAACATGGTAAATATCCCGTTTTCAGTGTAGTCCAGTTGCCCTTGAATGGACACGCTGGATTGAAAAGTAGTACGCCAATCCAGTGACTGGACTGGATCTCTTAAGGGCGTGGATCCATGTCACCGGACGGCACCGGCCACCGTGTAACGGCACGACGCCGCTACCGGGAGACGGCACGGCGTCGTGCCGCGGCACGGCGCCGTGAACGGTGCCCCGCGGGCACAAGGCAGCAACCATCGTGCAGTCTTTGTGTAGATATGGATGGACCGCGAAAGACGTATTATTCTGCTCCTATTACTAAGGCGACGAATGAAGAAAACACTGAATCAAAGAAAATATTGGGTGAATCCATATCTTTCTATAATGAACCATGATGGAAGTCAATTTGAGAGGAAATATGAAGCGCTCAAAATATGTGGTGATGAAAATGTTTACGAATATTTTAGAATGTCTTTCCATCCCTCTGTTTTCAAATTTTTATCCTTATAATTCTCCTTTGTCTTCTCCCAGAGAACGGGACGTGCTTCCACTAGTGAAATTAAAAAGTCGACATCTAAATTGTCAGCCATTATTATTCATTAGTGCGAACTAAACAACAACAAAACATTAACTACCGAGCGGTTCGCTGTGTGCCACCGCGGTGCACCGTACACGGCACCGTACACGGCACACCGCGGGACGACGCCCCGTGCCGTCTCGTCGCCGCGGCGTCGTGTCGTTACACGGTGGCCGGTGCCGTACCGTAGACATGGGTCCACGCCCTTAGGGATCCAGTGCATTTCAGTGACCGTTTAGATTATTCCAGTTGCAATCCAGCCCTGGATTACATCACTGTACTGAAATACTACTGGAGCAGTGTAAACACGGTATAAGGGGAACACCTGTAGGTTACGCAAATAATACTCTAGTTGTGTGCCTTTAGATTTTTTTGCAGGAGCGTAGTAAATACTAATAAATTTATTTGTAGGCTAGTCCAAAAGAGTTTGAAGGACAATGTTGAACAAGAAACGGTAAGAAGCTGCACTATACCACATCTTGATACTTTGGCCGAAGATATTGGGAAGCCTACCGAAAAATTGCCAATCGTAACGTGTGAAGGGACTGACTGGGTCAACTGTTATGTAAGTAGAGAGAATTTTGTCAACATCGTCATCTTCCTGCCCTTGTCCCATGTTACTTGGGGTCGGCGCAACACGTTATTTTCTTCTATTTTCCTCTGTCAGCCGTCACACTATCAATTACTCATTTTTCTTTCATCCATATTATTATACATAACATACATAACACCACGTCTGTAATCACCAACTGTTAGGCAGAGGTGTACCTAATAGTACACCCACATTTCACCAGTTATATTGATGTCCCAAGTAACAGGAGGGAGCGAGCCTATGTGCCATAAACCGGGCACAAATCCAGACCTCCGTGGTTGCTACTGTGAAATCCTGATGAAAAACGAATCGGATCCAGGATCTCATTCAGAGAAGTCGCGCTTACGACCACTAGACGGTTAACGATAATTTATCATTCCTCGCACAATCCATCCATCCATCTATGTACAGACGCCAGCATATCAAGCTACCTGAGACTGTCAAATTTTCTCAATCAACCAATCGAATTGTTTGTATGAGTATTGTTTCCAAGGTTTTGTTTTTTATTCACTCTTAATTATATTTTCCTTGTTTTTACTTTAATTCATTAAATTATTCCTCGAAGCGCAACCATGATGAAAAATATCGTTAATGAATCCATCATACCCATCTCTATTTTTTGAATTTGTGAGCGCGACTAATGGTTACGCTTCGAGGAATAATTTAGTTGCGCTTAGTTGGTTGCGTTTAAAAATAGTTGCGCTTTGAGGAATACCCCAATTTTACTTTTAGTTTAATTTTGTTAATAATCACCTTTTTTTTTTTTTTTTTTTTTTTTACGGATGGGAAATCATCAAATGACTTCTCCCGCTCTGGGTGGAGTGGGAGGGAGTGTCAGACTCTTACTGACTAAAACCCATCCATGTTCCTTCATTGCCCTTTGTGTTCCAGGGCCACGGTATCTCTTTCGAACAGTCCCGCAGCCCCGGCAGGCATCGGCCCTTGCGGGCCCCTTCTTGGTTGCTGACATCTCTTTGAGGCGCGCGTGGAACACGAACGCGCCGTCGACACGGCCTGTCGTCATAAGACGGACGGACGGTGAGCTAACCCATTACTCACCGTCCACAGGCCCGCGCCTACGGTGGCCGGGAGCCACCACGTGGCCCCCGACGCCCGGTGCTTCGCCCGCGGCGGCTGGGACGTGAGATTCTCTCCCTCTCACGTCCCGCCACCTCCTTCGCTAGCATGACTGCTTCGCAGAAGGAGGTGACGGCTTCCCATTCCCTCTCGCTCCGGACCATGGCCTGAACCAGGGCCGGGAGCGAGAGGTCGCCGCCGCCGATCGCCGCTACGAGGACACGGCGGAGCTCCGCCCAAGCGGGGCAGACCTCCACGGTGTGCGCCACCGTGTCCTCCGGACGATCCTCACAATGATAACACCCGGGCGTTTCCTCCCGCCCGATTCGGTGCAGGAACCTCCCGAAACAACCGTGTCCGGTGAGGACCTGCGTCAGGCGGAAGGTGAGGGCGCCGTGGCGCCTCTCTAGCCACTCCTCAAAGAGGGGACTTATCGCCACTATTGTGGCGTGCCCTGCACTGGGTTGCGACAGTCGCTGTCTCCATGTCGCCATGAGATCGCGTCGGAGGTCTGTCCGCTGAGCGGTGATTTGCCGCGGCAGCGGAGTTTCCCCCCGACGTAGTGCCCCCGCGCGCCATTCATGCAGGCGCGCGAGGACTATCGCCTCCAGATCCCATGGCGGCAATCCGGCTAGGAGGCTCGCCGCCTCGCGGGAGATCGTGCGGTACCCCCGGATCAGCCTTACGGCTACGACCTTTTGGGGCGCGTTCAGGTAGTGCGCGGCACGCCGCTTAATTGAACGCGCCCACACCGGGGCCCCGTAAAGGGCCATGGACCGCACGACCCCCGCGTAGAGCCTACGGCAGGAGGCGTTTGGACCCCTCAGGTTGGGCAAGAGCCGCTTGAAGGCAGCCCCGGCCCGTTCCAGTTTGGGAGCCAAACGTCGGAAGTGCTCAACGAAGTTCCACCGGCTGTCGAGGACGAGTCCTAGGTACTTCAAAGTCGACTCGACGCCGATGGGAACCCCTCCTACCGTCAGCGTGGATCCCGACGGTGGCGCATTCCGAGGCCCATGAAAGCTCATGGCCTCGGACTTGTGCAAGGCCACCTCGAGACCCAATTGCCGGATCCTCTCAACGACTATCGCAACCCCGCGTGTCATCAGTTCGGCCGCCGCGACCTCCCTTGTGCCAGTACCAGCGTGTCGTCAGCGTAACAGACTACGCTGACGCCGCTAGGGAGGTCGGCGCGCAGCACCCAGTCGTAACCGATGTTCCACAAGGGCGGCCCTAGAACCGACCCCTGTGGAACACCGCACGACATCTCTCGCCGGTTCCATTCTCCGTTGGGACCAGGGTAGATGACATACCTGTCAGACAGGTAGTCCCCGACTACACGACGGAGGTAGGTGGGCACCCGGTGATACCGGAGTGCCTCCCTAATGCAGCTCCAGGGCATGGAGTTGAAGGCGTTGGCGATGTCGAGCGACACCGCCAAGACGACCCCACCCCGGGACACCGCGTCCCCCGTCGTGAGGGCTCGCACGCGCATGATGGCGTCCACCGTCGAGCGCCCCTTGCGGAAACCAAACTGGTGTTCCGCAAGATCCGGCCCCATTCCCGCAAGGTGCCCGGCGAGGCGGTTTGCAATGACTCTTTCAAAGAGCTTGCCCACCTCGTCGAGCAACACAATGGGCCGGTATGCGGACGGAGAGTCCGCCGGGCGCCCTGGCTTCCGTATGAGGACCAGCTTGCCCGTCTTCCAACGAAGCGGGAACTGGCCTCTCTCCAAGCATGCGCTTAGGAGCCCTTCCAGTCGGGACCCGAGAGCCTCAGAGGCCTCACCTTAGACAACGTTTTTGGATAAAAAAACCAAAATGTACAATTCTGATCCAAAAGATAGAGTCTAACGTCTAGTTTGGGGATCACCGTTCAAATTGCTGTGTATAATGTACATGATCATTAATAAATTATATGAATAAAAAATATTTTGATTGAAAAGAGTGTCCATGGAGTTTCTTGCCCATTCTTTTCCATAGAGATCTACGCTTTGGAATGGACAACTACAGTACTTTCACAAGTTATTATGCCTTGTGTCTGGGACTGTAGCTTCGCCTTCTTTGTTTTTCTGACATTCAAAAGTGCATGTTATGGTCTAATTTAAATAAATGCTTTGAGTTTGAATGTGAACCTAATGCTTTAGCGATAAAGTTAAAAACCTAGTAAAGGAATTTGACAGATTGTAGTAGTTTGATGTACTTGCATCTGTACTTGATACAAGTTTTAAATTCACTAATACCTAACCCACAGCCTCACTGGGTCTAGTATGTCTTTGATAAATTATCTCGAAGATATGACCTAATAAAGAGGTTTTTTTTAAGTCATCTCCTCACCAGCTTCTTGATTTGCCCCATAATGGTTGGGGTCGGCCCAACACGTTTTTTTCTTCCAATCTCCCTTGTCAACCCCTAACAGGGGATGAGAAGGTTTTTTTCAAGTTAGAAACGTAGAAGTGGACTTTTGTTGATGGAGTCATCTCACGAAGGTCCTGAGAACTTACCGATGAAAAATATCTATTCAGTAACTCGGTTGCTCGCGCTGTAGCCACGCTAGTGACTTAACCACTGAGGCAGTCAAAATAAAGCTCTAGCCAAACTTAAGCGAATCATGCACTGGATTCAGGATCAAATGCACTGTAATCAATGATTAAAACAATCGACGCGCGCATCCATGTCCTGTTTCCCCCGCGGTATCACTTCACTTTCTTTGGTATTGTTCGTCGTGTCGTTGAGCTCCTTGGGTTATGAGTCGAGCTTCACGATCACTGACAAATGCTTGCACTGACTGGACAGGTCCACTCGAATCTGTGTGGTTATTTCTTCAATATACCATCTCAGAGATTAATCTGCATGGTCCTCATATGTCTTGATCAATGTCTGGACTTTAAAAGAGACAGTGACCTCTGAGTTTGTTTCGGATGTTTCTTCTCAGAGTAGACAGGTACGAAACACTGGCCCCATCTAGTTTTAAAACAACATGATGACATGTAAAAGTGTTTTGTAAAACCAATTTACAGAAATAAATATGATTTATGATTTAGTGTGGTCAGAGGCTTATCATCACCAAATCAGCCTACAGCAATCCGCCATCATAAGCCTCTTCAATTGCACGCGCCTTAGTCTTTAGGCTCTGTGGAAAACGCGACGAGCAGACTCGATGAAGCTTCCCGGACCAGTCCAGCAGAATTCTTCTGCTAGCTCCAAAAAGTTTTCTTCCTAGAGTAGAGCTAACAATACCGTATTTCATATTACAGAAATCTGTGTGCTACGTCGCAAAACCAATCCTGAGAACCGTCAAGGATATAGTCTGCGTATACAGAGACATAATTTACATGGATGACAGAAATGTTGAATTCGGTCACCCTACCATAGTAATAGGAGACGAAAACTTTTCGCTGAACAAAAGTGATCATGTCAAAATAGATTGTACTGGCAAGGATATGAATAGGTATGATTATTTATTTATTGTATATTCGCTCCAAAACTCAAATAGCTGATGCTGGCCTTACAGCTGCTAGGTTGAAGTGGAACTGGGCTGGTCACATCTGCCGCATGTCGGAGGCGCAATGGGCAAAAATTACCACTCAGTGGATACCAAATAGCAGGAAACGACAACGCGGCAGGCGCAGAAGGAGATGGCGGGATGAGCTGGACTCTTTCGCAAAGGATTGGCCTACAATCGCACTAGATCGCGAAATGTGGAAGGAGGGAAGGGAGGCCTTTGCCCTGCAGTGGGACAATATAGGCTTATAATAATATAATATATCACGCACAGTGAGTTGGGGTCGCAGCAAGCCACGAAGAAGATGGTGGGACGAACTGGACAGGTTCTGTGAGACCTGGAAGGAGGACGCGAGTATTCGCGAAAAATGGAAAGAGTGGTGGGAGGTCTTTGTCCAGGAGGGAACAGAGCAGGCTAGAAAAAATAATAATATCTATGACAAAAAGGGGAAATCTAAAACTAATGGACAATGGGCGGTCTTATCGTACGGGTCTACCCTTTATTGCAGAACTTTTTATGTCATAATATTATTTTGCATAACAGCGGATAGCATAATTTGCGCGATTTGCTTTCGGAAGTCGGTGGCAAAAAAGTCAATGAAACAAACAAAAGGCACCGACTTCCGAAAGTTAAGTTATTTTCCACTTCATAGTTTTTTTTTTTTGGAAGTCGTTTTTTTTTATTTACAGTCCTTGGTTACCATTATATTGGTCTGGCTTCAAAGCTGGGTTTCGACCTATTTCGAACGAACCAATTTCATCGAAGCAAAATAATCTTTATAATGTTATGATCCTGTGTTTTGACTCCACATCCCGCAACGGCTTTATAAGAAAAATGAGAAATAGCTACAAATACTTGACTGAAAAGTTGGATGCTGTTGTATTGAACAGGTCAGTTTTAAAACCCATTCTTTTCAGAAGGATTATGAAGATATTACTAAGACAATGGTTCATATTAAGCGCAAGCCACACAGAAAAGACGTAAGACGCTGACGGGGCGCAGACATATGTCAAATATATAGAAGCGTCGCGGCGTCGTGTCCGCGCCCTGTCTTTTCTATATGTTTTGCGTCACGACGCTTCTATACATTTTGTATGAAAGGGACGCGGAAGAGACATATGTCTGCGCCCCGTCCGCGTCTTTCGTCTTTTCTGTATGGCCCGCGCTTAAGGTGACTGGTAATTAGTGACCGATACTTAAACATGTGATTGTACTCATGATCACAAACAACTTTCCCAAAGAATATTTTTTTATACTCCTTCACTTTTATCACAATAACACAACAGCCGTATGAAACTCGCGCGCGCGTTTCTTTGACCTATCAGCTGTTAGTCGCGTGACGCCGTTTTGTCTCATTACTATCGTACCGTGCAGTAATGGGTAGGCAGAGCACCCGCGCGGCTCGCAAGCCCGCTCCGTTAGGTTTATTGTGATAAAAGCGAATGAGTATAAAAAAATGTTTCTTTGAGAAAGTTGTTTGATTTCCCCTGACAAACGCCACGGCATCATTTACTCCTTTCTCTTTCATGTCATTCCTCACACAATCCATCAATTTTTTCTTTGGCCTCCTTCTCCATCCATCAACATTAATATCCGTCACTTTTTTAGTTACATGCGTTTCATCCCTCTTCATTACATGTACATACCAAGACGAATTCCTTTCAATTTTTCTTTAACAGGCACCACTTTTAAACTTCCTCTAATATGCTTCTTCCTTACTTTATCCATTCTTGTCACTCCACACATCCATCTCAACATTCTCATCTCCGCTACATGGAATCGTTTTTCATCCATCATGCAATCTTTTTCAATTAATAAAATAGACTCAGTTTTATTTTTAACCGACTTCAAAAAAGGAGGAGAGATTCTCTATTTATCGGAATCTTTTTTTTAATGTATGTTCACCGATTACTCGGAGACGCCTGAAACAATTTGAAAAAATCTTTTTTTGTTTGAAAGAGTATACTCCCAAATTGGTCCCATATAAATACTGTCATGATCTGATCATGGACTTCAGAGATATGGAACTCTTCAATAATAGACAGCAAATGTGGTGATTGCTGCAATCGCTTAGATGTTTTTTGTTTATACAACATCATAACCTAATATCACGTCTATATGCTCTGAGGGGGCACGGAGATGTGTGCTGTAAACCCACATTTCGACAGTTAGAGGTATGTTAGGTTCCATTTTGTTAGGGATAATCCTATTACCATTAAGCGTATTGTCAACATGCAAAATACATTATTACAACTAAAAATGGAAAAATAAAAAACTAAATCAAACAAACAAAAGTCACCGACTTCTGAAGCTAAAGTTATTTTTCATTCTTTTGTGTTTTTGAAGTCGGTTTTATTTTTTACAAAAAGTTTTTTTTTCAGTTATAATATCGTCGGGGACGGCACAAATGGAGCACTGTATCCCATTCTCACAGGGAAACCTGAAGAAGAACACATTTATCAAAGAAAACGGAGAACAAAGAAATATATTGATCCCAAGATGTTTATTTTCCATATGTTGAAGGAACATGGGTAAGTGTTAGAAGTGAAAAGAGTGCATATACTGAAACCTAGAAGCATTTGAAATTAGCTTAAGAAATGGCAAAAATTTAACCTTATAATTCAAACTCAAACTCAAAGCATTTATTTCAATTAGACCATTACAGGCACTTTTGAATGTCAGAAAAACAAAGAAGGCGAAGCTACAGTCCCAGACATAAGGCATAATAACTTATGAAAGTACTGTAGTTGCCCATTCCAAGGCGTAGATCTCTATGGAGAAGAATGGGCAAGAAACTCCATGGACACTCTTTTCAATCAAACATTTTTACAAGATCTTGGTTACATCATTTATGTGGAGATAATACATATATGTGAGAACGATGTAGACAGACGTGCACATTAAGAGCGTCCAGAGTAAAAGATTAGATCAACAATTTAAAAACAAAGTAGTTAAAATAAACCGTGGCAGCTAAGAGACGACCAGTCCCAACTGACAGCGCCCGTTCACGAACATGACGCATGGATCAGCACCATTCAACTCAACCATTTTGAAGGGAACTAAATGATCCGACACACCCGCCACCATCAGCGAGACATTTGAGTGAGCATGACATTCTCTCAACCGCCAGGGCAAATTCGAGTCAATGAATGATAACTAAATGTAAAATGGTAGCTTTACAGTACATAGTACACATGCGCTATGCAATTATATAATACTAAGTGATTGAATCTATACAATGCAACGATATTGTTACAATCTTCTGCGGCTTCCACAATAACTTCACATGGTAATCAATTAGTTTGCCCCCTGTGGTTGTGGAGCAGGACCAGCATTGAGCCAAGCATTTCTATCATCAATGTAATCCCCCAACTTATAGTATGCTTGCCTACATAGTGTGCGTTTAATTTTCCTCATCAGTCTGTCCGTCTGTCTGTTTGTTTGTTTGTTTGTCTGGCAGCTCCGTGTTTTTTTCGGCTGTTTCTTCTCTGAGTAGTCAGATACGAAACAAGAGCCACAACTAGTTTAAATGCATTAGTAATAAAAAAACAGCTCTTTCCTACAAAAGTGCAATATCTACGCGGTCAAAATGTATGCAACAGCTGCAAATTTTAAATTGCCGATGAAAAATCTCTATGTTGGGAGGTTCAAAATGAATACGTGGGCCTAATCGTTTGTGCGTCGATGTCCCTTCCATGCATGCAGGAAACTTGCAACTAACTTCATTGCTATAGACTGAGTTGTAATCAACACAGCCTTTTGCTGTACACTACTGGACATGGGCCTCCAGTTCATTCCCGGATACATTTATTTTGGAGTTAATTCTTCAAATTCATAAGAGCAAAATGCTTTGAGTGATCTTGAATTTATGGACCAATCCGAATGCCAGTTCCATTGTTTCGGCACCGTGCATCGATTAACTGATTAAAATTATTGCTCAGGTATCGTACAGCGTACTTCGAAGACAAGCCCTGGACAGGCACAGCGCAGTACACGTTCAACTGGTTCCGAAGCCAGCCAACTGACCATTACCTCCGAGCGATGCTATTGGCTGATACCAGAAAAGGCGAGAATTGGTATCAGGGCCGTCCTATCGGACATTGCTTTGGAGCTGCACCACAGTATCAAGTATTGATGAATCTAGCTGATGAGGTGCTTAAGAGGATGTATTCTGAAAGTTGGCAATGTAGATAATGCTAAGAGACTATTGACACGTCATATTTTTTCAGCGCAGATGACGCGCGTTGAACGTGCTTTAACACGTTCATTGCCAAGCCAAACGGCTGAACTTACATAGATGCCCAAATAAAAAATTCGTTGAATGTCTTCCCTAGTGGACAAAACAAATACAGAATCCAGTACTCTGCGGCCGCTATTTTATGGCTCGTACATAATTGTAAGGACCAGCACGTGACGCCGCGTGAACGGCCACGTCGGGTGATATGGCAATTGACGTGTTAAGTGAGATTCGGTCGCAGCCAGGAAACCATAGCGCTCGTTCAGAAATTCAGTGGCACCGTAAATTTGCGTTTTCGGTGCACGAATAAAATAATACACCATTTGTACGTGGAGATTGGCACAAGAAAGGAGAGGCCTACCCAGCAGAGGGTGAATTCAGGCTGTGAATGATGAGGATGCTGTACGCGCAGATGCGGCGATGTAGGCTTTATCTATGTAAACTAGTATTAGATAATATTTCAAGCCACTCATAGCATTGGTATTATTTTCGGTCAATTTTTCGTCGGTTATTAAAAACTAGCAGTTGCCCGCGATATTCGTCCGCGTATTTTTTAATAAAAATACAATTATCCCCGTTTTTGCAACATTTTTCATTGAAGCTCCGCTCCTATTGGTCGTATCGTAATGTTCTATAGGCTATAGCCTTCCTCCATAAATGGGCTATCTAACACTAAAAGATTTTTTCAATTAGTACCAGTAGTTCCTGAGATTAGCGCGTTCAACCAAACAAACTCTTATTATAATATTAGTATAGATTAACAGCTGTTTCCAACAAAAGTGCAATACCTACACGGTCACTATGCATCAGGTTTTAAAATTACCGCTGAAAAATTTCTACGTGGGGTTCGGAATGATGTACGCACAACGGCCAATCAAGCTAAACAAAACCAGTTTATGCGGATCTCTCATTATATAGGAAATCTATACAAAGCGAGGCCCAGTTATACAGGAAATGTACAGCTTGATGTGCCGCCGTGTGTACGTGGCAACTGTTTGTGCGTCGACGTCATTTCCACCAAAAAATTTTATAAAAAACGAGTAGGTAACTACTATTACTACCACTATACTAGTACTACTACTACTATTAGTATTATTTGCGACTTTTGCTATTTACAATTAGTAGTGTTAGTACTATTTGCGATGTTGCCAACTTTTAGAATAAATCCTTTATACAATTACTTAATCGGTAATGAATAGAATTAAACTGAATATGCTAATGAAATTTTATTAAAAATCGGTCAAGCCGTTTTGGAGGAGTATGGTAACTAACATTGTGACACGAGAATTTTATGTATTTTTTTATAATACTAGCTGTGCCCGGCATTCGTTGCAATGCACCTTTCCCTACCCTACTTACCTACCTACCTACCTACCTACCTACCCTACCTACCTACCCTCCCTACCTACCCTACCTACCTACCCTACCTACCTACCCTCCCTACCTACCCTACCTACCTACCCTCCCTACCTACCCTACCTACCTACCCTGCCTACCTACCCTACCTACCTACCTATCCTACCTACCTATCCTACCTACCTACCTACCCTACCTACCTACCTACCTACCCTACCTACCTACTTACCCTACCTACCATGTCCATCTCCTGGTTCTAAGCTACCTCCCCACCAATTTTCAGCCAAATCGGTTCAGCCGTTCTTGAGTTATAAATAGTGTAACTAACACGACTTTCTTTTATAAAGGGTGTAAAAAGACCCTTAACGAAAACGAAAACCACATATTCTACCCATCATTGGGATCATTTTTTTCTCCTAGACAATACCTGGGAAACCATAGGTTCTGGAGATATTGAAGGTCAAAGTTTCAATTTTTTCACAAGCTTTTTTTTTAAAACCACTTTTTAAGATTTTAACTTTACTTTAATTAACTCCATGACCCATTAAATATTCAAAGCATCCATCAGCACTAAGTTTTGAGTGCGTAACATTGAGTTTTACCGTGAAACGTGATTTTTCACACCAAAAAAAAAAGTCGTTTCCCAGCAATAATTTTTGTGTAGAGTTACTTAGTTTGATGTACAGAATGCTTAGTTGACGGCTTCGTGAAGGGTCTGTTTACACCCTGTATATATAGATAAGTATAGTATAAGCTTGTTTATTTTTTACCGTGCTGACAGTTTCTCCAACTTGACGGCAAGAAGTTCTGCTTTACGTTGATAGTAGATATGACGTATGAGAACTTTACAGTGGTACCCACACCGGATGAAATTCTTCTGTCATACCTTCAAACCTTATCTGCCAGAAGAGCCCTTGAAGATACCCTTGTATTGATCATGGGGGACCATGGATCTAGGTGACGAACTTTAGTTTATATTTAACTTACAAGACAGGTGTAAAAGCCGTGGCTGCGGGACTGTTTGAAAAAGATACCGCGGCCCTGGAACACAAAGGGCAAAGAAGGAACATGGATGGATGGGTTTTAGTCAGTAAAAGTCTGACACTCCCTCCCACTCCGCCCAGAGCGGGGGGGGGAGGGTTATTTGATGATTTTCAATCCAAAAAAAAAAGTGTAAAAGCCGTTAGGGGACGCCCTTGAAGGCCATACAATGAATTTGGATGTTCTTCAAAAAGGTCAGCGTAGTAATAGCAACCGTCGTGCGTGTATGTACAAGAAGAGAAAGAAAGGATCATTGTATTGGCGCTGTATTTTCTGCTTGCGATTGAAAAAAGGTGGAATTATATGCTGATAAAAAGATGTCTTTTCAAACTAATTGCGTCAGCCGATGCAATATTTTGTATGGGAAGTCAGTGTTCCTTGGGGAAGTCGTCCAGTTTTATGTTCTGAATCAGCACCTAAGAGGTCTTGCAATTATTCTTCCACAACCTGTTACTCAATATTCTTGAATATTGCATTTATCTGTGCTGTTGGCAGAAGGATTTTTATAATGAATATCTGATCTTATTTTAGAGGATTTGACTGTCTTTAAACCGAAAGTCTGAGAACAAGTCTTACCAAGGAGTATCTTATTACCCAGTGATAGCTGGATTGTGGAGGTCAGGCAGGCAGTCGCTCTATGAAAAATACTCGTATTCAGCAGCTTTCGGTTACACTGAAAGCCGACCCCAACATAGTTGGGAAAAGGCTAGGCAGGTGATGAGGGTTTTAGGGGATATGTCTGCCTACGCCATGATAGTTATCTGTATGCTCTATTTTAATTTAACAAATAATTTTCCCGATCTGTTCAGTGATTTGTGCTGTGCGCTGAGAGTCAGGAATAGATGTAATCTGTATAAAATAGACAAGTTATTATTGGTGTGCCGATGCCGTCACTTGCAACTACGCTTACCTCGTTATATACTCTGCCCTTTCGTTAGCTATTGAGCCTATATGGGAGAGAATCCACTATATGATGATATTTTCTGATATCGACATTTCAGATTCTCAGCGATCCGCGGAACTTCTCAAGGCAAGTTAGAAGAGCGCTTGCCTTTAATGGCTATTCTTTTGCCAGAGAAGCTGAAAAAGCTAAGACCAACAGCCCTGACGTCACTGAGAAATAACGTGGATGTGCTTACAACGCCATTTGATATGCACGCCACAATTTTAGATGTATTGGATCTTAAGGAAAAGGGCAATCCACACTTGATACCAGGGTCGGGTCTCCCGAGAGCAATGACTTTGTTGGAACCGGTAATTTTATCTTTTTTACACATGTATGAGTAGCTCATTAGCAGCGGCTGCGCCTTATGCGTTACACACGCACTTTAATTTGTACGTTTTTGTGCTCCACTCTTAACAAATGGAGGAACGCATCGCGAGGAAACCGACATGTTCTAGAGCCAATCATTCGAAAACATGTAACATCTACCATCCCGTCATGGAACAGAGGGGAGGCTCCCTCACACAGAGGGGAGGGCTGTAGCCCAACTGTGGGAACATTAAAGGCTAATTATGTGCTTGTATGTCTAAGGAGATCCCTCCCTATCTCAGAACGCGCCTCCGAAACTTTAGGACATGACACTCACAGGATTCTAAGGTCAGAGCTAGAAGCACAGAGCATACGGAATCTGCGAGCCGGCAACATCTAAAAAGTGAAAATTTTGTTAATAAATCTCATGACGCCAACAGTGCATTTAGCGCAAAACTACTATTAAAACCGTCAGTTTATACAGGGTGTAAACAGACCCTTCACGAAGCCGTCAACCAAGCATTATGTACATGTAACTACGTAGGTAACTTTACGCAAAAAAATTTGCTGAGAAACGACTTTTTTTTTGAGGTGAAAAATCACGTTTTACTCTAGGACTCAATGTAAAGTAACCAAAACATTGTGCTGATGGATGGATTGAATAGTACGGGGGTCGTGGAGGTGTTTTAAGTAAAAATCTTACATTAAAATCTTGTATTTAAAAAAAAACTTATGAAAAAGTTGGAATTTTGACCCCCAATATCTCCGTAACTAGAAGATTCCCAGGTATGGCCTAGAACAAAAAAATGATCGCAATGACGGGGAAAATAAGTACCTTTCGGCTTCGTTAAGGGTCTTTTTACACCCTTTATAGATATGTGAAACGTAACGTAATGCGTGAAAACGATTAGACCCTGACTACCTCCAGCAGCGGCCGCCAAGGTGTCTCTGTAGTTAGTAAGCAATGAGTATCTACATATTAGCCATAGAACCGATGACCGTAGGGGTAGACGTGTTCTTGAGTGGAGACCGTGAATCGGCAAACGTAAGGTGGGACGCCCTCAGGCTCGGTGGAGCGACAATCTTCACAGGGTGGCTGGTAGCAACTGGATGAGAGTTTCTGAGAATCGAGTTGAGTGGCGTGCGATTGAAGAGGCTTATGTCCAGCAGTGGCTGATGATGATAATGATGATCTACATAATAATGTTATACCGAAGACTCCTCCATATTATATGTTCTAGATTCCAAAATCCCGTTCGTGTGGCGAGGCCGGGGTCATGCCGCATTGGTGCGCTTGCACTCAATGGTCGAACGTGTCTCGCTCCAGCCCCACGTATGCGCAAGTGGCAAATGTACTGGCAGACTATATTGACAGCGTCACTATGGAACAGCGGTTAGTTTTAACTTAAAGCTGTGTCCCCGCTATAACCAGTGAGCGGCTGACTCACAACCATGCGGCATTTACCTAAACTTCACTTTTATTCCCACGAAAGAATAATACGGACATGCCTTTCAGAATCCCGGATCCCGGAATCGTTTGAAATTCCTGGGTAATATTTTTTAGTCTTCTGTTCGTATAAAATACAATAAGTTAGTCGATTCGATCACTAATCTGTAAGATAGATAAATCAATTTACACCACTTGACCACTTGACATTGATATTTCATTTGTTCGAATGAAATAAAGATAATACTACCGTAATTACTACACTGCTATAATTTCATTAAGTTTGTTATAGTTGTTTTTATAAAATTATTCAATCCCAGGAACCCGGGATTACTTATTTATTCAGAAAGGAATGTCCATATTATTCTTTCGTGGAAAGAAGTTGAGGTATAAAGGGTGTAAATAGACCCTTAACGAAGCCGAAAGACACTTGTTCTCCCCGCTATTGCGATTTTTTTTTTTGTTCTAGATACCTGGGAACCTTCTATTTACGGATTTGATAGGTGTCAAAGTTCCAACCTTTTCACAAGTTTTTTTTTAATACAAATTTTTAAGGTGATAACTTTACTTTAAATACCTCCATGACCCGTTTACTATTCAATGCATCCATAAGCACAATGTTTTGAATGCGTTACATTGAGTTTTACCGTAAAAGGTTATTTTTCATCCCAAAAAAAAAGTCGTTTCCCAGCAATAATTTTTGTGTAGGGTTATTTAGTTTGATGTACAGAATGCTTGTTTGACGGCTTCGTGAAGGGTCCGTTTACACCTTGTATAAGCGCCCGGTTACCCGATCACTTGTGATTAAAAACAAAGTTTAACATTCCCAGATCAAAATGCGCCAAAAGATTCCTAATGTCCACGGAGTGGGTGATACATCAAAACGCAACAGATCATCTTTCTAAAGTCAATTACTTTGATATCAAGGAATTGGCCCACTTGTACAAACATCCTAACAGTGATGCGTTAAAGACCCTCGATGAATATTATCAAGCCAAGGTAATTTATGTTTTACTAGCTGTTGTCTGAGGAGCTCGTGGCTAAATAATAACAGCCGCTCGGGTCTATATTTAGGTTAAGCCGTGCTTGCGTAGGTTGGTCTGTGGATGACCACCCATTACATACCGAGTTTCCTCCATGCCTCGGAAAGCACGTTAAACCGTTGGTCCCGGGTGTCATTTGTAGATCTTAGATAGTCGTTAGGTAGTCAGTGGCCCAAAATGTCTGACAACCAGTCTTACCAACGGGTATCGTATTACTCAGTACTGACTGATTTGCTGTCTATTTTTGAAGAGTTCCATTGTATATCTCCGAAGATCAGCATCGGATCTTCACTAAATTTAAATGGGACCACCACGGAATAATATTCTTCAAAAAAAAAAGAATCATCAAAATCGGTTCACAATTATTGGCGAAGATATTGCTGTACATACTCATAAAAAAAATCTGACGAATTGATAACCTCCTCTTTTTGGAAGTCGGTTAAAAATTCACCATAAAATATAAATAAATAAAATACGTTAAAGTTTTAAATTAAGTACCCTTGTTACATAATAGAGGTCATCAAAGTAAAATAGTTCAGTGAGCAAGAAAACAATCCCAATCACCACCACTGCGTTGAAATGCAGAAGGTGCAATAATCTCGCAGGTCAACCTAGGAGGTTATCGTCTGCTTAACCGGACTATCCTGTGGGTGCCTTGAGAGTAAGGCCTCCAGCCAGGGCAAAAAAAACTTAGAGGAAGAAAAACTCCTGAGGAGTACGAGCCTCGGCTTAGGGCGTCGCTTGGGGAGGACAGCAAAGGGACAAGCTGGATCTGATATCACTATTTAGGGGCTGATTCTGAACTACAGGCCCAGCCACGCGAGCTGGCTCGAGCAAGGGTCGGGGAGGTAATGGATAGGGATGTCGCGCAGCGCCTCGACGGCGAACACGGAATGACGGCTATTTGCGTCTGTGCTTCTTGAGCGTGTTAGTTTCCCTACTGCTCTCCTGAAGGAAAGCATCATAGCATCATCGGGTGTGATGAGGATATGCCTCGGTCGGCGAATCTGACTAAATAGTTATATTTCAACATGCAACCCAAACTTATACTTGACACGTGTTCCGCCCCTCCACGGGGCATCCTCAGGATATGCTGACTCGACGACCGCTCGGGCGAGAATGAACCAACTGCGAAGACTGGTTAGGATAGCATCTAGCATGACAAATTACCGCACCTTCTGAATTTTTCAACTTTTGCGGCCGGCGCTTCATTTTGCATCCAAAGCACTGGAGCGGAGAAGAGAGAAGATGAGCGGAGCTGTGCAAATTTTAACCAATAGAATTGTAAAAAATCTAAACTCCACTCCGCTCTGCGCATTCTATGCAATTCTATTACTCAAAATTTGCACAGCTACACTCATCTCTCCCCGCTCCAGTGGACAGGCAGCTTAAATCTAGTATCTACGGAATAAATCTTAATGTTCGTGTTTTTTTAGCCCATTAGCTTGATCTTCCTTCTGGACGAGGGGTCAATCTTTTTCAATAAATGATGAGGAACTTTAAACCCTGATTTTATACCACTAAAAATGCATTTAGTTAAATGCAATGTTTCAGATAGTTATGAGTCCCGGCAGAAGTGTGTTTGAAGGCACCATGACATACAATCGAGCTGGGGATTATTATATGATCACGCAGAGGGATATATCTCGAGTTAATGCGTAAGTAGTTTTCTTTCATTCAGTACAATCAGCCTATAGCGTCCCCACAGCTGGCACACAGGCCTCCGCTCTATACGCAGTGGGCCACAATCCACCATGTGTGCCCAGACTGGGGTCAAACGCCACGTCTCTAGGAGAAGGAGTGTGCCACTATCGACCATGCGTCAAAGTCCCCAGATGTCAAATGTCTACGAATTTTCGGTTTAAGGACATGCCGACTTCCTTGCGATATTCTCCTTCAACTTTTTGCCAGCAAAATACAAGACTTTTTTTTGTTTTTGGAACGAAGTTCTTTGTATTGTATTGTATAACGGGCTGGTGTCTGCAACTCGCACGTCCAAGCGCGTATTTTGAGTGCGGGTGGGCAATTTATTAGATCCACCCTAACTCCCCGAGAAAGGCCAGCAGCGCAACGAAGTTCCTTGTCCCACGTTACACTTACCACTGGTAGTACGGTGGGTCCCTGGCCTACCCTGGAAGCAGTTAGTGAATGAGGAAAACCTCGCTGTTCGACGCTTGAATAATTACCAATTTGGAATATTTTTTGAAAAACTGCCCTACAATCGCATATATTTTTTTTTATCGACGCTGGGTTTATTCCCCTTACAAATCTGAGCTTTTTTCTGTTAACCTCTATATCTAGGCACACCTCTACCGTATCTTTGCCACGTGTGATTTTTTATGTTTTACTTCGTTTCAGATATGGTGACGAACCAAAATGCATCAGCGCCACGCATCCACATCTAAATAAGTACTGCTATTGCAAAGAGAAACTTGGTAACACAAACATAAACAGAACAATTATGGCAAAATAAATTGCGTTCAAAACAAATCTTGAATTTATTTAACCAAACGACCTTTTTGAATGGGCAACTTGAATCAATTCAAAGGGTGTAAATAGACCCTTAACGAAGCCGAAAGGCACTTGTTTTCCTCGTCATTGCGATATTTTTTTTGTTCTAGACCAGACCTGGGAACCTTCTAGTTACGGAGATATTAGGGGCCTAAGTTCCAACTTTTTCACAAGTTTTTTTTAAATACATGTTTTTAATGTGAGGACTTTACTTTAAATACCTCCACAACCCCCATACAATTCAATCCATACGACAGCACAATGTTTTGAATGCGTTACACTGATCTACCGTACCTACCTGTCCTACCGTAAAACGTGATTTTTCACCCCAAAAAAAGTCCTTTCCCAGCAATAATTTTTGCGTAAAGTTACTTAGTTTGATGTACAGAATGCTTGGTTGACGGCTTCGTGAAGGGTCCATTTACACCCTGTATTTTCTTGTTAAGGACGTTGCTGATGTTAAAATATCAAAATTCGAAAGATGACATACAGACGGACAGACAGAGGCAGGGGATTTTGTCAAGCCATCCCGTCTACCGCTGCGAGACTCACTCCACGAGCGCATGATAACGGACTCCAGCGCATACATACGCATGCCTTGGCGTACCTCAGCTTGCTTTCGCGTCCTTAGGCATGCCATTCAAACTTGCCGTTACCTCCCGTCACGTGCCATCGCGAAGGGAAATCCCCTTTGATGCTTTGGGGTCGATCTCTAAACATTGGAATCTGCATCTTGTTACCATTAGCTACGTATGAATTTACGTTGGGTAAAGATAATTGCTCTTACCTGCCGCCCCCGCTGGCCTTACCATTTTAACTATGCTACAGTCCAACTATGCATCAGTTTTCTTGTTGCGATTAGGTTGATAATGGGTTGCAGCTTGGGTTGCTGTCACAGATAAAATAACAATGTCTTGAAATAACAAGCATCTTATTCTGTCGTGCGAAATATCGTGTGTAGTGCAGCATGGTTCTTGTTCTTTTGTCGCTAAATGTCACCGTCAGGAGGACGCTGTAGGTAAACATTACAGACACGCGCCAAAAGAACCATGCAGTACTATAAAGGAAGTTTGTAGTATTATAGTATTAGAAATGAACACCGAAATGTCTCATAACTAAAGGGTGTAAAAAGACCCTTAACGAAGCCGAAAGGTACTTGTTCTCCCCGTCATTGCGATCACTTTTTTGCTCTAGACCATACCTGGGAACCTTCTAGTTTCGGAGATATTAGGGGTCAAAGTTCCAACTTTTTCACAAGTTTTTTTTTAAATACATGTTTTTAATGTAAGATTTTTACTTTAAACACCTTCACGACCCTCGTAATATTCAATCCATCCACCAGCACAATCTTTTGAGTACGTTACATTGAGTTTTACCGTAAAATTATTTTACCGATACCGATATTTCACCCTAAAAAAAAAGTCGTTTCCCAGCACTAATTTTTGCGTAAAGTTACTTAGTTTGATGTACAGAATGCCTGGTTGACGGCTTGGTGAAGGGTCTGTTTACACCCCGTATGATTTTAAAAAGACAAACTACATCGAATGTAAAAGCAAACACATTTGAGAGAGACTGGTGCGCAAAGTCGATAATTGACAAAAGGTATAAAGCCATCAACTTGTTGAATAAAAGACTTGTGTTCAGTATAATGCATTTATTGAGAAAGAGGAAAGAGCGTCATAAACTACAGAAGCTTCCCTAGAGGAGGGTCATAGTGTATTCTTTGTAAGCAAAGGTGTATTCACACACAACACCTCCACCCTTAATCACTTATAGTCTCTCTAACGAAGTCTTTAACACGTGAATCTAAGTAGGAATTTACAAGATTTTCAGCCGAAATCGAAACTTAATTAAACATTTAAAATTGTTTTATTTTTATGGCATGACAATTTCTAGCGTAGCGTTTATCGCGGCTAGATGAACGGTAAGGCAGCGCACATAATACGAACAAACAAACGAACATTATTTCCTACGTATTTGATTAACAATTTAAAGCCGTGACCGGCGGCGAACTCAGCTAGCGATTACGAGCATCGAACTCACCCAAAGTTAGCCGAACGACGCAAGACAATTCACTAATACTCTAGTTTCGGAGGAGCCGGAGTTTCGGCCAATCATTGGCCGAAACCGAAACCGAACCATCAAACATCGCTCAGCCACTATCCTAATCCAAACTAATATTATAAATGCGAAAGTAAGTTTGTTTGTTGGTTTGTAACCTTCTCACGCCTAAACCACTGAACCGATCATCCTGAAACTTTGTATACGTTTTCAAGTTTACAGAAACGGATGTAGGGTATTTTTCATCTCGAAAAAAAGTACTGCTCCTGATGAAACTCAAACCCAAACTCAAACTCAAAGCATTTATTTCAATTATACCATAACAGGCACTTTTGAATGTTAGAAAAACAACAATAACGTTCTTATGATAATTACTTTGTTCTCCCCGTGATTGCGACCATTTTTTTGTTCTAGTTATGGAGATATTGGGGATCAAAATTCCAACCTTTCCACAAGTTTTTTTTTTAAATACATGATTTTAATGTAAGATTTTTACTTGAAACACCTCCACGACCCCAATACTATTCAATCCATCCATCAGCATAATGTTTTGAGTACGTTACATTGAGTCCTACCGTAGAACTTTACGGTACTTTGTGATGTTTCACCCCAAAAAAAAAAAAGTCGTTACCCAGCAATAATTATAATAATTTTTGCGTAAAGTTGCTTAGTTTGATGTGCAGAATGCTTGGTTGACGGCTTCGTGAAGGGTCTGTTTACCCATCCTGTACAGCCTGCTCCTTCCAGGATTTAATCGAAGCCAACGAAAGAGGTGGCAATATACTGGTAGGGTATAATTTGAGTCTATCGACACGCAATGAAGAAGAATAAATTCCTACTACTAAAATGTAAAGTATAGGACAACCGGTTGGCACGAAGTTTTTTCGCGATAAATTTCGTCAGCGTCATCTTCGAATTTTCGTTTTGACATTATTTTCGACATCAGAAAAATCATGGAAACCCATAACAAAACGAGAGAGCAGAAAATAAATATTCTTCTTCAATAGATTGGTACATTTCTAAAGGCTACTAGACGCTGGGTCAAGTAGCCCATTGTACCGCTGCGGCATTGGAAGCTGGCTTGAGCTGGATTGTTTTGGAAATTATTGAAGCTCTAAACTCAAAATGGGTTGACCGTTTGTTTTGGAATTTGCGACCACAAAGCATCATGGGGGATTTTGCATAGAACCACCCCAGGGTACGGTGGTGAGGTATATTCCCAATGTTCATTTTTTGTAAATTAATAACTACAAGTCATTTCTGGCAAGAATCTACAATAACTAAATAGGTCAAACCACCGATGGATCCTAAACAATCCTAAATGGAGACTGGGACGTGGCGGCTATGGCCATGCGCGTGGCACTGGCACATCATTCTGTAATGACGACCAACAATTGGGATTAGGGCAGGACGATGATGATGAATTACATTGTTTTTGCAATAAGTTCTGGCCAACTTAAGGATAGATTTTGTTCTACTGAGCAGCACGTTGTGGTGGTGGTAGATCTGAGACTAAACTCTTCAACGGTTTCACATCTTTAGATATCATTTGAAGCATGTTATCGGATGTTACATCTGTAAAAAAATATATAATATAATGCACAATTAATGCACCTCATCATAAAAGCAATCGTACATGACAATATTAAGCTGAGCCGAAGAATCTGCGCCGCGTCGCTCAGTCTGACAAGATGACAACTACACTTACGAGATCACGTACGACGCGATGATAGCTTCAACTGTTTAGTTTGGCTGACAGTGATCGTTCCGATCGTCGTGAACGAGTGCTCTCGAGTCCGTCACAGTCAGAAACAGTACGAATTTGAAGTTTTACCACTCATCATGCACTGATCTGCCTTCAGGCATATTACAGATTTTGCGACGCTGGTCTCATCGAATTAACAACATTGTAGCTGTGTAACACTATTGCTGCATAATAAAGTAGGTATATTCTGTCTATTTATCTATCTACAACGATTCTTACCTGTGTTAAGAAGGTCCTTCAACAAAGAAATTGCTTGGATACATTTTGTTAAGAGGGGCTTATTCTCCTCACTCAGGGAATAGCCACCGTCGTTCACCTCGCATCGTTCTCCTGAGTAACCGGCATTACAACTGAAAAAAAATGGAACCGGGTCATTTGATTGGCAAAGAAACCAGTTTGTCGAGTCAACATCTCCAGAGAATCCCCGTGGAGGAGATAAACACGTGGCGGGTGTTGGTTTAGGTTAAATGTTGCGTAACAAAATGGCACACGTAAGAAATCTTGTACCGTATTGTTTTTTAGTTTTCAAAAATGTGGTCATCATCGAATGTTCACTCAGCTTTAAACGCGCAGACTCGGGTGCTTTTTAGATCTATGTTTTACCAGCATCTAGGTTGTCTTAAGGCATTTTCCCACTACGTTTTACTACATTGCGATTGCATTGCGTCTAGTCTTAATGAGATGAACATGTTTTACCTGCATTTAGGTTGTCCCTCAGCACTGACACTACAATTTCCGTGTAAACAATAATTGTGGCACACTGCACCATCGCATCTCTCACCGCTGTAACCCTGTGCACATTCACAACGAGATTCGCCACTAACTTTCGTACCATGGACACAAACCAGGCTTACATCTGTGATATTTGGCAGTAGACTCTTCAGTGTAGCGCAGTTCGGATTTTCCCGAATTACATCTCCAATGTTGTAGTTGGCGACAATATCCATAATAAAGTCATCACGTTCAATAAAAAGTTTAGGTTCCACATCTATGCCGCGCGGTGAACTCTTTGGGTATTGCCAGATGCCAAATTTTTTAGTCATATAGTTGTAAGACCGCGTGTATATGAAATCCTTTGATACGGCCAGATAAACGCTGTTCTTTAACACGTCTGTTGGTCTGTGTATTGTCATTACGTTCTTTCCATTTAAATCTGCACTTTGAATACCCTTGTCACCAAAATAGTACATTTTCTGAGACTGTTGGTCAATGGTTAAAGAGCTTATATAATCGGTTGGATCGATGATAAGTTCACCCTCGGAGCCATTGAATCTAGACTTGTATACATAGAAGACCCCTTTGCCGTAAATAAACCTGAAATATTTTGTAAATGTTATAATTTTGACGAGGTTCAATACGCATACAAGTGATATGTTGCAAAACTGTTAAATAATATTGTTAGTAACGTACCCTCCGCAGCTATCGACTGCCATAGTTTGGACATGTTCCGCTAAAGTGAATTGTTTTTCATTAAATTTTCTGTTATTTAATTCCGGTTTTAATGACATCGAGTAAATTTTTTCACTTCTTTCAATCCAAAAGAGTAACTCTGTGGCCGGGTCGTAAGTGAAACCAGTAAAACCCTTGTATGTTGTATTTGTTAACAGTTCTGTTTTCTTTGTACCTATGTCAAAGCTGTATATTGAGGAGGAGTCGGCATACAGCACCCTGTTATGTACTGGGTCGTAAGATAAATAGAGGATGACTTTCGTCGCGTTTTCTGCGTGCGTTAATGTACCGTTAATATCAATAAATTCTAGTCGATTACTAACACCCGTGACGATTTCTGAAACAAACAAATACTATTTTAAAATCGTTCCTTCTATATTCTATCCTCTTAGAAACATACATACACTCACACCTTTTGCCACAGAGGCAGGCAGAAACTACGGAGCGTCAGCTACTAAGATCCTTACATACACCATTTTATACAAATATTACAGTTAATTGTATTCATTTGCAGTGACCTACTACATATTTTATTTATTTTATCATAAACAAACAAACGTGGACAAACTTTTTCAAATATATTTAACTCCTGTATAAAACTTCCTCGCTTGTTAGTTTTCATTCTTTTCTTTATTCTATCTGACGTTCTAGTTTTCACTCCAGCTGTATTTTAGAACTGTTATTTTTCATGTGAACTTTGTGTGTTTAAAATAAACTTCCTTCCACTATTATTGGGAATTATTCAAACCTCACACTTCACACACTATTACCTACATTGGTGACCCCGAAGAACATGACGATGGCCAAGAACAAAGGTCACACGAGCCAAGATGGCAGCGACGCCACGCAAAATTTTCAGTCGCGTCAGATTGCGCGTACCTTTAATCCGGAGAAGCCCTGGCTGTGGTTTCGCCAAATGGAGGTGCAATTCTTTCTGGCCAATATAAAAGCTGATGAAACCAAGTTCTATTTCATCACGGCGAATTTCGACACGAAATACGCGTATGAGGTAGAAGACGTCACCTACCGACAGATACATCAAACTCAAAACTGAGCTCATCAAGAGACTGTCGGCGTCGCTTAAGAAGAACGTGCAGCAGCTCCTCATGCACGAGGAACTAGGCGACAGGAAATCGTCTCAATTCTACCGACATCTCCTTAACCTGGCTGGTCCAGGTGTTCCAGAGGAGTTCCTGAGGACCATCTGGACGAGTCTCTCTTCGCTGGCACCCAAGCGATTGTGGCTTCGCAGTCGAAGATGAATCTTCCCGAGCCGGATAAGCTGGCAGACATTTCAAGACATCACCCGTCCACCTGGCATACTCCGCACGCCCAAACATAATACGGTACCCTGGTAATCGCCTCTGCACTAAGCGCCTAAGTAAGATGACGGTTGGCGCCCCTGTGGCGATTACAGGATGTTGAGCGCACGGATCATTGCAGATCAGTACCCTATCCGACACATCCACGACTTTGCTTACAGCCTGTCTGGCTGTACCGTCTTCTCTCAAATTGATCTGATGAAAGCTTACAACCAGATTCCAGTCCATCTAGACGACATCCTGAAGATCGCAAACACTACAACGTTTGGTCTTTTTGAATTTCCATACATGGCCTTCGGTTTTTGAAATGCCGGACAGACGTTCCAGTGCTTCGTGAATGAAATGCTCAGGGGTCTGGACTTCACGTATGGATACCTGGATGATTTGCTAGTCTTTGATTGATTTGGTAGTCTCGAACTCCACCTGCGTCAGCTCTTCACCAGGCTCAAGGAATACGGTATGGTCATCAACAACTCAAAGTGTGTCTTCGGGGTGCCGGAGGTAAACTTCCTGGGCTACCACATTTCTGCCAAGGGTACCCAATCACTGCCTTCCAAGGTGGAAGCCGTGCAAAATTTTCCAGCTCCCAAGACCGTAGGAGAGCTGCGGAGGTTAAACCACACGGCATGTCTTTGCCCCAATAGGCAACTTCAAACTACTCACACTTCACCCACTATTAGCTACACCTTTATTTGGTATTATTTGGTACACCAACAGCTGTACATACTAATAATTAATTTGAAACAATAAAAATAACACAAAGTGCTGGTATGTATGCCTATTATAGGTATACGCACCATTCGCCATAGGACAACGACACAATTTACTCAAATCACAATAAAAAAAAAATTGAAATTTGTATGCAATATAAATTTTAACTTAAAACTAAAGGAAAACGACTTGGTGTAAGCCCAAAATATCTTGGTGAGTTTTAGGAAGAATTAGGAAACAAATGACTGTTGTACTCACCCCAGGAGAAGGAGTGCGCCAACCCCGCGCACAGCGCCACCAATGCTAGCACACAAAGCGTGCTATACATTTTATACTGCAGACAATGTCGTTTCTAAGGAGATGGTATAGGTCCACCCCTGTTGACCGCTCGTGGATTACAAAAGGAATGCGCTGTTTTATTGGCAAACATGCAGTTATAAATAGTATGGTTAGGCATCCGGTACATTGATAACATGAGAGGTCCTCTGATAAGGGAAGCACTACGTAGGTAGAGATATCGTGCAATTATTATACAGGGTGAAGAAAGAACAGAAAAGACAGGGTCGTGTCTGCAGCAGACCTTGATTTTATGAAAAAAAAAAAATGATTGCCCTAAAGGCATTATGCAGGAAGTAAAAAGGGGAAAACATTACGGAGAATCGCCAGCCCCTATTACCTCTTCACT
The DNA here is from genome assembly GCA_905220335.1 of Noctua pronuba. Classification (NCBI taxonomy): domain Eukaryota; kingdom Metazoa; phylum Arthropoda; class Insecta; order Lepidoptera; family Noctuidae; genus Noctua; species Noctua pronuba. The sequence goes on from LR999918.1 coordinate 10,667,549, forward strand.
TCAGGCGGCAGGCTGTTCAAAAGGTCCTGGGCTCAATTCCCGGGTTTTTTCCAACAGGATTTACTCAAGGAAAAGTCCAAGGTTTGGGAAAGGAAAAGTCCTTACTGCATTAATTACTGCATGCCCGGTTGATGGCAATAGGCTCTTAGGCTCGACCTCATTACGCTGTAAGGGTGCTGCTCTGTCCAATCCTATGGGATTATAGGCGTGATGTTGTGTTATGTTTAGATGATTATTATTTCTATAAGAAGGTATTCTAAGATTATTCATCCTGTAAATGCAATCGTTTAAGTAGTCTAAAAAATAAACAAAAATTAGAACAAAAATGATAACAATGCTTGATTATAAATGTTTTTAATATTGTGTACCACTACACTAGCGGCCCGCCCCGGCTTCGCGGGAAGTATTTACATCTGGGGAGATGGGGGTAGGCGTTACTTAAAAAAATGCAGTTTCTGCCTGTTGCACTGGATTAACCTGTTAGCACTTTAAGGGAGACTGGATCGAGCTCGAATATTTTAGCACCTCGCCTCGAACAGTTTATTACTAACCGTTCATACTAGATAGTTTCCTTGTCGACTTGTGTAAACACTAAAGATGCGGGAAAGAGTGAAGAGACCACAAAAATATTAGCACCTCGCCTCGGATAGATTCTCTTTGTTTTGACTATTCATTATGTTACACAGTTCAACTTATGCATGAAAGTTTGAGAGTCAAAGATGTAAGAACGGGCACCGCCTGTGAACATGGCCCCCATGGCCGCAGGTTAGATACACCACAGAACCTAACTGGTCAGAGTGTTTTCTACTTAGCTGTCAGAAAATACCTTTTGCTTATACGGGGTGGAAGGGACACCGACGCGAAAACGGTTACCACGTATTCAGTACATCATTCTGAGCCAAAATCAGCTGTTTCCTACAAAAGTGCAATACCTACACGGTCAAAATGTATGGAACAACTGATTTTTTTTAACACTTTAACTGCCAAGGTATATTTTCGGTATCATCCAAATTTCATTTCTTGTGTATTGATTATATTGTATAATTATGTATAAAAAAGTGTTCCCTTTTCTTTATTTTGATAAAAAAACGGTAAAAAAAAGCTGTGACAGTTTTTTTTTCATTTTCCTAAAAAATACTAGATATAAAAGTAAGAGGCCCTGTTGAATGTCTTGCTTGGGGCCATGTCAGTCATTTCTAATAGAAAAGAACACTGTGAAAGTGTCAGGCGGCACTACGGTCATTTTGACAACGGAATTTGATGCTTTGGTGTCAGTCACCAGCCACTGACATGACCTGACAGACAACAGATAGTGAGTCTGGCAATTAACGTGTAAACGAAGAAAAATTTCTATGTATGCTCAGAATGATGTACTGCATACGTGGTAACCGTTTTCGCGTCCGTGTCCCTTCTACCCCGTATGTTTCGTAAACGCACGACTTCTTCAAGTGACGGCGAAAACTGCAACAAAATCCAGTACAATACTGCGAAGTGTAGAAGAGCTAAGCACACACACAGACACGACGGGCGACGCGTTTTATGCTTTTTATTATATTACATCTCGTGAACACGTTGGTTTTCTCTAATTGTGTTGTTCCCATTTTAGCTTAAAAACCAGATAACATCATTATGAGGTTAAAGGGCAACATAATATCATGATTATAACTTTGCCATACTTATTTTTAATCGATTTAAAAAAAGGGGGGTACCTACTTCATTTCGAGTGTTTTTTGTGTATGTGTGTCCGCCAATGTTAATTTTGTGCATGTGTGTCTTTGCCAATGTTAATTTTGATGATTTCTTTTGGTTTTCAAGAATAATGAATCTAAAATTCAAAAGTCATCGACTTCCGAAACTAAAGTTCATTTGCACTTGTAGTATTTTTTTATTGGCCGTTACCCAATCTGGCTAGATGGGGTATGTTGTAATAAGTATATACAGGGTGTTTGGTAGATGGGTGCAAAGCCTGAAGGGGGTGATAACTTAGACCATTTAGAACTTATTAAGCTAAACTTGTCGTAGACGAAGTCTGTTCCTTGTATTTTTTTTTGAAACTCTAAGGTTTTTAACAATAATATCCATTTTTTTTCAATTAATTGTTAATAGTGTCGGGTAAAAGCTGTTATGTTATTATTTTTTATTTATGTAATGTGTGATTACTCAAACAAAATAATTCCCAAGCATCTGTGTCATCAGAGAAACATTCTACGCCATATTCAAGTTTAAGAAACTTTTAAAAATCAAGGAAATGTTTTGTTTACGGCATAATAAAAAAATAAGAAAAATAGCCTCAGTTGTTCAAACCTTTTTAAAAACATGCTTGGTTATTGCCCTTTCTTTTGAGGTACTATTTACGCAGATGTCTCATCAACTCTTGGAATTAGGATGTACAAAGCAAATTGAGGTCGAATATTTAATTTTTAAACAGACCAAAATAATGCAACATTTTTGTTAAAATAACTTATTGTTCATGTTCAAAATGTTGACCGCGGTTTCTTATACAAGCGCGTGCCCGTCTTCTCACTTCTGTAGTCGAGATTTTTAATTTCATCTCCTGCTTCATGACTTAAAAAGCCGTTTGATTCTTTCCATTAATTCTTCTCTAGTTGAAATTTCAACGTGCGTGTAGACGAGCTCCTTGGCCCGTCCCCAAACGAAAAAATCCACAGGAGTTAAATCAGGTGATCGAGGTGGCCAAGGGATGGGCCCGTCTCTGCCAATCCAGCTCTCTGGGAAACAGTTATTTAAATGTTCTCTCACGTTTAGGGTCCAGTGTGCTGGACAACCATCTTGTTGAAAAATCATTGGTCTTCTCATTGCCAATATTGGTATTTCGGTCTCGTCCAGAAGCTCTGGGAGATAGTTTTGAAGGAATTCCAGGTAATTTTCTCCATTTAAATTATCTGGCAGGAAGTGGGAACCAATCAACGTTCGGCCGCTCTAAACGTGAGAGAACATTAAAATAATTGTTTCCCAGAGAGCTGGATTGGCAGCGACGGGCCCATCCCTTGGCCACCTCGATCACCCGATTTAACTCCTGTGGATTTTTTCGTTTGGGGACGGGCCAAGGAGCTCGTCTACACGCACGTTGAAATTTCAACTAGAGAAGAATTAATGGAAAGAATCAAACGGCTTTTTAAGTCATGAAGCAGGAGATGAAATTAAAAATCTCGACTACAGAAGTGAGAAGACGGGCACGCGCTTGTATAAGAAACCGCGGTCAACATTTTGAACATGAACAATAAGTTATTTTAACAAAAATGTTGCATTATTTTGGTCTGTTTAAAAATTAAATATTCGACCTCAATTTGCTTTGTACATCCTAATTCCAAGAGTTGATGAGACATCTGCGTAAATAGTACCTCAAAAGAAAGGGCAATAACCAAGCATGTTTTTAAAAAGGTTTGAACAACTGAGGCTATTTTTCTTATTTTTTTATTATGCCGTAAACAAAACATTTCCTTGATTTTTAAAAGTTTCTTAAACTTGAATATGGCGTAGAATGTTTCTCTGATGACACAGATGCTTGGGAATTATTTTGTTTGAGTAATCACACATTACATAAATAAAAAATAATAACATAACAGCTTTTACCCGACACTATTAACAATTAATTGAAAAAAAATGGATATTATTGTTAAAAACCTTAGAGTTTCAAAAAAAAATACAAGGAACAGACTTCGTCTAAGACAAGTTTAGCTTAATAAGTTCTAAATGGTCTAAGTTATCACCCCCTTCAGGCTTTGCACCCATCTACCAAACACCCTGTATATCTTGGGTTGCTGTCACAGATAAAATAACTATGTCATGAAATAACAAGCATCTTATTCTGACGTGCGAAATGTCGTGTGTAGTGCAGCATGGTTCTTTATCTTTTGTCGCTGAATGTCACCGTCAGGACGCTGTAGGTAAACTTTTGTGAAACTGTCCGGAAATTGTTTGGAAAACACAAAATGGCTGCGTTAGTTTCAACTACAGCGCATAAAAAACCATGCAGTACTATAAAGGAAGTTTGTAGTATAATGGTATGAGAAATGAACACAGAAATGTCTCATAACTATGATTTTTATTGAAAAAAGACAAACTACATCGAATGTAAAAGCAAACACATTTGAGAGAGACTGGTGTGCAAAGTCGATAATTGACAAAAGGTATAAAGCAATCAACTTGTTGAATAAAAGACTTGTGTTCAGTATAATGCATTTATTGAGAAAGAGGAAAGAGCATCATAAACTACAGAAGCTTCCCTAGAGGAGGGTCATAGTGTACTCTTTGTAAGCAAAGGTGTGTTCACACACAACACCTGCACCCTTAATCACTTATAGTATGACAAAAGTAAAATTATCATTGACTCTAGAAACGGGATATTTACCATGTTTACTGTTTGTGTTGAGTTCCCGATATTTCGGTGATTTTGCACTTTTACAAGCACCATGATCACGGATAAACTGAAGTTATTTCGGGTGGGTGTTTATAAGCAGACAAATCGGTCTACCCTCTTTCTTGTTCGTTTTTTTGCGTTCAGTACCGCTACCACTGTCACTCGCAGCTCGATTCTGCTCCCGACACACGAAACTCACTGTGTCCGCTCGCGGACAAATGGTATTATTGGATTAAGTTTGGATATAAGTTTGACTATAAAGGGTGTAAAAAGACCCTTAACGAAGCCGAAAGTTACTTGTTTTCCCCGTTATTACGATCATTTTTTTGTTCTAGACCATACCTGGGAACCTTCTAGTTATGGAGATATTGGGGGTCAAAGTTCTAACTTTTTTACAAGTTTTTTTTTCATAAAAGTTTCTATTGTAAGATTTTAACTTTAAACACCATCACGACCCCCGTACTATTCAATCCATCCATCAGCACAATGTTTTGAGTGCGTTACATTGAGTTTTACCGTAAAACGTAATTTTTCACCCCAAAAAAAAAAGTCGTTTCCCAGCAATAATTTTTGCGTAAAGTTACATAATTTGATGTACAGAATGCTTGGTTGACGGCTTCGTAAAGGGTCTGTTTACACCCTGTATAAAGCTTCCTCTCTCCTAATATATTTTCTTTTTGCTGTGCCCGACATGTCCATAATGATCACAATTTTTTAAAGTTACCACCTAAGAACACATTGTAAATAAAGTATTGAGTATCTTTAGAAAGCAGTTGAAGCACAACTGGACTTCACCCATTTTTCCGATGTTATATCTGTAAAAAAATGTATAATATAATGCACAATTAGTGCACCTCATCATAAAAGCAATGGTACATGACAATATTAAGCTGAGCCGAAGAATCTGCGCCGCGTCGCTCAGTCTGACAAGATGAACTACACTTACGAGATCACGTACGACGCGATTATAGCTTCAACTGTTTAGTTTGGCTGACAGTGATCGTTCCGATCGTCGTGAACGAGCAATCTCGAGTCGATAATAGTCAGAGTTCAGAACAGGTGGGTGTGATCATGTACTGATCTGCCTTTAGGCAGTTTACTCATTTCCCGACGTTGAACTCATTGAAATAGCAATATTGTAGAGCTGTGTAACACTTTTGCTGTATAATAAAGTATATTCTGTCTATCTATCTATCCACAACGATTCTTACCTGTATTAAAAAAGTCCTTCAACAAAAAAAATGCTTGGATACATTTCATTTGAAAGGCAGGAACATCGCATCGTTCACCCTCATAATGCCCTGTGCACCGACAGAGGGGCTCACTCTCCTCACTCAGGGAACAGACACCGTCGTTCAAACAATATCCCTGACACACGTCCACTTGGCATCGTTCTCCTGAGTAACCGGCATTACAACTGAAAAAAAAAATAAACATGGGATTTGAATACATTCGATTGACAAGGGAACCGGTCTGTGGAGTCAACATCTCCTGGGGATGCCCCGTGGAGGGGCGAAACACGTGTTGAGTATTGGTTTGGGTTGCATATTGCATTATAATTATCGCACACGTTAGAAATAAATGTGTTACAAACTATGCATCTCCTATCCTGCCTTTTAACCCAAAAACATGCAGCCGAAGTGACGTCTGCGCTGACACCGACGACGCGGTGGAATTGGCAAAGTTCTGGGCTAACAAAATATAAAATTGTCGTGCCAGCGACACGAAGAAGATGAAGTCGTAAGAAATATGGTACCGTACTATTTTCTAGTTTGTTTTTGAGCATTTCAGTGTTTTTTTTTTCGGATGCCTTCGGATTTCGGTCGGTACAAAACGTGTTGACTGATAAAAACTACTGCAAACATGTGGTCATCATCGAGTGTACGCTCAGCGTCAAACGCGCGGGCTCGGGTGTCTTTTAGATCTTTGTTTTACCTGCACTTAGGTTGGCCATCAGCACTGGTACTACAACCCCCTCGGAAACAATACCCCTGGCACACGTTTAGTTCACATCTTTCTCCTGAGTAGCCGGGATTACATCTGAAAAGAGCAAATGATGATTTAGGGCAACTACGACAGTCATGTTAAAAGCTTGTCCGGCAAAATTAATCAAAATGATGTTTGAAGCTAAGCTAATTAAAATTGATTTAGTGGTCATTTACGGAGATGTACGATGTATGAGAGCGTTTACGGAGAAGCGTTTTTACACGCGTTTGCTTGAAGTGCAGCGTTGCCCGCCGCGGCGAACGCGGCGGTGAACGCGGCGGTGCACGCGGCGTCAAACTCGCAAATACGAACATATGGCAGATGAAACCGATGCGTCGCCCACGGTGTTCGCCGCGTCGGTGCACGCCCCGCGTCTCCGTAAACAAAATCGTACATTGCCATATGTTTGTGTTTGGGCGTGTGATAACGCGGGCTGCTGCACGCGCCGCCTCTCCGTAAACGGAAAAAACGCACAACGCGCCGCGCGACGCCCCGCGCAACGCACCGCCCGATGCGCCGCGACTCCGTAAATGGAAACTTAGGGTTCATTTAACACTCAAGGTTCAGAATGAATACATAAATACATTATTATCAATACATGATGTGTCAAGACTCCAGATTTCTCCGTTTTCTGTAATAGCCTGGCATGTTTGAAGCATTTTCCCGCTACTTTTTACTACATTGTGATAGCATTGCGTTTTCTATACTTAAGCTTAATCAACGCCCAAAAGCAACGGGCTTCTGGGAGGGCCACTTTAGAGCGACAGGCGATCAGCGTCTAACGCGCGCGCTCGGGCGGCTGGTATGACTAGTCCTTAATGAGATGAACATGTTTTACCTGCATTTAGGTTGTCCCTCAGCACTGACACTACAATCTCCGTGTAAACAATAGTTGTGGCACACTGCACCATCGCATCTCTCACCGCTGTAACCCTGGGCACATTCACAACGAGATTCCCCACTAACTTTCGTACCATGGACACAAAGCAGGCTTACATCGGTGGACACTGAGTTATTTGGCAGTAGACTCTTCAGTGTAGCGCAGTTCGGATTTTCCCGAGTTATATCTTCAATGTTGTAGTTGGCGGCTATTTCCCAAATATACTCATCACGTGCAATAAAAAGTTTAGGTTCCACTTCTGTGCCGCGCGGTGGACTCTTACGGATTTGTCTGACGTAACATTTTTCATTCTCATTGTCGTTAGATTGCCAGTAGATAACAGCCTTTGATAAGGTCAGACAAAAGATATAATGTGTTGATCTAAGTATTGTTCTCACTTTCTTTCCATTTAAATCTGCACTTTTAATGGATCCCGTCAAAACTGCAAAGTACATTTTCTGTGAGTGTTGGTCAATGGTTAAAGACGTTACATGATCGACATTATCGATAACAACTTCTCTCTTGGAGCCATTGAACCGAGCCCTGTGTATACTGTTGTAAGACGTCCAATAAATAAATCTGAAATATTTTGTAAATGTTATAATTTTGACAAAAAAAAACTTTTTTTGCAAAAACAAAGTCGACTTCCAAAAAATACACTAATAATGTGTAAAATAACTTTACTTTCGGAAGTCGGCGAATTTGTTTATTTCTTTGACTTTTTTGCCACCGACTTTTTTAGCATTTTTTGGAAGTCGGTATTTTTTTTTGCAAAAAGTCTATAGACTTACACAACACCATACACAAACACACATACACTTTTGAAACTTGGCACACATTTTTAGAACCTGGTATTGACTAACACTAGAAAAAGTGCAATTCTGACAATATTACATACACACGGGTCGAATTTGTAACCTCTTTTTTTGAAGTCGGTTAAAAATACAACCCCTATAAAGCTGCTTTGTTGCAAAACTATGAAATAATAATACTGTTTGTTACCCTCCGCAGCTCGCGACTGCAATGTCGTAGATATAATCTTCCGACCAAATTAAATGTTTTAGATTAATTTTGCTGTTAATTACTCCCGGTTTTAATGAAATCGAGTTTATTTCTTCACCACTTTCGACCCAAAAGAGTAACTCTGTGGCCGGGTCGTAAGCCAAACTATTGGCGAATTTTTTTGCATATCTTATTAATAAACATTTTGTTTTCTTTGTAGCTATGTCAAAGCTGTATATATTGCGGTTGTCGGCAAACAGCACCCTGTTGTGTATTGGGTCGTAAGTTGTATGACGGATTATATCCGACGACATATTTTCTGTATGGGTTTTTGTTCCGTTAATATCAATAAATTCGAGTCGATTGCGGACACCCGTGACAATTTCTGAAACAAAAAAGTCAAAATGATACTTAAAAATTGCATCATCTAAAATTGTTTTATATTGTTGCTATCGTTGTCATGTAAAATGTAACAACTCTTATTACGAAACTTTAACAAACTCTTAAAGCCAGTCGTAAAATGGCGTAATTTTACTTGAGACTAAAACTGAACGTCTTTATGTCATTTATGTCAAAATGGTATTTTTCTTATTTATTTTTTTTGTACTCTATCACTGTGCTGTCCTATTTGACCCTAAGGCTGACTGGTAGAGAATGCCTTGTAGCATTAATTCCGCCTATGTACCACTTTTGTACATGAAGTTTAAATAAATAAATAAATAAACGTCTAAAGACAAGTGACCCAAAAACTGGATAGTATTTTATTACACATACACGCCAAATTTCTTTCAAATAAGCAGTGGATGAAAAAAGATTATGACTTTAATGTTTCACAGATTGTCAAATTCTAAATTAACGCAAGCGAAGCCGCCGGCAAAAGCTAGTGAATTAATAAATTAACAATTTAGACTCTTCATTAGCCCTCGGGGCTCCTAGCATAAACTTTGGGAGTTCCCTAATTATCGCGCACCTACTCAGCTATCAAGTTTCAGTGCTCAATACTCTTTCTAATGAACACTCTGAACTGTAGAGAAATAGGAAACAAATGACTCTTGCACTCACCCCAGGAGAAGGAGTGCGCCAACCCCGCACACAGCGCCACCAATGCTAGCACACAAAGCGTTCTATACATTTTATACAGCAACGTCGTATCTATGGAGATAGTATATAGGTCCACCCCTGGTGCCCGCTCATGGAATACAATGCAATACGCTGTTTTTTTTAGGAAACATGCAGTTACAAATAGTGTGGTTAGGCATCGGGTATATTGATAACATGAGAGGTCCTGTAATGAGTAGCACTAAGTAGCGATATATCGTGCAGTTATACAGGATGATTTTTTCATTTTGCTTGGACGGCCATTTCTGAAACTTAGAAAACTGCTCGTCTAAATCGGTTGTCGTACTGACGATGTTCGCCGGCGACATGATGCTGCCGAGCGCGTCAGTCGGTGGTATTAGGACACTATTCTGCCGCGCTAGCGATATCAGCGGTACTTAAGTGCAATTTTTGACAAAATTAGTTAAATATTGATCCTGAATCAGCGCAACGAGCTCTACCCGATGTGCTGACAGCTGTTTTAATAGCTTATCGGGAACTGGTAAATTTCGTTAAAGATAAAGGCAGTAAGTCCAAAAATGAGAAATCTTCAAAACAACAGTAAGTAGAGTTACCCGGGTTTTGCAAGTAAAGCTCTATCATTTCAGTTTTACTTTTACTTAAGTTATGTGCAGTAACTGTGTATACTGTCGATATAATAAGTACAGTTTGTTTTTATTAGGCCTTAATTGCTTAGAATAAAGGGTGTAAAAAACCCCTTAACGAAGCTGAAAGGCACTTGTTCTCCCCATCATTGCGTTCATTTTTTCTTTCTGAACCATACCTGGGAACCTTTTAGTTACGGATATATTGGTCAAAGTTCCAATTTTTTCACAAGTTTAAAAAAAATTCCACTTTTAAAGGTTTTAACTTTACTTTAATTTACTCCATAACCCGTTTACTATTCAAAGAATCCATCAGCACTAAGTTTTGAGTGCGTTACATTGAGTTTTACCGTAAAACGTGATTTTTCACCCAAAAAAAAAATCGTTTCTCAGGAATAATTTTTGCGTAGAGTTTTTTAGTTTGATGTACAGAATGCTTGGTTGACGTCTTCGTGAAGGGTCCGTTTACACCTTGAATATGCAGTAACTCATCATACTGTGGTGATATTAAGAAAGGTCTACTTCACATTCGGTCTTGATCACTTAGACTGTAAGCAGTAATGACTTGTACTGTGACTAAAATAACAAAAATATATTATTTAATTTGAGAGTTTTTACTTAAAGTATCAGCTTTTTAACTCGACATACCATTGCCACTAATATAATACGAGAATGACTTTAATTTTTTAATTTAAGAGTTGTTTTCCCTACTGTATTGGGGTACAAATGGTGTATACTAGGGGGAGAGGCGCGGGCGCAGTGTTACACACAGTGAAATTATTCTGCCGCGCTAGCGATAAGAGCAGTAAGCTTGTTTAGCAAAAACTTTGCGCGCCAATTACTCAGAACTACCTCGTAAGTACCTTATGTTGTTATATGTATACATATACATTAATTATGTAATTATTTAGACCTTTAGACTTTAGAAGTAATTAAGTAATTATTTAAAATAGATTAATATTATAAATTGTACAACTTCTTTATGCATGCGGAGTTTACCTTTAAGTGATTGTTGCATTGTTGCATTTACATTTTTGCATGTTACTTTTAGCATACAACCTGTGCAAACAATTGTTGGTGAACCTATAAATAAATAAAAATAAAAATAAACTATGCAAAACATACTTACTGCTCTTATCGCTAGCGCGGCAGTATTGGCCACATGTGATCGGTACGAAACAGAACATAGTCATGCTATAACGTGCAGAAAACTCCAATTTACAAAATAAACAAACAAATTTGATCTTTTTTATTTTTAACCGACTTACAAAAAGAGGGGGTAATCAAGTCATCTGATTTTTTTTTTGTTTTTTGTGTGTATGTTCAGCGATATCTTCGCCAATTGTGGACCGATTTTGATGATTCTTTTTTTTTGGAAGAATATTATTTCGCGGTGGTCCCGTTTAAATTCGGTGAAGATGTGATGCTGATCTTCGGATATTTACAATGGAACTCTTCAATAATAGACAGCAAATCTGTCGTGATGGGTGCACTCGCTTGGATGGTCATTGTTTACACAACATCATAACATAACATCACGCTGTATGCTCTGAGGGGGTACGCAGATGTGTACAGTACACTCACATTTCAACAGTTAGGTATGTTACGTTCCATTTTATTGGGGATAAGCCTTATTACCATGAAATGTATTGTTAACAATATAAAGTAAATGTATAGCAAATATTTGTATTGGATATTACAACTAAAAATGGAAAAATAAAATTGCAAAAAAATTAAGCCGACTTCAAAAACACACAAACTTTTTCCAAAAAAATAAAATCAGAATACAAAAAGGTCTTAAGTTAATTATATGGGCGCTATGTTTTGCCGTGAAGGCGTACAAATATTATTTAAAATAAAAGCAAACAGTAAAACAAAACACAAAAAAGATAAAATAAACAAAATTAAACACTTACAAGAACATAAAAAAAAACTATTTTAAATTTAACCTAAAAAGAGGAACAGACTTAAAAATATTTAAAAATTACATCAAACGTTTATTGCACACAAAATGTTAAAAATTATCATTTAGAAAATCTTCTACAGTATAATAACATTTTTCTATTAACAGCGAGTATAAACTTTTCTTAAACTTTAATAGTGGTAAATTTTTTATGTTGTAAAACCGACTTAGAAAAGTGAAAAACAACTTTAGCTTCAGAAGTCGGTGACAAAACAACTGAATCAAACAAACAAAAGTCACCGACTTCTGAAGCTAAAGTTATTTTTCACTTTTCTAAGTCAGTTTTATTTTTTTAGAAAAAGTTTTTGTTGATCTACTGGTAGTCGCAATCGCTACTGCTGAGCTTTCACTTAGTTTTTCCATAGGGATTTACTCAGTAGTAGTAAGGAACTCCTTACTGCATGAGTTTGTGCCCGGTTGATGGCAATAGGCTCGTTGTTTTTGGAGCTTTATTTCTAAAAGTAGGTCACAAAGGTACTTACACCTATGTTTATTCATCCTGTACATGCCACCATATAGGTAGTATAAACAATAATTGATAACACTACTCGATTAAAACGTTTTAAATATTATGTAACACTACACTAGCGACCCGCCCCGGCTTCGCGGGAAGTATTTACCAGGGTTGTTGCTGATGCATATTTTTTTCACATCGGATGCGGATGCTGATGCTGATCTTTTATCATTGACATCAGCGGATGCTGATGCTGATGCTGATTTTAATTATTTTCTTAAAAAAACAGGGAAAAAGTAAAATCAGTCAGTATTAGTACGCCCTTTGCGTGAAAAATCCTTGTTACATAATAATAATTACATATAGTTTGCAGTTTCTTGGCTCCTTAATTTAAAAAAACGTCCATATTCTACTTTTCAACAGTTAACACTCAACAGTTTACGGAAAAAAACAAAAACTTTCACTCGTAATGATGAATTAACGTAATGAGACAAGTTTGTGTTTGTTTGCAATCACAATCCCCACGGTCGATCTTTTAATTGGTCAAAGTCGCTGTCATAAACTACACGTGATTTAATTCCCTCTGCGGTCATGTCATGACTCGAACTTCAGCATTAATAATCAGCATCGATCAATGCGGATGCTGATGCTGATGTCGAAAATGATGCTGAAGTTCAGCGGATGCTGATGCTGATGCTGATGTTCGCAACAACCCTAGTATTTACATCTGGGGAGAAGGGGGTAGGTGTTACTTAAAAAAAAGCAGTTTCTGCCTGTTGCACTGGATTAACTCGATCGAGCTCGAATATTTTAGCCTCGCCTCGAACAGTTTATTACTAACCGTTCATACTAGATAGTTTCCTTGTCGACTTGTGCAAACACTAAAGATGCGAGAAAGAGTGAAGTGAGCACTAAAATGTTAGCACCTCGCCTCGGATAGATTCTATTTTTTTTTAAGCAATCATATGTTACACAGTTCAACTTATGCATGAAATCTCGAGCGTTAAAGATGCAAGAGCGAGCGCCTGCGACCATGGTCCCAGGGCCACGAAGTTACATACACCATCGATCCTAGAAGTCATTGTTTTTTTAATTAGCTGTCCGTATGTTTAGTGAGCTCAAGACTTCTTCAAGTGACGGCGAAAACCGCAACAAAATCCAGTCCAATATTGTGAAGTCCAATAGAACTAAGTACATACACACAGACACAACGGGCGACGCGTTTTATGCTGTTTATTATATCACAACTTGTGAACCCGTTGGGTTTTCCCTAATTCTGTTGTTTCCATTTTAGCGTAAAAACCAGATGACATCATTATGAAGTTAAAGGGCAGTATAATAGTGATTATAACTAGATGTATGCCACATGTCTTTAAAAAGGAGCGGTTTTTCAATTCGACTGTTTTTAGGGTACCGTACCTCAGTCGGCAAAAACGGAACCCTTATAAGATCACTTTGTCGTCCGTCTGTATGTCCGTCTGATCCTTTTTCTCAAGAACGCGTGGAGGTATCAAGATGTAATTAATATGAAATCCTCAAGTCTGCTACCTCTTGGAGCGGTGATAAAATCAAACTTGTAAGGTTTTTTTTTTCTTTAAAAAACGTTGCCCCACACTAGGAATTTCTCCTGTATCGTAGGTGCGTTTACAAACATTTAAACTCACATACACAAACAGACAGACCCGGAACAACTACCTGTAGGCCATACAAATATTTGTTCCGTGCGGGAATCGAAACCGAGACACAAAGCGCAGTGCAGCAATCAATCGCTCAGCCACTGCGCCAACCGTGCCGTCAACGCGATCAAAAGATATGACCGTTTATGTTGCATATTTTGCGATTTCACAAAGTAATCAAAACTGTAGGTTTTGATTCCCTTGCGAAATCGCAAAATATGCGGCACATCAAGATGGCATTTGGCCCTCCCTGCCTCAAAAACAATGGGCTGAATTTTCTGAACGTTATACACACCCCTATGTTCTATTTCGTACCGTTCATATGTGGCCAATAGTGTCCTTGTACCACCGACTGACGCGCTCGGCAGCACCATGTCATCCGTGTTACTTAAATTATTGACATCGACAGTATGCCAGCCGAATTAGACGAGCATTCTCTGATAGCTTCAGATATGGACGTCCACGTATTCACCCTGTATAATAATTGCACGATATCTCTACCTACGTAGTGCTACCCTTATCAGAGGACCTCTCATGTTATCAATGTACCGGATGCCTAACCATACTATTTATAACTGCATGTTTGCCAAAAAAACAGCGTATTCCTTTTGTATTCCACGAGCGGTCAACAGGGGTGGACCTATACCATCTCCTTAGAAACGACATTGTCTGCAGTATAAAATGTATAGAACGCTTTGTGTGCTAGCATTGGTGGCGCTGTGCGCGGGGTTGGCGCACTCCTTCTCCTGGGGTGAGTACAACAGTCATTTGTTTCCTATTTCTCTACATTTTAGAGTATTCATTAGAAAGCGTATTGAGCACTGAAACTTGATAGCTTAGTAGGTGCGCCTTAATTAGAGAACACCCAAAATATGTTTGAAAAGTTTACGATAGGATGGGCAGGGGTACATTCAGGTTTCAAAAAACTAAAAATATTTACGAGATGACTAGCACTTCGCTCGCGACTTCATCCGCAAATATGCCTGATATAAATATATTTTATAGCCTATAACACAACTTTCTATAAGTGAGAAATATTTTAGAATTGGACCATTAGTTCCAGAAATTACCCCAAACATACAAACTTCTAAAATATTATTAGTATAGACGTGCTTATGAGTGGTACAAAGCGTTCAAAAGCGGTCAAAATGTGATGGAAGATTTGCCTCGCTCTGGTAGGCCATCAACGTCTTCAACTGAAGTTAACATCGCAAAAGTGAAGGAAATAGTGACTGAAAATCCTCATTCTAGTTTGAGAGAGATAGCCGCTGAACTTTCTGTGTCTCACGAGTCGATCTGTACCATTTTAAATAATCACTTGGGAATGAAACATGTTGCCGCTCGGCTAGTCTCAAAAGACCTGAATTTTCTCCAAAAACTCAATCGCATCAGAGTCGCTGAGGACATGCTAGAACGAGTCAATTCCGACCCAACATTCATGAAACGCATTGTTACTGTTGACGAGACGTGGGTTTACGAGTTTGACATGCAAACTAGTCAACAAGCTTCGGAGTGGCACCTTCCAACTGAACCGAAACCGAAAAAACCACGCCAGTATCGATCAAAAGTCAAAGTCATGTTGATCATTTTATTTGCCTATCACGGTGTTGTGCACTCGGAATTCTTGCCGGAAGGTCAAACAGTAAATAAAGAATATTATTTGAGCGTTATGCGGCGTTTGAGAGAGCAAATTCGACGAAAAAGGCCAGATTTGTGGAAAGAGAATTCTTGGATTTTGCACCACGATAATGCGCCTACGCACAAGGCCATCATAGTGAACGAATTTTTGACAAAAACCATCGATTAAACACTCAACAAATACCATCGAGCAACTACCTTAAATTCACCAGATATGGCTCCAGCCGAGTTTTTTGATTTTCCTAAACTCAAATACCACTTCGTGGCACCCGTTTTCAATTCTTAGTATGTACATCTGTTGGTGTACCAAATAAATACATAAAATGGTCAGGCTAACAAATAAAGGAATACAAATAACTGTAATATTTGTATAAAATTAAATAAAGGGTGTAAAAAGACCCTTAACGAAGCCGAAAGGTTCTCCCCGTATTTGCGATATTTTTTTTGTTCTAGACCATACCTGGGAACCTTCTAGTTACGGAGATATTGGGGGTCAAAGTTCCAACTTTTCCACAAGTTTTTTTTTAAATACATGTTTCTAATGTAAGATTTTTTTTAAACACCTTCACAACCCCCGAACTATTCAATCCATCCATCAGCATAATGTTTTGAGTGCGTTACATTGAGTTTTACCGTAAAACGTGATTTTTCACCCAAAAAAAAGTCATTTCCCAACAATAATTTTTGCGTAAAGTTACTTAGGTTGATGTACAGAATGCGGCTTCGTGAAGGGTCTGTTTACACCCGGTATGTAAGGATCGTAGTAGCTCACGCTCTATTGTCTGCCTACCCCTGGGGCAAAAGCCGTGAGTGTATGTTTGTTTGTAAGAGGATAGAATATAGAAGAAACGATTTTAAAATAGTATTTTTTGTTTCAGAAATCGTCACGGGTGTTGGTAATCGACTAGAATTTCTAAATATTAACGGAACAGTAACGCACACAGAAAACATGACAATAACAATCTACTTCTTATCTTACGACCCAGTACATAACAGGGTGCTGTTTGCCGACTCCGCCAAAATATACAGCTTTGACATAGGTACAATGAAAACAGAATTGTTAACAAATGTAACAATCAGCAGGGGTGTTAATGGTTTCGCTTACGACCCGGCCACAGAGTTACTCTTTTGGACTGAAGGTGGTCGAACAATTTTCTCGATTTCATTGAAACCGGAATTGAATAACAGAAAAGTTAATGTAAAAGACTTCATTTTGTCCGAAGACTATATCCAAAATATTGTAGTCGATAGCTGCGGAGGGTACGTTACTAACAATATTATTTAACAGTTTTGCAACATATCACTCGTATGCGTATTGAACTTCGTCAAAATTATAATATTTACAAAATATTTCAGGTTTATTTACGGCAGTACGGTCTTCTATGTACAAAAGGCTAGATTCAATGGCTCCGAGATTGGACTTGCTACCGATAAAACCCATTATCTAAATTATTTCACCATTGACCAACAGTCTCAGAAAATGTACTGGTCTGTTAATAATGGGATTCAAAGTGCAGATTTAAATGGAAAGAACGTAAGGACAATACATAGAGCAACAAAAAAATTAAGAAAAAGCTATTATCTGGCCGTATCAAAGGATTTCATATACTGGCGATCTAACGATGCGAATAATAAATTTTACATCTGGCAATTCCCAAAGAGGTCACCGAAAGGCGCAAAAGTGGAACCTAAACTTTTTATTGAACGTGATGAGCATATTTCGGAAATAGGCGCCACCTACAACATTGAAGATATAACTCGGGCTAATCCGAACTGCGCTACACTGAAGAGCCTCCTGCCAGATAACACAGTGTCCAGAGATGTAAGCCTGGTTTGTGTCCATGGTGCGAAAGTTAGTGGGGAATCTCGTTGTGAATGTGCCCAGGGTTACAGCGGTGAGAGATGCGATGGTGCAGTGTGTCACAACTATTGTTTACACGGAGACTGCAGTACCAGTGCTGATGGACAACCTAAGTGCAGGTAAAACAAAGATCCAAAAGACACCCGAGCCCGCGCGTTTGACGCTGAGCGTACACTCGATGACACATGTTTAAAGTAGCTTTTTGTCAGTCAACACGTTTTGTGCACCGAAATCCGAATGCATCAGAAAAAAAAACACTGAAAAGCTCAAAAACAAACTAGAAAATAGTACGGTACCATATTTCTTACGACTTCATCTTCTTCGTGTCGCTAGCACGACAATTTTATATTTTGTTAGCCCAGAACTTCGCCACTTCCACCGCATCGTCGGTGTCAGCGCAGAGGTCACATCGGCTGCATGTTTTTGGGTTAAGAGGGCAGGATAGGAGATGCATAGTTTGTAACACATTTATTTCTTTCGTGTGCGATAATTATAATGCAATATGCAACCCAAACCAATACTCAACACGTGTTTCGCCCCTCCACGGGGCATCCCCAGGAGATGTTGACTCGACAGACTGGTTTCCTTGTCAATCGAATGTATTCAAATCAAATCTTTCTTCTTTTTTTTTCAGTTGTAATGCCGGTTACTCAGGAGAACGATGCCAAGTGGACGTGTGCCAGGGATATTGTTTGAACGACGGTGTCTGTTCCCTGAGTGAGGAGAGTAAGCTCCTCTGTCGGTGCACAGGGCATTATGAGGGTGAACGATGCGAATTTCCCGTCTTTCTAATGAAATGTTCTCAAACAATTTCTATGTTGCGGGACATTCTTAATACAGGTGAGAATCGTTGTGGATAGATAGATAGCCAGAATATGCTTTATTATACTGAAAAAGTTTCGCTCGTTTACGACGACCTAAACAATCACTGTCAGCCAAACAACTGTTTAAGTTGAAGCTATCATCGCGTCGTACGTGATCTCGTAAGTGTAGTTCATCTTGTCAGACTGAGCGACGCGGCGCAGATTCTTCGGCTCAGCTTAATATTGTCATGTACGATTGCTTTTATGATGAGGTGCATTAATTGTGCATTATATCATACATTTTTTTACAGATGTAACATCCGATAAATGGGTGAAGTCGAGTTGTGCTTCAACTGCTTTCTAAAGATGTGAAACCGTTGAAGAGTTTACTAAGAGGTTCACCCTTTTCGAGTTTAGAGTTTCAATTATTTCTAAAACAATCCAGCTCAAGCCAGCGTCCAATGCCGCAGCTGAAAGTGCAGTACAATGGGCTACTTGCCCCAGCGTCTAGTAGCCTTTAGATATGTACCAATCTCTTGGAGAAGAGTATTTATTTTCTGCTTCCTCGTTTTGTTATGGGTGAAAATAATGTCAAAACGAAAATTCAAG
The DNA here is from genome assembly GCA_905220335.1 of Noctua pronuba. Classification (NCBI taxonomy): domain Eukaryota; kingdom Metazoa; phylum Arthropoda; class Insecta; order Lepidoptera; family Noctuidae; genus Noctua; species Noctua pronuba. The sequence goes on from LR999918.1 coordinate 10,686,505, forward strand.
ATGACGCTGACGAAATTCATCGCAAAAAATCTTCGTGCCAATACATTTTTAGTAGTAAGAATTTATTGACAACAAGTGAATATTTACATTATATACAAACTAAAAATATATACTTAATAGTAAGAAAAAAAATGTACAAGTATCAAAACGATTACAGGGCGTCAAAAAATTCGTCCACATCGCTGTCAACAGGAATATGCCCAGAACGCTGGCAGCATTGCCGCGTTGGATGGCAATGCTGATTGTTTGGCCAAAAAATAGGCCCACCCACTGGTCACGTGAAGAGTCGACCAACCGTTTGGCGATTTCCCGAAATAATAGGACCCCATGGCCCTAGTGTTTCAACCCCAAACGGCTCAAACACATAACTACCAATTAAATTATTGTATTTGCGCCGTTTGAGGTTTTCAGCACCTGCAGCAGCCGCCCCAGCGCAGCTCACTGTGCTAGGAAGATGGGATGGCGCAAGGGTGTCGACACAAGTTGCATCCCACATCAAAGGCCTACCCAACTTCCATGGCATTATGGTCATACCATCTGGTCTACATTATTACATTTTTCATTTTTTTTCTTCAGATTCTCTTAGACTAATTTCATGCTTCGCCACTCCCAGTCAGTATGACATAGGTAAGGGTGATATCTTACACACCAGCTGTATACCAGTCACTAGAGTGGTACAATTATATACATACATAATTAATCATATGTTTCTTCTGTCTCTGTCTTGTCTGTACAATATCTTGGATTTCCCTGTTACATTGCACATGTTTTTTCTTAAATAAATAAAAGTTCATGGCGAGAGAAATGTGTGATGTGAGGAGCTCGTAGCTTAATAATAACAGCCGCTCGGGTCGATCTTTAGGTTAAGCCGTGCTTGCCTAGGTTGGTCTGTGGATGGGTCACCCATTACAAATCGAGTTTCCTCCGTGCCTCGGAAAGCACGTTAAGCCGTTGATCCCGGGTGTCTCTCTCTATCTGTTTTGTCTGTACAATATCTTGGATTTCTCTGTTACATTGTTCAGGTTTTTTCTCAAATAAATAAAAGTTCATGGCGGGAGAAATGTGACTGAATATAGTAGCGCACTCTGACAGCTAACAGAGGTAGCAATTAGTGAGTTTAATTGATATGTGTATTTCTAGTCTTTAGCTCTCACTGCTAGATAGCGTATCGCCAAAATGTATGAAAATTCATTTGTTTCCTTACCATCGTGTTTGAATGAGTATTCTTGAAGCTATGGTTTGTTCTCGAAGCCGGAAGCTCTTTTATGTAAACGTTACCGCCCACTTTCTTTTCTAGAAATTATAGAAAACCGTACGGAACCGTAGAAATTGTAGAAGCCTTTAATGCATTTTTACCTATGCTTGCTTATATCACTGTTAATGTGTCATAAAACTCAATCTAGTATATCCAAAACTAGCTTTTGCCCTTGGCTTCGCTTGCGTTAATTTAGAATTTGACAATCAATTCGGGTTGTACTCTGCTTGTAATAGTATAATTCAATCATGATTCGAAAGACACGTGGCTCCATCTATTATCATAAGAACGTTATTCTTGTTTTCCTCGGGAACAGTACTTTTTTCGGGATGAAAGGTACCCTATGTCCGTTTCTGTAAACTTGACAACGTATTTGCAAAATTTCAGGATCATCGGTTCAGTGGTTTAGGCGTGAGAAGGTAACAAACCAACAAACAAACTTACTTTCGCATTTATAATATTAGTTAGGATTAGGATAGTGACTGAGCGATGCTTGATGGTTCGGTTTCAGGAGCCGGAGTTTCGGCCAATCATTGGCCGAAACTCCGGCTCCTCCGAAACTAGGTATTAGTGAATTGTCTTGCGTCGTTCGGCTAACTTCGGGTGAGTTCGATGCTCGTGATCGCTAGCTGAGTTCGCCGCCGGTCACGGCTTTAAATTGTTAATCTAATACGTAGCAAATACTGTTCGTTTGTTTGTTCGTATTATGTGCGCTGCCTTACCGTTCATCTAGCCGCGATAAACGCTATGCTAGAAATTGTCATGCCATAAAAATAAAACAATTTTATATGTTTAATTAAGTTTCGATTTCGGCTGAAAATCTTGCAAATTCCTACTTAGATTAACGTGTTGAAGACTTAGTTAGGGAGACTATAAGTGATTAAGGGTGCAGGTGTTGTGTGTGAACACACCTTTGCTTACAAAGAATACACTATGACCCTCCTCTAGGGAAGCTTCTGTAGTTTATGATGCTCTTTCCTCTTTCTCAATAAATGCATTATACTGAACACAAGTCTTTTATTCAACGAGTTGATTGCTTTATGCCTTTTGTCAATGATCGAATTTGCACACCAGTCTCTCTCAAATGTGTTTGCTTTTACATTCGATGTAGTTTGTCTTTTTTCAATAAAAATCATAGTTATGAGACATTTCTGTGTTCATTTCTCATACCATTATACTACAAACTTCCTTTATAGTACTGTATGGTTCTTTTGGCGCGTGGCTGTAATCGAAACTAACGCCGCCATCTTGTTTTTTCCAAACAGTTTCCAGACAGTTTCACTAATGTTTACCTACAGTGTCCTCTTGACGGTGACATTCAGCGACAAAAGAAGAAGAACCATGCTGCACCACACACGATATTTCGCACGTCAGAATAAGATGCTTGTTATTTTAAGACATTGTTATTTTATCTGTGACAGCAACCCAAGCTGCAACCCACCTTATTACAACATACCCCATCTAGCCAGATTGGGTAACGGCCAATAAAAAAAATACTAAAAGTGCAAATGAACTTTAGTTTCGGAAGTCGATGACTTTTGATTTTTAGATTCATTATTCTTGAAAACCAAAAGAAATCATCAAAATTAACATTGGCAGACACACATACACAAAAAACACTAGAAATTAAGTAGGTACCCCACTTTTTTAAAATCGATTAAAAATAAGTATGGCAAAGTTATAATCATGATATTATGTTGCCCTTTAACCTCATAATGATGTTATCTGGTTTTTAAGCTAAAATAGGAACAACACAATTAGAGAAAACCGAGGGGTTTACGAGTTGTGATATAATAAATAGCATAAAACGCGTCGCCCGTCGTGTCTGTGTGTGTGCTTAGCTCTTCTACACTTCGCAGTATCGCACTGGATTTTGTTGCAGTTTTCGCCGTCACTTGAAGAAGTCGTGTGTTTACGAATCATACAGGGTGGAAGGGACACCGACGCGAAAACAGTTACCACGTATCATTCTGAGCCCCCCACACAGAAATTTTACTTCATTTATTTTAAAAAAATCAGTTGTTCCATACATTTTGACCGTGTAGGTATTGCACTTTTGTAGGAAACAGCTGATTTTGGCTCAGAATGATGTACTGAATACGTAGTAACCGTTTTCGCGTCGGTGTCCCTTCCACCCAGTATAAGCAAAAGGTATTTTCTGGCAGCTAAGTAGAAAACACTCTGACCAGTTAGGTTCTGTGGTGTATCTAACCTGCGGCCATGGGAGCCGTGTTCACAGGAGGTGCCCGCTCTTGGATCTATAACTCTCAAACTTTCATGCATAAGTTGAACTGTGTAACATAATGAATAGTCAAAACAAACAGAATCTATCCGAGGCGAGGTGCTAACATTTTAGTGCTCTCTTCACTCTTTCTCGCATCTTTAGTGTTTGCTCAAGTCGACAAGGAAACTATCTAGTATGAACGGTTAGTAATAAAATATTCGAGCTCGATCCAGTCTCCCTTAAAGTGCTAACAGGTTAACCCACTGCAACAGGCAGAAACTGCATTTTTTTTAAGTAACGCCTACCCCGATCTCTCCAGATGTAAATACTTCCCGCGAAGCCGGGGCGGGTCGCTAGTGTAGTGTTACATAATATTAAAAACATTTATAATCAAGCATTGTTATCATTTTTTATTCTAACTTTTGTTTATTTTTTATACTACTTAAACGATGGCATTTACAGGATGAATAATCTTAGAACACCTTCTTATAGAAATAATCATCATCTAAACATAACATAAACGCCTATAATCCCACAGGATTGGGCAGAGCAGAATCCTTACAGCGTAATGAGGTCGAGCCTAAGAGCCTATTGCCATCAACCGGGCATGCACTAATTCATGCAGTAAGGACTTTTCCTTTCCCAAACCTTGGACTTTTCCTTGAGTAAATCCTGTTGGAAAAAACCCGAGAATTGAGCCCAGGACCTTTTGGACAGCCTGCCGCTTGAAGTGAAGAGGTAATAGGGGCTGGCGATTCTCCGTAATATTTTCCCCTTTTTACTTCCTGCATAATGCCTTTAGGGCAATCATTTTTTTTTATAAAATCAAGGTCTGCTGCAGACACGACCCTGTCTTTTCTGTTCTTTCTTCACCCTGTATAATAATTGCACGATATCTCTACCTACGTAGTGCTTCCCTTATCAGAGGACCTCTCATGTTATCAATGTACCGGATGCCTAACCATACTATTTATAACTGCATGTTTGCCAATAAAACAGCGTATTCCTTTTGTAATCCACGAGCGGTCAACAGGGGTGGACCTATACCATCTCCTTAGAAACGACATTGTCTGCAGTATAAAATGTATAGAACGCTTTGTGTGCTAGCATTGGTGGCGCTGTGCGCGGGGTTGGCGCACTCCTTCTCCTGGGGTGAGTACAAGAGTCATTTGTTTCCTAATTCTTCACCAAGATATTTTGGGCTTACACCAAGTCGTTTTCCTTTAGTTTTAAGTTAAAATTTATATTGCATACAAATTGTAATTTTTATTATTGAGATTTGAGAAAATTATGTCGTTGTCCTATGGCGAATGCTGCGTATACCTATAATAGGCATACATACCAGCACTTTATGTTATTTTTATTGTTTCAAATTAATTATTAATATGTACAGCTGTTGGTGTACCAAATAATACCAAATAAAGGTGTAGCTAATAGTGGGTGAAGTGTGAGTAGTTTGAAGTTGCCTATTGGGGCAAAGACATGCCGTGTGGTTTAACCTCCGCAGCTCTCCTACGGTCTTGGGAGCTGGAAAATTTTGCACGGCTTCGACCCTTGGCAGAAATGTGGTAGCCCAGGAAGTTTACCTCCGGCACCCCGAAGACACACTTTGAGCTGTTGATGACCATACCGTATACCTTGAGCCTGGTGAAGAGCTGACGCAGGTGGAGTTCGTAGGTCTTCTGGTCTTTTGAAAAGACTAGAAAATCGTCCAGGTTTGCGTTCGTGAAGTACAGACCCCTGAGCATTTCATCCACGAAGCACTGGAACGTTTGTCCGGCATTTCAAAGACCGAAGGCCATGTATGGGAATTCTAAAAGACCAAACGGCGTAGTATTCGCGATCTTCGGAATGTCGACTGGATGGACTGGAATCTAGTTGTACGCTTACACCAGATCAATTTGTGAGAAGACGGTACAGCCACACAGGCTGTGAGCAAAGTCGTGGGTGTATCTTGGATGTGTGATGTATTTTGACTTTTGTGTGTGATGATGATCGGTATATATATATATACCGATCTGCAATGGTCCGTGCGCTCAGCATCCTGTAATCGCCACAGGGACGCCAACCAACGTCTTTCTTAGGCGCTAAGTGCAGAGGGGTTGACCACGGTACCGTATTATTTTTGGGAGTGCGGAGTATGCCAAGTGGACGGGTGATGTCTTGAAATTCCCGTAGTATGTATGTGTACGTGCAATTACCGAGACTTACTTTTACCGATGAAATATCATCAGAACGACGCGACGGGCAGGCAAATCCGGGGAACGATTTAAAAATAATATTTGTTTGTTTCAGAAATCGTCACGGGTGTTGATAATCGACTAGAATTTATTGATATTAACGGAACATTAACGCACACAGAAAACGCAACGAAAGTAATACTCTATTTATCTTACGACCCAGTACATAACAGGGTGCTGTATGCCGACTCCTCCAATATATACAGCTTTGACATAGGTACACAGAAAACAGAATTGTTAACAAATACAACATACAAGGGTCTTTCTGGTTTCACTTACGACCCGGCCACAGAGTTACTCTTGTGGGCTGAAAGAGGTGCAAAAATTTACTCGATGTCATTAAAACCGGAATTAAATAACAGAAAAGTTAATGAAAAACAATTCATTATGGCGGAAAATGTAAAAAAAATTTTGTAGTCGATAGCTGCGGAGGGTACGTCACTAACAATATTATTTAACAGTTTTGCAACATATCACTTGTATGCGTATTGAACTTCGTCAAAATTATAACATTTAAAAAATATTTCAGGTTTATTTACGCCAGGGGGGTCTTCTATGTACGAAAGGCTAGATTCAATGGCTCCGAGAGTGAACTTGTTATCGATGCAACCGATTACATGAATTCTTTCACCATTGACCAACAGTCTCAAAAAATGTACTTTTCTGGTGAGATGGGTATTCAAAGTGCAGATTTAAATGGAAAGAACGTAATGACAATACACAGACCAACAGAAATGTTAAAGAACAGCTTTTATCTGGCCGTATCAAAGGATTTCATCTACTCAAGATCTTACAACTATGCGATTAAAAAATTTTGCATCTGGCAATACCCAAAGAGTTCACCGAGCGGCATAGATGTGGAACCTAAACTTTTTATAGAACGTGATGAGTTTATTATGGGTATTGTCGCCAAATACAACATTGAAGATGTAGCTCGGGAAAATCCGAACTGCGCTACACTGAAGAGTCTGCTGCCAAATATCACAGATGTAAGCCTGGTTTGTGTCCATGGTACGAAAGTTAGTGGCGAATCTCGTTGTGAATGTGCACAGGGTTACAGCGGTGAGAGATGCGATGGTGCAGTGTGTCACAACTATTGTTTACACGGAAATTGTAGTGTCAGTGCTGAGGGACAACCTAAATGCAGGTAAAACATGTTCATCTCATTAAGGACTAGTCATACCAGCCGCCTGAGTGCGCGCGTTATACGCTGATCGCCTGTCGCTCTAAAGTGGCCCTCCCAGACGCCCGTTGCTTTTGGGCGTTGATGAAGCTTAAGTTTAGAAAACGCAATGCTATCGCAATGTAGTAAATTGTAAGTGGGAAAATGCCTCAAACATTGGCATTACATTGACATTACATTAGTAAAACATAGATCTAAAAAGCACCCGAGCCCGCGCATTTGACGCTGAGTGAACACTCGATGATGACCACATTTTTGAAGTAGCTTATTAACAGTCAACACGATTGTGCACTTATCAGTGTTTTTTTTATTATATGCACAGAAAAAACTAGAAAACAATACGGGTCAAGATTTCTTACATGTGCCATTTTGTTACGCAACATTTAACCGAAACCAACACTCGACACGTGATTTTCTCCTCCACGGGGATCCTCTGGAGATTTTGACTCGACAAACTGGTTTCCTTGCCAATCAAATGACCCGGTCCCATTTTTTTTCAGTTGTAATGCCGGTTACTCAGGAGAACGATGCGAGGTGAACGACGGTGGCTATTCCCTGAGTGAGGAGAATAAGCCCCTCTTAACAAAATGTATCCAAGCAATTTCTTTATTGAAGGACCTTCTTAACACAGGTAAGAATCGTTGTGGACTTTATTATGCAGCAATAGTGTTACACAGCTACAATGTTGCTAATTCGATGAGATTAGCGTCGCAAAAACTGTAATATGCCTCAAAGCAGATCAGTGCATGATGAGTGGTATAACTTCCAATTCGTACTGTTTCTGACTGTGACGGACTCGAGAGCACTCGTTCACGACGATCGGCACGATCACTGTCAGCCAAACTAAACAGTTGAAGCTATCATCGCGTCGTACGTGATCTCGTAAGTGTAGTTCATCTTGTCAGACTGAGCGACGCGGCGCAGATTCTTCGGCTCAGCTTAATATTGTCATGTACGATTGCTTTTATGATGAGGTGCATTAATTGTGCATTATATTATAATTTTTTTTACAGATGTAACATCCGATAACATGCTTCAACTGCTACCTAAAGATGTGAAACCGTTGGAGAGTTTAGTCTCAGATCTACCACCACCACTACGTGCTGCCGACGAGAACAAAATCTAACCTCAGCCGATGAGTTGGCCAGAACTTATTACAAAAACAATGTAATTCATCATCATCATCCTTCCCTGATCCCAATTGCTGGTCGTCATTACAGAATTATGTGCCAGTGCCACGCGCATGGCCATAGCCGCCACGTCCTAGTCTCCATTTGGATTGTTTAGGCTTAGGATCCAGCGTGGTTCGACCTATTTAGTTATTGTAGATTCTTGCCGGAAATGGCTTGTAGTTGTTCATTTACAAGATGTAACTCCAACCTTGTTAAGTGGGGATACCTCAATGAGACAGCAGTGGGGTGGCGTTGTGGAGCTGTGTCGCAAACTATGCTCCACCTCCTGTCGTGGCCTCTTAGTCCAAAAACATGCAGCCGAAGTGACCTTTGCGCTGCCACCGACGACGCGGTGGAAGTGGCGATGTTTTGGGCTAACAAAATTTAAAGTTTGTCGTGCCAGCGATACGAAGTTGGGAATATACCTCACCACCGTTCCCTGGGGAGGTTCCATGCAAAATCCCCCATGACGCTTTGTGGTCGCAAATTCCAAAACAAACGGTTCTTTTTGAGTTTAGAATTTCAATAAGTTCTAAACCAATCCAGCTCAAGCCAGCTTCCAATCCCGCGGCTGAAAGTGCAGTACAATGGACTGTATTATCCTCCTCTATGAATGCTTCTGTAGTTTATGCTCTTTCTCAATAAATGTATTATTCTTAACACAAGTCTTTAATTCAAAATGTTGATTGCTTTATAACGACTTTGAACACCAGACTCTCTCAAATATTATGTTTGCTTTTACATTCGATAAAGTTCGTCTTTCAATAAAAATCAAGGCTGTGAGACATTTCTTCGTTAATTCCTCATACCATTATACTACACACTTACTTAATAGAACTGCATGGCTCTTTTGGTCATCATCTTCCTGCCCTTGTCCCATGTTAATTGTAAATCCTCTGTCAACCATCACGCTATAATTTACTCCTTTATCTTTCATATCATTCCTCACACAATCCATCCATCGTTTCTTTGGTCTTCCTCTCCCTATCCATCAACTTTTATATTCATCACTCTTTTAGTCACATGCGATTCGTCCCTCCTCATCATATGTCCGTACCAAGCCAGTCGATTCCCTTTTGGTGCGATGCCATAGTCGAAACTGACGCCACCATTTTGTTTTTTTCCAAACAATTTTCAGACAGTTTCACAAATATTTACCTACAGCGTCCTCCTGACGGTGACATTCAGCGACAAAAGAAGATGAACCATGCTGCACTATACACGATATTTCGCACGTCAGAATAAGATAACGGTTATTTCATTGCACAGCGACCTAAGCTGCAGGCAACTTCGTGACAACGAGATAGTATAGCATAGTTATGAAATGTCATCTGCGAACTGAATAAAGCGAAACTTATACTGTCACTTACGGGATAGCTTCCGTGATTGTTCATTATTTTGAGCTGAATTAAATATTCTGTGACTATACTGTGTCATCGCAGCTGCGGTGCAATTAAAACCACATATGCTTTGTGAGGAACGGATTCGATTTCCGGCTGGTCTAGTGCAGATAACAGACTATCAGTATTGAGCCTGGATTGTTGTGGTTCCGCCTTTGTTTCTAAGTGCATTTAACGATCAAACGTTTAGTTGATTTATAGCCTGGGCAATGAATGATTGTGGTTGGAAAAGTCGAAAGCAGAAAATCTGACTTATGAACTTTGTTTGGACTAGTTAGAAGATAAACATATTAAAAGTCCTGACCCCTCCGAGGTGAGCCCGAGGGATGGGGGGGCAAAGAAGGTCCTGTTTTTTGGTTTTTTGCTTATATCTCCAAAACGATGCATCGTATTAAATTTTGTTGTACTAAATAATAAAACATCAAATGATAAAAAGTGTGACAAACAAAGTTGTAGAGAATTTTATGAGGTTTTATTATGTAGTACAACAAAATTTTATACGACGCATCGTTTTCGAGATATAAACAAAAAACCAAAAAACGGGACCTTCTTTGCCCCCCCATCCCTCGGGCTCACCTCGGAGGGGTCAGGACTTTTAATATGTTTATCTTCTAACTAGTCCAAACAAAGTTCATAAGTCAGATTTTCTGCTTTCGACTTTTTCAACCACATACCCCTTTTGAGCACTCATTTACCAGACTATTAAGAGACACTCGTTATTGTGGGATAGTCGTTGTATTAAGTGAAGATGTATTTCAACAATGTTTTTTACCCAAGAAACACAGCGTGCTGTTGAATTACAGTGTTACTAAAGCTTCGTGAAGGGTCTGTTTACACCCTGTATGAATCAAATTCAATATTATGAAAATTTGATAAAAAACAAAAAAAAAACTAGTTTTTTTTGTTTATTTTATTTTAAACAAAAAATACTAGTTTTTTTTTTGTTTCTTTTTGTTTATTTCTACTTGTGTTTAAGTTACACTGTTACTAGACTAGACTATTAACCTAATTCCAACTTCGTTCATTTCGCAAAGTTGGTGGGTATTGTTTTTTTTTTTTGTAATGATTTAGTTTTCTTAAGTTAATTTTTGATAAAATATTCGTTTCTAAGGCCGTAAAAATTGTGTCCCAAATTTTTAAGAGAAAAAAACTGAAAAAAAAATATAATTTCAATTGAATTGAAATTCTATTCTAAGACTTCTAGATACCGACAAAAAGTAAATGTTAAAAAAGGCTAAAAGGTTAAAATGTTAAAAACAGTTAAAAAAGGACACTATTGCACAGAATAAAAGTTCAAAACTTAGTAATCGATGTCAATTTTATTGTATAAACAAAACTAAACTTATTTTTTACTATACAAATGGTAACTTAATATTCAAAATGTAAAACAACAGTCGCTTTTGTAACCGATTGGTTAACATTAAGTTAACTCAATGGTAACCGGGAGGTCCGTAAGCGGTTGACGGTTGTTTATAACCTTGGTTGCCATGGAAACCTGTTAAGGACCCGCTGAAACCATTGGGAGCGGGGGCGTTGTAATTGTATCCTCCTGAAAAATAAAGAAAAATTTGTAAAATAATTATAAAATGTAAATAAATAATAGTAATAAAATGTACCGTTAATGCACATAGGTATATCCTCTTTTGCAAACGCAATCGAAATTTGGTTTGCTGTAAGAAAACCCAATTCTGGGTTAAGCTCGCCATTGTACATAAGCTATGTTATTGTAATTTGTATGTATATTTTTTGTTGTTTTGTGTGCAATAAAGAATAAGAATATTCAGCTGAATAAAAAGAAGTGAACCGGTAAAAAGATCGATTAACTGTGTGAAATGTAAAGAGGGAACATTGGCTGCATTCTCCATACAAATTTTAATGAAATCGACGTTTCTTATTCCCCTTTTTTCTTCCTGAATGTGCCTTTCGAAAGCAAGTTAAGCCGTTGGTCTCGGCTATCATTTGTAGATCTTCGACAGTCGTTAGGAAGTCAGTGGCCCAAAAAGACTGACAACCAGTCTTACCAAGGGGTATCGTATTACCCAGTACTAACTGGGTTGTGGAGGTCAGATAGGCAGTCGCTCCAAGTAAAATACTAGTATTCAGCTGCATCCGGTTAGACTGGAAGCCGACCCCAACATAGTTGGCAAAAGGCTAGGTAGATGATATTTTGAATGTTTTTTGATTTGATGGTATTCTAAGGCGCGAATTATACAGAAATGGCGTAAGGTGAAGGCGCGACGCAGGCATCGTGCCGCTTCAAATCGTTTTCATACAAAATATACGTAGACTAGTCGTGAATTACACTCAAGCGGCGCGGCGCAGGCACGCCGTTCTTTCGTTTCCTTATAAATTCCACGCCTGCGCCGCACCTTGGGCCTTCCGCCGTTTCTGTGTAATTCGCGCCTAAGAGGGGAAAGAACTTTGGAATAAAGAAGAATATAATACCTTGTCTGTTGTTGTAAGTGGGCTCTGGGTATGTAGCCTGTCCCTCGTATCTGACATCTGCGTGAAACCCTGTGCGCCAGTCAGCGTGATATGTTACTGTAACAGGAAGATTCTGACGTTATCTATCTAAAACTGAAAATAGATAGAAAAGGCGGCGTCATAATCAGCCCGTAATGTTTATTTATTTATTAAAACTTTATGCACAATTAAAAACTGTACAAGGCTATAATGGGAACTCTAAGAGTAATAAACAATATAAAATTAAATTTAAAATTTAAAAACCCCCAACGAAAGAATAAAAGACGAAAGAAAATGATGTAAATGGCTGCATCGATTTTAATAAAACATATCTAATTTTAATATACACATCATGCACTTTCATTTGATACCCCACTTGGTTATATTTGAAAATACTCAATTTTTCATACCCACTTTCATCCCCCATATCTAGTAAATGGATGCACTGATTTTGATAAAAATTTATCTAAGAACCATTGCCAAGAAACTAGCTTTCAAATAAAAAAAAATGCATCCAAATGGGTTCACTCGTTTAAGAGCTACGGTGCCAGAGACAGACACACACACACATTGCGGTCAAACTTATAACACCCCTCTTTTTGCGTCGGGCGTTAAAATGAATAAACTTAATATTTTAATTAATTAAACCACAATACTTTGGTTACATATTAAATTATCATTTGGCGTACAATTTAGTGAAGTAAATAATCAAAATAATGTCTTAAATGTAAATTTTACGAAACCCTTATGAAAATCCATTGCAGTGAGACAATATAGCCTATGTATACAAACGTTAATAAATCCTAAATAAACGAAAATTAATAAAAAAATAATGGATTGGAATGGGGGGAGGCCTTTGCTCAGGAGTCGGACAATAAGGGATAACTAAATAAAAATTTAAAAAGTTTTTTGTCTGCACTAACCAATCTGCGTACGGCCATCGGGTAGCTGCACACGATACTCGCCGCGCACAACATTACCGTCCGAGCTCTCCTTGCGGTCATAGTCGTTGCCAGACTGGGCGTCCTTCACTGAATATCCAAATTCGTAAGACTTGGGCTGAAAAGAGAAGATAATATTGGGTTAAAATTGATGAACAATGGCCCCTAATCCAAACTAACATTATAAACGCGAAAGTAATTCTGTCCCTTGGTAATTTTTTCAGGTTTTTTTTTTTCGTTTTGTAAATCATCAAATGACCCCTCCCGCTCTGGGCGGAGTGGACACTGTCACAGTGTCAGACTTTTACTGACTAAAACCCACCCATGTTCCTTCTTTGCCCTTTGTGTTCCAAGGCCGCGGTATCTCTCGAATAGTCCCGCAGAATCTTTTCAGGTACCTACTTAGCCTTTTTATAAAAAGTATTTTTTTTTTCTGGCTACCCTTAAATTGTCTCTAATAATATAACGTGCATCATTGCGTGCATCGTCTTAGGAAGATGCATTTATTAAGGAACTAGCATTTACCCGCGGCTTTGCTCGCACACTCTGGAACAATGTAGCTGTGAAAGAATTTTCGAAATCGGATCACTTCCGAAGATAATACAACCTACATCAAAACTTTGCCTCTTCAAAATATTAATATAGATTAGCGCCACATTGAGAAACAAGACATGAATGTAACAAACTAAATGCTCCAGACCACTAAATCAGTCAATAAATTCCACTCATTCATACCACAGCTTAACGAGCTCAATTAGTGACCATATAGGATACGCCGAGTAAATCCCTTCACATGAAACACTCGACCTCTAAACTTGTTTACAACAATTTACTCATATACAGAGTCAGCTGAGCGTGCAGACAAAACAAATATAACAACAATCGACGCTAAAACAATACAAAGCATTTAATACCAAAGCACAAGAACCAAATTCGAATGAACACACAGTAGTAGGTAGCAAAAACAAAGTTGGTGAAACTAAGATAAGTAATCAAAACATTAACAATACCAGTGGTAAAGCTGATTCAGTTTGTGTCGCACGCTTGAAAATGACCAGCAAAGTGTTATTTGTCGCTTTACTCCTATGTGTGGACGCGAAATTAAGGATTTACTTAACTGATACTCCTATTGAGAGAATAGGAACCAGAATATATAGAAAGGAACTCCTTACGAACGATTTTCAGAGCCCTAAAGAACTAGCGTACGACTCTTCGAGCAGAAACTTGTTCTTCATGTACATGGACGATGTGACGCAGAACTCTAGACGAGCATTCGTCAATGTTGTTACAAAACAAGCAATGAAAATCGAAGGCATACAAAGAAATAAAGCTACTGCAGTCGATCCCGACACAAGTGAAGTTTATTTCGGATCAGACGATGGCTTATACAAATATGATCCCCTGTATAACGTCGCTACAAATATCGGATTATACAACATGAACGTTTTCAAAATAGTTATAAGGAACAACGAAATGTACTTAATAGATGCCAACGATCACATGATATACAAGATATTCAATGAAGGCCAAACTGCTGTTAAAATTGGTAACATGAAGACAGTTATGGAATTTGACGTGGATAATGAAAAAAATGTGCATATAGTGACTATGTGTGGAGTTTTTTGTGCTTATAACAGTCAAGAAGTTGTTAAAAACAAGGATTTGCGCGTTGTGTACCACTTTTTTGTTGAAGGTGAAAAGACTTATGGATTATCCGATGATGGGATTCATGAAATTGATTGTTATAACGGGACGGCTAGAAAGGTGGCTAACTTAGATTTCTTTCCTAACAGCATGATCTTTGGTGATTACGGAGATATCTTTTACAGTATCGACAATGATATCTATAGGTTAAGGCCAATTAATTCTTATCATATCTACAATATACGGACGAGGTCTAACTAATTTGTTTATTTTAAAGTTTTGTTCATTAAATTTTTGCAATAATAAGCGGTGTTGTTTTTTTAAACTTCATTATCTTTGTAATGCGATTGATGAAGGACAATTTGGCTTTGAAGAATAATGCCCGATTTTTAATATCACAATCAGTAAGTTATTGGGAATTGGACTTTACCTGTCATTTCAAATCATACATCAATTTTCGCAACAAACAGGACCTCTATTTTTATCTGATCACTTTAAAGTGTTTAGAACTAGCATAGCATAATTCAAAGACTCAAAGACTTTATTTATTTCGAGCGCAGGCTCATACAAGGTGTAAACGGACCCTTCACGAAGCCGTCAACAAAGCATTATGTACATCAAACTAAGTCACAAATTATTGCTGGGAAACGACTTTTTTTTTTCGTCGTCTGCCGCTGCTGTATGCAGTCGGCTACGAACTCGTACCTTAAGTCCCCCTTACGTTAGTCTTAACTAACCTGCTAATTAAAACTTTCATATTAGCGTCATCAACCGAGTATTACTAAATGCTCAGGTGACGTCTTTGTGTTGTTTTGACCAGTAAGAAGTGGCCTTTTAGCTTTAACAGACAGACGGACATGACGAATCCATAAGGGTTCCGTTTTTTGCCATTCGACTACGGAACCCTAAAAAGTACAGAACTGTCCATCATTCGTTTATTTTGGTCTAACCCATCCTATAGTCCTATATTCAAACACTTCTCACAACATTTTCTTCATTGCAGAGCGGGATAACAATTTCGGTGTACAAAAATATACTTAATATATATCCTAGTGGTCCACTTTAGCCCTGGACCTAAAAAACTGGAAGTCATGGGGACAGGCACTGACCCAGCAGTGGGACGACGGAGGCTAACTGTTTCGTATCACTGTAAATCCTTAAATATAGGGTTTAAACGGACCCATAGTTGGAGAGAGATGATATTTCAGATACAGGGTGTAAACGGACCCTTCACGAAGCCGTCAACCAAGCATTCTGTACATTAAACTAAGTAACTACGCAAAAAAAATATTGCTGGGAAACTTTTTTTTTTGGGGTGAAAAATCTCACGTTTTACGGTAGGACTCAATGTAACGCACTCAAAACATTGTGATGATGGATGGATTGAATAATAGTACGGGGGTCGTGGAGGTGTTTAAAGTTAAAATCTTACATTAAAAACATGTATTTAAAAAAAACTTGTGGAAAAGTTGGAACTTTGACCCCCAATATCTCCGGAAGGGGAGGTATGGTCTATAACAAAAAAAATATCGCATCGACGAGGAGAACAAGTGCCTTTCGACTTCGTTAAGGGTCCTGTTACCCCCTTTATAGTCAAACTTCGTTTGGTCCATCCTCAAAGTTAAGCAGAGCAAGGTCGGTTCACGGACGGTAGACAAATCATTACATACCAAGTGCCCTTCATGCATCGGAAAGCACGTTAAGCCGTTAGTCCCAGTCAGAAGCTCGAAAGCCTCTAGTCTTACCAAAGGGTATCGTGGTTGTATAGGTCAGATAGGCAGTAGCTCCATGTTAATAGCTGCATCTTATTAGATCGGAAGCCGACTTACTGATCCGGGGCTGCGGGATTGTTCGAAAGAGAAACCGCGGCCCTGGAACACAAAGGGCAAAGAAGGAACATGGATGGGTTTTAGTCAGTAAAAGTCTGACACTCCTCCTCTGACTCCCTCCCACTCCGTCCAGAGCGGGGGGGGGAGGGGTATTTGATGATTTTCCATCCGAAAAAAGAAAGCCGACTTATTGATTGACTCACCACTTCATTGTCATGACCGTGTCCATGGTTGTGTCCGTTCCCATGGTCATGCCCGTGGTCATAGTTCTGTGACCCCGATCCGAAGGTAGGGGGCAGATAATCGTTGTTTGGCGACGCGAAACCTGAACGGAAATATAAAGGTTTAGTTGGATTATTGACAACAAGTGAATATTTATTTATTTATTAAACTTTATGCACATAATGTACAAAGGCGGACTTAATGCTGCTGCTTTTATTTACATTATATATCATACAAACTACAAATCTATAATAGTAAGAAAAAAAAAATATGTATAAGTACAAAACGGTTACAGGGCGTCAAAAAATTCGTCCACATCGCTCTGAACAGGAAGAGTGTCCAGAAGGCTGGCAGCATGGCCACGTTGGATGGCAATGCTAATTCCTTGGCCAAAAAATAGGCCCGCCCTCACCCCCATGGCCCTAGTGTTTCAACCCCAAACGGCTCAAACACTACCAATTAAATTATTGTATTTGCGCCGTTTGAGGTTTTCAGCACCTGCAGCCTCCTTAGTGCAGCTCACTGTGCTAGGCAGATGGGATGGCGGAAGGGTGTCGACACAAGTTGCATCCCACACCAAAGGCCTACCCATACCCTGCTGTTTGATGTTTTCAAATATTTAGTAACATTGACACGGTTATAGGAGCAGGGGAAGACCAAAGCGTCTGCAGCAGGATTATGTGGAAGACTATAAAGCAGTTACACACATAGCGAGAAAAGATGGCAATAACCTCATGGTTACCAGCAAGGTGGATGGTAATCAAAGAAATTCCATGATGCGCTTGACTTGGCCAAGGATAGACAGAGACGGCGAAACATCGGCAGGGAAAAGATGCTTTCAAGGGAGCATCACGACCCTCAGTAATGAGGAGTATGACTTGAAGAGGAGGATAAAGCAGTTATCTCAAAATCAAAATGTTTATTTCACATAGGCCCAGATGGGCACTTATAAAACGTCGACAAAAAGGTGCACGGGTTGGTCGTTTCCTATGGAAAGGAACCGACAAGAAACTCCATGGTTACTCTTTTCAAATCATTTGGTGTTACAAATCTGAAAGGTGTGGCCATATCTAAGGGTGTGGTACAGATCATCAATTTGAATAACTTACTCCATGGGACCAATATTTAGTCGTAGAGTAGGTACTTATAGATATTTTTCTTTGGAACCGATAGTTAGGACACTATTTAAGGCGGCTGATGATACTGACCTGTCGTGGGTGGTAAATAACTGTTGGTTGGAGAGTTATAGCTGTTGTGGTTGGCGGGTTGTTGATAGTTATAACCGGAAACTGGAGGCTCACTGGTTGCTACTGCTGCCAGAAGAGTCACCAAGAAAACCTGAAAACAAAACTCAAAATAATTAACACACACATACACACACTAAGGCACCACAAAACGCCACCTGCTGCAATCATGACATGCTACCCCTTTGCTTCTTACCCGTACGCCGGTCGCGAGTACAACGCACCGGGGGGGGGGGCTTAACATCACCTTTAATCTTTCTTTAGTGTGGGTAAGTGATTGAGTTAGAAGTCTGATGATACAGGCGTTGCTCTTTCTGAAGAACTTCGCCAATAAGGTCGGTATGCCCTTCACCAAAACATTTTGCACTTATGAAATGTTAGAAGCTAGATGCGTAGTACGCGTTGGCCGTTTCTCACTGAGAAGAGCCAACCGAAACTCCTAACCTTCCGGGAAACAGGAACAGGTGCGTGCTGCTTTGGTCGACTTGCTGACCTTGGTTTTGTCGACAATTGTCTGAATTTGTCAGCAACAATTTGCTCGCGCTAGTGCGATATCTACCTCTTTTTATTAATAATATTATTGACTGAAGTGACATAAACGTAAGAGTGCTCGCGGAGGTAGTGGTAGAGGCCCAAGTGGCTAGCCCTTTCACTGACCGACATGCATAATTAGTTAGTCATGTATTCTTGAAGCCAATTCCCACGTAATAAATATGGAGCGACTCCCATTTTCCCATGCATCTATGGTTGCCCAACGGTCTCAGGATTATACAATATTAACGTATGTATCTACCTTTTAATCAAATTGTTTGGATAGATACACTTGTGCTTCAGATGTTCCCAGCCTTCTTTCCAACCATTTTATGATCGGCTTCTAGTCTTTTTTTTTTGGATGGGAAATCATCAAATAACCTCCCCCCCCCCTCTCTGGGCGGAGTGGGAGGGAGTGTCCGACTTTTTCTGTCTAAAACCCATCCATATTCATTCTTTGCCCTTTGTGTTCCAGGGCCGCGGTATCTCTTTCCAACAGTCCCGCAGCCCCGGCAACGGCTTCTAGTCTAACCTAGCTAAATACCAGTATTATACATGGCGCTACTCTGACTATTAACCAACAATATCTAAATATCAATGTTTGTTTGAACGCAGTAATCTCTAGAACTACTGGTCAGATTTGAAAAAAAGCGTTTAAGTATATTTGATATCACAATTCTTGAGTAAGGTTACATTCTACTTAATATCACCGCTACGGCCCGTAGACGCCGAGAGGTAGATGGATGATAAAAGACAATATTCTTTATTATCTCTTAGTCGCGCACGATGAAGATTTTTGCGGCAGCTTTGCTTCTAATTGAGTTAACAAGGTCATGTTATTTAAGTTATAAGATTCTGTCCCTTACCGGCTACACCGGATGAAGATGCTTTAAAAATTGTACATTTTTGTCTCTGCCTTGTTTGTCTGAAACACGCGACTGCTGAGGAGGTGTCCAGGGCAGGCAGCTTCGGTTATTGTTAGTTTTGTGAAAGTATTATGATGGCAAATACATACGGGGTGTAAACAGACCCTTCACGAAGCCGTCAACCAAGCATTCTGTACATCAAACTAAATAACTTCATGCAAAAATTATTGCTGGGAAACGATTTTTTTTTTTGGGGTGAAAAATCACCTTTTTACGGTAAAACTCAATGTATCGCACTTAAAACATTGTGCTGATGGATGGATTAAATCGTACGGGAGTCGTGAAGGTGTTTAAAGTAAGGTAACCTTAAAAACTTGAATTTAAAAAAAAAACTTGTGAAAAAATTGGAACTTTGACGTCCCAATATCTCCGTAACTAGAAGGTTCCCAGGTATGGTACCGAACAAAAAAAATATCACAATGACGGGGAGAATAAGTGCCTTTCGGCTTCGTTAAGGGTCTTTTTACACCCTTTATAATATATAATTCGGTTTTTAAGTTGAATGCGAAAGTTTGTGAGGATGAATGGATGGATGGATGTTTGTTACTCTTTCACGCAAAAACTGCTGACCGGATCTGGATGAAATTTGGCACACAGATTGTTTATAACCGGGATTAACACATGGGATTTTTATCCCGGTAGTACGATCCCGTGGAACAATTACCGAACTACATGCGTGCGAAGCCGCGGGTAGAAGCTAGTATTTTAATAAATGAAAGAAATGTCCGAAAGTTTTATTAAAATAACATATTCGGACATTTTTAATTTAGTTATTAACGATTATTACTATTTATTCTGATATGAATGATGATGATAAAAATTTATCCTATGTATCCTGTTATAAACTATCCAGCCGTTTTTGCGTGATTGAGTAACACAACACCCAAAAGTTTTCACAAAATTTCACACACCAAGTATTATGTATAAAAAAAAATATGTTTATAAAGGGTGTAAAAAGACCCTTAACGAAAACGAAAACCACATATTCTGCCCATCATTGGGATCATTTTTTTATTCTGGACCATACCTGGGAACCTTCTAGTTACGGAGATATTGGGGGTCAAAGTTCCAATTTTTTCACAAGTTTTTTTTTTAATACTACTTTTTAAGGTTCTAACTTTACTCCAATTACCTCCATGGTCCGTTTACTATTCAAAGCATCCATCAGCAATAAGTTTTGAGCGCATTATATTGAGTTTTACCGTAAAATGTGATTTTTGACCCCAAAAAAAAATTTCGTTTCCCAGCAAAAATTTTTGCGTAAAGTTACTTAGTTTGATGTACAGAATGCTTGGTTGACGGCTTGGTGAAGCGTCTGTTTACACCCCGTATAAAAAAAAGAACTTTCATTCTATTGTATATTCAAAAATGTAACTAATCTATTATTCCTACAACAAATAATATTGTAAAACAATACGTTTTAATTCATTCATTGCATTCTTTTGTATTTTTTTAAATTTTAGTTACGATTACGGAAGTCACACTTTCGCGGCTTTGTCAGATTTGGGACTGGCTAATGACACACAAGCCATAGTTGCACAGAATTAGTAGTTCACATAAAAGGTGTAAACAGACCCTTCACGAAGCCGCCAACCAAGCATTCTGTACATCAAACTAAATAACTTCATGCAAAAATTATTGCTGGGAAACGATTTTTTTTTTTGGGGTGAAAAATCACCTTTTTACGGTAAAACTCAATGTATCGCACTTAAAACATTGTGCTGATGGATGGATTAAATCGTACGGGAGTCGTGAAGGTGTTTAAAGTAAAGTAACCTTAAAAACTTGAATTAAAAAAAAAAAACTTGTGAAAAAATTGGAACTTTGACGTCCCAATATCTCCGTAACTAGAAGGTTCCCAGGTATGGTACCGAACAAAAAAAATATCACAATGACGGGGAGAATAAGTGCCTTTCGGCTTCGTTAAGGGTCTTTTTACACCCTTTATAATGGCTCCGATTGAAGAGTTGTGAGCCGTTGCGAGCCAAGTCATCATCTGCCTGCCTTTTCCCAACTATGTTGAAATCTGCTTCCAGTCTAACCAAATGCAGCTGCATACCTGAATTTTACATGGAGCGACTGCCTATCTGTCCTCCACAACCCAGTTAGTACTGGGTAATACGGTATCCCTTGGTAAGACTGATTGTCAGACTTTCGGGCCACTGACTACCTGTAATGACAGTCAAAGATCTACAAACGACAGCCGGGACCAACGGCTTCCGAGACACGGAGGTGGAAACTCGGTATTTAATGGATGGTCACCCATCCCCGGTGCGACCTTGACAAGCGCTGCTTAACCTTCAGTAACGACCCGTGCGGCTGTTATTATTTAGCCACGAGCTCCTCAGCAACGAGACAAGTATAATAATAAATCCATACTAATATTATAAATGCGAAAGTAATTCTGTTTGTTTTTTTGTTTGCTACCTTTTCACGACTAAACGGCTGATCGGATCGTAATGAAATTTGGCATGCAGATAGATTATATCCTGGGGAAGGACATAGGCTATCTTTTTTTTTCCTCACTCATACTCATCAAAATTACCATGCAAACGAAGTCGCGGGCAACAGTTAGTTAATAATGAAACAGGCAGAGTCACGGTATAAACTAGTTAAGATACAAAACAATGAGTTTCTCACGCTACAGTGACCACAGTACACAGCCTTTGTTGTCCTTCCTTAAGTATGGGTTTACATGGAGTCTTTTATGCCCGATTTTATTAACACGAAGCGACATCTGTTATTGCAACGTTGCAAAGTAGTGTGGAGCGACTAGCTGTGCCCGCGGCTTCGCTCGCGCTAATTTAGAATCTGGCAATCAATTCGGGTTGTACTCTGCTTGTAATCTTCTTCTTCGTCGTGTCGATGATTTCCCCTTTAATTAAATTTGATTCATCCAAAACTCTGCCACCTCGACGGCGTTGGTGGTGGCCTCGGACAGGTCCCTCAAAGTGCACGTGGAACCACACATGGTGAGTCATAGTTTGCTCTGAGGCACCGCAGTCACACATGGCTTCATCGGAATACCCCCACCGGACCAGGTTGTATCTGCAGCGCCCCACCTGGCTTCGCAATCGGTTTAGGGTCTTCCAGGTGGGCCATGGCAGCAGGTGTCCCGGTGGGAGTCTTTCCGCAACTTCAATAATAAAGACACGTGGCGTCATCTATTGTCATAAGAACGTTATTGTTGTTTTCCTCGGGAACAGTACTTTTTTGAGGGATAAAAGGTACCCTATGTCCGTTTCTGTACACCTGACAACGTATATGGAGAATTTCAGGATGGTTGGTTCAGTGGTTTAGGCGTGAAAAGGTAACAAACAAACAAACTTACTTTCGCATTTATAATATTAGTTAGGATAAAGTATGGATTTTCGTGTCTGAATAATTGTCACCAGGAACACGAACACACGGCACATTCGTTTCATCAGCGTTTGTTGCATTACATTGAGTCCTACCGTAAACCGTGATTTTTCACCTCATCAATATTTTTTCCGTGCAGTATTTTGATGTTCTGAATGCTTAGTTGAGGGCTTCATCAAGGGTTCGTTTACACCCTGTAAATCTTTTCAATTTTACCGCAGGACTGTGGCCGAACCGTACATTTTTCAATTATCTTTTAACCAGACTTACACAACACCCATGACAAAAGATATATGTAAGGTAAAAGAAAAAAAAAACCGTGGAAAGCGTAGTGTCATCATCACCCTGCAGCAGTCCACTGCTAGACAAAGGCCTCTACAATCTTAGGAGAGCCTTAGGTCGTCCCACGGTGGGGCCCTTGCCCCAACCTGCTCTCTGACCCGAAGCTAAGAATTTTTAAGCAAAATTTATATAATGACAAAATTAAATATTCATTTGGGTGCTTCAACATTTTTCACATTAAAATAAAAACTTGGTTAAGGTCAACAATGACAGAAAACTGTCTTGTCGGTCTCTGTATGATGAGTGTGCATAGAAAGAGGGTTCTGGAAGCACAACATACATTTGAACACGGAATTTTAGCTAGATTTAGCCAGAACCTTCGCAGGTTATTATTTAAATAAGGTTTTGTGCAGTCAATAAAACGTAAAATAAAAAGCATTTTTTATTTACTACGTCTTATTTTTTTTTATTTCTGCCCCACCCCTTAAAAAAATGCTGGGTACGCCCATGACCCAACCCGTGTCCTAATGTTACGTCCATGTAAACCCTTTGCGACACTGATGGACATATTAAAGCGGTTACAACAAGAATCATGGCACTATTAAGTTCCACTTGCATCACAAAGACTGCCTC
Organism: Noctua pronuba; assembly: GCA_905220335.1. Taxonomy (NCBI): domain Eukaryota; kingdom Metazoa; phylum Arthropoda; class Insecta; order Lepidoptera; family Noctuidae; genus Noctua; species Noctua pronuba. The sequence goes on from LR999918.1 coordinate 10,710,054, forward strand.
ATTGGTCTAGCAGAACTGTGTATTAGAATACATAAAAGGAATAACTGTTGGAAACTTTTGTTCCCACTAGTTCTACTACATAAAGGGTGTAACAAGACCCTTAACGATGTCTGTGGATGGGTGACCATTACATACCGAGTTTCCTCCGTGCCTCGGAAAGCACGTTAAGCCGTTGGTCCCGGGTGTCATTTGTTAGGTAGTCAGTGCCTCAAAAAGTCTGACAACCAGTCTTAAGGGGTATGGTATTACCCAGTATTAACTGGGTTGAGGAGGTCAGATAGGCAGTCGCTTCATGTAAAATACTGATATTCAGCTGCATCCGGTTAGACTGGAAGCTGACCCCAATATAGTTGGGAAAAGGCTAGTCAGATTTATTTAGTTGTGTAACAAGACCCTTAACGAAGCCGAAAGGCACTTGTTCTCCCCGTCATTGCGATCATTTTTTTGCTCTAGACCATACCTGGGAAGCTTTTAGTTACGGAGATATTGGGGGTCAAAGTTCCAACTTTTTCACAAGTTTTTTTAAATACAAGTTTTTAATGTGACCCCGTACTATTCAATCCTTCCATCAGTACAATGTTCTGAGTGCGTTACATTGAGTCCTACCGTAAAACGTGATTTTTCACCCCAAAAGAAAAGTGGTTTCCCAGCAATAATTTTTGCGTAAAGTTACTTAGTTTGATGTACAGAATGCTTGGTTGATGGCTTCGTGAACGGTCTGTTTACACCTTGTATTAACACCTTATATCGTAGGACTAGTGGAAAAGACCCATTACATCTACCGTAAAACTGTTTAGTAGAATTAGTAGCAACGAAACACCACTTTGAACACCTCCAAACACCATACGGGTTAAAGGTTAAAAAGTAAGAAAGAAAAATATTTGTCGCAAGGACATGACGTGCATCATACAAAATTACAAAAAAATAACAATAAACATACAACGCGTAACAAATATTTATAAATTCAACAGAACGGAACAAAAAAAGTTAACAGCTTGCACGTTGTGACTGCGACAAGCAGGTTACCACTCAGCATGATGCTGTGCTATGGTGGGCCCACAGCACAGCGCTGGTTTTCAATGGTCACCCGTGATCACCGTGTGGTTAGGTAAAACAATCAGCGTGAGCGAATTTCGTACCCACTCCTTTTGGCCAAGCTTAGGCCAAAGAAACCAGGGCCGTCCTAAAGCTCGTTAGGTCGAAACTCCTGGATAAGGGACGCACAGAACCGGGAAGTGTGGCAGAAGAAAGGAGAGGCCTATACCCAGCAAAAGGTGATTCCGGGCTGATATAATGATGATAATGAGGAAGGGCTGTTACAGTATTGAAGAGTTCATCAGTTGACAAATGACATATGTATTGATGCGATATTTTCTATTACTGAGTTTTTTTATTATTTTTATGCATTATTAGGTAATTAAGTGACTATTAATTTTATTATTTTCATCTTTTGACATTATATTTCTTTATTAAATTACTATTAATTTTATTATTGTAAAAATGTGTGATTGTTATTATTTTTTATATCTTTGATTATTACTTTCTAATTCTTAATAATCTAATTTTATGTTATTTTCTACACACTTTCTGAATTTTGCTAAGAAATAAATGACTTATGACTTAATGATCCCGCGCGGGACTCGCTTCAGTTTGATCAGAGTTTACCTACATTTTTTTCTCACAATGTTTGCCAAATCCCTCTCGATTTACCTTTAAACAAGTTTCCATGTCATATGTCGCCATATACATCAAATTATTGCAATATACAATTACGAGTAGTAACACAAAACTATTATTTAGGTAGGGTGGCCATACGTCAGGATTTTTCCGGACAAGTCCAGAATATTTGCTCAATGTTTGGAATTCGGGGGAATTCTTAAATGTCCGGAATTTAGTAAATTTGAGAAAAGTGGCACTATGCATGTGGTGTAAAGCAAAACAAAATCTCTTTCTGTGAGCTACCTTAATTAATATTGAATAACAATAGTATAATAACAGCCTATTACGGAGGAGCTAGTGGCTAAATAATAACAGCCGCTCGGGTCGATCTTTAGGTTAAGCCGTGCTTGCCTAGGTTGGTATGTGGATGGGTGATCACCCATTACATACCTAGTTTCCTCCGTGCCTCGGAAAGGACGTTAAGCCGTTGGTCCCGGGTGTCATTTGTAGATCTTTGACAGTCGTTAGGTAGTCAGTGGCCCAAGAAGTCTGACAACCAGTCTTACCAAGGGGTATCGTATTACCCAGTACTAACTGGGTTGTGGAGGTCAGATAGGCAGTCGCTCCATGTAAAATAAAGGTATTTAGCTGCATCCGGATAGACTGGAAGCCGACCCCAATATAGTTGGGAAAGGGCTAGGCAGATGATGACTGTCCATTACTGTCCCACTGGCCAAAGGCCTCTTTCCCTACAGAGGCATGAGAGACGGGTTGGCGATTAAAAACTTATAATCATTATAAGTCCGGATTTCCTCACGAATGGTGTATAATATTAAATTTAATAAAATTACACTTCATCTTTCAGCAGTGTAGCAGTGATAGCCCAGTGGTGTGACCGTCGGACTGCCAGGTCATAGGTCTCGAGTTCGAACTCAATGCACGCATCTCTGATTTATCGGATTCATGTGCGTATTGTATAATTATCACTTGCTTCGGTGAAGGAAAACATCGTAACGATACCAGCATGAATGAGCGATACTTCTTGACGGCATGTAAATCCAAGTCAGAGGCACATGGCCGGCATAAAAACTCTGGCACCAGGTTAGGCACTAACAACACTATAAAGAGGAAGAAAATTATACTTCTCAATTCAAAGGGAAGAAAAGTCCGGAATCCTAACTAATGCAAAAGTAAGTTTGTTTGTTACCTTTTCACGCCTAAACCACTGAACCGAACCTCCTGTAATTTTGCAAATACGTTGTCAGGTGTGCAGAAACGGACATAGGGTATCTTTCATCACGAAAGAAAGTACTGTTCCCGAGAAAAACAATAACAACGTTCTTATGATAATAGATGGCGCCACGTGTCTTTCGAATCATGATTGAATTATGTATATTATTACAAGCAGAGTACAACCCGAATTGATAATCAAATTCTAAATTAACGCGAGCGAAGCCGCGGGCAAAAACTAGTTTTCTATAAATGTTCGGATTTTGCTCCGGAAAAAAATCATGTATCATGGACACCTTTATTTAGGTAAACTATTTCACAATGAGTAGCACGCTCAATTACCTACTTATCGTCGGTATGAGTAAGTTTGATGAACGCAATTTGATACAACTGCTAATATTATTTTGAAATGCTGTGTTTATCCACTGACATGTAACTGATTACTTTCTATCTAATAAACTCAAACTCAAACTCAAAGAGTTTATTGCATTCATGTGTACATTAAATTGTTACATACGGGGTATAAAAATACCCTTAACGAAGCCGAAAGGCACTTGTTCTCCCCGTCCTTGCGATCATCTTTTGGCTCTGGACCGTATCTGGGAACCTTCTAGTTACGGAGATATTGGGGGTCAAAGTTCCAATTTTTTCACAAGTTTTTTTTAAAATACTACTTTTTAAGGTTCTAACTTTACTCCAATTACCTCCATGGTCCGTTTACTATTCAAAGCATCCATCAGCGATAAGTTTTGAGCGCATTATATTGAGTTTTACCGTAAAAGGTGATTTTTGACCCCAAAAAAAAATTTCGTTTCCCAGCAAAAATTTTTGCGTAAAGTTACTTAGTTTGATGTACAGAATGCTTGGTTGACGGCTTGGTGAAGGGTCTGTTTACACCCCGTATAACGAAATTAAAAGGAAAACTATCACAGCTAAGTAGGCTTTACAAGTTTACGAGTAATAGTCGACCAACTTATAAAATATACTTGGATAACATATTATCCTAAACATAATGTTTTTCGCAGGTTTTTCAACTGCAAATGTAAGTTTGTTTTTTATTATTACAATAAAATCATCGTTCGGAGGCAAATCCGCATATGACAATGACGGGGAGAACAAGTGCCTTTCGGCTTCGTTAAGGCTCTTTTTACACCCTTTATACTACCCAAACAAAACCGTTTAACGTTTAGGGGGGAAACACACACTTGAGTCTAACAAAAGTTAAATTCTAATTTGTATATTCATGCCAAATTACAGCTTTCTAGTAGGTACTAAGAGTCTTTGAGCTAAGCTGCGGTCAGACAGACGGACGTAGCAAAACTATAAGGGTTCCTTTCCTTGTTGACTACGGAACCCTAAAAATCCGAGAAGTATGAAAGAAGAAGACATGCTGCGCCGACCCCAAATAAATTGGGATAGGGGCAGGATGATGATGTTGATGATGATTACTATAAAAGAATTCTCTGATAGGTATTATATTATACCTAATGCAATTTTTCTATCATTTCTACATAAGATCCTTTCACGTGTAATTTGCCCATACTTCCGCGGGTCATCATCAAATCGTTATTGTCACAGGTTCTGCCAACCATGACGCATTTCACTGGTACCCAAGTTATTAGGGTTGATGACAAAATTACGTCTACTTAGATGGGCTACCTCTGACAGGTGCAGGCAAACTGAAACCTTATCTTCGTGGAAATTAAGATCACCATAACTTCGACAGACTTGTCTGTGATAGCTGGAGAATCATCTAGCTTCATGTGACAAGTTGACACTAAGATTGTTGCCGACATGAGTATTTCTAGATATCATCATCTGCCTAGCCTTTTCCCAACTATATTGGGGTCGGCTTCCAGTCTAACCGAATGCAGCTGAATAGTATTTTACATAGAGCGACTGCCTATCGGACCTCCACAACCCAGTTAGTACTGGGTAATACGATACCCCTTGGTGAGACTGGTTGTCAGACTTTTTGAGCCACTGACTACTTAACGACTGTCAAAGATCTACAAATGACAGCCGGGACCAACGGCTTAACGTGCTTTCCGAGGCACGGAGGAAACTCGATATGAAATGGGTGGTCACCCATCCACGGACCAACCTAGGCAAGCACGGCTTAACCTAAAGATCGACCCGATCGGCTGTTATTATTTAGCTAAGAGCTGCTCATGAGTATATGTAGATATTGAATTCTTTATTAATATTAGCTGTTGCCTTTCACAATATAACTTCCCATATTTAAATCTGAATTTGTTGCACGGAACCCTAATATTTTTTCTAAAATAAAAGTGCGTCAGCTATCTGCCAGTGAAAGTCCCGTCAAAATCGGTCGAGCCGTTTCGGATATTAGCCGGAACAAACAGACTGACAGACAAAAAATTTAAAAATGTTTTTTTTTTTAATTATAAGTGCCGTATAATATATATGCCAAAATAACAGACTCTTCAATTTAATTTTTTTGTATAGTTTTGATTTGATTTGTTTGATTTGAATTCTAACGAAGTTTTAAGAGCTTAGTAACTAACATGACTATGTTTAAATATTTATTATTATTTTAGAATTTAATGCAATAGGTGTTTTAACAATTATGGACAAATACTTACTTTGAGATGATTATTAATAGACAAGTATGGAAGAGGAAGACATGCTGCGCTGACCCCAAATAAATTGGAATAAGGGCAACACAGGCACCCCTTAATAAGTATGGAAGAAGAAGACATGCTGCGCCAACCCCAAAAAAAAATTGGAGAATAAAAAATAAAAAAATAAATAAAAAAGTAAAGAGAAAAGCAAAGTAAAGTAATGAGATGTTATGTTAATGCACATAGGTATATCCTCTTATGCAAATTTCGCTATCGAAATTTGGTTTGCTAGAAGAAAACCCAATTCTGGGTTAAGCTCGCCATTGTACATAAGCTATGTTATTGCAATTTTTATGTATATTTTTGTTGTTTTGTGTGCAATAAAGAATAAGAATAAGAATGATAACCATCAGTTTAAAGTTTAATGTGATTTTGACAGCTTTGCAAGGGTGGAGGCAAAATATAGTGCAACATGGTTCTTTGTCGGTTGAGTGACAATATGAGGAGGACGCTGTAGGTAAATTTTTGTGGAATTCATAATGAAAAAAAAATGGCGGCGTTATGAACTTATGTAGGTAGGTACTTAAATACATTCCACATATTTAAATACATAGGTACATTCATTTTGTTGTACGAATTCTGATGTTATAGAAATAATTTTAATTTGTATTTAATTCTTACCTTATAGTGCACCATTGTAGAAAGTTTTTGCGACACCTGTAACAAAAAAAAGGATATTTTTAACAAAATTATTTTAAGTTACCTACTAGTAAGTGAAAATCTATTAAAAGTAGAAATAAAATCGAAATATCTACCGATACATAATAATCTGTAGTATAATTTTAACAAATAGGTCTATGAAAACTAGTAAAAAAACTGATGTACCTATTTATTGAGAGAACTGTAAATCAATTTCAGTGCACCTATTATTCGACATTTTATAAGTGCCCATGTGAAAAAAAATTATTTTGAATGATTTATTGATTTTAGCAGTAAGTCGTGGATCCGAACTCGGGCAGGCGCATTACTTTGTGTAATTTATTTCATCACCACTGCTCTCAAAACGGTGAAGGAAAACATCGTGAGGAAACCGGCATGTCCTAGAACCAAAAATTCGAAGACATGTGACATCTACCAACCCGCACTGGGCCCGCGTGGTGGATTATAGATAGCTGATATCCTCTCATAGAGAGTAGGCCGTGTGTGTGTGAACATTATAGGCTGATTCAAATGCTTTATGCTTATGATTGATTGGATGTTATAATCTACAATAATCCTTACTAATATTATAAATACAAAAGTAAGTTTGTTTGTTTGTTACCTTTTCACGCCTAAACCACTTAACCGATCATCCTGAAATTTTGCATATACATTGTCAGGTGTACAAAAACGGACATAGGGTACCTTTCATCCGGTAAAAAGGACTGTTTCCGAGGAAATCAACAATAACGTTCTTATGATAATAGATGGCGCCACGTGTCTTTGGAATCATGTTTGAATTATATTATTACTAGTAGAGTACAACCCGAATTGATTGTCAAATTCTAAATTGACGCGAGCGAAGGCCAAAAGCTAGTACCTACTAGATAAAATGCGATATTAACAAAAATGGTGCTATTAGTAAAATAGAGATTAAGATAAGAGCTCTTTGTGAAGGAGCTCTGAAGCTCAGCCTCCTGAGCTTTCTGTCTTTTTTCTTTTCTATCTTTTCTTTTTTCTTTTCTTTTTTCTTTTCTTTTCTTTTCTTTTCTTTTACTTTCTTTCTTTCTCCCTCCTCCTTTCCTGGTACTCAGTTACAAATAGTAACTACCTACGTTTACTACATTCTTAACTTCTTGTTTCTGGTACTCACCAGAAACCTCCACAGTTCCACACCTTATAAATCTAAGATCTAATCCTCGGCCATCTACCATCTCATGTACACAATGGCCCATTCCCACACAAAATGGCTGCTTATCTCTTATGTAAGAAAACTCTTAGAAAATACGTTCACAATTAAAACAATTACATAAAAGTTTAGGAGAAGATTTATGGTGATCAGATTATAGTTTTCCCATAGTTTCGTATAGTTTTTAACGAATAAAACTTAAACTGTTAATTATGTGGTAATTACCCTTTATTTATGGTGGTTACATTGCCGCGGAATGGAAGCAAATTTTTGCAACGAAATTGTACAAAGAATATCTAACCTTATGTCAATTGTGTAATGTACGAGCTGACAATTACTTTTATTCTCGAGATTACCATCATTTGATGATGATCTCGGGAGAGGCCTTGGCCAGCAGTGGGCTGTTATAGAACAGTCCACTGTTGGAGATAGGCCTCTTCAATCGCACGTTACTCAACTCGAGTCTCAATATTCTCGAGATAGTCATAGTGATATAGGTCCCGTCACGTAAAAAGAACGCTGACCGCTAAAACAAATTTTCTCTTTTTTTTTTATTCCAGCCTTTTTCAAAGTACTAAGTAGCTAGTAAAGTATTCTACAATGTAACAGTTATACTTATATTATAAAACAATAGCTTAGTACGCTGTATAACGTGCGCAAACAAATCCCCTCCACTGTCGCTCAGCGTTCTTTTTACGTGACCGGGACCTATACTGGTAAGCTTCCATCTTCCTTCTGCTGGACAAAGGCTCTCTCCATGACTTCCAGTTTAAAAAAAAAACTGTAATGTGGATTACTGAATTCACTGGTCGTTGGTTTTGCCCAGCTCGCCTACGAGGTCCGCCGCGACGCCTTCTGATTGTGTCAGGGCGCACAGCTATGAAAGCATGTTATGAAGCTGGTGTGGCCAACCAAGTCCCACTTCAGCTTAGTGGCTTTTTATTTGAGTTTTGGAAGCAGTGTAGCATAAGCTTGACGCCTAGAATGTTGCATTCCATTCGTGAGAATGCGCGAGAATTCTACAATTGTGAGTGACTTCATTTTCAGCTCGTATTTAGTTTGTGCGTTACGCTATTGATATAAAATTCATTGCGCTTTGTTAGATTTCGTTACAAGAATTCGCTTCTATTCAATTTTGCAGCTAATTAAATAGAGCCTTATAAACTGGCAAGTATGCTGCCATTCATAGTTTTAAGATGTTTTTGGGTTCCGTCGTACTTCAAAAGGAAAAATGGAAGCGTTATAGGACTACTTTTTTATGCGTCTGTCATGGTCTTTTTCTCAGAAATGGAAAAAGGTACAAAGTTGAATTTTATTATTTTCTTGGAAATTACATTTCTTATGACTTACAATATGATATTATAAGTTGTCAGTGAAAACATAAGAAAGATCTTATGTTTTCACTAACAACTTATAATGTCACTCGTATATTATAGTCAAGTTAAAGTGATTACTTGAGTTTAAGTTATGACTTATGCAATCATTTTTATGGAACAGACAAGAATTTAAAGGAAGGAAATAAATAAATAAATTCTAACTTTTTAAAGTTCTAACTTCATTCAAGCAATTACTAAACTGCAGAATAAAAAACCGACCAAGCGCGTGTCGAACCACGCACAATGTAGGGTTCCGTAGTTGCCCATCAAAATATGCGGATTTGCCTCCGAACTAATACTTGTAATAATAAAAAAACAAACTAACATTTTCAGTTGAATAACCTGTGTTTCCATACATTATGTTTAGGATAATATGTTATCCAAGTACATTTTATAAGTTGGTCGACTATTTCTCGTAAACTTGTAAAGCCTACTTAGCTGTGATAGTTTTTCTTTTAACTTCGTTATATATACTACCATCGTGAATTTTTTCACACACCCAAAACACAACCGTTTAGCTGGTAGAGGGGGGGGGGGACACTTGCGTCTAACAAAAATTAGCACTTAAAGCTTAATATTTCACTTTTACAAACGAATCCCTTAATCGAAAATGATTTGAACAAACTCGCAATATTTTTTAAAGACCTACTACCACACTATGGGATACGCAAGAAAAAAATCCCCACTTTACGTGTAGGTTACATACAGGAGATACACTAAAAAAATACTTTACGAGATTTTATTTTACTACTTTGTCGGCGTAACTGATTTGTATAATCATGCCATACACAGCTTTCTAGTATTAAGAGTCTTTGAGTTAAGCTGCGGACATGGCGAAACTATAAGGGTACCTTTCCTTGTTGACTACGGAACCCTAAAAATCCTATCTTACATTAATAAATGTATCTAATAATACACCCACATTTGGTGAAAGTCGGTGGGAATCGAGCAACAAGCTCAGCAGTCGCGCTTGCAACCACTAAACCAACGAGGCAGTCCTAGTCCTACTCCTAGTTTTTATCTCTTAAAAATGCTGTGTGAATTGAAGTACTCGCTAGACAAGTATATTTAGAATCTATTGTTTAGATTTCCTTTAAATAAATAATTTAAATATATATATCCCCGTATTCTCAAAGGCGACATCTAAATGAATGCTTAAACAAATCATCAGAATCAAAACTATAATTTGAAGAAGAAGCAAAGGTATGATGAAAAGGAACGCTAAACAGCCTAATATGAAAAAAAATCAAATATTTTTGAATTTAAAACTATAATTTTAGGTAATATTACAAAAAAACTACCCTTATACTGGAACAGCCTATTACATTGATGTTTTTATTGACTTTCAACCTGTTACTTGTAAAAACCTGGATAAAGTTGGCCGGAGCGTGGAGATTGGCCCAATTAAGAGAGGAGTATACCGTGTGAATTCTGTCTGATTATGATGAATAACTTGTGATTTATTATTTTATTTATCAACTTCGAACTCACTTACGGGCTCAGTGGAATCTCCTTTATGACTAAAAAAACTTAAAAAACTAACTTAACCACTAATAATACAACACAACTTATTTACCTTTTATCCAAAAGCAACAACACAATTAAAAACAATTCAAAATAAAAAGTCACTATTACGATTTAGAAATGGCGCGCGAATTTGAAATTAGAATGGAACGCACTGCCCCAGTTCTGTTAACGCACTGATACAGTTACGCGCCATGTTGTTTTTATATGCTGCCATGTCGAGAGCGCATCTTCATACAGCCTATTGTAAAAAAAAATAACGACCTTGTTTATTTATTTTTTTGTATCGATATAAGATATCGATTTTTTTATTTATGCTCTAATTGATGGGCTTTTTAGACATTGTGTGAGATTTGGTAATTTCGAGTATTATTTGTACCGGGTTTCGAAGATATCTGTAATACTAATAGCACTGTCGTAGCTAGCTCCAAAGACCGTCATAACATAACATCACGCCTGCTATCCCCGAAGGGATAGGCAAAAGGGTTGTGTTTAAGATTCATATAATAGGGGGCGAGGAGCTCATGGCTAAATAATAACAGCCGCCCGGATATATCTTTAGGTTAAGCCGCGCTTGCCTAGGTTGTTCTATAGACGGGTGACCACCCATTACATACCGAGTTTTCTCCGTGCCGTCATTTGTAGATCTTTGACAATCGTTACACTCAGTCGGTAGCCTGAAAGTCTTACGGGGTATCGTATAACCCAGTACTAACTGGGTTGTGGAGGTCAGGTAGGCAGTCACTCCGTGGAAAATACTGGTATTCAGCTGCATCCGGTTAGACTGAAAGATGACCCCTAGGCAGATGAATCGCAGTGAGTATTGTGTCACAAATTAGCGCGAATAGTCGTTGGTTCCGATCGTAATCCACTACCCTACAAGCTGTACATTCCAGCGATATGCGGGATACCAATGCTTCTGCTTAGAAAACAAAAAATTACGTAAAGTCACAGCTACACGACTTGTAAAGCGAAGAGTATTTACGCAAACGAAACCAGTCACACACACACGGGCGCAAATCGCATCGTATAACAATGGACGAAGTCGCACCCCTGGGATCCGGTAAGTCTAGCCATAGCTTATAAGAACTTCGCTCGATAACTTCGTCGAATCTACTCTTCATCATCATCACCAAGGTATAGGCCTCTCTTCCCTTGTGCCATCCCCACGTTCCTGTCCAGCCTCATCCAGGTTTTTCCTCTGATGGCAACTATGTGGTCTACCCATCTCGCGGCTGGCGATCTACATTTCTTTTTCCAGTTCTTGGACGCCATTCGGTGACATCTTTACTCCACCTGTCATCGCCGCGCCTTGCTAGGTGTCCTGTCCAATTGCATTTGAGTTTCATAATGCGATTTCCTATACGAAAACCTTTGTATGTCTTCGGATTTCGACGTTAGGAACTCGATCTATTTACCCGCTGTTTTTTTTGTGAGACTAGCCCGCCACACTATTCTCAAACCACTGCAACTCTTGAAAGCCAGAATCGACAATGCCGACCACGAAGCGCCGAGATAATGAAGCTCGACGTAGTCCTAGAGAAATAATTTAACTGTCTTGGATCCCGCAACGAAATTAATCAGAAAAGAATAGCGGAGGTGTAGGAAAACCATAATTTCTTTCCTCCATATCAGCAGGCGACAGAACAAAACAAGGCCAATAGGCACAAAGGGTCGTTTCCAACTGGGAGAAGACCAGTTGCTTTGCACCACGGATACATATAATCATTAATAGGTCCTAAGCTACACCAGCTGTATGTCCAGCACAGAACGCTCCACTAGCTAAGAATAATGGCGGGCCTGTGGACGGTGAGTAATGGGCTAGCTTGCCGTCCATCCGTCTTGTGACGACAGCCACGCGCGCCTCAAAGAGATGTCAGCAACAAGGAAGGGGTCCGCAAGGACCGAAGCCTGCCGGGGCTGCGGGACTATTCGAAAGAGATACCGCGGCCCTGGAACACAAAGAGCAAAGAAAAAGAAGGAACATGGATGGGTTTTAGTCAGTAAAAGTCTGACACTCCCTTCCACTCCGCCCAGAGCGGGCGGGGGGGTCATTTGATGATTTCCAATCCGAAAAAAAAAAGGTAAGAATAATTACAGTTGGAGTTGAGATTAAAAACTGAGAACCGGACATTAATCAGGTACCAACATTACCATCAAATGATATTACCTAGTCATTAATTTCCTCAACAGGAAACCAACAATTATACATCAAAACTTCGACAAAGCCCGAAGCCGTGATGCATTGTTTCTGTTGATGCCAATCAGCGACCTTCCAGGTATACGACCTTACAACGTAATCTTATGGACGTGATAGTTTGAATGTCATCTCTGAATAGGAAATATGCTGTACGTTGAACTGATCTGGAACTGGGATCTTAGATCAGATTGCTCCAAAAAGGTCTGTGGATGATAGGAAAACTTTGGATAATGAGGCTGGTATGAAAAAAAGGGTGTAACAAGACCCTTAACGAAGCCGAAAGCCACTTGTTTTCCCCGTCATTGCGATAATTTTTTTGTTCTAGACCATACCTGGGAAGCTTCTAGTTACGGAGATATTGGGGGTCAAAGTTCCAAATTTTGCACATGTTTTTTTTTAATACATGTTTTAATGAATGTTTTTTACTTTAAACTCCTCGACGACCAAGTTCTATTCAATCCATTCACCAGCACAATGTTTTGAGTGCGTTACATCGACCCCTACCGTAAAACGTGATTTTTCACCCAAAAAAAAAGTCTTTTCCCAGCAATCATTTTTGCGTAAAGTTACTTAGTTTGATGTACAGAATGCTTGGTTGACGGCTTCGTGAACGGTCCGTTTACACCCTGTATAATACATAACATAATTATATAATATCAAGCCTGTGATCCCCGCAGGGTTAACCAGAGGTGTACGTGTAGTACACCCACATTTCGCCAATTATATTTAAGTCCCATGTAAAAGGAGGCGGGCCGCGAGCCTATTACCATCAACCGGGCACAAATCCAGACTCCGTGGCTGCTACTGAGAGATTCCTGCAGGAAAAGCCCAATAACACTTTGCCCGACCGAGGTATCGTACCCAAGACCTTGTGATCAGCAGCCGCGCTTACGAACACTAGACTAATGAGGCAATAAATATTCATAAATTGCGGTGTCGGAGAACAGCGGTGGCCCAATGGTGGCGGCCCCGACTTACCCCCCCGACTTCGTGGGTTCGAACCCAGGCAGGCGTATTACTTTGTGTAATTAATTCCATCACAACTTCTCTCAAAACGGTGATGGAAAACATCGTGAGGAAACCGGCATGTCCTAGAGCCATAAATTCGAAGACATGTGACATCTACCAACCCGCACTGGGCCCGCGTAGCCCATTCCCTGTCTAAAGAGGAGGCCGTGTGTCCCAGCACTGGGAACATTATAGGCTGATTATGCATGCAGTGTCCCGTCGCAATCCGCAATGTGATGTTGCTTACGCTTTTTATCACTTTTTTACCCTGAGTAGATATTTGTGCAGAGGAGCTCGTGGCTAAATAATAACAGCCGCTCGGGTCGATCTTTAGGTTAAGCCGTGCTTGCCTAGGTTGGTCTGTGGATGGGTGACCACTCATTACATACCGAGTTTCCTCCGTGCCACGGAAAGCACGTTAAGCCGTTGGTCCCGGGTGTCATTTGTAGATCTTTGACAGTCGTTAGGTAGTCAGTGGCCCAAAAAGTCTGACAACCAGTCTTACCAAGGGGTATCGTATTACCCAGTACTAACTGGGTTGTGAAGGACAGATAGGCAGTCGCTCCATGTAAAATACTGGTATTCAGCTGCATCCGGTTAGACTAGAAACCGAACCCAAAGTGGTTGGGCAAAGGCTAGGCAGATGATGAACTTCTACCATACCTTTCGTTGAGCAACTTTTACAATTAGCTGGACCTCTACACACCCAACGAAGTCAAACGGTACACTTAAAGTTATCTTCAAATGTTAACCGTGACTCCTAATTAATGTATTACAATAGAAAACTATGGCAATGATCTGTAACTCCACAAAGTACGGAGTCTTGCGCAAACGTTATACTGTAAGTACCTCTCAAACTTTTATTTATGAACTTGCAGGGGTTCCCAACTGTTCATCCGAAGGGCAAACGGCTAAATAAAGTGTTACAGACTTCCGGTACTGCTCATACCAGCTCGACTTGATTATATTATCGATGATATTTAATGAACATCAATAATCCTGATTCGATTTTAATAAGTTGTATTTTATTGTTAAGTAATTATTTAGTAATTTTTAGTTTGATTGTTAGTCATCATCTGCCGCGCCTTTTCCCAACTATGTTGGGGTCGACTTCCCGTCTAATCGGATGCAGCTGAATATCAGTATTTTACATGGAGCGACTGCCTATTTGACCTCCACAATCCAGTTAGTACTGGGTAATACGATACCCTTGGTAAGACTGGTTGTCAGACTTTTTGGGCCACTGACTACCTGTAACGACTTTCAAAGATCTACAAATGATAGCCGGGACCAACGGCTTAACGTGCTTTTCAGAGGCACGGAGGAAACTCGGTATGTAATGGGTGGTCCCCCATCCACAGACCAACCTAGGAAAGCACGGAGATGGCGGGTCGAGCTAGACACCTACAGACAAAAAAGTCGGCTCAAAATAGAATTGAATGGAAAAGAGAAATGGATGCCTTTGATCTGCAGTGAGGCAAATTGGGCTCAAAATTAAGTAAATAATAAGATCGACTGTTCGTTTTGGTAAAGAAGATGGTAAAGTTTGGGGTCGGAGCATCACGCAGAACCGGCAGACGTGGCATACATCATCATCCAGTTGCAGACCATCACACATAGTATGATCATCATCATAATTTGAAGCCTTACAGGCCATAGCCTGGTCAAGTATATTTTTCCATTGTGACCTATTTGTGGATTTTTCTTTCTAATTTCACACTCCTGCAGTAACAGTCAGCGCCATCCAACCATCTAAACGTGGGCCAGCCTCGACTTCAAATAGTACTGTAATCAGCCTTTTTAAAATTCCACAGCTGCGTGCTTCGTCGAGCTTCATTGCCTCAGCGCTTTCAGAAGTTGGAGTATTTATCCCATAAAAAAGAAAAAACGGTCTTCTAAGAGATTTAACAACCAATTTATAATTCCTCTGGGCACGTTCCCGGATGACAGATTTCGGGAGGAGTTTTTTGACGCTCAAGTGTCCTGTTGTTGACGTTTTAGAAACTTAGTCTTAATTTTGTTAATATTTAGTTTCAATTATTTATTTGAGGTTGTGTATAGTAAATCATTAAAATGTTGCGCACTCCCGCTTTTGGTCCGTAATGATCCAAGGTCGAAAGTAATTGCTCTTGATGGCTAATGGGAGTACTATCTCTTCACAAATTGGTGCCATAATGGCACTAACTCATGGTATTAACTCATATACTTTTTGTGTTCTTACCCTTACACTTACAGATCCGGTATACAGGGTGGAAGGGACACCGACGCGAAAATGGTTACCACGTATTCAGTACATCATTCTAGACCCCCCCACATAGAAATTTTTCATCGGTGATTGGCACCGTGGCAGCAACTCATCGTTGGAACCTGTTCTGTTCACACTGAGAAGTATTTTTAGAAGAAACACGAAGCCGAAAGTGGCTAAATAACCAAGAAATTCCTCATCATCTGCCTAGCCTTTTCCCAACTATGTTGAGGTAGCTTCCAGTCTATCCGGATGCAGCTGAATACCAGTACTTTACATGGAGAGACTGCCTATCTGACCTCCACAACACTATTAGCACTGGGTAATACGATACTCCTTGGGATGCCTGATTGTCAGATTTTCGGGCTTCTGATCAGACAGCTGGAACCAACGGCTTAACGTGCTTTCCGAGGCACGGAGGAAACTCAGTATGTAATGGGTGGTCATCCATTCACGGACCAACCTCAGCAAGCGCGGCTTAACCGTGAAGAAAACCTCCACAGGCCAGTTACTGGTAGAGATGTAAAGAACTCGAGTCTTTGAGTCTTAATTCGATAGACTCGGCTCAATTTTACAAGACTCGGTGTACTAAGAAAACTCAGAGCCTTGAGTCGAGCCGATCTGCAGTCCTTTCTCGAAAACTCGAGTGCCAAAATAGAACTCGTATTTCAAAAAGAGCTCGAGTCTTAAAAACAAGCTCACGTCTCAAAAAGAACTCGAGTCTTAAAAAGAGCTCGAGTGTATCGAGTCTTGAGCGTATCAAGGTTGATTTATTTAAAAATACATAGACATAGACTATGTCTATGTATTTTTGCCACATGAACTATGTCACATAGTTCATGTGGCAACATGCTAAATGTGACCTTTAGGCATGGCATTATTAGGTTCTGTGTGTACCCCAAGAGGGATAAAAACGTGACACTATTTATTATGTCGGTCAGGTTGTATTATTATTATTATATATTATATTCTTCCTATATTATTTTTATTCCGACTTATATTTTATTCCCTGTTTATTTGTAAAGGAACTCCAAATGGAAAAGAACTTGAGCGCGACTCGTCGCGTGAAACGACTCGAGCTCGAATCAAGACCTGAGCGCCATGTTGCGCTCGAGTCTCTATGTAGACTTAAGTGTTCTAGTCTGGGAGTGTTGTTGTAACGAGTCGAGCTGTGCAATTTGTCAGCTGAGCCTAAAATTTAGGACTCAAAAGACTCGAGTTCTTTACATCTCTAACGTCAACCCGCGATAATGGCGCTTGCAACAGCGTCGTAAGTGACAGTATTTATAAGTTTTTTTGAGTTTGGTTACTTAGTTTGATGTACAGAATGGTTTTGGAATGTACGGAATTGGTTGACGGCGTAGTGAAGGGTCCGTTTACACTTGGTATGTGGCTTACCACGTTCTAAAGGCGTCAAACCAGAGTCATGTGCCCAAATCAGCAATCTTCTTCTTTATCGTGTGGTTAGTACGGAGTACCTTATCTGGTGTCGGAGTTTTTATCCCGCCCATGGGCCTCTGACTTGGCTTTACATGCCGTCAAGAAATATCTCTCAGGCATGCTGATTTCCTCACGATGTTTTCCTTCACCGATGCAAGTGATAATTCTACAATACGCACATAAATCCGAAAAATCAGAGGTGTCTTGGGTTCGAACTCGAGACCTATGACATGGCAGTCCGACTGTCAAACCACTAGGCTATCACTGCTGACAAAAGCAGCAACAAAACTATAGAACACAATACAAGGAAGGATGAATTAAAATAATGAAATCACAATTCATTGTCTTTGATATTCAATTACACAAAAATAATAATGACAGGAAGAGGAATTGTAATAAGTAACGAAATTGGTATCAATTACGAGTGTTATTGTCTAATTAAAATAATTAAATGAAGCCTTTGTCTAATAAATATTGAAACTATTCACACTAGAAAATTGTGAATAAAATGATGGTCTTCAGAAATGTCAGATGCTTAGTATTCGCAACCGGCGTGCTTGTATGACCAGATGTATGAAGGTGGATGAGGCGAGGGGAGTATGTTAGGAGCAGGAGCAGGCGTTCTGTCGTTTCTGCCAACCCCCATGGGGATAGCCTATAATGTTACCACTGATGGGACACACGGCCTGCTCTCCATGAGAGGAAATGGGCTATAATCTACTACGCGGGCCTAGTGCGGTGAGTAAATATATGTGGATATTAACTATGTAGGCAATGATATTTATACAGGTTGTAAACATACCCTTCACGAAGGCGTCAACCAAGCATTCTGTACATCAAGTTAAGTAACTTTACGCAAAAATTATTGCTGGGAAACGACTTTTTTTTGGGGTAAAAAATCACGTTTTACGGTAGAACTCAATGTTACGCACTCGAAACTTGGTGCTGATGGATGCTTTGAATAGTTAACGGGTCATGGAAGTAATTAAAGTAAAGTTAAAACCTTAAAAAGTAGTATTTAAAATAAAACTTGTGAAAAAGTTGGACCTTTGACCCCCAATATCTCCGTAACTAGAAGGTTCCCAGGTACGGTCTAGAACAAAAAAAAATCTCAATGACCGCCTTTCGGCTTCGTTAAGGGTCTTTTTACACCCTTTATGTGGATATTAACTATGTATGTGTATATCTATATAGGGTGACTGTATTAGTGACCGATACTTAAACACATGATTGTACTCATGATAACAAACAAGTTTCCTAAAGAAACATTTATACTTATTAATACATAATTTTTAGTGCATTTTATGCAGAAAATGATTTAACATTTCAAAGTTTGTACTACTTAGATCTTCAATCTTTATCGCATAAATAAGACACCTATAATTCATAGGCCATTAATTAGGACCATTTTAGTACTGATATATTTCAGAAATGTTACAAAACGGTGATTTATTGGCCCCAGAGGTATCAGGCATCTTTAAAAAGAAAACATTATTCACGATGACGAAATTTTCTTGGCGGCAACATAGGCGTGCTTTGTTGTTTGAAATTCGATCGTGCTCTATGGGTCCTTGAAGAAGAGATGTCCGCCATGATTAGTGCTTTATTATCGAGCATAGACAAGCATTTTAATGTGGATCTGGATCTATGTATACAGTCCTTTCACATTTAGTTTACGTCTGACAGAAACACACAAAATATAACAACCTTATTTAAATTATTATAAGGGTCACTGCCTTTGTCCAGCAGTGGGACGGAAGAGGATGATTAAAAAAAAAAGGATCTCTGCTATTTTGAGAGTGATGCTCAATAACAAGGAAACTGACTTATAAAGACCAGTACATTTGTTGGTCAAAATTGAGATGGAGAACTTCGTGATGAAACTTCGAAGAGGTTTTGACAAATTACGACATTGACCCGCACTGGGCCGCGTGATTGATTCATTACGCTAAATTTGCCAGCCGGGAGTTCACGGCTACCAGCTCCCAGCAAGAGTGAACAGGTATCTTCTGGGCACGCTCGTTCCATCATAGACCTCATCTATCACTTCCCATCAGACTTGATTGAGGGCAAGAGCAGGCCAGTTTGCAATTAAAAAAACATTTCCATCTACCTCTGCCTAGCCCTTTCCCAACTATATTAGGGTCGGCTTCCAGTCTAACCGGATGCAGCTGAATACCATTATTTTACATGGAGCGACTGCCTATCTGACCTCCACAACCCAGTTAGTACTGGGATAAGGGCAGTTCTCCTGCCCTTATCCCAATTTATTTGGCGTCGGCGCAACAAATCTTCTTCTTCCATACCTCGCCGTCTCAGCAGTAAGTTTTCTTCGTGTACAAATATTTTATTTACTACACTTCATTTGCGGCTTACCGTACCGCTTCACATAATATTATGATCACTACAATTCTGCCTACTTCTCGGGGGATTATAGGCGTGATGTTATGCAGTATTTGTTTCGTTATTCTTACTTATACATCATTCAAAGCCTCTAACGACCACCTAACATATAATTTTCTTTGTATGTATCATTGCGAATAGGTGGGTACCTAATTACCCAAAAAAATGGCGGTACTATTACTTGACGATAACAACGTAATATTATTTCGCAACTAGAAGAGTAAAATAGACATGAATTCATGTTATTGCAGTGGTAAATAATGCATTCAAGTACTCATTATTGCTACTATTAATTTTTCTGATAATAATCGTATACTTGTTTACGATTATTATTATTATATTTACGTGTCGGCCAATGGCTTAATAGCCAATAGCCTCGACCAACATCTGAGGAGGCTCTCGCTTGGCAGCTGGATCAAGGGCTTGATTCAAAAACCAGGACACGGCTCGTTCAGTTAGGAGATTTCTTTCTCTGGAGCTCTGACCACCGGTAGCTGGTCGGACCCTGATCCCGATGCTGGTGGGCTACTATTTTTTATATTTTTAAATGTTTTTTTATATTGTTTTTTAAGAATATTTAAAAATGTATTTAATATATGTATAGATATAAATAAAGGAAAAATTCGTATCCCATTTTACTTGGGGTCGGCGCAACACATTTTTTTCTTCCATTAATCGTATACTTACTATATGAAGGCAAAATAATAATAGCAGTACGGATCGATCTTCAAGTTTAAGCAGTGCTTGCCGAAGTTAGGCCGTGGCTGGGTGACCATACTTACATAATTATTGTAGACCATCATCATCATCTGCCTAGTCTTCTTTCAACTACGTTGGGGTCGGCTTTCAGTCTAACCGGATGCAACTGAATACCAGTATTTTACATGGAGTGACTGCCTATCTGACCTCTACAACCCAGTTAGTACTGGGTAATACGGTACCCCATGGTAAGACTGGTTGTCAGACTTTCGTGCCACGAACTACCCATAACGACTGTCAAAGACAAAGAGTAGTAGTAGAGATAATAATAAGGGAGGTCAAAGATCTACAAATGTCATCCGGGACCAACGGCGTCACATGCTTTCCGAGGCGCGGAGGAAACTCAGTATATAATAGTCCCCATCCACGGACAAACCAAGGCTAGTTATTAATTCATTTACATAATTATCGAAGATGTAGTATGATTATTCCTTTTAAATTGCAATTTATTGGTGAGGAAATTAATTCCCTTTAATTAACCCATTCTTGACCGCTGTACCAATTTGGGAACACTTAATAAATGAAGGTAGATGGAAAAAGTTTTGACAATAGTTATTATTGTGACACTTTATTGTGCAGTCGAGAGTGTTTTCAATAAGTTATAACAACGGATTATAATAATTTGTTCAAAAATCTTTCTTTTTGGCGTCACTGAAGTTCGTTATCCGGAGGACAGTACAGGTAAGCGTGCTTTTGTTATTATTATTTATTACAGATGATGAATTTCGTGAATGTTGTTTATATTTTCATAAAGTAAGTAACTAATCTTACATCCAAAGCTATTTTATGGCAGTTATTTTACATGTATGTAAAAATATAGTGACATAAACATTGGTGTGCCAATTTGGGTACAACGGCTACAAGTGTACTAAAAATAACCATTTTATTTACAGAATCAATATGAATCGCAAGCAATATTATAGTGGCACTAATGACTTCAGGGGATTAGAAGAAGCTATCAGCAGAATAGCAGAGGATAGTGACGACGACTTGGAGTATGATTTAGCCATCATTCCACCAGAGCCAAGCGTCGTGACTGACGAAGAAGAAGGTGATGATGATGTGGCACCTAGTACCCTACCGAACGATGTCCCAGGTAATATCGAAGTTTTTGTTCGCAACGTGGGTACTCTTTCGGAATCTGAGAATAGCAACGATGATGAACCTTTGGCTGCTAAAAAGTCACGACCTTCTTTTAGATCGGCCCAACCAGAGCAGCCCACTGTCTCTGTGCGCCGACAGGCATCGAGTCTCCCGCTTTGGCGGAAGTGTTCACCAAATTACTCGACAACCTTCGAGCAAACTGACGATATATTAGTTCTCAAAAATCGCGTCAAGCAGGAACTACAAGATTTGACACCCGTTGCAATATTCGAGAAGCTTTTTGACGAAGAAGTTTTTACAATGATTGTTGAATTTTGCAAGTTGTATGCTACTCAAAATAATCGTCACAATTTCAATGTCACTGCTACAGAGCTGAAAACTTTTTTGGGTATACTGATACTGTCGGGCTATCACAAACTACCTCGCGAACATATGTATTGGTCTTTAGATGAGGATATTGGTGTTGCAGTGGTGTCAAAATCGATGTCCAGAAACAGGTTTAGAGAAGTAAAACGAAACTTGCATCTCGTGGATAACAATGATGCTCCAAATACACTAGACAAGATGTTCAAAGTTAGAAAACTCGGTGAAATGTTGATGAAAAAATTCAATCAATGGAGTGTTTTTCATGAAAATTTATCAATTGATGAATCCATGATCAAATATTACGGCCACCATCCGGCTAAACAGTTTATTCGAGGTAAACCTGTGCGGTTTGGTTACAAGAATTGGGTTGCAGCAAGCTCAAGCGGATACTGCTATACCTTCGATCTATATTGTGGAAAGTCGACTACCTCTAGCACGGAGCCATTAGTTACTAGAGTTGTAAAAAGTCTGCTCAACAAATTGGTCACAAATCCTACAAACCACAAGGTATATTTTGATAATTTTTTTACTGGTTGCGATCTTCTGTGCGATCTACGCCAGTTAGGATACCGTGCCACTGGAACCATCCGTGAAAATCGCATCAAAAAATGTCCGCTAACGAATGCAAAAGAGATGATGAAGAAAGCGCGAGCTGAATTTGATTACAGATTTGATAGAAATAATGAGCTTCTGTTGGTCCGCTGGAAAGACAATAGTATTTGCACAATGGCGACCAATCACGATTCGTATGAGCCAGTAGGATCCACAAAAAGATGGTGCAGTGAAAAAAAAGAAAAGGCCGATGTGAACATTCCTCACCTGTTCCAAAATTATAATAAAGGTATGGGTGGAGTGGATGAACTTGATCAATCTATATCTCTGTATAGAATTGGTGTACACGGCAAAAAATGGTGGTGGGTCTTATTTACTTATATGATTGATATGACCATGTCAAATGCATGGCGATTGCACGTAATCGCTAAAGAAGAACCAATGGACCAATTACTATTTCACCGAAGTGTCGCCAGACACTACCTCAATCTATCATCCCAAAGATGTTCTGCTCGCCCTTCATCATCCAATATTGAAAGTTTACAGTTGGGTCTGATCACGTCCCTGAAAAGCTTCCAAAACGAGTGCGATGTGCTGAATGCCATATCAGAGGGCGCTGGGCTTGCAAGAAGTGCAAGAAAACCCTGTGTATTGAAAAATCGTGTTTCGCTAATTTTCACTCATAAGAGGCCATTGTGCCAATTTGGGAACACCACTGTAATTTCATGAAAATAAAAAAAAATGATTTTTTTTGTTATACTATTTTACTCTTGTAGCTACTAAATTTCAATTAATAAAAGAATTTTGAAAATCTGCTCAGTAGTTTTTTTTTGGCCACTAATGGGTTAAGTATTATATATTTAGTATATTTGACTTCCCTCCGTGCCTCAGAAAGCGGCTGTCGTTTGTAGATCTTTGACGGCATTTTATTGTCTGTGGAAATTGTACTTTTTGAAAACACTAAATGGCGGCGTTAGTTACGATAATGGCCACGCACAAAAAGAACCACGTAGTAGCACTGTACATTACGTTAGGTGTTGATTGGAACATAAAGTTGACCCGTCGTCCAATCAGCCTACAATGTTCCCTGCTGCTGGGTCCCAGCCCTCCTCTCTATGAGAAGAAGTGAGCTGAAGTAATCCACCATGCGGGCCGAGTGCGGTTTGGTAGATGTCATACATTAATCTTCATTCGTCGTTCTTTTGGTCCTAGAACATGTTTCCTCACGATGCTTTTCTTCACCATATTGAGAGCAGTTGAAAGCTGAAATAATTTACAGTAAGTAATGTGTCTGCCTGGGACTGGGCAGGCCATGTCCGTCGGATGCAAAGCTGGTGGGCCCGCATATCACAAAACTGGAGACAATTAGATGGGGTCGCGGCAGACCGAGGAGAAGATGGCGGGACGCCTTGGATGACTTTCTCGTTAATTGGCGAGAAGAGGCGCAACACCGAGAAAAGTGGAAGGAGTGGGGATAGGCCTTTGCCCAGGAGTGGGACAATTCAGGCTAATAAAAAAAAATGCGTCTGCCTGGGTTTGACCCCACAACTGCAGCTCGTAAGTCCAGGTCAGCACTGCTCCAGCACTTGCATCGAGATAAAATCCCGGAAAAAGACGATCTAGGTGGAGGATCTCAGGTATTTCTGCATTCGAGATTTATGTCTGTGAATGCACCCAGTCTTAGCAATTATAACGTAATGAAAGAAACATTAAACGCTGGTTCTGATACCATCTTTACCTTTTCACTATCTTTGGCAAGATTGAGTAATATCTAGGCATCTTGCTTAACTAAACGTTTACTCCATTAAAAGTTGTATTACATTTAAAAGAAACAGATTTTCACATACTACAATGGTGTACAGGAATTAGTGCAGATACAATGGCGTCGTTACAATTAGAATATTTTTTTACATGTTATGTAATAGAGGTCGAATCGGAAGCTTGGCCGAGCTCCATCGATTTGAAGGCCTCTCTCACGGTATTTGATTTGAAAAATATATATTTCTGTGTCTGTAGAGGATTTTCTTGATATCGTATTATCCAGTAACTAGAGATGTAAAGAACTCGAGTCTTTTGAGTCCTAAATTTTAGGCTCAGCTGACAAATTGCACAGCTCGACTCGTTACAACAACACTCCCAGACTAGAACACTTAAGTCTACATAGAGACTCGAGCGCAACATGGCGCTCAGGTCTTGATTCGAGCTCGAGTCGTTTCACGCGACGAGTCGCGCTCAAGTTCTTTTCCATTTGGAGTTCCTTTACAAATAAACAGGGAATAAAATATAAGTCGGAATAAAAATAATATAGGAAGAATATAATATATAATAATAATAATACAACCTGACCGACATAATAAATAGTGTCACGTTTTTATCCCTCTTGGGGTACACACAGAACCTAATAATGCCATGCCTAAAGGTCACATTTAGCATGTTGCCACATGAACTATGTGACATAGTTCATGTGGCAAAAATACATAGACATAGTCTATGTCTATGTATTTTTAAATAAATCAACCTTGATACGCTCAAGACTCGATACACTCGAGCTCTTTTTAAGACTCGAGTTCTTTTTGAGACGTGAGCTTGTTTTTAAGACTCGAGCTCTTTTTGAAATACGAGTTCTATTTTGGCGCTCGAGTTTTCGAGAAAGGACTGCAGATCGGCTCGACTCAAGGCTCTGAATTTTCTTAGTACACCGAGTCTTGTAAAATTGAGCCGAGTCTATCGAATTAAGACTCAAAGACTCGAGTTCTTTACATCTCTAGTTGACGTCATCCCGCGATCATGGCGCTTGCAACAGAGTCGAAATATCGGGAGCTCAAAATAATGAACAATCACGGAAGATATCCCGTAAGTCACAGTATAAGTTTAGTTGTAAACCGTGAAAGCTTAAAACAGTGTTAAAACTCAAAAAATATTGGTTGAATAGATTTTTTTTTATACAAATATGTTTTAAAAGCTTGTAGAATCCTTCATTCTTTGGATTTTAATCTTCTAATCTAATAATAGTAACATTGCAACCCACATAAGTCGTGCTAGGGTCTTTTAAATCTCAAAAGAGACCGCCAAGACATTACGATTGCCATAAACAGTGTAATGTGTCATAAAAACACTGAATTACCCAATTTTTTCGTCCGATTTTGTCTGGCAAACAAAAAATATATAATCTCTGAAAAATACGATTCTGTTCTGCTAATGAGGCGTAACCCTAAGCAGTCATTGTTAATATTTTCGTAACAACCAATCGATTGACACCTCATTCATCAAAATCGGCTCTGTAGTTTAAACAAAACATCATCACCTGCCTAGCCTTTTCCCAACTATGTTGGGGTCGGCTTCCAGTCTAACCGGATGCAGCTGAATACCAGTATTTTACATGGAGCGACTGCCTATCGGACCTCCACAACCCAGTTAGTAATGGGTAATACGATACCCCTTGTTAAGACTGGTTGTCAGACTTTTTGGGCCACTGACTACCTAACGACTGTCAAAGATCTACAATTGACACCCGGGACCAACGGCTTAACGTGCTTTCCGGGGCACGGAGGAAACTCGGTATGTAACGGGCTTGCATAGGTTGGTCTGTGGATGGGTGACCACCCATCCACAGCCCAACCTATGCAAGCACGGCTTAAGCTAAAGATCGACCCGAGCGGCTGTTATTACTTAGCCACGAGCTCCTCCTAGTTTAAACAAAACATAAAATGTAATAAACATTAATCATACAAATAGACTGCTAAAATCATAACCTTCCCTTTGGTTTCGCCATAGTCGGGTAAAAAGCGAAGTGTGACACCGATCACTAATACTACGATACAAAAATGACATCCTGGAAACGGCTAAATACAATGGAAGAGAAAGTCTATTGCAGCACTGACGAATTTCTAACTGATATTTTAATTTGACTTGTATAAAACATCTTAATTTTATTAATACTTACTTTAATATTTAATTTTCTAATTTATAAAAATTAGAAATATTTACTATGATGAGCTTATGACACTATTTTATTGTATCTTTTAATTTTAAGTTATGCTCTAAATTGGATGAATTTAAAATTACTTTGATGCTGTATAGTATAACGTCCTACCTCTTATATTTGTACGCCGTTCAGGCAAAACATGACTGATATATAATTTTATGTTACATCTTGCATGCCATGTGTGTGCACACGCATGTTTTGGACAAATAAAAATCTTGTCTTATCTTACCAAAACCTCCGCAGCCGCCAGCCGCCATCTTTGATTTGAAGAGACCATAAAAAAAACAAATCAAACAATATAAAAATTGTCATCAAATTAAATCATTGAGAGCTACGCATCAACTATTCTACGAGCAGGTACGTCTCTATTTACTCCCACGCCCGTCACATTTGAAGAACACACTCAAGAACTGATGAAGGGGTAAGTAGACACGCCCAAACAAACGAAGATCATAATCATGTTATCACACATGATCACAACACTTGAGGTTTATTTGACAGTGAGTGACAGCTAGTGTAACTTGTTAATACAGAAATAAATGAGTAATCTGCAGAAGTATCACCCTGTTTGTATTTAAATTAAAATCAATGACAATCTTATTACTTACTAGCTCTGCCCCGCGGGCTGCGTCCGCGTGAAATCCTTACTAATATTATAAATGGGCGACATCTTCAAAATGACCAAGCCCCTTAAATAAAGAGAAAAAAAAAAAAAAAAAAAATGCGAAAGTAAGTTTGTTTGTTACTTTTTCACGCCTAAACCACTGAATCGATCATCCTGAAACTTTGCACATACGTTGTCCGGTGTACAGAAACGGACATAGGGTACCTTTCATCCCGAAAAAAAGTACTGTCCCCGAGGAAAACAACAATAACGTTCGTATGATAATAGATGGCGCCACGTGTCTTTGGAATTATGATTGAATTATATTATTACAAGCAGAGTAGATACAACAAGAATTGATTGTCGAGCGAAGCCGCGGGCAAAAGCTAGTTATTATAAAATTATTTATTTATTACTTCCCTATTTGAATCGGATCTTGTTTTAACAATTTCAAGGGTTTTTTTTTGCACCCTTATTTTTTTTCTAAAATTAAAGTCGCCGAAGTTACTCCGTATAACATCAGCTATTATTGTGATCGCCTTTCAGTCTTACCGGATGGGGCTGAATACCAGTTTACATTTTACATGGACCACTTTCTGCGTAACCACTTACTTACTGACCAGTTTCTGGGTAATACTACAGACCTTAGCAAGACTGGTGGTCAGACTTTCGGGCTTCAGACGACCTGTAACGACGGTCAAAAAGAATGGCAGAATGACAGCCAATCCCAACGGCTATACGCTTTCTGAGCTACAGAAAACAAAAATATGTATGCCCAAATTCTGATATCTGAGTATTAGATTATATAGCCAAGTACTAAAATTCTAATGAAGGTGTTTCTTGCAAAGTAATGTAGCATTCCAAAAACGTAACTTACTCCTAAACTTCAATAACTTACTCTAAACAGAAACAAGGAATTAGTAGTCTAAGAGGTGACGGGATTTTTCATAACGATCATGGATACGGTTAGATTTACTTCAATGGGTTGGTGATTTACTTCAGTGAATTGCGCGCATCATAGCTCTGAAATGCAATCACTGAGAGCCGGCAGACCAACTAGTTTCATCTGCGGAGACGCCAATCTTTGAATAGGCACTAAAACTAACCATTTCTCTGATCTTTTCTTTTTCGCAACCATGAAGACTCTTGTAAGCGCTATAACTCGAAGTTGCAACCACTGAGAGTAGGCAGACCGACATCGTTCACATTAGGGGACTACTCTACAACCCACTGAAGTAAATCTAACCGTATCCATGATCGTTATGAAAAATCCTGTCACCTCTCGGTCTGTAGGTAGCCCTCCAAAACTGTAAAGTAAGCCTTCTGCATGTTCTTAAATCACCACGCCTTATTAACAAACGATAAGGCCTTCTATTACGTAACATCCCATAGAGTGCCATAGAGCATCAAAGAGCCTCATAGAACTCCATATAACCATCAAATCTTAACAGACGTGGCCTTGCTTTCTTCTCAATAATAAGCAGAGCTACATCTCATTACATCAATCTCGTCAAATGTATATAAAAACAATAAACAAAACGCTTATTGTATGTCTTTGAGGCGGTGTAAGTTATAAGTGTAGAGAGTTTTATATTTTTTTGTATTGCTGTAGCGTCTATTTCGAAGCTACACTTAAGCTGAAGCAGGCATACTTATTAAAGAAAAACCAAGAAACGAAATTCTAAACTATTCAATGATCAATATGTGTATAATAAAGGGTGTAAACAGACTCTTAACGAAGCCGAAAGGCACTTGCTCTCCCCGCTATTGCGATCATTTTTTTGTTCTAGAGTATACCCGAGAACCTTTTAGTTACGGAGTTATTGGGGGTCAAAGTTCCAACTTTTTCACAAGTTTTTTTTTAAGTTTTTAAGGTTATAACTTTATCTCTCTTTCACTATAAGTGACGTTAAAGGCAACAATGTTTAAAGCTACTTAAATCTGAATTTAACAAAATTATATCATCACCACTTTTGTTTATAGAGCTGAAGGTTTGGTCGTAGTAGAAAGAACTGTAAGCACGGGCCGCCCCCGCTGTCGCTACCGCCTATATCTTGCACCGCCTTAGGAAGACACTGGCCACACAATCGGTCCGTAATTGCGATCCAGTGACCTTGCTCTAAATCCCGTAACGTATTTGTTAGTTTCATAGATTAGACAAGTGTTGTAGAGGTCACAGTAGGCATTAAACTTTAGAATCAATTAAATACGATTGCACAGTGACACTGACGTAGGCTTAAACCAGAGATTTAAGATGCTATAGAGTTGTTCAGAAGAAATTTCATAGAAAAAAACGGCCAAGAGTGAGTCGGACTAGCGCACAAAGGGTTCTGTATCAACAAACTATTATAATATTATAAGCCTATATTGTCCCACTGCAGGGCAAAGGCCTCCCTTCCCTCCTTCCTCATTTCGCGATCTAGTGCGATTGTAGGCCAATCCTTTGCGAAAGAGTCCAGCTCATCTCCTTCTGGGCCTGCCGCGCTGTCGTTTCCTGCTATTTGGTATCCACTGAGTGGTAATTTTTGCCCATAGCTACTCCGACATGCGGCAGACGTGACCAGGCCAGTTCCACTTCAACCTAGCCGCTATAAGACCAGCATCAGCTATTTGAGTTATGGAGTTTTTGATGCGGTCCGTAAGTTTGACACCTAGTATACGTCGCACTCGTGGATAATGTAACTTTCCATTGGTGAAAGAATTTTCGGAATGGGATAAGTGGTTCCAAAGGTACTCCATACAAACATAAAATGTTACCCCTTTTTTATAATTAGTATAGACAATTATTGATCAACATTATTAACAAGATTACCTACCTTTAATTGACCACTTGCACTTGCAACCAGGGACTCACTGACATGTTACCTTAACAAAAAGGTTAAAGAAAATAGGTAGAAATCTTATGTCCCATCTACACATACAAGATCTTTGTCCCCGTAACACACAAATAATAATAAAACGCATGGTGTTTTCCGATCTGGATCAGTTCGTTTGTGGGTGGTCGAGCTTTAGTAATTACAGCGCCATGTTGCAACGTTATGTAGCCATATTGTTCTTATTTTGTTTTTAATAGCCGCCATCTTGAACTTCGGAAGGTCGAAGGTTTGAAAGCGAAGAGGTTGTTTGATTGCTTCGTCGGTTTTAAGTAGTCAATTAATGATGTGTATTTTTTTTTTGTGAATGGCATCTCGCAGTTCAACCTAGGAGGTTGTCGTCTGCTTAACCGAACTATAAATGATGTGTAACATAAACTTCACGCTTTTATTACTCGACCGTGAAGGCAGATGTGTAGAGTAGGTACCTACGTAACTATACTCATACGACATTTCACCTCATATTGTTAGTTTCATCACAGTTGACATGCTTCCGGAATTTTAGCTCAGTGTCTGAAAAGCGAGGATTCTAAAACGTCCCGAATTTCTTAAAATGTATAGTCTATGATAAAAAAGGGAAATTAACATTTCATTGGTTCATTTATTAAATTTTTTTTTTTCATCAGTACCTGTCACTTCTCACTTGCCTACTTAGTGACCTACATAAAGGGTGTAAAAAGACCCTTAACGAAGCCGAAAGGTACTTGTTCTCCCCGTCATTACGATCATTTTTTTGTTCTAGACCATACCTGGGAACCTTCTAGTTTGTTTATGCCCTGAGAACCACATTCCCCAAGCGTAAAATCAATCGCAACAAAATATATTCGGGTTCTTCCCCTTTTAAACTTGGTAGCATAATAACCACCTATTACTATATTTACTGCCCTCTATCGCTTAATAGTAGAACTAAACTATTCTACGTGGAATAATATGATTTGAAAAGTTTAAATGTACGCATAATATGTTATTAAGCTTTTCCACAGATTGTTTGTCTTAAATCATAGACAGTAACTAATTAATTCGATAATAAAATTCCATTTAATTTCTAAACATCTAACTTAAAACAACGCCATCTAGTATCGAGTAGATACAACAGCGCTATTCGTCGGCACCTGTTTGATGTAAACAGAGAGCGCCGCGCACGTGGCGGTTTGCCTTTGACAAAAATGTAGCTTCACTTTTTAAAATTGTATGGAATTATTGGACTATCGTCTTTTTATTGATCATTTATGATTTGTCAATATAGCAAGTGTACTGTAAAGTATAGGTGACAAATTAATAAATCACAAAGATTTGAAGAATTTAGTTTACTTTTATCAACATTTAGGCAATGTTAAATTAAAATTATTAGTTTCGAATTGTGATTTTTTTCTGTACGTATTAGTATAAAAGAATTTAAAAAAAATCATTAATGTCATTAACAATAATGATAACTTGTAACGTGACTAGAAATCGAACCCGCCACCAATGTCACATCTAACCACTGAACATGTATGGTTGTCGGCATCCTTTGCGCGTTGCCGAAAGGCGAAAATAATTTAATTTAGTTTTTTATTCTGCCGACGATCGTTGCGAAGTGAAGACGTGTTAACTTATGTTGATGTGCTCTATCATCGGTAAGTTTCGCTTTTCATAACATTTTCTTAATTATTTAATAATTTTTGTGTGTTATCCTTATCAATGTCGTATGTAAACCTATTTTGTAAACTCTAGTTAATCTCAGCTTCTGAACGTTGTTCTCTAGTTTACGTACCACGAGGTGTTAAAAACTTGGTACCTATACTAATTGCTTTAGTTTTTTTCATTGAAATTGAGTTCATTATAAAGGTAGAATCCACATTAATAACTTTTTCAAAATTACCAACTAGAATCTTGATAGATTTTGACTAGAGAACTAAGAATAAATAGTTAGGAAGACTGAAAAATGATATTCATAATTAATAACACTATAATTAAGTAATGCTAGTCTTAAATGATTCTTTATTCTATTAAAAAATACTAAATTGTGCCCTACGGGAAGTTACACTTATTTTACTTACGTCGTTTATGTACAATCTACATTGCGAAATAATGATGCTTTACCTTTTAATAATTTTGTAGAAATTAGTATTGTATTTATACCAAGGTTCGCGTGGTTGTATTCCGTTGTATTTTACGAAAAATACTAATAAGAACCTATTTCGACCGTCTTCATAGCTCTATTCACAACGTCACTTCCGTCCAATCCAACTTTCAAAATGGATGATTTGATTTTCTTTACGTAAAAATGTAAATAGTGTTTTTTTATTAATTTATTTTTGTTTTGGTAATATTTCAGATCCAAAAATGTATCCTACGAAGAGTACGTATGATTACATGACTGAAATAAACCGCTTGTTCCCTCGGAATAATGATAATGGTAAGCATTAAACTTTATACGTACGTTCAACTTTTTACTTTTTTATCAGAATGGTGTAGGAAAAGTTTTCTAGTCTTGTTTAGGAAGCGTTTAGCAATGTCCGTCGGTTCTTTTTTGCTTTTACTTACTGTAGCGACTGTCACAGCAAACCAAAACAAACGAACAACAATAAAAACAAATGAAATTTGACAACACACATGGAATGAATTACAATTACGGAGTTTTTTATGACAATAATGTAAATAATTCTGTCTCTGTTATCTTTGTAGCAAAGGTGCATCTATGATTGATATAATAGTATAAACAACAGTGACGATAAAGCACCTATAATACAGTTTATGCAGTGATTATTAACATAAATGCCCCTCTTTTTTTCATGGGGGGGCTAAAAATATGACTTACCTACCCACACTGATGGAGATGTGAAAAACTATCACTAATGCCCAAACCTTCTATAATTTCAGATGTCTTCCGGTCTCCAAACACGATGCCCAACCCAAATCAATATTCACCGTTCAGACAATCCACTCCAGCCAACCGTTCATCAAGCTCAACCGACTCCACATCTCCGGACTCATTCCCCGACATGTCACATCGCTTGGACAACGACAGACAAGCCTATGAGACTCCGTTCATTGTTCGACGACAACGCCCAATCATTGGAAGAAAGATCTTCGATAACCCTGAACGCGTGCCACCTACATTAGAGCCAACATTTAAACCTTTTGAACAGGACATCGAATTTTCTAACACTATTTGGCAACCGGATACCGAACACCATTTATTCCCTCCTACACCGCCTAGTGTTGTTGAACAGAAGAACCATACGCAGAATATTTTCTATGAACTATTTCCTACTGAGAATAGAGGGTTTGAGTTCAAACCACCAGCTTCCGCATTATCTCCGGCATCGAGCTACACACCAGTTTCGCCGAAATTTTCGCCGACAATGCCAACTACGCCGAACTCGAAACTTCCTCCCCCTCGTATGCCGACTTCGCCGTTCAGGCTGCCTAGTCGGCCAAACTATGGGCCTAGTTCTTCAAAGCACCAAGAAACAACGGCATCAAAGATGTGTACGTTCTGCCGCAAAAATGGGGAGACTCCATTGGTTTATATGACACATGCTGTGAGGATGAATGTTGGGAACAAGAATATTGTGACGTGTCCCATATTGAGGTCTCATGTGTGCTCAACGTGTGGAGCTTCTGGAGATGATGCTCATACCATGTAAGTAATGACTCTAATTATTGAACACTAGGCCTAGAAGGAGATGGTGGGATGAACTCAACTCTTTTCAAAAGGATTGGAAAACAAAAACACTGGATAGGCATAAGTGGAAAGAGGGAAGGGAGGCCTTTGCCCTGCAGTGGGACACAGATGGTTGATAATAATAATTCAACACTAGCTGTGCACTGCGGTTTCACCCTCCCTCTGCCCCTGACCCATCACATTCACAATCTTTCCTACTTTTTTCTTTTTATGATACTCCTAAGTAGTGTGATGTTAAATACTGCCATCCGCAAGCTATAATGCCGTTATCTCGCATCTGGTCGATATTCGTTTTTTGATACCACAATAATCAAAAAAAGCGAAAGCTCAATACTATATCTATTTTTTGATACCAATAAGTCTCGCATACGAGTTATAGTTAAGAAACGGCATCATTTTTTTATTTTTTCGCCCTCTTTTTATCCTTTACTCGAAATATGATTTTGTTGGATAACGGCATTATAGCTTGCGGACGGCAGAATAGCCTATAGCCTGTCTTAAGAATAGGGCTATCAAATACACAAAAATAGCTTCAAATTAATAGGCCTGGCTGACAAACTGAATTTCCAGACGGCTGATGCTAATATTAACTTTTTATCTTTTTCCAGCACATACTGCCCAGTACTCAGAAGCAGCAATAATGGGCGACCGCTGCAGTCCACCACCATCACACTGAAGAATACAAGGATCAAGAGCAATGGTAGGAGACGATTCTAATTATTATTTATTTTTTACCTTGAACACCCTGTTTTTAAAAACTTAAGCAGTTAAACATTTAAAAACGTATGAGATAGCTTGAAGCTAGGGTCAGTCTATGCTAGATTAACAGTCGATTTATAATTATTTATAATCTTACTAATATTATAAAGAGGAAAGATTTGTATTTTTGTTTGTTTGTAATGAATCAACTCAAAAACTACTGTGCCAATTTCAAAATTTTTTCACCATTAGAAAGATACATTATCCCTGAGTAACAACATAGCCTATATTTTATCGCAAAATGTTTAAAAATAAATGTGCAAAGCCAGGACGGGCCGCTAGTTACATTATAATTCAATGAAATCTGGGTGGAAGACCAACAATGGAAACAGAAGCTTATGATTAAAACCTCATTTCATAATAATTATGAAGACAACCAATACCTAAATTGACGAAGAACTGAAATAGAGCTTGAAATAAATGAATAATTTTAATACAAGGAAATTGCAACATTTTCAATTGGCTTTTACTCTGGTCTCCGGCGATTTTGGTACTGGTTGCAATAGTATGAATCAAACAAATTATTGTTGTGTTCATTTAGGTCTGGTTTACTGTTATGACACCTTGCTTGAATAGTAAGTAGCTAATAAAATAATTATTATTAAATGAATGCCAAACATAGTTTTTACCTTTCCAAATGTAGTTATAAGTTCCTTGTCAACTTGAAAATTAATCTAGACAATATCAAGCGCTTTAATTGGCCCTAGGCTCAAGCTATCTCATACGTACATTTTTAAAGAAGTTGACTTAACACTATTATATTATTCTTACTTCAGCATGGGAAAGAGATATAGCTCCATCTCTCTCACAATGTACTAAAATTAAAATAATACTGCTACAGGCGGGTGATTTAGTTCTGCTCAATATGGGAATACGCTCATAAAACAGGTGATTTATTTTTGACAAAATTGCATGACCTCCTCGATTTGGCGAATATTCCATAAATTATTGTTTTAATGGTAAATTATCTAGATGGCCAAATCTTAGTTTGTAAATCCATCTACAATTAATTATGAATATGTACAACTTTGAAATGAATGTAGATTTGTTTGATGTTTAAAATTGTATTTTATAACGGGCTGGTTTCCGCAACTCCACGCCAAAGCGCGTATTTTGCGTGCGGAATGTTTAACATTATTTTGTAACCAATGATCTCATAAAAGATGGTTTATCTGATGATAATTATGATCTCTATTGAAATTATTTACTGAAATCTATGGTGACCTGATAAAGTTTTATGTGTACTTAATGACTTGCTAACATGTGTGAGAACAAAAACACTACTTTTTTGACCAATTTCATAAAACTTTTTAATTTCATATTATGTCTGAAATTATTTGACTGTATTTTATGTGTATTACCAATCACTGTTAGTTTTAAACTGGTTTTTACAATTAAGTACTATTTTAATTATGACGAATAGGATAAGATTATGACGAACGTAAATTATGACAATCACGAACTGAAGCCGCGTCCTAACCGAAGCGATTGTCGCGTTCATGATTATGTCAGAAGGCACCTGATGTCGGCGCAATGACGTTGCAATGTCGCCGATCAAATCGGTCGCGTATTCGCGCGACCATCGGTTTGATTAGGACGCGGCCTTATAATTATTATGATCGTTAAATTGTGCTGTTGCGTCTGCGGTTGCGATCGCAACAGCAGTTGCCTCTGCGGTTGCGGGTCGTCTTTGGAACTGCAGCTTTAAGCTGAACTCCACTTCTACAGTATTTCTTATAGTATTTTATCAATGGGTTTTAGACGATGTATCACTCAATGTAAATTTTTTGTAAGATTTAATTTGACTATTTTTTTAACTAATCTTGCTCCTTTTTTTATCCCAAACTTTTGACTGCTTTATGCACATTTTTAAATCATATTTTAACATCATGGTTTCTCTTTTATAATTATTTTATATATTTTTAATTCTATTGCCTTGTTCAATTATCAACATTGAGCTTAGGGCTTAAAGTTGAAAATTCGACAGACAGAAAAAGCGAACGTAATGTAACTATTCACATAACAAATAAGTACATTTATATTCTATCGTATATCTTTAGTATTATAAGATGTGACTACTTTTTATTTTTATCATATTATTACGATTTTGACTGATAAAAGACTTGCATACTTAATTTTAATCATGTCCTGACACTTTTGATCTCCATTTTAAAATAAGTTGATTTTTTATATACTTAAGATTTGTTATTTTATCAGTAGCTAATGTAGACATTCTGATGCTGTGTGTATAGCCTATAAATTGATCCAGTCAGATTGTAGAGGCTCACTAATGCTAGTTTCACCAAACTGAACAAGATTTATTTTCGCATGAAACCTTCCTGTACAGTCTGGAGCACCAATACTTATACACTTTCATAAATTTAAAAGCAATTTTCGCGAAAACTAACGATTGTAACTTGGAGATAGGATCTTTTTCCTAAAATATGAGTTCCAGAACAATATATTCGTAACAACATGAAATTTTAATAAGAGTCTAAAAGTTGTTAAGTGTTTACACATTGCTGCTCGTGCCTGTACGATTGAGTGAAGGGTAATTTTTTTCTATGAATCTAGGAAAGCATGAGAATGACTAACAATGATAATATTATTCTACTCTAATAATATTGTATGATAAATTATGAGGCCAGGATCTGGCAAGACATTAAAAATGTCCAGTTTTTGTCTTTCAATAACTTGGTGTTTAGGCTTCAAGTCTGCCAAAATCAGTGATCTTTATTTCGTCACAACAAGGTTCTCGTTAGGATAATTTTGTCAGAGGGAAAATGACTGTAGCACTCTATTAATTCACCAATTTGTGTAAGCTCTTTTATAACACGACTTTTTTTCCGCTCACTGGATTTTCAACGCAGTACACTTTCAATGCGGCAGTCATGCGTTTTAGTCTCAATACTCGGCTCAATACATAGAGTTGAAAATGCAGGGAACAATAAAAAAAAAACAATGGAGGTAAAAAATAAAGTATATTTTTTTAATTTAATATGATAGAACGGGTTTGACGCAGATTGTGCACTTCGCAAAATAGCGCTTCTCAAAATGAGCAGGTTTTCCCTAACATTTTGAAACAAACTATCAACTATTTGATAGTCTCAACACATGCTCACTTTGAGTAGTGATAATTTTGATAAGTGCTCATTTTAAGAAGTGCACATTTTGCGAAGTGCTCGCGTTTATAACACGAGTTTTTTTTTTACCGCTCACTCGATTTTCAACGCACTACTCTGCGCCAAGAGTTGAAAATCGCACAGTACAGTTTCAATGCGACAGTCACGCGCTGTTCGAATCTCAATGCTCGGCTCAATACATAGAGTTGAAAATGCAGTGCACAGTAAAAAAATACAGTATTTTCTAATTGAATATTATTAAACAAGGCCCTTTGAAGGACCTTTTTTAGCTATAAGATTTGATTTTATGACACAACTTTATGAAATATAAGAAAAATAATGATTTTAGTTATGAACTTTTTAAATTGTTACCGAAGGTCTCTTGTAAGTTGTAGACCTTATGCTTAATGCAATAAGTTTGATTTTTGCATAGCATTAGTTTAAAAATGGTTTTGAACCGATTTTAATGTTCCTAGTTTTTAAGGCTGATTATGGTACAAATGATTTTATGAAAGTTAGAAATGTTTTTTTGTTTATTTTATATTATTGTCTATTACTAACTAGGTTTGTTTATGAAAATGTTGTTATAATTATGCTAATACCTAGGGGTCAGTTTCCACCAAGCTGAAAATCTTCACGCACTTTTTTGATATCATTGCATAAAGGACTATCAGTTTAAGTATAGCACACGCGAGGAGACGCTTTGTCTGCGTCGATTTTTATATTTTAAAGACAAGACTAACAGTTTATTTAATAAAATAAAGAAAAAACGCGAGGATTTTTAAAATTTCATTTGAAGTTGAGAAATTGACCATAATTTGAATGGTCTCATTATTCTTTAATGTTTTAAACAATACACTTTCAAATAGCATTTGAATTGATTAATTTCTTGCTAATATTGCTTTTAATAGAATTTTCAAGTAAAACATTTTATAAATAAATAAGTATGTCTGCTGTGGTTCGATTTTCATGTACTTAATTAAGATTTTTAAATGATTATTTACTATTTTAACGTACACTAAGTACTGATTTTATGTAATTATTTATAAGTTGATTACTGTAAAAGTACAACTTAATCGCATGTTTTGTAATATAACTTTCTAAAACTATTTTTTGGTTTTTAAATCAACCATTCCAACCCCCCCCCCCCCCCATGATATTGAATGCCTTTCCAAGAATATGCTACTCAAGGTTTCTCCTACCTAACCAGTCCATGGTCTACTTGTTGGAGTGTTCCGTGTCCATACACCAGCACGACTTATAAAACGCTACAGACGCTGCAATCCACTTTGATTACTGCAGGGCTATTGCGTGGTTCTCTATTGGGTTCCCGAAATTTTTTATCCATAATCTAAAGTGCCATATGTTTTTTGTCCTAATCATCATTTGTCCGAATGATAACTTACCCGAACTTATTACCAACATTATCAACAAATAATATCACTTGCTATAAAATTTAAATCCCTAAATACAATATTCCCTTAATCCGTAGTTTACGTACCCTAAGTAGGAAAGTGTCTCCTAGAGCGATATGAGTGGAACTTCTCCTTTTCGTGTCGATGAACTCAAATTGTGTTAGACCAGTATGTAGCCACCTGCACAGCTCTAACATTTGCTTCAATTAAATCTTGGTAGGTGCAAGTGGTTGTGCAGGATGGGCAGGACAATAGGTGGAGCATATCCTGCAGAGGGGCTCCACACTGGCAATCTATTTGGGATGAATCGAGGATACCCCATTTTGTCAGATTATATCTACAGCGGCCAACCTGGGCTCGCAATCGGTTAAGGGATTTCCAGATTGGCCACTGCAGTTCGTATCCGGGTGGCAGGTATTCTTACGGGTTGATGAAATGTGGAGGGGTGGGATGTTTGCTTCTCCACAGTTTGCATCTCTCGTTGGACGCACCGTCTACTGAGGAGGTCGTATATCTTTAAAAAGCTTTTACGGCTCTTTAAGCGTGCAGGTGGTAGTTCATGCCCGTACAGGGGGTAGCGGTGGTCTCCGTGGAACTTTTATTTAGTTATTATGCCTTGTTTCTGGGACTGCAGCTTCGCCTTCTTTGTTTTTCTTTATAGTTAAAAAATTGAAGGGGCTAGGCATAGGTATACAAAAAACGCGTTTTTCGGCTTTTTTAAATACTAAACTATTAAAAAAATCTGTATTTAATTTTAAATATTGTAGTGTGCGAGTCTTACTAGTATTTTGCCGGATTTTTCTAAGTCTTTTCAGCGCCATCTAGTACCTAAGTACAGAACTACAAACGTATCAATGATTGTAAGGATTGCAAGGTTAGATTTATTTTATTTCTACTACTGCTACGTCAATCTTACGTTATCATTGGCTCTAGATAGTTTCATTGATAGTTAAATTCAAAACAAGTTTTATCAAAACATAACAGGAGGTGAAGGTAATCGGAAGTGTGTAGCAAAATCAGCTAAAAGTGCCAAAACTATTTTTGGTTCGGCGTTAAATACTTTACGGAAAGTTAGGTATTTCAATTCTGATCTTACTTTTATAGTTGTCGTCAACAAGTGCGTTTATTAAAACTGGTGTTTATTTCTAAGTTAGATATAAATCTTTCCGAGGAACGAATGGAGGAAGACATGGATATGGATATGGATGAGTTCGAGATGGAAGACGAAGATGATGACTACAACAATGGGATTTATATAGACAGGGAGAATTTACCGGTGATGCGTCTTTGGACGCCATATAACGTAGAACACTGTGGAATTTATGGCAGGTTAGTAGACAAGTAATTTTCTAATTAGGTATAGTATATAGAACTTACATAAATGTACTAAATAATTACAAGGTTCATTTATCAAAACCGAACGTACAAAAAAAATGTAAATTTTAAGAAGACATTTCTTCTCACATGAAGTACGGTATGTATGGTTTACACTAATTTCGGCTTAGTTAAAAAATTAATTTCAAGTGAGACATTATCTTCTTTAACAATAAATAAATATTCTATTTTAATCAACTTCTCGTTCAGTTTGTTCCTTGGTTTTGACTTTTCTTTGGCCTTGACGTGCTTCACAAACGCTCCAATGTAAATGTCAATGTCACAGCAATGTCAATGTAATCACAATCACAACATTCGAATTTTATCTCAAAATAAAAAAATAACATCTATCCATTCGGTTATGGCATAAAAATTTAACGAAAAAACAACAAAAAAATGGGTTCCCTCGAACAGGATGAAGATTACTATACGAAACCCGATTTTATATACGGGGGCCCGTTTATACCTGTAAAATTACCATCTCCGTTCTTGGATCTTGGGACGCCGATGAATGTTCCCCTACAGGGGACGTTTAAGAAGTATGTATTACTTTTAGTTCTATGACTAAAAATAATGGCAGTCCAAACTCTCTGTTAAAA
Organism: Noctua pronuba; assembly: GCA_905220335.1. Classification (NCBI taxonomy): domain Eukaryota; kingdom Metazoa; phylum Arthropoda; class Insecta; order Lepidoptera; family Noctuidae; genus Noctua; species Noctua pronuba. Next base: position 10,750,794 of record LR999918.1, read on the forward strand.
TAGAAAAAATATTGTGATAAATACATGCATTGGTACATTATTATTCATTTGTATTTGTTACAATCTGTAAGCTTAATTGAGACGTTAGTATTGTTTTACAATATTATTTACATTGTAGATCTGTAGAAAATACTTTATTAAGTATCAGTATGTCAATGATAGTCAGCTGATCATTATCTTCTAAAGTAATCATACCTCATCATAATCATATCATCTATTGAAATGAGGAACGTCTTAAGGATTTATTATTTCATTATCGCCACTTCTCTGAAAACAATATGAGAAAATGTCTAGAACCAAAACTGGGATCATGTGACGCCCACTGGAACGTGTTGGACCTGAGTAGCGGAGACTGGCCCACTCCTTCTCATATGGAGGAGGTCTCTGCTTGTGCCTCAATAGTGGCATCGGTTAAGGCTGATAAAGCATATTGTCGGTGTCAGTGCAGGACTTTGTAAATAAAAAACAAAATTTTAAAGCAGAAACTAAAATAAAGATTAAGATTTAAAAAGAGATTTTTTTTTTAAATATCAACCAGAGAGTATGTCTAAGTAAGATACTAGATTCGTCTGTTTTACCGACCCTGCGTGCTAACTAGCTATCTCACTGTTTAGCTTCGCTATGGCAAGCTACTTTAATTAACCATTTTGATGAAAAAAAAAATTTCGCCAAAAAATGTTGATACTTACAAGGTCCTTCACTGACGTCGACGATATGTATATTCTTTGTCATTTTGATGATTCCCTTTTTCTTAGTCATATTAGCTTCGACAAGAACTCTGACAGTCTCCCAGTCTCCCTGCAATATTGTCTCTCCCTATTCCTGTCATCCATCAAAGTTCGCTTTTACCAACAATAACACCACCTGTTGTGTCACACTATGTAATATAGCCATTTTTTTTCATCACGCCAGTCATTTGTATGTATATATAAAGTTATCTATCTATGGAGGTATTATTGTATTAAGTTAATCTTTATTATGATTTTATGCGACTGCAAGCATTAATTAACTTTTATATGAGACAATAGTGGTGATAAAATAATAATAATCACAGTCATTAAAGTCATAACATTGATAATATTTGCTATCAGTAATGTTGTACTCAGTATATTAATATTATTATATGTATTGTAGACATTGGGATATGAGTTTATTGCTTATACTTCAATGAGGTAAATATCTTGTGGATAATACCTGCCTATAAAATCCTGAAATTATTTTTATGTTCGGAAATAAACCTGTTCAATTAGATTGAGAGGCTATCCACATGTTAATTACTTCCTATTCACTTAAATGAAAAAAAAAAACACGAGTTACACATAAAATAGTAATGTACTAATGTCCCACTGCTGGGCATATATTTCGCCAACATATCCTATCACATTTCTGAGGTTTCCACCAATTTCAATTGAACAAAACTATCCTATTATCATGTGATTTTTAATACATTCCCAAACTGTCACCTCATATACTGTACTATTTATAGCAATTTTATTCAAAGCTATGTTAAATATGGCGTCTCAATCATATCAAACGATTATCAGCTTTTAGTCTACGAAATAAGGTTCGAAATCGAGCGATTAACAGAAACCACCTGCCTTTCGAAACATGTTCCTATTGTCTTAATTCATTGGATTATGGACTTTAACAACAAAGAATAAAGTCGAATATCAGCAAGAATAAATTACGGAACCACAAACGTTTTACCGTGTCTGTGAAATATATCGCATAATTTCAGCGAGTCTGTCAGAGCCCGGATAGCTCAGTCGGTAGAGCATTGGACTTTTAATCCAAGGGTCCAGGGTTCAAGTCCCTGTTCGGGCGGTTACTTTTTGCGTTTCTTTTTGTTGTTCGTGATTCTTTTTCAATGTAAAAATGTTATTTTGACTTTTATTTTTGCAAAATTTTAGTTTTTTCTCTTTTTATTGTTTTTTTTAGAAAATTATAATATTAGATTTTTTTGTAATATAATGATGTTCACAGTTAACATTTAATCAGCAATAATTTTAGTAAGTGCGTATTTTTTGTGTCGTCTAAAATCTTGTTTTTTTTTTTGTTTTTTTACAGGAGTTTCGCATATTTTTCGCTGAAAGAGAGATTGCCAGTAATTCTAACGAAAATCATTGATTACTTGGCTAGAGAAGGACCTAATATTATAAGCCAACACAAAGCGGTATGTATTCTTGTACCTATAAATTAACTAGCGCTACTTCCGTATCCTAATAGCAACGAAAAAAATCTTTTCAATACGTTGTTATGCCGCGATAATCAGTTGAAATTATTTATTTATTATGATTGGAGAAAGCCGTCACTCAATTAGTTTGACTCATTAATATGATCATCAGAAATGGTTAATATGAGGATTCTTACTGTGATATTATGGAATGTAACATTAATTATGTACCATCTATTACCCCATATTATTTGATTTTTGATTATGGCCGCGTGCCAGAAGAACCGTGTACATACAGGTCAAGCTTGACTGCCATGATAAATTAAATATGTACAAAAAAAAAACTATTTTCTTATAGACCCAAGAGGATTTAACCCAGTTCATGCGAACGGTAGCTAAATTGAAAAATGACTTAGTTACGAATAAAGACTACGACCCGTTCACGCTGGAAAACCCTGAAACTGAAAAATGGAACAAGTGGATAGAAGCTCTTGATAATAAGAAGTATTTTCTCAACTCATGGATGTTCACTGAGTGTTATGTTTACCGAAAGCTTAGAGAAGGTTGTGAATTAACGTAAGTATTATCTATTATTACTTATATCAATAAACTCCAGAAATAAAAACGAGCTTTGAAAAATCATAGAACAGCGCCATCTAGTACCATTTGTACAAAACTGATGTTAATTTTGAAACTGCTCACAATAGATAGCGCTAATTTAAACGTGTACTATTGAAGGCAACTATTTTTCAGGAATAATGATCGTAATTCTTCATAAAACCAGAAACTAATAATATATTAACTTCAGATTTTTTTTTTTCATTTTAGTAAAAACTCTTTTTAAATACGTAATTATAAAAAAAGAACGTTATTAGTCAAGTATTCTAAACTCACCACTAGATGGTGTTGATATAAATTGTACAACTTTTATTTGCAGATCGGGGCTGAAGAAATTTGATTATTTCGAGGAACAAAAGAACAGAGCGTTTCATAATAATGTGGAAATCATGTGTTTGGTTGCTAATAGACTGGTGACTATGATAACCCCTTCTGAGAAGGACAAACGGAAAGCAGACTTCGTTACTCTTCTTAAGGTAAAAATAAAGATGTATTAATTTTGTAAAACATGAGTATGTATATGTTAACGGAAAAGTATGTAATCCGTCGTTGTATACCATTCCTAGGAAATGTGTACAGTTCCCAAAATTGATAGAAAATCTATGATATATTTTGTAATATTCACTTTTCCTAGGATATCTATACATTTCCTAAATAGTGATCGGAAATATATAAATCATTCTTGATGTTTTTAAGTACAGCGGGGATAGCGGTGCGAGGGGCAACTTTTTATATTTACCTTGACGTTGCTTTTATTCGCGTTTTATTTATTTTATTCACTTCACTACACGACACATTTTGTGCTGAATAAAAAAAATACCAAATCAGATTTGTCTTACCTGTGTGGGGTTTTGGATCAATTTTATTCATTTATTTCAGCTCTGCCTCTGGGCCAACAAATGCGACCTGTCCTTATCGCTAGGGTCTGAAGTAGACCTGATAAAGGCAGCTGTAGATGAAACAGAGAGGCTTCGTTTGAACCCTCCCCCTCCCCCGCCCCCCCCGAAGAAAGGAAAGAAAAAGGCACTGGCTCCGGCAGGACCTATTATAGTCAGTTCGGACCCGTTCCAGATGATACTGGATAATAAAGATAAGGTACCTATGCTGTATTTATAAAGAAGAAAAAACCAGTGAAGTGCGAGTCGGACTTGGCGGGTTTTTTTTTCAACCGGCCAAGTGCGAGTCTGACTTGGCGGGTTTTTTTTTCAACCGGCCAAGTGCGAGTCTGACTTGGCGGGTTTTTTTTCAACTGGCCAAGTGCGAGTCTGACTTGGCGGGTTTTTTTTTCAACCGGCCAAGTGCGAGTCTGACTTGGCGGGTTTTTTTTCAACTGGCCAAGTGCGAGTCTGACTTGGCGGGTTTTTTTTTCAACCGGCCAAGTGCGAGTCTGACTTGGCGGGTTTTTTTTCAACTGGCCAAGTGCGAGTCTGACTTGGCGGGTTTTTTTTTCAACCGGCCAAGTGCGAGTCTGACTTGGCGGGTTTTTTTTCAACTGGCCAAGTGCGAGTCTGACTTGGCGGGTTTTTTTTCAACCGGCCAAGTGCGAGTCTGACTTGGCGGGTTTTTTTTTCAATGGTTTTATCTCAGTCTAATCAAGGGGTATCGAATTACCCAGTACTAACTGGGTTGTGGAGGTCAGATAGGCAGACGCTCCATGAAAATACTGGTATTCAGCTGCGTCCGGTTAGACTGGAAGACGACCCCAATATAGTTGGGAAAAGGCTAGGCAGATAATGATGATCATGATGGTAATATCTCAGCTCTGAGTTTCGATTTGCACCCGGTTGACGGCAAAAAGCTCGCCCCCTATTACATGAGACTTAAATATAACTGGCGAAATGTGCGTGTACTATGCTACACCTCTGCCTAACCTTTAGGAAAATACCGGAGTGATGTTATTTTTTATTGATTATGGTTATGCTTTTGTCGGAAAAACCCGATAACACTTTTTTTCCAACTTTGGAAATGAACCTTGAATCCCATTCTCAGTAGTCGCTTTCGACTATAAGACCAGCGCAGCTTTAGATGTTCAAAAACATTGATCATATTTATTTTCCAGGTGCTAGCAGACGACTGCAATAAAATAGCTGACCAAGTACAGAACAAAGCTGAAAAAATGCGAGATAAAATAACTGCAGTTAGTATAATTTAACTCTTTTATTAATTCTAACACATTATTTACATTTTTAAATATTTCTATAAGTATACTTTAAAAAAACATTTAAAAATATAAAAAATAGTAGGCCACCAGCACTGGGAACAGGGTCCGAGCTGCCGGTGGTCAGGGCTCTTGAGAGAGGAACCTCCTAACAATACCTCCTTAGTATAATTTATTATTATAGAGGGTGTAAATAGACGTGTGAATTAACGTAGCCGAAAGGCACTTGTTCTCCTCGTCATTGCGATTTTTTTTTTGTTCCGGACCATACCTAGGAACCTTCTAGTTGCGGAGATATTGGAGGACAAAGTTCCAACTTTTTCACAAGTTTTTAAAATAAAATAGTTATTAAGGTTATAACTTTACTTTAAATATCACCATGGCCTGTTTATTATTCAATGCATCCATCAGCACAATGTGTTGAGTGCGTTACATTGAGCCCTCCCGTAAAACGTGATTTTTCACCCCAAAAAAAATTTCGTTCCCCAGCAATAATTTTTGCGTAAAGTTACTTAGTTTGATGTACTTACAGAATGCTTGGTTGACGGCTTCGTGAAGGGTCCGTTTACACCTTGTATTTGTTACGCCATGCGCAATATGTATAAATATATCCTTTTAAACGGGGTCACCATTATAAAGAAATAAGTAAATTTTAGTCCAATACAAATTGTATGAAAAAGGATTCTGTGTAAAAGATGATATGGCAAGAAAGGAGGTGTCTGATGAGATGACGAGTAATAGAGAAGTATGGAAGAAGAAGACATGCTGCGACGACCACAAATGAATTGGGATAAGGGCAAGAGAATGATGATGATGATGACAAATTGTATGAAGAAAATTCTAACTGAAGACCAACTTTCGTGGGGCTGCGGAACTGTTCGAAAGAGATACCGCGGCCCTGGAACACAAAGGGCAAAGAAGGAACACGGATGGGTTTTAGTCAGTAAAAGCCTGACACTCCCTCCCACTCCACCCAGAGCGGGAGGAGTTATTTGATGATTTCCCATCCTAAAAAAGAAAAAAGACCAACTTTCGCTGTCCCAATTTTTTTCTTCAATAAACTCATGTTATTTATCTAAGCTATACATGTAATTATCTTCGTTTATTTGTATTACAGTACCAACAGGCGTTGGTTTTCAAGGGTGCATGCACTTGCCACAAACTCGCTAAGACGGCCGGCTTGCCAATCTGTGAAGTAAGTATTTAAAATTATTATTTTTACATTAGACTACCTCGTTGGCCTAGTGCTAGCAAGAGGACCTGGGTTCGATTCCCAGGTAGAGTAATGTTATTAGGTTTTTCAATCAGAAATTCTACAGACGAGTTCAGTCGCGACATTGACACCGACGCGGCGACCAGCGACACAAAAACCAGCCAGCCTAGGGTCCTTTATCGCAGTACGTCACTCAATACTCAAGTATTACCTACATCGCGGGCCTGTGGACGGTTAGTGTGGACTAGCTTGCCGTCCTTCCGTCTTATGACGACAAGCCGTGTGGACGGCGCGTTCGTTCTCAAAGAGATGTCAGCAAAAAGGAACGGGTCCGCAAGGGCCGAGGCCTGCCGGGGCTGCGGGACTGTTCGAAAGAGATACCGTGGCCCTGGAACACAAAGGGCAAAGAAGGAACATGGATGGGTTTTAGCCAGTACGAGTCCGACACTCCCTTGCACTCCGCCCAGAGCGGGAGGGGTCATTTGATGACCACATCCGAAAAAAAAAAAAAAATTGACGGCGCGGTTGGCGCAGTGGCTGAGCGATTGACTGCTGCGCTGCGTGTCGCGGGTTCGATTCCCGCACGGAACAAATATTTGTAAGGCCTACAGGTAGTTGTTCCGGGTCTGGCTGTTTGTGTATGTGAGTTTAAATGTTTGTAAACGCACCCACGATACAGGAGAAATTCCTAGTGTGGGGCAACGTCTTTAAATTGTCCCTCGTCTGCGCAGGACCTAAGTGTAACACATTTTACACATTGTAACCTTATCGTACTCGTGTAGGCTCCCCCCGAGCCGGAACCGGAACCGGAGCCGTCCGCCAAGGAGACGCCCCCCAAGACGGGAGACGAACCTGAGAAAAGGATACCCTGCCCGGCCAAGGTCACCGTACCTTCCGCTGTATTCTTTGGTAAGCTTTTTTTCTAGCTTTGGCTTAAACAAGATGCCTTGTCAAGTCGCGTTTTTCAAAGCGATACAATAAAAGCTAAAAAGAAGTCTTTCGTTTCGTTTCGAACGCGTCTCGACTCGACCCTGTGTCGGACTATTCGCTTTATTAAGGGGGTTCAGGGGGAGGGGTGGTCTGTAAGATGGCAACGTCGCAAATTGCTGTCAAATATTTCGACCATGACCCTTGTACTATTGAACGTGATTTTTCACACCAAAAAAAGTAGTTTTCCTGCAATAATTCTTGCGCAGTGTCACTTAGTTTGATGTACAGAATGCTTGGTTGACGACTTTGTGAAAGGTCAGTTTACACCCTGTATAATATCGTGTATTTGTCCTTAGATATCGTTTGCGACAACGCTGGGTACGAGCTCTTCGCGGATCTCTGCCTAGCCCACTTCTTGGTAGCCCAGAAAATTGTACAAAAGGTAACATCACCTAGCCATATCTCATTCATTATTATCCTGGGGTATCATCGACCCGTCCCAAACACAGTGTCAGTGTGGAGCCCCTCTGCAGGATATGCCCCACCTCCTTGCTCATCCTGCACAGTCACCTGCACCTTCCAGGATTTAAACGAAGCCAACGACAGAGCTGTGCAGGTGGCAATATACTATTATTTGAGTCGATCGACACGCAAAGCACCAGCATCGGCACGCTTTCGCAGGTATGCTGGAAGAGATTTCTTTAGAAATAAGCATCGCCTTTGTACTATTTTCTGTTCCTTTCGTCTTTTCTGTATTTAGTGTGTACATAAATTGTTAAATAAATAAATAAATAAAGAAGAAGATTATCCTCCTGCTATTATCCTAATTTATTTGAGGTCGGCGCAGCTCGTCTTCTTTATCCATACTATTGTCTTTTTTCTTTTTGCTCGGCTTCTAATGGTCGTTCATAAAAATCGGGCCCGAAACTCCTTTGAGTATTTTTCGCTGTTGCAGCTTCATTAGTATCGTCGTTAAGTACAGATACACTTCTTACATGGTATTCAGAACATAAGTAATTGGGCAGGCGACTGGCCGCTAAAGTCTAAGCGCTAGCATTGTTGGTCATTGTAGTCCTTACATTCGCTATCCTTACTAATTTAAATGCGAAAGTAAGTTTGTTTGTTTGTTACCTTTTCACGCCTAAACCACTGAATCGATCATCCTGAAATTTTGCATATACGTTGTCAGGTGTACAGAAACGGACATAGGTTACCTTTTATTCCTAAAAAAAAGTACTGTTCCCGAGGAAAACAACAATAACGTTCTTATGATAAAAGATGACGCCACGTGTCTTTCGAATCATATTTGAATTATATTATTACAAGCAGAGTACAACCCGAATTGATTGCCAAATTCTAAATTAATGCGAGCAAAGCCGCGGGCAAAAGCTACTTCCTCATAGTTTCGGATTTGCCCATCCACGCCTTCTTGTAAATCTAAAATTTTCATCATAATTTTTCTCCATGGGACCAATGCGGTAAACCCGAAAAAAAATAATCAGCTGTCCCATACAAATCTTTAATCTCGACACAAATGTATGGATCTGCTGTTTTTTTTTTCACGATTGCGATGTCAGGCTCATGGTTTAAGTTGTTCAGTTTCATAATAAGGAGGAGCTCGTGGCTAAATAATAACAGCCGCTCGGGTCGATCTTTAGGTTAAGCTGTGCTTGCCTAGGTTGGTCTGTAAATGGGTGACCACCCATTACATACCGAGTTTCCTCCGTGCCTCGAAAAGCACGTAAAGCCTTTGGTCCCGGCTGTCATTTGTAGATCTTTGACAGTCGTTACAGGTAGTCAGTGGCCCAAAAAGTCTGACAACCAGTCTTACCAAGGGGTATCGTATTACCCAGTACTAACTGGGTTGTGGAGGTAAGATAGGCAGTCGCTCCATGTAAAATACTGGTATTCAGCTGCATCCGGTTAGACTGGAAGCCGACCCCAATATAGTTGGGAAAAGGCTAGGCAGATGATGATGAGTTTCATAATCCACATCTTTCATTCGTATACTTGCTGAACCTGTTACGGTTCAGCAAGTATACGTTACATTTAAGATTTTAATTATTCTACGATGTTTTCAGGTTAGATTCCACGTGAAGAATATGCCATGGTTCGTCTCAGACGCCACCAAGAAAGATGTTAGGTTAGTTCTTAAATCTTTTTATTTATTTGTTTTTGATACCAAAATTTAAAGGGGTTTTAATGTAATGGCCGCCTAACTTCCGCCATTTTTTTTTACCCTGAAAGTCTGACTCCCAGTCTCGCCATGGGTTATCGATTCAATGTAAAATACTAGCATTCAGTTGTATCTGGTGTTGGACTGGAAGCCGACTACAATATAATTGTGAAAAGAGTAAGCATATGATGACAAATGATAATTATATTGCTAAACTTATTCCTCACCGTTGGCTTAGGCGCGAATTACACAGAAACGGCGTATTGCGTAAGGTGCGGCGCAGGCGTGGAATTTATAAGGTACCGAAAGAACGGCGTGCCTGCGCCGCGCCGCTTGAGTGTAATTTACGACATGTCGCCTACTTACATTTTGTATGAAAATGTTTTGAAGCGGCATCATGCCTGCGCCGCGCCTTCACCTTACGCCTGTGCGTTTCTGTGTAATTCGCGCCTTAGACGTGTTCTTGAGTGGAGACCGCGAATCGGCAAGCGTAAGGTGAGACATCCTCAGGCTCGGTGGGGCGACGATCTCAGCAGGGTGGCTGGTAGTAACTGGATGAGAGTTGCCGAGAATCGAGCTGAGTTGAGTGCGATTGAAGAGGCCTATGTCCAGCAGTGGACTGCTGTAGGCTGATGATCAAGAAGATGGTAAAAATGTAACTTTTTTTTGAAAGGGGGCTTTTTTTTGAGTGGGAAAATTTAACTTTTTTTTTTTTTTCTTTCTTTTTATTAAAAAAAAGCGGGTTTTATCCATACGGATATGCCAACCCCATCGTCCCTTATTAACTACTAGCTGTTGCCCGCGACTTCGTTTGCGTGGAAAATGTATGTGTAAGACTGCCTCGAGTGGTCGCAAGAGCGATTACTAAGCATGAGGTCCTGGGATCGACTCCTGGGCCGAGCAAAGTGTTAAAAAAAAAGAATGTTTATTTCAATTAGATTCATAAAGTTATCACACACATGATTTGGAGATCACCTTTTAAGCAAGGAGATACTTGGGTTAGGGGGCGTCCATTAATTACGTGAGGCAATTTTGGCGATTTTTCAACCCCCCCCCCTCTCCCCTTGGTGAGATGTCGTGAGATTTTGCTTTTGATTTAAAACATTAAGAGACTTTTTGCGAGAGCCCTTAGACCTCCTTAATCCGGCCCTGCCGCAAAATTCGTTCTTAGCAGACTTTTACTGACTATTTACTACCTCCCTGCCAAATTTCAAGCTTGTAGCACAAAAAATGAAGGACTTTCATACAAACTTGCGAGAGCCCTGAGATCCCCTTAATCCGGCCCTGTCGCAAAATCCGTTCTTAGCGGACGTCTACTAACCTGCTTAGTATAGAAAAAATGCCTAATACAGCCCCCCCCCCGACTGTTCACCGAATGAAAAATATGTTGAATATACATAAAAAAGACTAAAGTCATCACCAATAGCGTAAAAAGTAGGGTTGAGGTAGATGGGCAAGAAATTCACTACGTCGATGAGTACATTTGAGTTTGAGAGTTGCCGAGTCGAGAACACCTGGAAGAGGTACTGGTCCATGAAGTCGCTGATGAAGGGTGACCACCTTTATCCCTGAAGCGCAATCTCATCGACATGTGCATTCTGCCCATTCTTACCCAAAAGCAAAAGTCCAAACTCAAGGTTGGCCAAAGGTCGATGGAACGTAGCGTATTGGGTATTAAGCTCAGCGACAGAATTCGCAATACCACAATACGCTCAAAAACTGGAATCGCTGATGTGGGCGATAAGACTGCTAGTTTGGAGTGGGATTGGGCGGGCCACGTCTGTAGAATGCATTAGGACCGGTGGGCCAGAGTCGTCACGCAGTGGGTGCCAGAAGACGGGCGTCGTCGCCGAGGGAGGTCTAGAAAACGCTGGTGTGACGACTTAGAAGCGTTTCGGACAGATTGGACGAAGAAAACCGCTCGGAGAGAAGAATGGAAGGCAATGGGGGAGGTTTTTGCCCAGCAGTGGGACAATAAAGGCTAAAAAACATTACTTAAAAATTATAACGAATGGGTTGCCTAATCATTAAGTTAAGAATATTTAAAACTGCGACAGACGCTAGGCTTGACCGCTTTTACTTAGACAACGTTATACTTTCGAATCTCATTTAAGTGTACGTAGTCTGGCCATAAATATTGTCATAGCTTCCGAATTTTGAATTTGGAATGCAGACGAAAAAATTAATAAATTACGTTCGAATTTTGAATATTTCACGTTTTTAAAAACATAGGTTCTGTAGACTTTTCTTTAGTTTTTAACATGGAGTGGACACAAAAAGAAGACAGAGTCGCTGTAATTGCGTTGCATCGTTGTGGATACGGTGCAAGTGACATTTTCAAACTACTGAAAAACTTAAAAATAACACTAAGGTTTGTTTATCGCACTATTAAACGGTACGAGGAAGACTCAAGAATAGAAGACAGAGAGAGGAGTGGTCGTCCTCGTACGGTTCGCACACCAGCGGTGGTCAAAGCCATCAAGGCGCGAATTCAAAGAAATCCCGTGCGAAAGCAAAAACTGTTGGCTTTTCAGATGGGTTTTAACAGGACCACGGTGGAAAGGGTGTTAAATGAAGACCTTGGGCTACGGGCTTACCGTAAAAGAACAGCTCACTTCCTGAACGATCGTTTGAAAAAAATAAGGCTTCAAAGATCACGCGTTTTGTTGAGACGGTACGCGGGAAAAAAATAACGCGAAATATTATTTTCAGATGAAAAAATTTTTACTGTTGAAGAGAGCTTCAATAAGCTAAATGACAAGGTGTATGCTCACAACAGTGATGTAGCGAGTAGGCGTATCCCGCGCGTTCAACGTGGTCATCATCCCTCATCGGTGATGGTTTGGCTTGGAGTGTCGTATTTGGGCCCCACTGAGATGTTTTTTTGTGAAAAAGGTGTGAAAACCAGTGCTTTGGTGTACCAAAATACAGTTCTTCAAAACTCCGTAGAGCCTCTTAAACGAACAATGTTCGCAAATCGCCACTGGGTATTCCAGCAAGATTTTGCACCGGCTCATAAAGCCAAGAGTACGCAAAAGTGGTTGGACGCCCATGAAATTGATTACATCAGGCACGAAGATTGGCCGTCCTCCAGTCCGGACCTTAATCCCTTGGATTATAAAATATGGCAGTATTTAGAGGAAAAAGCCTGCGCAAAACCCCATAAAAATTTGGAGTCGCTGAAGCTGTCCCTCATCCAAGCAGTGGCCGATATGGATCTCAATGTCGTGCGTGATTCTATCGATGACTGGCCTCGCAGATTACGGGCTTGTATCAAAAACCAAGGAGTTCATTTCGAATAAACTAATATACATGAAAAACTGTGTATTTTAACCTATCTTCCCACATATAAATTATTATATTAAAATTGAAAATGTGTCATTTATTTCACATTTAATATGTGACAAAACTTATGACCCGACTACGTAAACTTGTCGACCTGTGTATCCTGCCTATCCTAACCTATGGTACCCAGACATGATCTTTGACGGCAGCTGAAAAGTCCAAATTCAAGGTTTGCCAAAGAGTGATGGATTGTAAACATCAAAATCACCGATTGAATACGCAACACCACAATACGCTCCAAGACAGGCATCGCCGATGTTGGCGATAAGTGTAAGAGGTTCATATGGGACTGAGCGGGTCACATTTCCAGAATGGGTCAGGACAGATGGGCCAGAATAGTCATACAGTAGGTACCTGAAGACTGTCATCGTCACCGAGGCAGGCCCAACAAACGCTGGTTTGACGATTTGGACTCGTTCCTGACTGAATGGCCAGAGAAGGCAAAACACCGGGAGAGTTGGAAAGGAAATGGGGAAAGCCTTTGTCCAGCAGTGGGACAGAATAGGCTAATTAAAAAAACAAAACGTTATACCGTCGTGTTTGTTATAAAATTACCTATCTGTTTTTTAATACATATTTTAATAAGAAAACAGATGAGTGTATATGGTACCTAGTAGTACACCCACATTTTGTCAGTCAGTCAGTCAGTTATGTTTAACTCCCATGAAATATTTAGCGAGCCTATTGCCATTTTGGGGTATAAAGAACAGGTTGTAAAGTTCTTCATCCCCATAGAAAAGGGAGGATAGTCCGACCAGACGGGTGTAATGTCTGGTGGGCTACTGCCCAACAGTTGTTGTCGGGTACTTCTATAAAGTCTTAAATCGCGGATAACTTTATTTGGGCGATTTATTTGACCCAGGCAGAATTTAGACGTATATCGATGTTTAGTTCATCACCTGCGTCGTAGATGGCGCTGTAGTAATTTTTGTAATATGTTGCTGTAGTACTTTTTATAGTGGCGATACACCATCAACCGGGCACAAAACCAGACTTCGTAGTTGCTACTGAGAATTTGCTGGTGGAAAAACTCAATAACACATTGCCCGACCGGGAATCTAACCCAGGACCTCATGCTCGCTTCTGAACACTATACCAATCTATAAAAGAACAATAAAATTCCAAAATAAAATTCCAAACTGCGATTGATTATTGATATTTTGCAAATCGAGAAGGAAACAGACTTCTAGTAAAGCAAGAACTTATTGTAGAAATCATCATCATCATTCTCCTGCCGTTATCCCAATTTTTTCGGGGTCGGCGCAGCATGTCATCTTCTTCCATACTTCTCTATTATTTTTGGAGAAACGTTTGAAGAAAAAAGGAGAAAACGGAAATGCAAACGATGTCAATACAAAAACAAAATGGAAATCTAAAAGCATCAAAAAATATTCAAACAAATTACAAAAAGTGAAAGTAATAGTGGGGTTTGAACTTGCAACCCGTAGCTTACAGAACGTTCAAGAACCCGCTAGGCTGTTTTCTCTGTTGACATAAGCTTTAAATAGCCGTTCTGGTGCTTGTCATGACTGAAACGTCAAACAAATGAAGAATACTGACATAATGCAATATTGCTCACCCCCTTAAGCGAGTAGCGTGATAATATATAGCCTAAGTTGTGAAGAAGCCTATAAGGAATATTTGTGCAAAATTTGAACAGGATCTATGCAGTAGTTTTAGCGCCAAGTCGGAACATCCAATTGGATTTTTACGATTTTATTATATGTATAGATTCACAAATGTGGAATATTTACTTACAATGTACCTATTAGAAGGAGAATCATTGATTAGACATCCTCACCAAGCCACACAACCTCTTTGCAATCGCTGATGTAGGGTTTGCCAAGATGGTTTGAATTAGCCCAACGTCCAGAATGATTAATACAAACTCTCTAATCAATGATTTCCTTTCAGAAAATTTTACTTTTGTAATTCCGCTTAATAATCTTTTTTCTCTCCTAGTTACCTGATCAAATCTTGCATCGAGAGTCAATTCAGTGCACCATCGTCAGTCACGGGTAAGTCTTACTCTTATGTCACTCGTGTGGTTAGTGCCTAACCTGATGTCAGAGTTTTTATGCCGCTCATGGGCCTCTGACTTGGCTTTACATGCCGTCGAGAAATATCTGTGGCATGCTGGTTTCCTCACGATGGTTTCCTTCACCGAAGCAAGTGATAATTATACAATACGCACACGAATCTGAAAAATCAGAGGTCTTGGTTGAGTAGGCGAAAATTGACCATTCCCTCCCCCCATAACTCCGAAACCAAAAAAGTTGATAAAATAGTTCTTTTCCTATAGATTACAGGAAAACCTATAAGAAATCTATGGTTTAAAAGTAACAGGAAATTTCTCAATATTTGTGCGTTAACTTCATTCGCAGTTGTAATTGCAACGGTGGTACGGAACCCCTCACGCGCGAGTCCGACTCCCCCGAGTCCGAATCCCCTGTCAGATGTATTTTATCGTCCAGCTTCACATGGGTGCACGGAATCAAAAACTGCCTTGATTTTCTTCATTTTGATTGTATACTTTTTTTTTGTTATTATACAGTATCATATAAATTGAGGTACCTAGCTAAAATAAATTGCTTTGAAATCATGGATGCGGCTCACGTGACCCACCCAATTTCATTTGAGCAGCAGCCTATTTGCCTTTTCGAGATGCACGAAGGCTGGTTCGAGGTAGCGCAGGAAAAGAGTACCTGGAAGGTGGAGGCCTTTGCCTAGTAGTGGGACATACAAGGCTATTTAAAAAAAGAATAAGTGCCCATGTAGGGCCAATCAGATAAAATATTTAGATTTTACAAAATTCCAATATTCCACTTTGACCCACTGTTGGGACATATTAGTGGGGCAAATAAGAATAATCCATATCCTTAACAGGTGGACCCCCGCCGGAGTCAGACGAACCTAGGATAACGACGGCAGAAAACTTGAGGATACTCGGCGCACAGTGGGCCCAATATGTTGAAGAAGGCGTCTTCATCATCTTGGTAAGAAGTTCCTGGTTTTGTAATTATAAATTAGTTAACTAGCTGTGATGTTGTGATGGCCCAGAGGTTAAGGCCTCGCCTCGCATGCATGAGGTTGTGGGTTCAAATCCGGGCAAGTACCAATGTGACTTTTTCAATTCATATGTACTTTCTAAGTTTATCTTGGACATCACAGACATCGGTGAAGGAAAACATCGTGAGGAAACCTGGACTTATAATTAATATAAGTCTGAAATCGCCAACCCGTCTTGAGCAAGCGTGGTGATCAATGCTCGTGCCTTCTCTGTATGAGAAGAGGCCTTTGCCCAGCAGTGGGACAGTAATAGGCTGGTATTATAATTATAACTAGCTGGTGCCCGCGGCTTCGCCCGTTTGGAGTTCAGTGAATATCGCTTGAGCTCGTGCTAGTGGGATAAAAAGGATCCTATGTGTATCCGGTAGAAAAAGTAACCACCAACCCGCGATGGGCCCGCGTGGTGGATTATAGCCTATAGCCTTCCTCGATAAATAGGCTATTCAAAACTAAAAGGTTTTTTACAATTCGAATCAGTAGTTCCTGAGATTAGCGCGTTCAACCAAACAAACTCTTCAGCTTTATAATATTATTACTAGCTCTTCCCCGCGACCTTCGTCCGCGTGAAATTGTTAAAAATACAATTTTCCCCGTTTTTGCAACATTTTTCATTGATGCTCCGCTCCTATTGGTCGTAGCGTGATGTTATATAGCCTATAGCCTTCCTCGATAAATGGGCTATCCAACAATAAATGATTTTTTCAATTCGAACTAGTAGTTCCTGAGATTAGCGCGTTCAACCAAACAAACTCTTCAGCTTTAGAATATTAGTAAAGAGATATTAATATATTATAATATTTTATTATATTATATATTATGGAAGTTAAAAATAAATAAACATTAGAAAAAATTATGAAACATCCTGTTAATGATGTTTACGTGCCAAACGGGAGAATATAGATTATCGCTCACAACAGGTTGTTTTAACTACGTCATGCGTCATAATATTGAATAATATTTTTATTTTTAAATTATTAAAATCTCATAAATAGGTACCTATTTTTTATGAATGCTTAGTAGTCATTGGATACATGAAGTGGGCAGCCGTTGTAAGACGACTAAAAAGTCACGGTGTATATTTATTTTTATTACAGAAAAATGATTACTGGACGTACCCCCTCTGCTACAAAGATATGAAGAAAATCGACAACTATCTGTACAGGAAGTTGCAGACAGGTGTCGCCTGTATGTTTAAAGGGGACCTCAACTATCGCAAACTGGTGGGCGATATCAATATTAATCCTATGATGAAGTTGCAAGTTGCTTTGCAAGGTATGCAGTCTTTTGACCATGGATTTTCTTGCTGGTTCTTCTCCATAGCAAATGGTCTTTTCCTATGGAGAAGAACCAGCAAGAAACTCCGCTCGAATCCCTATGTTTTAGCGTTTTATAAGTGACAATGTAGGTTAATGTTAAAAATACAGTTCTATTACTCTGTTGGTCGGAAGCGCGACTATCTGAGCATCAGCAGTCCCTGGGTTCGATTCTCGGGTGGGGCAAAGTATTATTCGATTTATCCACCAGAAAATTTTCAGTAGCAGTCACGAACTCTGGATATGTGCCCATTTCATGGCAATAGGCTCGCAATAGGTTAGGCAGAGCGGTACCTAATAATATACCCACTTTTCGCAATTTATGTTCAAGTCTCATGTCATATGGGGCGAGGCTGTACCCATCAACCGGGCATAAATCCAATCTCTTTGGCTGCTACTGAGAAATACCTGATAGAAAAACCCAATAACACTTTTCCCGACTGGGGAATCGAGCCCAGGACCTCATGCTCAGTATTCGCGCTTGCGTCCACTAGACCAACGAGGCAGTTCAACTTAGATAAAGCACTGAAATCTTAATGTTATGACATATCGCCAGTGCACCCGTAGTTGGGTCCCTATTTCATCTGCCTAGCCTTTTCCCAACTATGTTGTGGTCGGCTTTCAGTCTAACCAGATGCTGCTGAATACTAGTATTTTAAACGGAGCCACTGCCTATCTGACCTCTACAACCCTTACTACTTAGTTCTGGGCGATACCCCTTGGTAAGACTAGTTAAACTTTCGAGCCACTGACTACCTATAACGACTGTCAAAGATCTAGAAATGACAGCCGGGGACGTAGGAAAATCGGGTTTTAATGAGTGGTCACCCATCCAAGAACCAACGGCAAGCGCGGCTGTTATTATTTACCCACGAGCTCCTCCTATTTATTCTTATAAATTGTTCTTTGTTCCAGAATTCAAACCAGCGCCCATAATAGCAGTCCGTACAGTGAAGTCGGAGGTGATCTGCGGCCTAGGGAAGGGCAAGTTCGACCTGATCTCAAACATCAACCCCAAGTGGATGCAGACCGGGAACTATGGGTAAGTAACCAAATAATAACATCCTTACAGGTCGATCTTTCAGGTTTAACAACGCTTGCCGGGGTCGGCCAGTCGATTGGTGATCATTCATGATTACATACCGAGACCTCTCCGTGGCTCGGAACGTTGGTCCCGTATAAACCTGCTCAGGTGGAGATTCATTAATGACTCTGCCATGGAGAGTAAATGTGGTGCTGTTCCACAAACGATGGGGCACTTAATATCGTGTCCTGCGTTTCCTATCGTTTGTTCACTACAGGAACTGATGGACGCTACCGAAAGCGCCAAACTAGTAGCTCGGTTCTGGGCCGATATAATTTAGATTGCCATCGACACGCTAAGATGAAGAAGAGTCTACATGTAGTCAGGAGCCCGAAAGTCTAACAACCAGTTTTATTATTGTGATAATAGTAAATGAGTATAACGTGAAAGCCAAGAAAGATAAGCAAATCAAGTATCTTGATTTGGCTCACGAGGTTGTCGACTTGTGGGATGTGGACTCAGCGATCATTGTGCCGATAGTTGTATCAGCCCATGGCTTAATTGCCAAGAGCTTCGACCAATACCTGAGGAGGCTCTCGTTAGGCAGCTGGATCAAGGGCTTGATTCAGTGCGCGGTACTCCTGGACACGGCTCGTATTGTTAGGAGGTTCTCTCTGGAGCCCTGACCGCCGGTAGCTTGGACCCTGTTCCCGATACCGGTGGGCTACAATTTTTTATATTTTTAAATGTTTTTTATAATGTTTTTTCTAAGGAATATTTAAAAATGTAATTGTATTTGTATAGAAATAAATAAAGGGAATGAGTATAAAAAAATTTTTCTTTGAGAAAGTTGTTTGTTATCACGAGTACAATCACGTGTTTAAGTATCGGTCACTAATTACCAGTCACCCTATATTTTCATTTAATTTGCAGGGTAATACAGTGGGCTCCTAAAGGCGAGGCACTCAAAATGTCGGACAGGCCCTGTATCGACTACTGTACGACTTGCTTCGGCGTCATATGTCCAGAACACTTCGATATGTAATGAACCGGTGAGTTTAAATTTTAATGCCTTTTGAAAAAGTCCAGTGGTACAGTCAGAGAAATTAATTGTTCATCGACTAAAGCACTATATAAATTTTCAGTGTTATAGCCATTTTATACAACTTTAGTGTAGGAGAACAGTTGCGCTTGCGACTTTAGTTTAAATCATTTATGTCCGAGGTTCGCTTGTTAGTACGAGTATTAGATATTATTTCGCCTAATACCCGCTGTAATTTTAGTTATAGTTTCTTTTTAACTAAGTACCTACTTAAGGGGATCTAATTCTCTAAATTATGTAGTCGATGATTTTGGTGCACGGTAAAACTCTAATGAGTTTATGTTGGCACCAACTTAAATGAATTAAATGTGTACTACTGAATAAATAAATAAAAAAAATAATTTTAAATTTTTCGAAATAAAAATTGGTACAAAGAAAAAGTTGGAAAAGTTGTTTGTTATCATGAGTACAATCACGTGTTTAAGTATCGGTCACTAATTACCAGCCACCCTATACAGCTCATGGACGTTTTGTAAAATTTATTTTATCACGAGTGCTCTCAAAACCGTGAAGGCAAACGTCGTGATGATGGCATGTCCTAAAACCAAAAACTCGAAGACCCGGACATCTACCAACCCGCACTAGGCCCGTTTGGCGGACAGCCTACTCCCTCTCATAGAGAGGAGGCGCTCTTAGCTTGCACTTCTTTAACATCATTCTAACATAAATACCTCCTCATGAATGATGTAACCAAGATTTTGTAACAATAATTTGATTGAAAAGAGTGTCCATCGAGTTTCTTGCTCATTCTTCCCCATAGAGATCTACGTCTTGGAATGGGCAACTACAGTACTTTCACAAGTTATTATGCCTTGTGTCTGTGACTGTAGCTTCGCTTTCTTTGTTTTTTTTCTGACATTCAAAAATGCCTGTAATGGTCTAATTGAAATAAATGCTTTGAGTTTGCCTGTGTCCCAGCAGTGGGAACAAGCGGCTATGCTATATTCAAGATAACGTCAGTAATCAAGAATTCAGAAAACCAGATAAATTAATGATGTATTTATCTCTTTCAGATATGGATCGAGCTCATTTTTTGTTGTTTTTTCGTAAGTAAATCAAATCATTTTAAATATTTCGGCACACTTTTAATAAATCAATCATAATATATTTACTTGTTAACTCTTATTAAGTACATAAATCTGTTTTCAATCGATTATTGTGGTTTTATTTTTAACGAGATTACTCCATCCTCAAAGGTATAACATAACATAAACATAACATCACGCCTGTAATCCCCGAAAGGTTAGGCAGAGGTGTACCTAATAGTACACCCATATTTCGCCAGTTATGTTTAAGTCCCATGTAATACGGGACGAGCCTATTGCCATGCCTAAAGGGGTCAAGGAGGATGAGAAAGTTAATATAGAAGTTCGTAATTGTTTATCCTTTTGACCGCCATAGTCACATATACGTGACAAGCAAGCGCGTGCCCTGGAGGTACGCCAAATGACTCAAATATGTGACAAAATGGTAGGTGAAATTGTGGCTTGGCGTGGAGGGCACGCGCGTGCGTTTATGCTTTGGCGGTCAAAATTTAAAAAAACGTGGAAGTTGGCGGCTTAACAACTCCCTGTGTCTTTCGGTGTCCTTCACCACATAATCTTCACCTTTGAAAACTTCATGAAAATCAATTTTGAGTACGCAAAAAAATTGTCAAGAAATAGTCATAAATAGTCACCAAGATTAAAAAAAATAGTCGCATTATGATTCCGAAGTTATAGCTATATGTTGGTGAGGATTGTGGGATGAACGTCTCCACACAATCCTCACCTCAGTGCAAGCAAACGGCTAGACGTATCGACTTGGTTTCAATTCCAAAAAATAGTCGTAAGGCTATGCCAAATCTCAAAAATAGTCATTAAGGGATTCCAGAGATATAAAGGTGTCTTGGTGAGGATTACGTGGTGAGCCTTTCTCGCCACAATCCTCACCTGATTACTGCGGAACGCTTACGTTTTTGAATTTGGTGTCAGAAAATAGTCAAGAAATAGTCGTCTCCAACCATGATAATTTCGACCTGGTTTACTATGTAGAAGTATAATTTAACTTCAATGTAAACTTCTACATACATTATGTTTTGGTATAGTCGCGAACACTAAAATTGCAAAACCATTTTATTTAATATTGTTGTTTATTAATTTAAAACGGTAATAAAATATTGTAGTTACTTACATTATGTTTCCCGATATTTCATCTCTAGACATAGAATTTTGGCAGAACTGAATAACCTTCCTTAATTAAATATATTTTTTAAATTATATTTTGTCATGTTTTTATTGAAATTCAAAATGCTAACTCATCGCTTTTATGACGTCACAGAGTCAAATGTCCTGGTAAGGATTGTGTGGAGACGTTCATCCCACAATCCTCACCAACATAATACCTATAACTTCGGAATCATAATGTGACTATTTTTTTAACCTTGGTGACTATTTATGACTATTTCTTGACTATTTTTTTGCGTACTTAAAATTGATTTTCATGAAGTTTTAAAAGGTGAGGATTGTATGGTGAAGGACACGTCTTTTGTCTCTTTCTCAACTAGTGGGCATTTCTCTAAAGCAAGTTAACTTTAAAAATCACGCACAAAGTTCATTACAGATCGGCAAAAGCTATTGAAAATGACAAAACTGTTTTGGTTACAAGGGAAATTGAACTTTATGGAATGCAGGTAAAGTTGAATGGTAGGATTTTCGAAGTAATTGAAACGTGAAACTTTAATAAAATCATTTATTTACAAAATAATGTGTTACGCGATCTAAGTGTACTAGTATATAATGAAATGAATACATAGCAAGGGTTTCTCATACAATATTATTATTTCGTTTTCTTTTATTCGTCCTTCACTATTTCTAGATTATAAAAGGAAGACAGGTGAACAGAAGTAGCTTTTAAAAATGATGGCGATTGATGAGATGTGATCTAAGAATGAATAACTGGCCATTTTAGTCGTATAATATACAAATCTGCCCAAACAAAATAAATTCATGCAAATCATTGATATTTTTTTCGGACAGTTTAAAAATAAAAAAACAATAGACAAAATATAGTTTTAAAAGGAAGTTGGAAATATAGAAATATACTGTAAGAATATATTTCGCCATTTTGTTTTTCTAATAACTACTACTAAATAAGCGTTTTGTACAATAAGTCTTTAAGTGACTCGTATCCTTTAAATACAGCGTAAAGTCGTCGTCTAATTATAATATCAAAAACCTTGTCAAAAACAAAAATATTACTTTTCCATTTCCATACTACTTAAAACAATAGCACAGAATCCTATAAAATATACATTACTTACGGGAAATAGATTTTTCCTAAAAAAAATACGGCACAACACTGAAAAATAAAATTTTCGTTTCTCACATAACCTCAAAAAGATTCGCGCCAAAATACTATCATAGATAAAATATATTAACTGTCAAAATATTGTAATAATTTCACAATTTATATATTTCATCAGGTCCAAGACGCTAAAATTATCAATTATTTTCCCAGATATTCATTTTCCCTATAATCACAGAAAAACAAATGATAAAGTTATTGCCAGTCTAAAAAATACCGAATACTTTTTAAACAAAGTCTTACTAAAACTTTTTAGACTTGGACCTCATTCCAAAGGTATCCGTCGGTCTTAGTATCCCTGTCCCTGGCCCTGATAACCGTTGTTGTAGCCAGATTGTTGGCTATTTCTGTCATAACCGCCCTGGCCTAGACCGGTGTCTTCGTATGAGATCTTGGGCTTGTAGCCGTCCTGGTCAGCTTCGTATTGTACAGTCTGTGGGAGAAAAAATTGAAGATATCAAATTAATAAAAAAAAATGGCGAATGGAAGACGTTGCACCGACCAAGGAACATAGGACAAGGACAGGCAGACTATATCTTTAATATTAGTTGAGGCTTTTGTCTTCCAGTGGGAAACCATTAAGGGAGGAAATATGAGGTTACCTCATTCACATAATAAAGATCCTCCAATTGGATCCCTTCAGACGCCTTTCAAACTAGAATTCAGAAATGCTGCTGAAGTAAACGTATATGTCTACGGTAAAGTAGTAGGTAGCGAACTAGCTTGTACAGGTTCCATGTAAAATGTCGGACTAATAACTACCATAGTTATGTATAACTCCTCACCTGTTTCCTGCCATCGGGAAGCAGCACATAGTAAAGACCCTCGGCCCTGTCTCCCTGCCTCGACTCGCGGTGACCGAAATCGTTGCCAGACTGGTCATCCTTCACCATGTACTCGAAGTTGTAGTTAGCGGGTTCCTAGAGGGGGGAGAGACATTATTATGTTAGCAGTACTAGGCACCAAGAGGGAAGGGACCCTGGTGAGGAAATCGGCATAGCCTAGAAACCAAAAATCGAAGACATGTAACATCTGCCAACTCGCACTGGGCCCGCGTCGTGGTTAACGCCCCACTCGCTCTCACACAGAGAGGAGACCTGAGGTTCAGCAGTGAGAGCATCATATGCTGATTATTTTTGTAGGCACTTCTGCTGACCATCGAAAGCAAGACCCCAAACTCAGCAGTCGGGCTTGCTACTAACGAGGCAATCTATATACATTTAGCGGGTACAAATCCAGGCAAGGCTTCTGAGAGTTATAAGAAAACTCATGAAGAGTGCCACATACATGTTCGGTTGTTGGCAGAAACGATTCGGCAGTATTTGTCGAATAGGAAAGCCGACCGAATCATCGGCAATTTCTGTTCGGTTTCTACCTTCACTGAATCTTGTTCGGGTGGGCACAATTTAAGCTAAGCTGAACGGTTTTTTCCTGAACTAAATGTCCACATATTCTTTTACGCCGCCCGGCTTGGTCCGACCCTAGGTAGTTTCGTGGTCCAGATACAAGGATTGAAATCTCACCCCGTTGCTGCCGTCATCAGCACCGTAACCTCCAGGACCGCCCGCACCAGGGGGCAGGTACTGACGGCTCTGAGCCTGGCCTCTGGAAGACTGACCTCCGAAACCTCCCTGGGAGTGACCTGTTGAACATTGGAAAAGGTTTAACAGATGATAATTTATTGAGTAAATTCTTATGTGCAAGATGCTTAATGCGAAAAAGATGCTTAATAATTGAATAAATTCTTATGTGTAAGATGCTCAATTAAACCCAAGATCAGCAAACCGTATGTCGTATCGAAGAAGAAAATCTTTGTTTTGCATTTGATACAGATCTATTTTATTCTCAAATTAATTGCGATACGTATCTTAAGTTTCACACAGCTTTTTGAGTTGGCAGAGTAGTACGGACAATCAATAGAGAGGCTAACTAATAGCGGTCTTGTTACCAGTGACTTGCAGACTACCGTATAGTCATGTTTTTTAGAAAAGACATATTTTTTGCATAAAATCTGTTACTTTTAAATTGATGGTAGTAATTGTTTTCATACTAAAATATCTCGTTTTTTATTTGGACTTGTGAGTGGGAGTTTTCTGAAAATAAACGAAATAAAATGGGAATCATTCACTAACCACCAGCACCTCCGAAACCTGGCGCGCCATATTGTTGAGATGGGGCTCCATACTGAGATGAGGGGGCTCCATACTGCGACGAGGGTGCTCCAAACTGGGCCGAAGGTGCACCGTACTGCGACGACGGGGCTCCAAATTGAGACGAGGGTGCTCCATACTGCGAAGAAGGCTGGCTGCCTTGTCCAGGGGCTCCGTATTGCGAAGATGGCTGGCTACCCTGACCGGGGGCTCCGTATTGCGAAGATGGCTGGCTACCTTGACCGGGAGCTCCATATTGAGTGGATGGGGCATTGAACTGTCCTTGGGGAGCTCCGTATTGGGTTGAGGGGCGACGGGCACCACCGCGAGATGGGCCACGGCTTCTGAAATGCAGGTTTCTGTTTATAAATAGGAGTGAAGGGGTTAATGATGCTTGAAAACATTATGAGGAAGCCAGCACGTCCTATAACCAAAAATTCGACGACATGTTGCTTCATCATTCGTGTGATGGATCAGGCCCTCTCACTCTTACAGAAAGGAGGAGTATTAGGTCCCACCAACGGGAATTTGCACTATAAGTACTATGAATCTTGCTTGAGATAACAGAGGACCGTTTTCCATTTCCGTAACTTAAAAATCTATACAAGTAAACAAAATTGAAGTGGGTTTGTAATTTCAAAATAACAGCTTTTTACTGATATTAAAGTATATACGGTAGCAAAAATCAATTTTGTCTGTCTATCTGTTTGTTCAGGCTAATCTCCGAACAGCTGGACCGATTCTGACGAGACTGCTACTGGCAGACAGCTGTTGTTATAAGAAGTAACTTAGACTGCTTTTATTTTTAGAAAAAAGATTAGCGTTCCGTGCAAGAAAATAAAAACCTATGAAATTTTAACAAAATCAGATTTAAATAGGAAAATAATATTTTTATAATTATTTCACGCGGACGAAGTTCTCAGATAAAAAGGCTTTACCTGAATAAAGCATCAGTCTGCCTCTGAAGGCCTGGCGCTCCGGGAGTGCCGTACAGCTGGGAGGGTGCTCCGCCCCCTGCACCGGGAGGAAGGTACCTGTTGTCCACTGGAGGCTCCGCCAAGCAAACCACTGCTATGGCGCTGATTAAGAGGATCTGGAAATGAATGATAAAATTGTATGGCGTAGGCTGAGGAATTTTCGGTTCCATTAGAGCGATAGAATACCTATACTTTATTGCACACCAAAATTTCAAGACTGCTATTTTTCATCATCATCTGCCTGGTCCCAACTATGTTGGGGTCGGCTTCTAGTCTAACCGAATGCAGCTGAATACTAGTATTTTACATGGAGCGACTGCCTATCTGACCTCCACAACCCAGTTAGTACTGGGTAATATTAGACAAGACCGGACCGGGGTCCCGACCTGTCCTTGGTTAGACTGGTTGTCAGACTTTCGGGCCACTGACTACCTGTAACGACTGTCAAAGATCTAAAAATGACAGCCGGGACCAACGCCTTAACGTGCTTTCCGAGGCACGGAGGAAACTCGGTATGTAATGGGTGGTCACCCATCCACGGACCAACCTAGGCAAGCGCGGTTTAACCTGAAAATCGACCCTTGCGGCTGGTATTATTTAGCCATGAGCTATTTTACAATATTGCAATATTATGGGGTGACAACAGTGGCGTGGTTTTACTTTGGAAATGCCAGTTTTGGATGAAAATATTGCGTATTTTACTTTCAGTGACAGTTAAACGAAAATAATTGATTTATACGAAAATTTATTTCTTACCTTCATGGTTTGAGGTATTTCGGATTTTTCTTACACGAAAAAGATTACCTGGAAAAAATAAAGTGTTACACGTTAAAATGACGGCTAAGCGATTGACTGTAGCGCTGCGTGTCGCGGGTTCGATTCCCGCTTCGAACCAATATTTGTATGGCCTACAGATAGTTGTTCCGGGTCTGGCTGTTTGTGTATGTGAGTTTATATGTTTGTAAATGCACCCACGATACAGGAGTAATTCCTAGTGTGGGGCAAAGTTTTCGAAAAAAAAAGAAAAATATAATTGAATTTTCTTGAAATTAGTGAATAACTCACGCATTTCAAGAATAATTAATTTAATCAGAGATTCAGACCGCCAGAGAGAGTCTGAATATAACATAACATCACGCCTAAACACCCCGGGAATTGAACCTAAGACCCACTGACGAAGCAGACTACAAATATCTAAGGGGAACCAAATTATGTCGAATCTGTTTGTTTTGGTGCTATTCTGTCGAATAAATATAATGATAAGTTAATTTAAATTGTGATAAATGATAATAATTTAATGATAATATCCAACGTGGCAATGCTGCCAGCCTTCTGGGCACTTTTCCTATTAACAGCGAGACAGACCTAATAGTACACCAACATTTGCCAGTTATGTTTAAGTTCCATATAATAGGGAGCCTTTGCCATCAACCGGGCACAAATCCAGACTGCGCGGCTGCTACTGACGAAAAAACCCAATAACACTTTGCCCGACCTGGGAATCAAACCCAGGACCAGCTCAGCAGTCGCGCCTGCGATCACTACACCAACGAGACAGTCAATGAGCTTATCTTAATAGAACTTACAAAATGTAGGTACTGTAAGTCCTGCTTTACCCCTCGGTTAAGATAGGTGTGATGATAGCCCAAATAAAAAAAAAATCAAACCTTCGCATAAACACTTCACTCAACGGTTATTATCGAAAACGAAAATTCAAAAATTCAAAATTTTAGAACACCGCACGAGAAAGGCCGATGTTGCCCGAATGATGATCCGTATTGATTCCCATCCGCTTATATACCATAATGCGAGTGATTACTTATTACATGTAATGTATGTACATCCTTGCTTGCGTACATAGATGGGTTGTCTATGTGTGCGTAGTGATTGGCGCATCTGCTTAGTGAGATGGTTAGAATGTTGCTCTACTTTGTGGCGGGTAAGTTGGGGGTCAATGTCAAGAGAGTGATATGGCACGCCTTTTGAGTTGATTTTCGTATTGGTTTAATTTTGTTGTGGTTGTTTGTATGTACAGTAATGATAGCAGAGATTTGGTACCTATTCATGTGATAAGTACCAAAACGTTAGTTAGATTTCAAGCTGCTTGTTAACTTTTGTTAACTTTGTTGACTTATTGTCGGGCCTATGCTGTTCCCTCATATAAGTATGAGGGAACAGCAGTACAATGCTGTAACCATGACAATATTGTAATACCAAATGATTTGAAAAGAGTAACCATGGAATTTCTTGCCGGTTCTTCTCCATTGGAAATGACCAACCTGAACCGTGCACCTTTATGTCGACGTTTTATAAGTGCCCATCTGGGCCTATGTGAAATAAAATATTTTGATTTTGAAGTTACCTACGTAATCTTTATTAACCTACAAACATAGCTTTATGCTTTTTTCCCAAAGGGGTTGGCAGACATTACAGAACGCCACCTGCTATGATCAAATCAAAATCAAATCAAATCATTTCAAATAATTTATTTCTTTGCAAACATGGGTAAAAAAATACATAGATGTGTCATATTTAAAACCAAGTTCTCCACATTTTACCGTCCAATGGGCATGCAAATAGTGTACATACAGTTTCAGTTTAACATACTTAATTCAAAACATAATACAATTTAGAAAAAGAACAAATGTCAAGTATAAAATAAAAAAATTTAAATGTCAAACGGAGTAAAAGTATGTCAAACCATAATAATAATTTATGTCAATCAGAGTAATATTACTGTCAATCAACAAGTGAATCATCATTAAGAAAGCTGTCAATAGTGTGATAGCATTTAATAAGTAAATATTCATCCTACAACACATCTTTATTAACCAGTATAAGAATTATTATCATACTAATTAAAGTGTAATAATTCTCGACAAAAGTTGACTGCAATTTAAACAGTTCCTCTTCCTATTAATCTTAATTACCAACCAATTTAATACTCATACAAAAAGTTCAGTTTAGCTCTACAACTTTAAACATTTTGTGATTTTTCCAATAGTTCTAGTGAACTCAACTTAGTGTACACAGTCATAAAGTTGATATTTATTTGTTTGAATTAGAATATGATTTGAACGTAAAATAATTAGTAATTAACATAAAATAATTTGTAATTAACATAAAATAATTAGTAACTATTTTATGTTCAAAATATATTGCCTGTATTTCCTAGAAAATTTCATACAGTACCCAATCCAGCTTTATTAGGCTATTTCAGTTGATATCTCAACAAATCGATCATGTTTCTTGGAAACATATTTCTATCTGCATTCCAGGTAGAGCACCCTTCCCACCGTAACAGCTACATTCGCCTAAAAGCCATAAACGAAGGTGTGCTCTACTTCAGTCTAAGTTAGAACTGAATCACTCATGTCTTACAAGCTCCAAACATTAAACATACAATATTTATTCATTTTACTATAGACACTAAGATTTTTTTCTGTGTCGTGGGTGAACAATCATTTAAGCTCACATACACAAACAGACAGACTCGAAAAAACTACCTGTAGGTCATACAATTTTTTTTTCGTGCGGGGATCGAACTCGCGGCACGCAGTGCAGCAGCCAACTGTTCAGCCACTGCGCCAACTGTGACAACTCGAAAGCATCGCAGTTTATTTTGCAGTTAACCCTTTTTAAGGTAGAGGCAGTTTACGTGCTACCAACAAAAATATTTTTTATACAGAAATATCACAAATTTTGTATTAGGCAGTGGCACATATTATACTGCCACCAAATTATACAGCGATTATTTTTTTTATATTTTTTTTTATACTCTTAAAAATCATGTAAATTTTGTTATACTACTACTTCTGGTTTTCTCTGCGTTATAAAGGGTTAACCATCAGCTGGCCTAGCGTAGTTAGGAGTTTCATTAAAATAAGTGGCCAGCTTATACTGGTGAGAAAGTGTTTTCCAACTCAACCCAGTTTATGCCACTTGCTGAAAATCTCCCACCTGGACACGAGTTGCCATGGCTGATCTGAAAGTCTTTAAATAGACTCCGGACACGGGCTGACCGAAGCAAGGAAAATCTGTTCAGGTGGAGATTCATAGATGACTCTGCCCTGGAGTGTAAATGTGGTGTTGCCCCATAAACGATGGGACACTTGATATCGTGTCCTGCCTGTCCTGTTGTTTGCACATTACAGGAACTCATGGACGCTACTGAAAGTGCCAAACTCGTCGCCAAATTTTGGGCTGACTCAATTTAAATTGTCATCGACACGCTACTTTTTTTTTTTTGTTCACTCGGGTAACCTTCAAAAGACGACCGGTTTCTGGGGATAAGACTGGGGAGCGTGGGATTTCTACCTCACTAAAACCACCCCGGTGGTCACCATCCGCACATGGAAGAAGGCACCGTTTCCTCTTAAGAGATCTGTCCAGAGCCCCCTCTGTGCAACCCCTGTTACGGCACATCCCTGGGAACGTTAAGAGATACCTACCTACTGATTTTCGTACCACTGAAATGCGGTGTACCGTACCTACAGAGAAATTGAATGAGACTTGAATGTTTACAAGTATAGTATATCTGCTCATCTATAATTAAATCAATTAGTAATTATTATCAGCCTGTAACTGTCCCACTGCTGGTCAAAGGTCGCTTCTGATACAGGGGTTACCTAAACAAGCATTGATAACGTGATAACGATTAAGTTCCCACACTTACTTATTGGTGATTTAGATGATTATAAATACCTTTATACATTATTAATTAAAAACTATTAAATAAACTAACAACAAACTATAAAAGGGCATCAAAAAACCCCTCCTCAACGCTGTCAGCTGGTAATGTGCCCAAGAGATGGGCGGCGTTGCCCAGTTGTCTGGCAACACTTAGCTTCTGGCCAAAGTAAAAGCCAGCCCTTGGGTCACGGGAAGCGTCAACTAGGCGTTTCGAAATATCCTTAAACAGGCTATGAGCACTCGGACCCCACGGCCCCAGAGTTTCAACCCCAAACGGCTCGAAAATATAGTTTCCACAGAGGTTTCTATATTTACGTCGCTTGAGGTTCTCTGCAGCCGCAGCGGCGATTATGTAGTTATGTCCAGACGGTGCAGAAAAAATGACATACTGAAGAGTTGGAAGACTCAGGAGTGACGAAAATGGAACAACCAAAAAATGTAGTACTGGGTTCACTGACGGTGGACTACTTCTCACCCTTATGCCCGATGCTCTGAGCAAGCGAGAGTACCTATAGGGCGCGATTTAGACAGAAACGGCGTAAAGCCAAGGCGCGGCGCAGGCGCAGCGCAGGCATAATGCCGCTTTAAAACGTTTTTAATGTACTTAGGCGACGTGTCGTGAATTACAATCAAGTGGCGCGGCGCAGGCACGCCGTTCTTTCGTTTCGTTATAAATTCCACGCCTGCGCCGCGCCTTCACCTTACGCCGTTTCTGTATAATTCGTGCCTTATGCCAATCCGGTTGGAAGTAGTTGCAGAAATAAGTAAGTGTTAAAGCGATTGCCATTTTTTACCCTCAAGTTTTCTCAGTGTATTTTCTATTATCGTCATCAGGCTGAGGCTGGCCATCATAGCATAGCTCACCAAGGAAGTAATCTTGTCGGAAAGTTCAGAAGTATAATGGGTGTAAAAGTACCCTTAACGAAGTCAAAAAGCACTTGTTCTCCCCGTCAGTGCGATCTTTTTTTGTAGTAGGGGAGCCCTAGCAGGGATTTCGGGATTTACTAAAGCGCGGCAGATTAATATACAGGGGGATACCTTGTACCCGGTTAAGTACCTCCACCAAATATGAGGCCCATATATAAGGCCGCCCGTGAAGGATACAGGATCAGATTAGTAAAATAAATTAATAATTAATAACTCGAGTAAATCCCCATTTAGCATCGTGGGCTCCCCTACTATTGTATTGGAACATACCTGGGGACCTTCTAGTTACGGAGATATTGGGGGTTAAAGTTCCAAACCATAACCCTCCAATTATGTAATGCATCAGCACACTGTTAAGAGTGAGTTACATTGAGTTCTACCGTAAGCCGTGATTTTTCATCCCAAACAAAAGTCATTTTAAAATATATTTTTTTACTTAATTTGAAGAACAGAATGCTTGGTTGACGCCTTCGTGAAGAATCCATTTACACATTGTATGATCACCTAGATTAAGCATTGTTTGTGAAAATACTTAAAACCTAGGTATTTGGATGTCTTTATAAATTCATTTGAGAGTGGCATCGTGGATAGACTTATCGAATACAACGAATTTCGGTACCTTAGTTTAAAGTGCTCCGTCTGTCTGCGTGTTCGCTAATATTTTGATTGATGTGGTATCTAATGCCGGTACCACTATGTCGCTTTAATAGGTAGTTTAAAGCTAAATAGATTTTAATTTGGAGGTTGCAAATCTAGCCTAGATTTACAGAATTTTTGTTTGACTAAATGTAGGTACTTAATTGAAAGCATAGCCGGTATAATTTGCGTTTCTGCAGCAACATAGCTACTGATTTATTAAGTACTTTAAACACATTTGGCCAATGTTTAAGTACCATGTAATAGGGGGCGAGCCTATTGCCATCTACCAGGCACGATACCAGACTCTGTGGTAACTACTCAGTAATTCCTGATGGGAAAATCCTATATCACGGCTGTCTCCACCCATCTTTTTTAAGACCCACGTAATAGGAGATGAGCCTATTGCTATTAACTGGCCATAAATCCAGACTCCGACTGCCTACCGAGGTGGGCAAAGGCATACTTTGAGTGACCTGGGAATCGACGCCAGGACATTATGCTCAGCAGTGGTGATTATGACCACTGGACCAACAAGGCAGTTAAATATCATCAAAATCTGCCTAGCCTTTTCCCAACTATATTGGGGTCGCCTTCCAGTCTAACCGGATGCAGCTGAATACCAGTATTTTACATGGAGTGACTGCCTATCTGACCTCCACAAGCCAGTTAGTACTGGGTAATGCGATACCCCTTGGTAAGACTGGTTGTCAGACTTTTTGGGCCACTGACTACCTAATGACTGTCAAAGATCTACAAATGACACCCGGGACCAACGGCTTAACGTGCTTTCCGAGGCACGTTCTAATGAACGTTCAAATTATCTTATAATTGCGTAGTACTCCAGTCGCGTGCGTGTATGACCGATGTTTGGAAGTGGACTTTTTGTGAATGTGATTGTTTGTGAGTGTGTGAACATTGTAGGCTTTATAGATTCCTAGCTGCTTGTTAACTTATTATCTTGTTTTACGTCTTTTGTAGTAAACAAATACTTACTTATTGTCGGGCCTTCGCTGTCCATACTTAAGTACAAATACTGTAACATGATAATATTGTAATACCAAATGATTTGAAAAGAGTAACCATGGAGTTTCTTGCCGGTTCTTCTCCATAGGAAACGACCAACCCGAACCGTGCACCTTTTAGTCGACGTTTTATAAGTGCCCATCTAGGCTATGTGAAATAAAATATTTTGATTTTGGACGAAACAAGCCGAGTATAAAGAGTGTAAAAAGACCCTTAACGAAGCCGAAAGACACTTGTGCTCCCCGTCATTGCGATATTTTTTTTGTTCTGAACCATACCTGGGAACCTTCTAATTACGGAGATATTGGAGGTCAATTTTTTTTTAAATACCACTTTTAAAGGTTTTAACTTTACTTTAATTAACTCCATGACCCGTTTGCTATTCAAAGCATCCATCAGCACTAAGTTTTTTTGAGTTTTCATTGAGTTTTACTATAAAACGTGATTTTTCACCCCAAAAAAAAAGTCGTTTCCCAGCAATATTTTTTGCGTAGAGTTACTTAGTTTGATGTACAGAATGCTTGGTTGACGGCTTCGTGAAGGGTCCGTTTACACCCTGTATGTAAGGATCGTAGCAGGTACCCCGTCCTTTACTTTCTGCCCACCCCCGATGGAAGGCTTGAGTTTATGTATGTTTGTATCGTATAATTCAGCCGAGTGAAGTCCCAGTAAATAGCTTGTCAAGTATGTTATAAATTCTGAATTCGTAATAAATGTGGAGACAGGTTGCATTTATCACGACCGCCATGGCGTAGACAGAGCACATACGAAACCCAATATTCAAAGAGAGACAAACAACTGTCAACTTTAACGACATCTCAATTAAGTTGAATTCTGTACGACTCAATCTATTCAATGGATCGTAAAAGATTTTCAGAGAAATCGAAAATAAACTCTGTTAGATAGCGTTAAGGTTCAGAATCCTTGATTTAATGGGTATCTAAGGTGACTGATGTCTGCGTAGGTGTATATAGATTTATGGTGCAAAGTTCTGAACAATTAATTTCAAAATCGTTGAAAGTAGTTCAGAGCTACACAAACTAACGTTCTTTAAGAATAGAAACGTTGATAGAAAGGACAAAAATGTATTTGATTGACATAAGCCATCGAAAACCAATGATATAATAAAAAAGAGGTAGATATCGCAGTAGCGCGCGCAAATTGTTGCAGACAAATTCGGACAATTGTCGTAATTTAAGTACTTCAAGCGCAATAGATCTCTTTCTGTATCATATGTTCCGTATTATCTATCGCAGTCGTAACAACGCAACGATATTTGAACGCCACTCAGTATGAACGTAGCGTATCTTTCTTTATAATACCATTGTCAAAAACCGCATGTCAGTCATATTGAAAGACGTTGTCGAATTACACTTCAA
Source organism: Noctua pronuba (assembly GCA_905220335.1). Classification (NCBI taxonomy): domain Eukaryota; kingdom Metazoa; phylum Arthropoda; class Insecta; order Lepidoptera; family Noctuidae; genus Noctua; species Noctua pronuba. The sequence continues at coordinate 10,785,047 of LR999918.1, forward strand.
CAAACTTATCTGTGCAGGCGGGAAAACACGGAACTAAAATAAATTTACCAAGTTTGACATATCGATGCATTTTTCGTGACAAGTAGCGCCAACTTGAACTGCAGACTTAGGGTGACAAATCAACATCGAGCTATGCTGCCCTGTACTGCACTGTGCTGTGCTGTGTTTCTTAAGCTATGTTTTTTTAACAATCAACATCAAGCTGTGCTGCGCTTCGCTTAGCTCAGTATTAAAAGTAATCAGCAGCTCGTGTAGTCGTTTATCTCGTCAAAAATGACAGAGCATGGCAGAGCTTGGCAGAGCTCCATAAAAACATAGCACAGTTCGGCACAGCGCGGCTCAGCACGGCGGGTAGCGCGCCTCGCTCGAGACTGCTGCGTTTTTAAACAGAGCGACGAGCGTAGCCTCACACAGCGCAGCACAGCATGGTTTGTTTGTATCCTCATTAAAATATTAGACGAGCGAGTTGACCAAACATAGCACAGCGCAGTACAGCGCAGCATAGCTCGATGTTGATTTGTCACCCTTACAGTGGTTATACTGTAAGTATCTACGGAAGTACGGGACGCTGGTGATTTGTCTAGCCCTCTGAGTTAAAAAGCTCCATAGCACGATTATCAATTTAAATACTCTGATAAAAATTTAATAAGGGGTGGAACAGGTCATTCCGAATATTTTTTTTATTTTTCCACATAGATTTTTTTTATCGATAAAAAAAACTGCTATTTCCTACAAAAGTGCAATACCTGCGTTCAAAACGAATGGAACAGATGTTTTTTTTTTTAAATACCGTTGAAAATATTGTATATTATGCATGTAGGGGGGACCACACTACACCCACAATTCGTGGTCTTAAATGTGCTATGTTTTCGTAGTCTAGTTGCAAAAATAAAGCTACAAAGCTAAATAAGCTTACTCCAATGTCTGTGCATTTTTTTAATAATTACTATTAATGACCATGGTATAGTTTTATAGTAAGAATTATGCGTTGCGCTAATGGCCCATTAACCATTGAGATGTTGGTTAATTACTTCTTGATTTCAGTGTAACACGTTGATCTAGTTGATTAGCTTATTTTTTGTTTATTTTTGCTTTTATTGTACGCTATTAAAACATACAGACGTAGGTAGATACTGTAGATAGGTATCTCACGACATCCAATACACACACTAGAAAAAAAATATTATGAATATATACATAGGTTACAGGGCGTGAAAAATTTCGTCCACATCGCTGTCAACAGGAAAAGTGCCCAGAAGGCTGGCAGCATTGCCACGTTGGATGGCAACGCTGATTCCTTGGCCAAAAAATAGGCCCGAACTCTGGTCACCTGAAGAGTCGACTCTCGAGAGTGGGCACTCGGACCCCATGGCCCTAGTGTTTCAACCCCAAGTAGCTCAAACACATAAGTTCTACCAATTAAACTATTGTACTTGCGCCGTTTGAGGTTTTCAGCACCTGCAGCAGCCGCTCCGGCGCAGCCCACTGTGCTAAGAAGATGGGATGGCGCAAGGGTATCGACGCAAGTTGCATCCCAAACCAAAGGCCTACCCAACTTCCATGGCATTATGGTCATACCATCTGGTCTCTTCCCATCGACACGTGCCAAGCCATTGGGTTCTAAGACAGCTAGCACCCCGCTCTTGAATATGCTCATAATCACCCCTGTTGACAGACCGAATGGCGATCACAGAGGTCACACCCATGGCATAGAAAATGGGCATAACAATTACTATGACCCATTTTCTTACAAAAATTCATACGAATATGTACCTATTGTACTTTTTTATGACACTTAGACTCTTCCATCATTGTTATCTACCTTTCAATAGAATGACACTCACTCGGTCTATGTTCTCAAATCTCTCAATAGTCTAACGATTAAAATCACCATCTGCCTGCCTTATCTATGTTAGGGCCCGACCCGATCCAACAAAAAAACATTTTATTATTATTATTTTATTTTATTATCTGACCTCCACAACCCAGTTAGAACTGGGTAATGCGATACCCCTTGGTAAGACTGGTTGTTAGCCTTTGGGGCCACTGTTACGACGGTACTGTAACGACTGTCAATGATCTATAAATGACAGCCGGGACCAACGGCTTAAAGTGCTTTCCGAGGCACGGAGGAAGCTCGGTATTCAATGGGTGGTTACCCATTCACGGACCAACCTAGGCAAACCCAGCTTTACCTAAAGATCAACCCGAGCGACTGTTATAATTAAGCAACGAGCTTTTTAAAATCATATAATTTAATCCTCAAACCAGGAATGATAGGACCTCTTAAATTCTCGAGCGCTATTGCCCAACTCGCCTCGCATCTTATGATTTATCTCGGAGCTGCGCACACGCAACGCGTCGTGATGATCTCAATCGTGACTGCTACTAGATGTATAGCGGTTTAATTGAATTTTTTTACTTGTTTTATTAATACTAGTTGACCTAATGTAAGGTTGTGTTGCGATAGATAGTCGTAGGTCATACGAGTACCAGATTATTGGATTGAAATGGTCAGATAGGTATTATTTATTTATTTAAACTTCATGTACAAGAGTGGTACATAGGCGGACTTAACGTCTCAAGGCATTTTCTACCAGTCAACCTTTGGGTCAAATAGAACAGCATCGTGGTAGAGTCATCATCTGCCTAGCCTTTTCCCAACTATGTTGGGTCGGCTTCCAGTCTAACCGGATGCAGCTGAATACCAGTATTTTACATGGAGCGACTGCCTATCTGACCTCCACAACCCAGTCAGTACAGGGTAATACGATACCCCTTGGTAAGACTGGTTGTCAGACTTTTTGGGCCACTGACTATCTGTAACGACTGTCAAAGATCTATAAATGATAGCCGGGACCAACGGCTTCACGTGCTTTCCGAGGCATGGACGAAACTCGGTATTTGATGGATGGTCACCCATCCAAACACCAACCTAGGCAACCACGGCTTAACCTAAAGATCGACCCGAGCGGCTGTTATTATTTAGCCACGAGCTCCTCGAGTTATAGTTATGCAGGTAATAGAAACAAATCTAAACAGTGCAATCCATAAAATAGGAAATAAATGGTCCTGAAATAAGACCATACATAACAACCATCTTGTCAGCTGGATCACGAACTAGAATGAATATGCAACAGCCAAATTCGCGCTTCAATAAAATCTAGATTATTTCACAATCATAAAAACCTGACAGCGGACCATTAGTCTAGATAAATTATTATGTACTAATTATCTTGTTTTATAGTTCTTTTTGATTAAGCAGTAATTATCTTATCTACAATTTCCTTTTGCCCGCGGCTTTGCTCGTGTTAATTTATAATTTGACAATCAATTCACCCGAAGTACTATTGTACTCTGCTTGTAAAGACACGTGGCGACATCTATTATCATAAGAACGTTATTGTTGTTTTCCTCGGGAATAGTATTTTTTTCGGATGGGAAATCATCAAATGACTTCTCCCGCTCTGGGTGGAGTGGGAGGGAGTGTCAGACTCTTACTGACTAAAACCCATCCATGTTCCTTCATTGCCCTTTGTGTTCCAGGGCCACGGTATCTCTTTCGAACAGTCCCGCAGCCCCGGCAGGCATCGGCCCTTGCGGGCCCCTTCTTGGTTGCTGACATCTCTTTGAGGCGCGCGTGGAACACGAACGCGCCGTCGACACGGCCTGTCGTCATAAGACGGACGGACGGTGAGCTAACCCATTACTCACCGTCCACAGGCCCGCGCCTACGGTGGCCGGGAGCCACCACGGTCACGTGGCCCCCGACGCCCGGTGCGTTGCCCGCGGCGGCTGGGACTGACAACGTATATGCAAAATTTCAGGATGATCGGTTCAGTGGTTTATTCGTGAAAAGGTAACAAACAAACAAACTTACTTTCGCATTTATAACATTAGTATAGATGTTAAAAAAAAACCCTGTACGATCCGTGAGGGTATTATTAGGTATCGAGAATAGATTCAATTTATGTAATCCTTTTTGGAGAACAAGTAAAAAAAAATACCCGGATGTAAATTAAATTAAATGTACTAAAATGAGGAAATTTCTATGGCAACACACGGGCGCGAGCGGTCGCGGACCATCGATAGATAGATAGATAGATAGATAAATCATTTATTTAGTGCACACAAAAGAGAAATTAGACGACTATTTAACTATATAAAACAAGGTGCCAATATACAAAAAGGAAAACATATTTACGAAAGAAGTCTAATAACGGTTACGTATTATAATACCTAAAGTTAGTTACGCCTCTGCTTACCCTTTCGGCGACTACAGGCGTGATCTTATGTTTATGATAAATAATTGAAATAACTAACTTTATGTACTGAAGTGGTACATAGGCGGACTCTCTTTCCGTATTTCGCGCTGTTCGTTCAATGTATGGTTTTCGAAGGTTTTTACATTTTTGTAGATAGTAGAGCGCCAAGACGACCTGAGCAAAGCGAGCCTCATCCAACCGGTTGGATCAATAGCGCAAGCGTAAAGATGCCTCTTGAGCACGCCCTTATAGCGGAGATGTTGACCACCATGCTTCCGTTTGCCCTCTGCCATCAAAGAGTAGAAGACCACTTTGGGTGGTCTAGGTGGTATATGCGGACTACCCAGTAACTGGTCTGATAGGCAGTCGACGGGTTACGTATTATAATACCTATGTTTATTATAACTATTATAGCTACGGTTGATTCACATAAGTTCATAACGCATATTGGTGGACTCAAGTACTGTTTTACTTACCTAATTTTGATTCAACTAAAATTAATCGCACTAACGAACGATTAATCTAATGGTTTTTTAAGATATTGGATATTTCAACTATGTATGAAATACCTAATGGACGACTCGCCTACAGATTATTAATACTGCCCGCTGGATTGATTTCTAAAGTGGTGGATAGTTACCGTTAGTGGTGGCGCTTTTGCGCGGCGGTAGACTGACAATAAAATGTTGTAATAGGGCTTAGTCGACGTAGCCTCGCTACACGGGGCTCCTATTTCTGTCTGCAGAGTTTATGGTAACCAGAGTCGGGGTGCCCCAAGTCCCAAGCTCGCTTCGCTCGCTCTTGCATCCTAAGTTTTTCTTGCCACAATCCTTGTTTGATTTGCTGTAAATATTGACCAGAGATAAATCAACAGTAGGTGAATCGTCCGTTAGTTGAATCAACCGTAGGTTAATTAATTGTAGTTGAATTAACCGTAGGTGAATCGTCCATTATGGATTTCGTTCATTAGTTATTACAAAAATCTGTGAAACGATCTTTAGGTATTTAAAACAGTAGGTCTTTGGACCGTAGTATTCATTCTAGAAGACGATTTTTTTCGAACGTACGCAGCAATGTATTACTAATTTCATCAAAACCTTTCGAAATGCGATATACAAGAAAGTTACGCAATAAGTAAGGCTGAGGGCTGACCCTAATATAATTGGGAAAATGCTCGGCAAATGATGAATCCATAGACTGTGATAGTCAAAGTCCTTGAGTAAAATTACATTTATATCGAAACCTGTGCCTGATACAGTTACACATCGACACACCGATCACTCTGTCTATCCCGTAATAGCTTAGGCGTGCTAATATGCAACGATTTAATGGATATCACGATGCGCCAGCGCATCTCCTATATTATGCGAAATTATTCGATTATCGCAATCGAATCGCAATCGCTATGCGTTTTACCGATTCATTACTTTTACACGAATTTATGATTAATTTAGAACGATTTAATTATTAATTAGTTTTAATTGGAATTGTAGATTTCTGTATCCATTTCTGTTTTTAGGTGGCAAGTTGACAAGAAAGCTTTCAACCCAGTGTCTCTGCATCATCAGAAAAAAAAGTTTTGTTCTCCCATCAAGACTGTGGAGTTTTCCTAGTTAATTTAATTTGTGTGCGGGTCACGTCAGCCGCATGCACGATGACCGCTGGGCAAAAGTCTCCACACGATGGTTGCCGGAAGACGGACGGCGCACCGAAGCCGGCCAGGAAAAAGGTGGCGAGACGATCTGGACGCGTACCACGAGGGCTGGTTCAAGGAGGCACGGGAAAAGAGCTCATGGAAGGAATTGATTGTCCAGCTGTGGGTCAGTACAGGCTAATAAAAAAAATTAAATGGAAACTGCTCATGCCTTGATAACCGGTTCCCTTGGATATTCGGTGATGTAACGAGCCTTGCGGTAGTTTTCAAAGAGCGTCACTATTTGTGGTCCATCTGCAAACACTGTGGTGTCTCCTTGTTATAATCACCACTCGTGGAAGCTGTGCATCCAACCACTTCTTTTAATCTAGTATCAACTAGGTCCCGAATGCGAAACCTGAGAATCGAACCCAGGGCCTCATGTTCACCAATACCGCATTCGACCACTAGAATAACGAAACCGTAACTATACAATATATTATTAAAAATCCTATCCGATCAGAAAGGGGCATATAGGTATACCAATGACATTGCCAATAGAATAAGAATATATATATATTCAGGAAAGTAAATATAATCTAATGAATTTTAAAATGCATGATTTTTGTCCCAAATTACCACCGTTTCCCTAAATTCTAACAAACTTTTAAAACGTGACAACTTCATCTTCGGCTTAAGTATGTTCGATCGTCAATGTCAATTTATCTCGTCTGCTCAACGTCCGTATGTAGTGACTACAGGGATCCAGCAGAATATCAGCGTCAGATGCATGCCTGACACATGCTGAGCTGGACTCCCATTTGGTCAACCTTGAGACGCACACCGCACCTTGTATACTCGTTATTTGATTCGAAGTATGTTATGGTGTTATTAGGGTTACGTATTATAATACCTAAGTTTATTATAACTATTTTCGATACAGCTACGGTTGATTCACATATGTTCATAACGCATATTGGTCGACTCAAGTACTGTTTTACTTACCTAATTTTGATTCAACTAAAATTAATCGCACTAACGAACGATTAATCTAATGTTTTTTTAAGATATTGGATATTTCAACTATGTATGAAACACCTAATGGACGACTTGCCTACAGATTATTAATACTGCCCGCTGGATTGATTTCTAAAGTGGTGGATAGTTACCGTTAGTGGTGACGCTTTGCGCGGCGGTAGACTGACAATAACATGTTGTAATAGGGCTTAGTCGACGTAGCCTCGCTACACGGGGCTCCTATTTCTGTCTGCAGAGTTTAAGGTAACCGGAGTCGGGGTGCCCCAAGTCCCAAGCTCGCTTCGCTCGCTCTTGCATCCTAAGTTTTTCTTGCCACAATCCTTGTTTAATTTGCTGCAAATATTGACCAGAGATAAATCAACAGTAGGTGAATCGTCCGTTAGTTGAATCAACCGTAGGTTAATTAATTGTAGTTGAATTAACCGTAGGTGAATCGTCCATTATGGATTTCGTTCATTAGTTATTACAAAAATCTGTGAAACGATCTTTAGGTATTTGAAACAGTAGGTCTTTGGACCGTAGTTGACTTGAAAATAGTTATAATAAACTTAGGTATTATAATACGTAACCGATAATTTATGATGTTAGGGAAAAAATTATGATGATGCATTTATGTAAATGCGCGGCACGACAGTTTCCTTTTTTTTCTTTTTCAAGCGTATCTTTTTTTTTATACGCTAAACGACAACTTACTTTATTTTTTTCTATACGAGGTTATAACTATGAAAGGACCTTATAGCTACCCATTCCAATACCTTTATTTCTTAGTCCTTCGGTGACAATAACTTCCAAAGCTATGGAGCAACCAACATACCAACGACAGTCGTGATGGTGGGTATAAGCAGAGATGTGGGTGACAGTCGTGCGACTATAATTTATCGACGCACGAGGCCCATTCACTAGGACGAAATTGCCAGAATTTATATATTTTGTAATCAGGGCTTGTCGTTTGTGAAATGGGCTCGTGGCTTAATAATAACAGCCGCTCGAGTCGATCTTCAAAGTTAAGCAACACTTGCCGAGATGCGTCCGTGGATTGACCATCCATTAAATACCGAGTTCCCGCAGTGCCTCGGGAAGCAAGTTAGGCCGCTTTGACAGTCGTTACAGATAGTAAGTAGCCCGAAAGCCAGACAACCAGTCTTACCGAAGTGTATCTTAAATAGGGAATACGCAAGAAACACAAAACTTTTTTTATTTCTTAAAAATGTATTGTATTGGCCCATAAAAACATTGTGGTATACTTGTTTAATTTTCTAATACAACACTTATTTTACAATTTAATATTTTATGTAGAGTGTTTTTGGTGAAACGAAACGCAAACTCAAAACGCATCGTCCATCGATAACGCCACGCGCCGGTAGTGACGTCAAAGTCTATGTGTCAAACAAACACTTTTATTTGAAAAGTACTTTAAGTTTCACTAACATTTTATTATAATTTATGTCGCATAATATTTCCACACATTTTACGATTGCACAAGGGAATCAAATACTGTAGGGTACTTCCCGTTGACCTAGAATCATGAAATTTGGCAAGAAGCAATGTCTTACAGCACATGTAAAGGAAAACATCTGAAAACCGTAAAAAAGGGTGTAAAAGGACCCTTAACGAAGCCGAAAGGCACTTGTTCTCTCCGTCATTGCGAACTTTTTTTTGTTCTGGATCATACCTGGGAACCTTCTAGTTACGGAGATATTGGAGGTCAAAGTTCCAATTTTTTTACAAGTTTTTTAAATACTACTTTTTAAGGTTTTAACATGACTTTAATTACCCCCATGACCCGTTCCTATTCAAAGCACCCATCAGCACCAAGTTTTGAGTGCGTTACATTGAGTTTTACCGTAAAACGTGATTTTTCACCCCCAAAAAAAAGTCGTTTCCCAGCAATAATTTTTGCGTAGAGTTACTTAGTTTGATGTACTGAATGCTTGGTTGATGGCTTCGTGAAGGGTCTGTTTACACCCTGTGTAGGGTACTTCCCGTTGACCTAGAATCGTGAAATTTATCAAGAAGAAACGTCTTACAGCACATGTAAAGGAAAACATCTGAAAACCGTAAATATGTTGTTTGTTTGTACGGAACCAGCGTCATGTCGGTTTCCTCTCGCCGTTTTTCTTCACTGTTTTTTCAACAGTAGTGCTGTTGTACATGTCTGCTAAGTATCTCAACATCATTATCTGTATTCAATCCATCAAAATTACAACATGGTAGACATTATTGGGTCTAATGATGGTTGTCATACAAGAAAACTCTTCCGTGTTATGGACAACATTACCCTACCTTAAATCTAGGCTATTAACCAAGTAATCTTTGAGTATTTCTCAAAACCAAACAAAACTAGGTAAATCAATGACGGCCCACCAAGGCAATGAGTGAGTCTAATGAGTCTTTAACATCATCCGGCTCGAAGGACCAAAATATGTCGGGGTACGAAGCGAGGTGTCGGGTTTTGTAGAGTAGAAACGAATGTTCTTAATTTTAAAATGTTAATGAAATGTTGATGTTACTAAAATGTTTGAATACATCCCGCTCACGCGATATACAAAAGTGCGCTGAATATAATATAAAGTACTAAGTAATACAATGAAGACGGTTAATTAGGTTAACACGTCACGCAGATAGTGCAAACTAAGGTGTTGGTGTTCAGCAAAAGGAAGGGGTCCGCAAGGGCCGATGCCGGGGCTGCGGGACTGTTCGAAAGAGATACCGCGGTCATGGAACACAAAGGGCAAAGAAGGAACATGGATGGGTTTTAGTCAGTAAAAGTCTGACACTCCCTCCCACTCCACCCAGAGCGGGGGGGGGGGGGGTTATTTGGTGATTTCCCATCCAAAAAAAAAAGGTGTTCGGTGAAAACACCGAACATCCTCAGCATCATTCTCCTGGGGTAAGGTTTAGAATCGCGTCCTCCGAATTGGGAGGTGTGGGAGGTGGGAGGGGGAGGGGGGGGAGTTGTAGTGTCACACCCCACTTCACCCCCCTGCGGGAGGCGAATAGTTCTTTTTTTATGAATTTTTAAAAACTCAATTTGGTGTTATATTTGCTTAATTTTTTTATTACATTTTTGACATTATAAACCTGATTTAAAGGGGAGAGAGTTGAGTTAGTTGTTGCCAGTCAACGTGGCGAAGCCGAGGGAAGCCCGGTCGCCGGAGCCCCGCTTCGCGGGGCTCCTACTTCTGAATGGTTTACAAAAAAAATAACCACGAAGGGGATGGCGGGGTCTAATCGCTCGCTTCGCTCGCTCACTCGACCCCGCCATCCCCTTCTAACCTAACCTGTCCGAGTCGGGGTGCCCCAGGTCCCGAGCTCGCTTCGCTCGCTCTTGCACTCAATGAAACACGAAACACACTTTAATTTATAAACATAATTTATTCGCATAATATTACGCGATTCTAAACCCAACCCTTCTCCTGCCCTTACCGCAATGTATTTGGCGCCAGTGCAATATTTTTCCTCTTCTATACTGTTCTATTAGTTGTCATCTCATGAGTTGCACCCTTTCGAGCCATTACATCTTTCGCTCAGTCCATCCATAGTTTCTTTGATCCCCTACTCTCTCATACCCAAATCTTTCGTCACGACATAATATCATTATTATACTTATTTGGTATTGTTCGTCGTGTCGTTGAGTACCTTGAGTTATTTATTTAAGGAAAAACAAACAGTAGCACAATAAAAATAAGTCACAATATCTTAAATATTACATTTTAAAATACTTATGCTACCCACTACGTTCTCCACAGATTACAATTCAAAGTATTTAAAACTAGTTAGTAACAACACAAATACAATACCCATACAACGGTCATTTTCCTGGAACTAATTTCTGGATTTTTTAGATTAATATAAAAGAAAAAGTTAAAGGAGAATGGGCAGAATTGCCCTGGCGTCCAATAGCGTTAAGATATATACCAATAGATAGATCTCTTTAAGAAGAACATTTCTTATTATGGCGACTTCTCTCGATTCAGAGACAGAGAGGAGCTACAGAGGTCTAATGTTGAGAAATTAAGTTAGATTAAATACTGTTATTTCGTCAATTTTTTAACTTTCATTAAAACTGTACGTTTCAAACATCATATTATAAGCCTATAAACATCATTTTCAAAATATTGACATCTTAAAATGCTATTTTAGGAGCAAATCCTTACTGTAACAGTAACTTGGATAGATCGTTAACACAACCCCAACGCCCAATAGCGTCAAGATATGTATCAATGGATTGATCTTAACAAGAAGAATATTTCTTGCTTTGACAACTTTTCTCGATTCAGAGTCAGAGAGGAGCTACACTTCGGTGCCTAATCAACTACCTAGTTAGATCAATAAAACCGAACAGACTACGAATTAGCAAAAGTTGTATAGTAGCAAATATTGTAATTGAAAGCTCTTTCGAATGGTGTACGTCTTATAGCTACTGGTTACCCAGAAAATGTTAACTTCGGTGCTCAATTAGACCACATTTAGGTCAATAATTCCGAATAGACTACGAATTAGCAAAAGTGATGCTAGTAGCAAAAGTTCTCTTTGAAAAGCTCTATCCAATAGTGTATATCTTATGACTATTAGTTGCCCGTACACTCTTAATTGGTTGTAAATAAAATCTTAACTTCGGTGTCCAACTAGTACCTATTTAGGTCAATAACTCCGAACAGACTGCGAATTAGCAAAAGTTATGTTAGTAGCAAAAGTTGTCATAGAAGAGCTCTCTCCAATGGTGTATATTTTATTGCTATTGGTTTCCCAGAAAACGTTAACTTCGCTGCTCAAATAGTCACCTATTTATGTCAATAACTCCGAACGGAATAGGAATTAGCTAAAGTGATGCTTGTAACAAGAGTTCTCTCTAAAAGGCTCTATGCAATGCATCATATGTTATTACTATTGGTAACCCAGATAACCTTAATTGGTTGCCAAGAAAATTTTAACTTCGGTGTCCAACTAGTCAGCTATTTTTGTCAATAACTCCAAACGGAATACGAATTGGTGAAAGTCGTTAAATGGCAAAGGTTTTTCTTGAAAAGCTCTATACAATGATGTATATCTTATTGCTATTGGTTACCCAGAAAATCTTTACTTCGGTGCTCAAATAGTCACCTATTTAGGTCAATAACTCCGACTGGAATACGAATTGGGAAAAGTCGTGTAACTGGCAAAGGTTCTAGTCAAAAAGCTCTATCTAATGATGTATATCTTATGGCTATTGATTGCTAAGAGAATCTTAACTTCGGTGTCCAACTAGTCAGCTATTTAGTTCAATAACTCTGAACGGACTGCGAATTAGCAAAAGTTATTTTAGTACCAAAAGTTGTCATTGAAAAGCTCTCTGCAATGGTATATATGTTATTGCTATTGGTCACCCAGAAAATCTTAACTTCGGTGCTCAAATAGTCACCTATTTAGGTCAATAAATCCGAACGGACAACGAATTGGAGAAAGTCGTGTTTCTGGCAAAGGTTCTCCTTGAAAAGCTCTATGAAATGGATTATATGTTTTTACTATTGGTTACCCAGACAACCTTAATTGATGCCAAGAAAATCTTAACTTCGTTGTCCAACTAGTTACATATTTAGTTCAATAACTCCGAACGTACTACGAATTGCCAAAAGTCGTGTTAGTAGCAAAGGTTCTCCGTAAAAAGCTATTTTCAATTATGTGTATCTTATGGCTATTGGACCTTGGGGCATATGCCTATACATGGATGCCCATTGTCCCTTAATTTAATTTTGAGTGCATATTTAACATTACAATTAATTGTAATTATACAGGCAATTTTACGTAGAAAAAGTATGTTATGCGTCGAGCGTCACGATAGCTGACAAATGCTTGCACTGACTGGACAGGTCCACTCAAATCTGTGTGGTTCTTTCTTCAAAAGACCATCTCAGACATTAATCTGCATAGTCCTCATGTGAGTTGACCTAGATTATGTCTGGACCTTAAGAGTGACTATGACCTCTGAGTTTGTTTCTTCTCCGGTACGAAACACCGGCTTCAATTAGTAAAAAAAAAGTGGTTTTACAAACATTTTTACACGTTTTTTTTAAACAAAAAATTTGACAAATGAACATAATGTACTCGTATCACTTAGTAAGGCTAAGGTCGACGCCGCATCCTCACTGTCCACAGTCTTCTCCAGAAGGCATAGAAAAAACAAGTGGCAATCGATTTCAAAGCACTTTCTATTTCTACACCCACATATAACAGGATTGAAAAGTTTTTAAGCAGCAGGTTACCTTTGCCAAATCAATGGATTATTCCTTCACCATTATTGCTGATCGACTTTACTTTTTTTTTAAAAAAAAACGTTGCCCCACACTAGGAATTTCTCCCGTATCGTGGATGGTACAAACATTTAAACTCACACAAACAGCGAGACCCGGAACAACTACCTGCAGGCCATACAAATATTTGTTCCGTGCGGGAATCGAACCCGTGTCCCTCAGCGCAGCAGTCAATCGCTCAGTCACCGCGCCACACCGTGCACTTTGTCTTGACCCCAGTAATGTTGTCGCCCCCATGTCTTCCAAAGAAACTTCTACTGTTTAACCACCTGTTTTACACCCTATTGCAAATTTATAAACGTGCATTATTATACGTGCAAACTAAGTTCCAACAAGATGCTTTCACGCAAGCGATTAGTAAAAGTTACAAGCTGGTACATTTGAGAATATGAGTACTATAAATAAGCAAGTTATTAGTTTAACGAAAGATGATAGTAATGTCGTGACAGAAGAAAATTACAAGTATTTGTTTTGTGTGGGCCAAGTTATGAAATTTAGACGGTTATCACATGACACGGCTCGTTGGGGCGGTGAAGCGGGTCTCACGGCGCATTGGCTTGTATGAACCTGATGCTCACCGCTTCTCTACATTGTGCTCACATATAGAAGCAACAATATTGTACCCAGGACTATGTAATATATAACTTGATTTGAAAAGAGTGTCCATGGAGTTTCTTGCCCATTCTTCTCCATGAGATCTACTATTTTCGAATGGGCAACTACAGTCCATTCACAGTTATTATGCCTGTGGCGGGACTGTAGGTAGCTTATTTCTGACTATGCAAAAGTGCCTGTCACGGGTCTATTTGAAATAAATGCTTTGAGTTTGAGTTTGAGTCTCCGCGCGGCGCACCGCCCATACATCCACTTTGCCGCGTCCGCCCGCCCACGCGGATGAATGGTGTCTAGTGATAATAATCTAGTCTTTCTTAGATGTTAAACTTGTCATAGTTTTACTTTCAATATTACATAGCAGTCATCATCATCTTCCTGTCCTTGTCCCTTTCTAATTGGGGTCGGCGCAACACATTTTCTGCTTCCATTCTCCGCTGTCAGACGTCACGGCTTCATTTGGTCCTCTCTGTTACATATCATTCCTCATACAATCCATTTTTTCTTTGGCCTTCCTCTTCCTCTCCATCCATCAACATTCATGTCCATCAATCTTTTAGTCACATGCGTTTTGTCCCTCCTCACTACATCCTTTTGATGGCGTTCAGTTTCATTGGTGGAATTCGCCACAGAACGTTATAACTGTGCAACTAAGGGAAGTTCCATTTAATTTGCGGCCATATCAATCATCAAACAAACATATTCCCCGCTACCGCCTATAACTCACACCACAGCCGCACCTAACTGATCGATATTGAAGCCGGCGCGGGCGCCCGCGCACGATCCCGCCTTACACAACACACGCTTGACGCTAAACATACCGAACATGCCAATTATAGTGAAGGAAGCATCAAACTATCTGACGTCATAGCTGGCTGACTTACTGACATACTTTACTGCGATAAACACAATACCCTCCTTCCTTTTTACCCAACTACGGCAATGCCAAAAGAAATGGTTATGATTTTAGTAGTCTATGTTTGTATTTATGTAAAAACTCGTTGGGTCGACGATATTGTCAAAGTTGCGGGAAGCGCCTAGTTATGGGACGCAAAGAACCGGGAAGTGTGACAGAAGAAAGGGGAGGCCTATACCCAGCAGTGAGTGAACTCTGGGCTGATGATGATGTTTGTAACAATTGTATGTTCCACCGGAAAGACTGAAGAGCCAGATGACATGAAATATACGAGTACATATTTAATAATGACGTGTGACTCCGGTTATATGAAAATCTCTGCTGATTTGTAACTGCATTTCATTTGCGTGGCAGCCTTAAATTAAGGCTACACTATAAAATTTAAAAATAATCTGAATACTTTAACATGTATTTTTGGTGTATGCTTTGTTAGTTGTCCTTAAATAAATAAATAAAACCGAAAAAAATACACAAATTTATCTCTTGTTTATATTTTTAATTGCCGTTTTTTTATCGAGCCATTTCCTTTTTTTTAAACGGTGATAAATGTCTACGCGTACCGCACCATCCGGGGAGACGTCTTGGTTATGTGGGGCTTGCACCTACTAAAAAACACCACCGTGAGTCTACTGTCGCCTTGGCGGATGAGCCGCGGGAACTGCTACGCATGACGCTCATGAGGGCCGTGCAATGCGAAATCTCCACGTTCCTGAGCCAGCCTCTTCTTAATTCTTAATAAGGGATTTGGTTTCCGCACTTAGTCCTTAAAGTGGACCATTGTACGTGAGCCATGGTGGCCGTTACTCCAACCAGCCCACCTTCCTCCAGAAGCAGATCAAACTTCCCGGTCATCTCAGGTCATCCGCAAGGGATCTTGGTGTTCCAAGAGTCTCCTCGCGGATCTGGGTGACGCCGGTGCACTCGAGGAGTACATGCGCCACTTTTTCCTCCGCCTCCATGTGCCAGCTTCATTAAGGTTATTCCTCCGATAGCTATTTTACTACGTCGTCTCCATCTCGCCGCCGGATGACCCACATCGAGTATACCTACAATATTTAAGTACCGCCATTATTAGAAGCTATAAATTGATTCTGTTAATACAGACGTACTATTCATTACGCTGAATATCATCTAATTACGGCAAGGTTATTTCGTGCTATCAAAATCAGAACTATAACGTATGGTTTGCTATGCGTTGTCGATAGAAAAATTTATCGATATTTATGGTACAGTCGTGATTTACTTTGTTTTACCAGATATGGCGGATTATAAAGGGTGTAAACGGACCCTTCACGAAGCCGTCAACAAAGTATTATGTACATCAAATTAAGTAACTTTATGCAAAAATTATTGCCGGGAACCATCTTTTTTTTTGGGGTGAAAAATCACGTTTTACGGTAGGACTCAATGTAACGTACTCAAAACATTGTGCTGGTGGGTGGATTGAATAGTACGGGGGTCGTGGAGGTGTTTAAAGAATGATGGATGGTGATTGATGGTGAAAAAAACTTGCTAAAACGTTGGAACTTTGATCCCCAATATCTCCGTAACCAGCAGGTTCCAGGTATGGTCTAGAACAAAAAGATGATCGTAATGACGGGAAGAACACGTGTTTTTCGGATTCGTTAATGGTCTTTTTACACCCTTTATTACTGTCACACCATATAACGACAAATCTATTTTTACTCGACTACGGCGAAGTCAAAAGGAAGGGCTATCTATGATTTTAGGTTGGTTAGGCAGAGTTGTTATTAATAGTACAACCGCATTTCGCCAGTTATGTTTCAAGTCCCATGTGATAGGGGGCGAGCCTATTGCCATCAATGGGGCACAAAACCAGACTCCGTGGCTGCTACTGAGAAATTCCTGATGGTAAAACCCAATAATATTAAATATTGCCCAACCTGGGAATCGCATTCAGGACCTCATGCTCAGCAGTCGCGCTTGAGACCACACTACCAACGGGCAGCCTTTAATAAACATTTCCTCTAAAACAATATCGACATATCACACAACACTATCCCTCCATCAGATTTCACAACCGGCGCACGAGTCGCTATTCTGACAATCGATTCGATAGCAAACCGTAATCGATCTATCGGTATCCAACTCATCGAGAGCAAGGTCTCGATTCAATGAGTTTATTCATTGGTATTGCACATCCTTTCCTTAGACCATTGGTTCCCAACCAGACGTCCCCTAGAGCTCTGAAAATGTTTTATATTTATATCAAAATCAAAGTATTTTATTTCACATGAGCCTACAAGAAGAATAACAGCCGCTCGGGTCGATCTTTAGGTTAAGCCGTGCTAGCCTAGGTTGGTCTGTGGATGGGTGACACCCATTCCATATCGAGTTTCCTCCGCGCCTCGAAAAGCACGTTAAACCGTTGGTCTCGGGTCTCAATTATAGATCTATGACAGTCGTTAGGTAGTCAGTGGCCCAAAAAGTCTGACAACCAGTCTTACCAAGGGGTATCGTATTACCCAGTACTAAATGCGTTGTGGAAGTAAGATAGGTAGCCGATCCGTGTAAAATACGGGTATTCAGCTGCATCCGGTTAGACTATAAGCCGCCCCCAATATAGTTGGGAGGGAAAAGGTTAGGCAGATGATGGGCCTACAAACAGAAGCCACAGTATCAGCAGCTACGATTCTTGCATGTTCTATTTGCCTCGTCCACGTGCATACATCTGGTCAAAAAATGAAAGCAGTCACAAAAAGGTTTACAACCACTGCCTTCGACTGTCCACAGTTTATTGCCGTAGTTAATTTTAACTCGTCTTTACTTTATGGTTTAAAGTTTAACTGGAGACAGACGTGCACGAGATGTTTGTTAACTAGCAGACTAATTGGAGCAGATCGTAAAATTTTGCTACTGATTATACCTATTTTACCATCAGTGGCCTATTTGGAAAGCACTAAATCGTTTGCGGATCTAATTAGACCAAGAAACTGACAAAATGCTGGATTATAGATCTTTTCGACATCCATTGCGAATGAGATGCTTCTGACCTACATCCCAATTGCGTGATACACGTTCTATCACAATCTGAGGATTTTAAAGGAAATTCAGAATCCATGGCTTCATCACCATCTGCTCAGTTCATTTTTGCTGATGTTTAAAGTATGTTGATGTCTACAATAGAATTGAGTACGAGAAAGTATTGCTCGGTTCCATCATGGTAAGTCATCGATCATCATCATCAGCCTAGCCTTGTCCCAACTATGTTGGGGTCGACTTCTAATCTAACCGGATGCAGTATTTTATTTGGAGTGACTGCCCACATGACCTCCACAACCCTGTTATTGAGTGATACGATACCTCTTGGTTTTTTTTTATCGTGAAAATTTTTCTTTACTTTACTTTCACGGAAAAAAGTGAAAGTATTTTACATAGAGCGACTGCCTATCTGACCTCCACAACCCATTTAGTACTGGGTAATACAATACCCCTTGGTAAAACTGGTTGTCAGACTTTTTGGGCCACTGACTACGTGTGACTGTCAAAGATATACAAATGACAGCCGGGACCAACTGCTTAACGTGCTTTCCGAGGCACGGAGGAAACTCGGTATGTAATGGGTGGTCACTCATCCACAAACCAACCTAGGCAAGCACAGCTTAACCTAAAGATCGACCACAGCGACTGATATTATTTAGCCACAAGCTCTTCTTCAGCCTAAACATAACTATAATTATTCTGGGATTCCGAGTGAGTTATGTAATTACACCGTAGACTCCGTGTGTGTCTTTTAATGGAATGTTCCAAACTAGGTAATCTATTAGGGTACCAATAAAACTACACTACTGTCCACCCCTTTTGATGTAAGCACTAAAAATAACTCATCGATTCATCAAGTAACTATTGAAGATGAGAATGAAGCTCGTAACTACCGAGATGGACTTTTAAGGCAGTTGTAAAATCTTTTAAGATACGAATTTCAGATGTTCCTCGTAAAGTACTGTGAATGGCTGTGACAAATAATAAATTGGCAATCGAAACGTTTTTATTGCTTTTAAACTTATGTTTCAGTAAAGGACGCTCCTTGGTCAGCTAAAGTATTTTGTAAATCATTCTTCATGTGAACTATTTTTTGGCCAAAGAATCAGTGTTTTTGATTGAAAAGAGTGTCCATGGAGTTTCTTGCCCATTCTTCTCCATAGAGATCTACGCTTTGGAATGAGCAACTACAGTACTTTCACAAGTTATTATGTCTTGTGTTTGGGACTGTAGCTTCGCCTTCTTTGTTTTTCAAAAGTGCCTGTTATGGTCTAACTGAAATAAATGCTTTGAGTTTAAGTTTGAGTTTTGCCTTCTCAAAAATCTAATGATACAGTTTTCGTTTTCATCAAAATGGGGCTCGAGACTCCTTTGAGTATTTTTCGCTATTCCTCATAGTTTCGGATTTGGACATCCACGCCCACTTGAAAAATTCACCCTGTACAAGGTGTAATTAAGTAACTGACTCGTCAGTCTGGTCACGACTGCTTAGCATGAGGTCCTGGGTTCGATTCCCAGTTCGAGCAAAGTGTTATTGGATTTGCCATCAGAAATTTCTCAGTAGCAGCTACAGAGTCTGTATTTGTGCCCGATTAATGGCACTAGGCTCGCCTCCTATAACAAAGTGTGGGTGTTCTATTAGGGTTACGTATTATAATACCTAAGTTTATTATAACTATTTTCAAGTCAACTACGGTCCAAAGACCTACTGTTTTAAATACCTAAAGATCGTTTCACAGATTTTTGTAATAACTAATGAACGAAATCCATAACGGACGATTCACCTATGGTTAATTCAACAACAATTAATTAACCTAAGGTTGATTCAACTAGCGGACGATTCACCTACTGTTGATTTATCTCTGGTCAATATTTGCAGCAAATTAAACAAGGATTGTGGCTAGAAAAACTTAGCATGCAAGAGCGAGCGAAGCGAGCTTGGGACTTGGGGCACCCCGACTCCGGTTACCTTAAACTCTGCAGACAGAAATAGGAGCCCCGTGTAGGGAGGCTTCGTCGACTAAGCCCTATTACAACATTTTATTGTCAGTCTACCGCCGCGCAAAGCGCCACCACTAACGGTAACTATCCACCACTTTAGAAATCAATCCAGCGGGCAGTATTAATAATCTGTAGGCGAGTCGTCCATTAGGTATTTCATACATAGTTGAAATATCCAATATCTTAAAAAACCATTAGATTAATCGTTCGTTAGTGCGATTAATTTTAGTTGAATCAAAATTAGGTAAGTAAAACAGTACTTGAGTCGGCCAATATGCGTTATGAACATATGTGAATCAACCGTAGCTATATCGAAAATAGTTATAATAAACTTAGGTATTATGATACGTAACCAAATTATCCATGTGTAGATCTTTGACAGTCGTTCCAGGTAATAATTGACCCGAAAGTCTGACAACCAGTCTTACCAAA
This sequence comes from Noctua pronuba, assembly GCA_905220335.1. Lineage (NCBI taxonomy): Eukaryota > Metazoa > Arthropoda > Insecta > Lepidoptera > Noctuidae > Noctua > Noctua pronuba. The sequence continues at coordinate 10,805,237 of LR999918.1, forward strand.
GTGTATCGTATTACCCAGTACTAATTGGGTTGTGGAGGTCAGATAGGCAGTCGCTCCATGTAAAATACTGGTATTCAGCTGCATCCGGTTAGGGCCGGACTCCATCCACCGAAGCGGAGAAGAGACGATAGGAGGAGATATAAAGGGTGTAAAAAGACCCTTAACGAAGCCGAAAGGTACTTGTTCTCCCCGTCAATGCGATCATTTTTTTGTTCTAGACCATACCTGGGAACCTTCTAGTTACGGAGATATTGGGGGTCAAAGTTCCAATTTTTTCACAAGTTTTTTTTTTAAATACTACTTTTTAAGGTTCTAACTTTACTCCAATTACCTCCATGGTCCGTTTACTATTCAAAGCATCCATCAGCAATAAGTTTTGAGCGCATAATATTGAGTTTTACCATAAAATGTGATTTTTGACCCCAAAAAAAAATTTCGTTTCCCAGCAAAAATTTTTGCGTAAAGTTACTTAGTTTGATGTACAGAATGCTTGGTTGACGGCTTGGTGAAGGGTCTGTTTACACCCCGTATGTTGTAAAAATACAATTTCATTATTTACACTTCTTGCCGGTCGTGCGGTGAGCGGTGTGCTGTGTGCCGTGAGCTGAAGCTGTGAGAGGCGCGCGATGAGCGGCGTGCTGCGAGCGGCGTGACGCTTTGCATATCTCCACACAGCTTTGGTGGATACACCCTAGATTTTACGCATCTTCGGTCGCCTCCGCTTCGCACATCTCTGCTCGTCTCCGCTTTGGTAGAGTCCGGGTTAGGCCTGGAGTGACTGCCTATATAACCTCCATAACCCAGTTAGTACTGGGTAATACGATACGCCTTGGTAAGACTGGTTGTCAGACTTTCGGGCCATCTACATCTACTATCTACAAATGACAGCCGGGACCTACGGCTTAACGTGCTTTCCGAGGCACGGAGGAAACTCGGTATGTTATGGGCGGTCTCCCGTCCACGGACCAACCTAGGCAAGCGCGACTTACACGGTTTAAACGAGCTCCTCTTATCCACAATCATACTCAAAACTTTCCTCACGGATTCCCCCCCATCACATTTCCTCAAGAAAGGAGAAAGAGGTGCACGGCTTATTTATAAATAAAAGAAATAAAAAATTCGTCACTTCATTTTATTGTAGGTATTTATGTTGAATCACAGTCTAAAGAAACAAAAAGTATACATTTAAAGGCGAACGATGGTTGGGAAGTGACCTTATTCATTAAATTACATATTTTTTTCTATTGTATCAACTATTCTTCACATGGCTTGGCTTTTTATCATTACTTTTGATCAAAAACATTCAAATATTTCCGAGCTATAGACGGGTCATGACGAAGAAAATCGTAATCCAAAACTTGTTAGTACTTAGTAAGTCGTTTTGGCTTGTGTCATACGCCCGCTTGTCAGGTAGCATTCGTGTGTCAAAATCGAAAATATTCAAGATGAAAATTATTGTATGACAATATTCCCAATGTCGGCTCTATATGTGTTTTAAATCTCTTTGCTTTTCATAAAACGTGACCTGAATCGCAGGAGTCACCTAAATAAAAACTCGCTATTGGAATAAGAACTCTCGACGCTAGGCCGAAAATACAAAATTCCAAAAGCAACAGAGTACAGTGCGCTTATAATATTTAGGCGTTCCTTTGTAGTCACTTAGTTTTGATGAAAACAGTACTTTAATATTCAGAGAGTAGGTTCCTTGTTTTGTTATTTTACAGTCAGAAACAAAAGTGCTTAGATCGTTTAAAGCTATTTTTTTTATTGTACTTATTATTTTTCAACACTGATTTTTATACCCCAAACTTTTGTTACTGTACTATTTATTGTACAAACGTTTGTTAAATATATATATTTAAAAGAGCCATATAATGAAAATAGTCAAAACCCAACAACTAAAATTAATTAACTTTTAAATAATTCATAATAATACAATTTATTCGGATTTATAAACACTACACAGTTTCTGTTTTATTAAAATAACAACATTTATTAAACGAAAAATATTAAAAAAATAATAGGCAGACTCGATTTATAAGGGGGTTTTCACACGAGCGGGTAAACGCTGCGTTTTAACCGCTTGGCGGTCCAGCCGCTGGCTAGTGTCTTTAGGCTTCCTTTTAATACTTGTATGATATTTAAGACTTGTATCTTAATATCTTTTTTTGCATTATATATTTTTGGATATTGTTTTGAAAAAATTTGATAATTGCCATAAAGAGATTGGAAAGTCCTATTGTACATTTAGATACATTATTAAGTAACTAAAGCTTTTAATTTTCATCGTTAGTTAATAACAATGATATTATAGTTAAACGCCCAGTTTCTAGAACGAAAAAAAAACTAAACAATAGTCTAGCGCGTGTGATTGTAGAATGAAATTAAACATCCGGGCACAAATCCGGACTCCGTGGCTGCTACTGAGAAATTCCTGATGGAAAATCCCAATATCACTTTGCCCGACCTGTGCACCGAACCGAGGACCCCACGCTCAGCAGTCGCGCTTGAGCGAACGAGGCAGGCAATGAAATTATCAACGGCAAATCGCATCAGTTAATTTGACAATAAAATTTTTCGTTCGAGAAACTGAGCGTAAGTGTCCCATACATATTACAATGATTACATTGGCGCTGACAACTAAGTAAGGTACGTTAATACATAAATGTTTCTGTCATATTTACAAAGAAATACTGGCAAATTAAACAACATTATTATTCTGACCGATTTTCATATTTTACCAACACTTAGATATTCGTTGCTATACAGCAACGGTTACCACGTATGCAGTACGTCATCATTCTGAGCCCAGCCACATATAAATGTTTCACCAGTAATTAAAAAAAACATATGTTTACTACAAAATTGCAATACCTACACAGTCAAAATGTATGAAACAGCCGATTTAAAAAAAAATAACCGATGAAAAACTTCTATATGGCTCAGAATTATGTACTGAGTACGTGGTAACCGTTTTCGCGTCGGTGTCCTTCCACCCCGTATTAATTTAAGGCTATCTAAGAAATAAAACTTTCTAAGCTTTTACAAGTTCATATAATATTACTTAAAAAATCTATTTAAAGCCCCACTTTGGGATAAAACAAATAATAGAATATTGATCTTATAGGAACCGGCACCCCAATTGCAAAACACACTTTCAATCACAATACGAAATATATTGAAGGAAACTTGTTCCATTGCTTCGTTGGTATAAAAATCGTGTGCTTGACAACGTAAATAACGCAATGAATGCTGTTAACTGTTAAAAGGAAAGGCATTGCCATTGTAAGCCTGTTAAGTAGCTACCTCGCGGGTATACATTTCTACATTCGTCTCTAAGTTAAAAGAAGCGTAAAAACGTTGGACAACCGCAGCGTTCGACAGCGCAGTGTGGTAGAGCCCTAATTAAAAACTTAATGATTATCAGGAACATCCAGTTAAGTATACTCGACGCTTTGTGGGGTTGCTTGCTTGGCTATCCGGCCTGGAACAATTGGAAAATATTGTGTTAATTATGGAAGTCGTGGCTGGGGAAAAACCTGAAGAGTTCTGGAGTAAGAAGGTGCAAATAGACATGCTAAAAAGGGTCAACCGATTCAGCTTAAATTACAGATAAATAAAAAACTCTTTACAAGCTAATACATTTAAAACAATTGTTATAATATGTACAGTCACGAGCACCAATTTGTAAACACTTAACAACTTGTAAAAGTGTTTTTCTCCTACTGTTCTGATTAAAATTTCATGTTGTTACGAACATAGTATTCTGGAACTCATATTTTTATGAAAAGATCCTATCTCCAAGTTACAATCGTTATTTCTCAAAATTACTTTTAAATTTAGGAAATCAAATACATATTGGTGCTCGTGACTTTACACGTATAAAAGGGAGGATAACTTGACACAACCTTCGGCGTTCAGTTCCAGATTGGCTAAAAGTTAATAATATTTATGTTTTTTTTTACTTTTAAATGAAAATATTTCTTATTTTGACTGTACTTATTTTCACTGACTTAGTGTCAACAGGAAAAGTGCCCAGAAGGCTGGCAGCATTGCCATCGAACGTGGCAATGCTGTTATTTTGGCAAATTAATAGGCCTGTTTTGTTGTTCACGTGAAATCGCCAATCGCTTGACTTGATTAATACGTAAGTACAGTCATCATCGAAATTCGACTAAGAGGTATCATCATCATCATCATCTGCCTAGCCTTTTCCCAACTATATTGGGGTCGGCTTCCAGTCTAACCGGATGCAGCTGAATACCAGTATTTTACACGGAGCGACTGCCTATCTGACTTCCACAACCCAGTTAGTACTGGGTAATACGATACCCCTTGGTAAGACTGGTTGTCAGAGTTTTTGGGCCACTGACTACCTAACGACTGTCAAAGATCTACAAATGACAGCCGGGACCAACGTCTTTACGTGCTGTCCGAGGCACGGAGGAAACTCGGTATGTAATAGGCGGTCACCCATCCACAGACCAACCTAGGCAAGCACGGAGAAGGCAGGAGATCAAACCCGTAAAATTATACTACGTAATAGAAACTTACTTTGGCTGGATACACGAACGTCTTAGCGAGTTGCGATCCGAACACGTTGGTCGCTTGGCAGGAGAACTCGCCCATATCGCTCCAGCGGAGAGACGATATCACCAGCTCGCCTGAGCGAAGCACCTGGGGATTCACAGTGGTGATTAGTGATTTTGTTATAACGTAAATTATGTTAGTTAGCAAAACTCCGCAAATGTGGTTTGTATTGATTATCTAAACATTTGAAAATATGAAAATTTTTTAAGAAAAAAAATTTTTTTTTTCTATATTCAAAACATCCAATGCACTTTTTTACTTTTTGTCAACCCAAGAATCGAACCTAAACTTTAACATCCACTCTCAACAACAAGACCAATGAAGGAGTGATCACGTTTTATCGAATCGGCTAAATCCGATCTTTAAATCCATGCAATCAAAGCGAAAAAGACTTCTTTCGTCCCGCTTCGGTTAATACGATGTACCTATTATACACCACGTCAGACTATTCACTTCTAGCCGATTCCAGGACGACAAAGTTCGTCATTGCAAAACACAGTCAAAAAATAGTAAAAAAAGAAAATGTCCTACCTTCATCCTACTATCCTTCCTAATAAGAACGCCTTTATTATCCCTCCAGGTGACGTGGGGTCTAGGGTGCCCCTTGACCCGGCACGGGAGCACTATGTTGTTGCCTATCGTGTCCACGTACATCTCATACGTGACGACTATGCGAGGTTCGAGAGGATACAGCTTCGCGCGCTCCGATAGTGAGGTGCTGCCATCTGTTGGGGAGTAGCGGAATTAAAATTTGAATATGAAAATACGGGTGAAAAATTCTTATATTAAATAATATCATATATCACATATTCTTCGAAAGGCAAATCATGTCTAGCCTTTTCTCAACGATGTTGGGGTCGGTTTCCAGTACCCGGTTGCAGCTGAATATCAGTATTTTACATGGAGCGACTGCCTATCTGACCTCCACGCTAACGAGACTGGTGGTTGGATTTTGAGGCTTCTGGCTCCCATAACGACTGTCAAAGATTTACGAATGACAGTCGGGACCAGCGGGTTAACGGGTTTTCCGAGGTATGGATGGGGTCTTGATAATTAGGTAGTGAATGGTCCCAAACCCATCCACAGAGCTTCATTGACAATCATTGCTTTTCCGCAAATTGTGACCTCAATGTGTGTATTATTCCTATTGGAAAAAACCCCAAAACACTACGCGTCCCGGAGCTGAACCCCGATTTTCATGATCAGCTGCCGCACTTGTGTCCAGGTTTGATCAGTAAATCAAGATTAGGTCAATCAATTAGATAACTTCCTTAGAGGAGGGTATCAAGTATTTTACAAAAAAATATCTCACCTGCACTATAAACAACAGTGGTAGCCCTGGCCGTCTTTGAGCCAGCAGTGACCAGACACGTGTACACATCGTGACCCATCGTCCTCGTCACCAACAGGGTCGAGATGACCCGCGCGAGAGAACTCGGGTTGCTGTCTATGAGCTCATTTGATTCTACATCGTACTGAAAGAAATAAAGTAGGTGTTACTGGTGCTGCCATCTAGTAGTGAGTAGTAGAACTTTTTCAATTGAAGAAATTTCAACTTTATGTAGTTGGCAATAAATTTGATTTCAGAATGATTATTACTACTGTAAAGGTAGGTACATGAGTATTTCCAGGAATATATCAAAAAAGATTTTTTCTAGCTCACCTCATAAACCGGTGCGTCGTTTTTAAACCAGTGTATAGATGGCGCTGGCGCGCCGACCGCGTCGCACGTTAGTTCTAGCACATCGCCACTGTTGTGTGCGTACGTCGCTAGAGGGCGCTGGGTTATCGTGAGGAAGCGACGGGCTCCAGGCTGCTGTTTTAAAGGGGCTACTGTAATGGAAAAATTCAAATTATGGTTTAGACACGTCATTATATAGATTGGAGAAGGTTTTGTAGGTTTTTTAGTAGAAATCGCTAGCCCAGGTTCAGGATATAAAACTAGTCAATGTTTAAAGGGTTTTTAAATGTGCAGCTAGGCGTTCTTATGCTTATTCTTATTCTTTATTGCACACAAAATTAAAAGATATACACAAAATCATAATATAAGCTATATGTATATTGCAATGTGCAACGGCGAGCTTAACCCAGAATTGGGTTTTCTTACAGCAAACCTTACTTTGATTGCGAGTTTTGCAGAAGAGCATATATACCTACCTACGTGCATAAACAGTACATTTAAAAACATAAATTAACTAATTTTATAAACCAAACTAAACTAATACATATAATATCAAATACGTAATGCTTACAATACCTATGTAGATAAACATACATATTAAATACTACATACATACTATCGTCATGTTGAAAGGAAATGTTCTCTTATTCCTTTCTTGAACACATCTAACGAAGGCCTAACCCGCAAGGAGTGTGGAAGCGAATTTCAAAGGCGTACAGCACGAACAGTAAATGAACCTGATGGTTCATTATGATGGTACCGACGTGAGGAGTGGGGAGGGAAACGACGGAGAAGACATGATGATGAGCGACAAGGTTTTCAAATGAATTCATAAATAATTTAAACAGTTCCGAATAGGTATCAATCAAATAATACAGAGCTTTTACTGTTTTCGCTATTCGGCAATAGATGGCGTTATAAAGTTTTTTTTGTTTTTTTCTGGTAATTATTGAAACCTTTGAAGCCCCGAAAATACCGTGAAAGCTAACCTAATATCTACATAAAAATGTTTGTTCGTACTTTATGCGCTGACATACCGTTCATCCGATTGCGATAAAACTTTGTTTGCACTTTCTTGCACTTCTTTAAATTCATATGTTTACTTCTTTAAAAACGGTCTTGCACTTGCGGGAAAAAAATAAGCGGGCAAAGTCGGGGGCGATAGCTAGTTTAACATAAAATACCTTTAGGCTCAAAGGGCGTATCCACCAAACCAGGAGATTTTTCAGGAGAGTCAAAAAACAAAACAGTTTTCCGATATAACTTTTTTGTGCTTACAAATGAAAAAACTTGTTAGAATTTTGAGATAAAGAATATCGTAGAATAATATAAATAAAGTAAATCTAACAATTTAAAAAAATTACTTCGTGGATATACACGCTAAAATTTAAAGAAAATTATTGTTTAGCGATCCAAAAATGATGGCTGTATCCAACTTCTTTTTTGCGAATATTAAAATTTTAAATATAAATCGAAAGAAGACGAAAAACTAAGTATGACAGCATTAAAACCTCATTTTGGCCAAAATGGCGGTTACGCCCTTTGAGCCTAAAGGTAATCGCTATGTAAAGTAGGTACTCACCATTATGTTCAATACTATTATCTAAGTCAGACAACAGTCTCATGTGTTTGTTCACGTTGGCCGACCGGCCCGCTCCCAGCAGCGCCGTGGTCGCGAACAGTAGCACCAGATACATCGTCAATTAATAAATTACTATATAATACTGCAGAGATTCAAGTAAAGGAGTTATCTGGAACAATAGAGAAAATACGTTAGTTACATCATAAATGGTGTAAAAAGACCCTTAACGAAGCCGAAAGGCACTTGTTCTCCCCGTCATTGCGATCATTTTTTTGTTCTGGATCATACCTGGGAACCTTCTAGTTACGGAGATATTGGAGGTCAAAGTTCCAATTTTTTCACAAGTTTTTTTTTTAATACTACTTTTTATTATTAAGATTTTAACTTTACTTAAATTACCTCTATGACCCGTTTGCTATTCAAAGCATCCATCAGCACTAAGTTTTGTGTGCGTTACATTGAGTTTTACCGTAAAACGTGATTTTTCACCCAAAAAAAAAGTCGTTTCCCAGCAATAATTTTTGCGTAGTTACTTAGTTTGATGTATAGAATGCTTGGTTGACGGCTTCGTGAAAGGTCTGTTTACACCTTGTATGATCAAGTATTTTATACTGTGTGAAAATCAGTGCTGTACCTTGGGCCCCCCATAGCACAGCATCATGCTGAGTGGTAACCTTCTTGTCACAGTCACGTCGAGCAAGGTGTTAACTTTTTTTTTGGTTACGTCCTGTTGTATTTATAAATATTTGTTATGCGTTGTATGTTTATTTTAATTTTTTGTCATTTTGTATGCACGTCATGTCCTTGCGAAAAATAAATATTTTTTCTTTCTGAGGATGCAGTTATGTTTAAGTCCCATGTAATAGGGAGCGAGCCTATTGTCATCAACAGGACACAAATGCAAGCTTTGGACTGCTACCGAGACATTCCTCGTGAAAAAACCCAATGGCTCTTCGTACCACCCGGGAACCCAGGACCTCAGGCTAGGCAGTAGCTTCCGACCACTAGACCAACGAGGAAACATGCCGCTAGTAATCACGAAGGGATAAGCAGAGGTTTACAGTCGATCGTAAGTCTATGGTAACACTGACGTTTAGCTGGCCTAGCACAGTACGGAGTTTCAATAGAATAAGAGGCCAGTTTACACTGGTTCACATGTGGCCTGCTGTGTAGTATATAATATAGTGCTAATAAATACGCTATACCAGTTATGTTTTATTCCCATATAGTAGAGGCCATGCGAGTTTCCGAGATATTACTGAGAAAGTTAAATTTTGGTAACATCACGCATGTAATTTCAGAACGGTTAGGCAGTGAGAGTGTACCTAATAGTACCCTCACCCAAATTTCGTCAGTTATCTTTAATTCCCATGTAATAGGGCGCGAGCCTATTGCCATCAACAGGGCACAAATCCAGGCTGTCACTAAGAAAGTACCCGATGGAAAACCGCAATAACACTTTTCTCGACCTGTTGTGGAAAGATGTTATTGATTTATTGAAGTTTTTCACCAGGAATTTCATTATAATCGTACCCTGGACCACACTTTAAGCAGTCGCGGTTGCAACCACTAGACCTACGAGGCACTCAACGTAAACCCTATTAGGTACTAGTATATACTAGAAATGTTTTTTAAATAAAAGTTATCAGGCTCTTTCTCATTAGGCACTTAAACCGCAAACAAAAAAAAAATCTCCGCACTTTTATTTCAAAAGCACGATCTTCATCTTATCTCTACAAAAGATTTCACGGAAATCGGTGCAACAGTTACGGAGATATTGACACAAACACGTGGGACATTCGGAGGCGTGTCATTGGTGTAAAAAGGGTCTTCCAAAACTCCAGTGATTCATCCCACAAACATTTTTACACATTAAAAAGCCATAACGTGTCCCTTTTAAAAGAATTTTTATGTCCTTCCGGCTAGCAACAGTTTTTGGGTCCCAACTTAGGGTGGGATGCACAATTGATGTCCATGCAAGATTATTCTTTTGCGACAAATACCTTGTTACGGTAAATAAGAGTTGGGCTCGATTTGTTAAATATTGACTTCGTAAATAATGTAAGTAAATGTTTTGAAGTTAAACTTAAAAAAAGTCGTTCTTGTAGATGGCAAATATTTAAATCTCGATTATTTATTTACCTACAAAAAAACTACGGAAGTTATTGAAAAACAAGTAGGTTATTGGTCAAACAAAAATAAATCTATTTAAAAGCAAGTGATCAATGATAATATTCAAACATTAAAAAAAACTTCGTTTACGTTAACAACACTTAACTTCAACTTACACACAACAACACTTTTTTTGATTGTTGTTATCATAAAATGATTCTTATTACATTCACATTTGTTTTTTTAATTTTTTTTCGAAATTTTAAATAAGCTGTGCCTTTGTACTCTGAGTTATGTTGTTTCCTAATATTCTCTCGTGTGTGTACATTAATGATGAAATAAATAAATAATTAAAAAGAGTGTCTATGGAGTTTCTTATTGAGATCTCGTTTTACTAGGCAACTAGCTTAATTTTTCTGACTAACTCTTTTACAGTTTAAAAGTGCCTGTACATGGATTAATTGAAATAAATGCAATAAGTTACAGTTTGAGAAAAGCTATTTCAATTATTTTTCCTTGTAACCCCAAAAACTGTACAAACAAATAAAGAATTACTCACAGCTACCACAAGATTACTAACGACTTACATTGACGTAGTTTTAAGCTACTAAATACTATTGTTTGCATATCAGTTCACACAATCTTAGTACATGATCAGAATTATGAATGAAACTAATGACGTCATGTGGGGTTTCCCTGTTGATAAACTAGCGGCGCTTGCGACTTTATTTGTATTTAAAACAAGCTTTTGTGCACGGCGTTGCTGCATTATTCCACGGAAACGTTTTAAATGTAGCCTATGACGCTCGGGGATAATGTTACTTCGTATAAGTGAAATAATTTTCGGAATTGCATCAGCAGTTTCGAAGATAACCCCCTACATCCAAAATTACATACATACAAACTTTACCACTTTTTTATACAAATTGGTATAGATGTGAAGTTCCGGTTTGTTACGGTCAATGGATTTAGGAAAAATCACACACTGAGGACATAAATCTCTCAGACCTTTTGTTTCTAAGTAACATCATTGGTATAACTGTGTTTTGTGTCATTTTTTTATGAAAGTCCTGATTCGTGAGAAGTTTTTCCAATTATTATTTTACTGGTTTATGCTCGCGGCGTGGAATTCGGTAATTGTCCCACGGGTTCGTACTAACAAAAAGGATAAAAGTATCGTTTGTGTTAATTCAAGTTATAAACTATCTATGTGCCAAATTTCATTCAAATCCGTTCAGTAGTTTCTTCGTGAAAGAGTAACAAACATCCAAAAATTCATCCATCCTCACTAATTTTCGCGTTTCTACAGTAAGTTAGATATAATAAGGTCATCTTTTTGGTAGTGTTTCTATTTATTATTTCTAAATTTGCCTATGCTTTGCCAAATAACTTCAGATAATATTTTTTACTGTTCTCGTTATTTAATAATTAAATTGTATGCAACATAGAAGTCGCAATGCTAAAACATATTCACACAGAAATATAATTTCAAACTGGTCGGACGATAATCGGTGAGCTCACCCTCCTAACACATTTACTGCTTCTTTATCGCAATCTGCACGTGTCGTGGCAGGAAGTAAAGAATCCAATAGTTACAGATAACTGGCGGTTTTACCCTACTCTAGCCGAAATTGTATTTGAATCAAATTGGGGAACAGTCTCGAGAATTAATATGTATACACGCAGCAACTTTTAAAAGTGATTTTCTCTTGTACTGATTAACGTTTTACGTTTTCACGAACATAGTATATATTTTGGAACCTATACTATTACGAAAAAGGTCTTATCGCAGAGTAGAAACCGCTATTTCATAAGAAATCACTTTAGAATTTTGAGAAGTGTACATGTTAGTGCTCATGAGTGTACGTGTTTAACATCAAATCATATATAATGTTTTTTTATGAAATGATTGAAGTATGGGGTACCTAATTTAGCTATTTAAAACTTATTATACTAGTCTTATCGATTGATGATATTTATTTCTTCATATATTAAATAAATTTTGTTGGGAAAATAGATTCGAATACTCTATAAGGAATCACTGAAACAAACTCAAAGGTCACAGCCTTTTATCAAGTCCTGACCTATCTTGATCACATCATGTTGACCATGTAGATTGGTAAATCTACTGAAAAACAGAAAATTATCCTGAACGACGATTAAACATAGCCAAGGTACTGAAAAAGCTCAAGTAACGAAGTGCTACCTTCAAAATATGAAACATCGGCCCTCTAATTACGACAGCAAAAAAAAATGGTGGTTTAAAAAAACATCTCTTGGGTTTCGCGATAAAAGTATATTACCACACTGACTCTTAATTCATTTAGAATTTGTTTAGTGCTTATAAAAATGTTCATTTAAAATGTTTTTTTTTTGTCTTATTAGTAAAGACGTTATTTAGATTGATTTTCAAAGGGCACCTATTCTGACATATATCATAATGACATAACATCACGCCTATAATCCCAGAAGGCTCAGGCAGAGAGGCAGAGTGTACATGGTTTACCCATATTAGGCCATTTAATTCAGTTTTCAAAAAGCTGTAAATATTGAGCTGAAAAAAAAGAAAAGAAAAAAAGAAAAAGATGTAAAAAAAAATATAATGATGTTCATATAGGCCACTAACTTTTTCACAAATCTAATGAATGGAATGCCTTTAGCTTGCTAGTCACGTTTAGCCGATAAAAAGGCAATGTGTACGGAATTTTTAATAGTTTTACAATTACATAATAATTATAATTTTGTTAGCGATAACGTGGTGAATCATGGGTGTGTCACTAAATTGTCATCATCGTCGACTTAACATTTTTATCTAGCATGTTTTGGCCTGTTCACTTATTTCATGAACCATTGTACATGTCGACTTTGTAAAAATGTTTTACCTCTTTTGTCAAATCAAACTCTGAGCATTTATTTCAAATAGACGTGTTGTCACTTTTGAATTGTCAAAAACAAACAAGAATTTGCGTGGTTATATTACGACTAAAAAACCCGACTACTGAATAAAATGCCTATGCTACCCGTGCCATAATAACGAATCGATTGACACCTTATTTATCAAAATCGGATGAATAGTTTAGGCGCTACGGAGGAACATACGTAAATACATACATACACACATAGACTACTAAAATCACAACCCTTTCTTTTGGCTTCGCCGTAGTCGGGTAAAAAAATTAAGTAAATAAAATACAATCGAGCAACAAGCCATAATAATTGTAAAAGTACTGTAGTTGCCAATTAAAAAGCGCACATCTCTATGGAGAAAAATGGGCAAGAAACTCCATGGACACTTTTTTGAACCACATAATCCAATAGCAACAATTTTCAATCAAACACTGTGGTAAGCTTTCACGGCTTAAAACTAAACTTATACTGTCACTTACGGGATATCTTCTGTGATTATTCATCAGTCAATTGAAAATTCACTATGGTTGGAAACTATGGTGGACCCCAGATGAAGTTACATTCTACTAGTGGTAACAATGTTGGACATGTAAATATGTATTGGCCTGACGTAACCGACCGAAAAGCTTTTGTTAATATCCTATACGAAATCGTTGAAAAAATTTGTAACGCTTTGGAATCGATTGTCAATTATTGTCTATGCCTTAAGGGTTCTGTATTTGACTGATTAGTTTTATAAACATTGCCGGACCACCACTGATTTAGAAAAACCTGAAGCAAACTTTAGGCAATTATTTCAGGACTTTGACACTTTAGACGTCAAAAGTTGATTAAAGTTTCCTGTGACAACCATAAAGGTTTTATACCTGAAAACTTTACAGGCAGTATGAAACGTATGCTGAGCTGTTATTTCAAGAATGTAAATAAAGAAGTTCATCCATTCACACTGATTTCAGTTATAAAATACACGAAGCTTTTACGTAATTTTACAGGAATGTTCTGCGTAAGAACTTACGTTAATTATAATTCAATTATTTAGGTATTTTTTAATTGAAGCTATCTGATTAGATTTTAGTTTTTAATATACCTAAGTTAATAATTTACAATTGCGTAAGGTTATAAAATTGATGTACTTGATGCAAAACATAAATAATCCTAAAAACTGAAAGATAATTTAATCTACTATTTTTCAGTAATTTTGATATGTGTACAAATCACGAATTAACCGCACTGTATATAATCATAAAATAAATACCTGTCAAAATTCCCGCCAAGCGTATCCGTCAAAAACCTCACACTTTTAAAAATATTATTAAAAAAAAATTAAAACACGTTCAATCACAGCCGAATAAAAAAAGAACTAAAAAAAATCAGTTCCAATTTAGAATTTGAATCACAATTCCCTGTTCCACGAGCTTAACGTCTTTTCACATGAGACCATCGGTCGATATGATCGGTGAATGAAAACTGTTTTAAGTGAACAGAAACTTATATAGGCGCCTGCGTTCGCGCAATTGACGGCGCCATGAAAATTTTAAATCGCACTCACTTTGACTTTGTAATGAACAAAGAAAGTTCAATTCGATGTAGTACTTCCAGGATTTACATGATATTTCCTTTGCATGTGTTTTTTTTTCGCAAATGCATTTGGAATTATGCAGTTTCCTTTGCCTGGTTTTTTTGTCATAAATGCGCGACATGAATACAGGAAAAAGTGCGCAAAACTCTTTTGTGACTGGCAACAAAAAAGGATAATCTATTTTTAGTTTTTGGTTCAATTATTGAAATAATAGTTTGGTCACAATGATAAAAATCTAGGGTTTAACCAACTATAAATTAAATAGTATGGAAGTAGGAGGAAATGTGATTTTTTCACCTAATAATGATTCAATACTAAGGAAAACCTTTCATTTACCTTTCCTAAACATTATGTTCAGTAAATGATAAAATTTACGTACAGATAGCTTATAACCTGGATTAACACATAGTATACTTTTTATCCCGGTTGTATGATCCCGTGCGAAGCCGCGGGCATAAGCTAGTTGAACTTATAAAAATCATGTTTCTTCATGTCCACATACGTACTTTATAGCCTAGTGTAGATTAAGAAAATAAATAACAGATCATATAGGTATCTGCTAGATAAGTTAAACGAAACCACGAGTTTCCCCAAACGTTAAACCTGCCACGTGAGGGCTGAATATAACATTTATTTATCGTCAAAGACATTCAAATATTTACGAGCGATACAAGGGACAAGACGAAAAAAATCGTAGTCCAATACTTGTTACTACTTAGTAACAAGTCGTTCTGTCTAGTGTCATACGCCCGCTTGTTAGGTAGCATTCGTGTGTCAAAATCAAAAATGTTTGTGATCAAAATTTTTGTGTAAAAATATTCCCAATGTCCGCTCTTTAAGTCTTTTAAATCTATTTGTTTATCGTTTAGTATTTCCACAACGACGTTCAACAAGACATAAGCATTTCGGTAGCTTATGTCAAACGAACACATTTTTCACTTTTCTATCATCGCTGTCACTGTCAGATTTTGACTTTTTGAACGAATACAACCTCTTTTTGCCATTCCTTTAAGTATCTCAAATTTCAAGAATGGAATGCAAGCATGCTGTGCAGTTTAAAATTGATTTCGTACTCGCAACTAATTGGGAATGTGGCGATAAAGTATTCGAACTAAAACTGTAATATACACGGATTGTTGTCAAATGAAATTATCGATTGATTTTTCGATTTAAATTGCATCAGTGGGAGAAAAAAAATACTGGCTCTTTTGTCAGATTGTAAGTTTAATTTCGAATAAAACGAGAATGGTAGAGGATCATTATGAAAGACTAGTGGCAGCATCTATAAAATCACTTGCCTGACGTCACGCTAAATCCTACATCCAACTTCACAACAACCGTGGTCGGAGGATGATCTCTTTTCTATACAGGGTGTAAGGAACAGCCCTCCACAAACTGGCAGTTAGCTCTTTATTTTGAAATACATTCCATCGGATTTTTTTTCTGGATTTTTTTTTATTTTATTTTTTTCAGTTGCGTCTTTTTTATTTCAATGTATAATAACATTCCCTGTATGCAGCACTCCATTTATGTAAATAATACGATGAAATTAGATGTCCAAAAATTGATGTTGAAATACTCTAACGAACGACGCGTGAAATCAGCTGTTCACTTTCTGCCTAGCTACAGAGTTCATCGAACTCGTCGTCGCGCTTGCCGTTTGCTACGTGCGTTTTGCCACAGAAACGACACATTGCGTATGAAGAAATAAAACAAATCAAATTTATTGGATTCTCATAACATTCCTGAAATAATTTGTTGTACCGGTCATCTTAGTATGATATACTGGATTCACCCCATCAGTCTGCGGAGGGCTGTCCCTTACAACCTGTATAGGATGAGAAACTTTACTCCTTGCTACCTACCTCTAAGTACTTATAACAGAACTGGCGATATGTGGGTATAACATTCATCTGTGCCTACCCTTTTTAGGTAAACCAGGCATAATTGTTCCTCAGCAGAAAACTAGCACCATAATCATAGTCAGCCTGCAACGTTTGCACAGCTGGGACAAATGCCTCCTCTCTAAGACAAGGAGTAGCCTATAATAAATGGAACATCGAGCCCAATGCAGTTTGATCGATGTCACATGTCGAATTTTCGGTACTAGCATATGCTAGATGCAATGAAGAAACAGTTTACACTCAAACTGCCTACCCTTTTACGAACACAGTCTGAACATACACAATTGATTGAACGCACACCACTGCCTGTGTTGCCCGATGCACGCTAAATTGCCCCTGATGCAAATGTGATTAGGGCAATAATCGTTCATTGAAGCTCGTTGCAACGATGCAGAGGAATCAGCTGAGAGTAGGTATGTGATGTAGGTAGCTACACGTTCTGTTGCTAGGGCCTTGGTTGCTCAGTTCTTCGAACTGAAGAGCACGTGCAAATATTCATTACTAGCTTTTGCCCGCGGTTTTGCTCGAATTAATTTAGATTTTGTCAATCAATTCGGGTTGTACTCTGCTTCATCATCTGCCTAGCCTTTTCCCAACTATATTGGGGTCGGCTTCCAGTCTAACCGGATGCAGCTGAATATCAATATTTACATGGAGCGACTGCCTATCTGACCTCCACAACCCAGTTAGTACTTGGTAATACGATACCCTTGGTAAGATTGGTTGTCAGACTTTTTGGGCTACTGACTACTTAACGACTGTCAAAGATCTACAAATGACACCCGGGACCAACGGCTTAACGTGCTTTCCGAGGCACGGAGGAAACTGGGTATGTAATGGGTAGTCACCCATCCACAGACCAACCTAGGCAAGCACGGCTTAACCTAAAGATGAACCCGAGCGGCTGTTATTATTAAGCTGTCAATAATAAGTCAACAATAATAATAAGTCTGTTTGTAATAATTTAATCAATCATGATTCGAAAGACACGTGGCGCCATTTATTATCATAAGAACGTTATTGTTCATTTCCTCGGGAACAGTACTTTTTTTTGGGATAAAAGGTACTCTATGTCCGTTTCTGTACACCTGACAACGTATTTGCAAAATTTCAGGATGATCGGTTCTGTGGTTTAGGTGAGAAAAGGTTACAAACGAACTTACTTTCGCATTTATAATATTAGTTAGGATGGTGTTGAAAGTGTGTAGGATGACATGGCAAGAGAGGAGGTGTCTGATGAGATGACGAGTAATAGAGAAGTATGGAAGAAGAAGACATGCTGCGCCGACCCCAAATAAATTGGAATAAGGGCAGGAGGATTGCGGTGTTGAATATTTGTAACCAAGGTCTACAGGGTGTAAGGGACAGCCCTCCACAAAGTCACAGGGTGCATTCAGCTCCTTATTTTGAATCATATTCCACCGGAATTTTTCTCCGGAACATTTTTTTTAAATTTCGGTTACTATTCCTTTATTTCAATGTAAAATAACATTCCCTGTACGCAGCACTCCATTTATGTAAATAATACGGCTAAAGTAAATAAAATATCCAACAATGGATGTTGAAATACTCTAACGAACGACGCGTGAAATCAGCTGTTCACTTTCTGCCTAGCTGCAAAAATTTCAGCAAAAATAATTTCTTATACCAGTCATCTTGGTATGATATGAATTCGTCCCATCAGTTTGTGGAGGGCTGTCCCTTACACCCTGTATAAATGACATCGGGGAAACATGCACTAGGGAAGCCGACGTTTACATAACCATAATATAATGTCCCCACGGGTGGGAAACTTCCCTCCTGTCTTTGAGAGGGAATAGGCCATGGTCCACCACGCTGGCCCAGTGTGGGTTGGTCGATGTCACACGTCTTTTCTGCCGGTTCACTTAAGATGTTTTCATTCACGGTTCAGAGAGCAGCATCACGACCATTTTACTCAAAGACAAAGACTCCTGCTGCGGAACTGTTCGAAAGAGATACCGCGGCCCTGGAACACAAAGGGCAAAGAAGGAACATGGATGGGTTTTAGTCAGTAAAAGTCTGACACTCCCTCCCACTCCGCCCAGAGCGGGGGGGGGGGGGGTTATTTGATGATTTCCCATCACAAAAAAAAAAGACAAAGACTCCTGATTCTCGACTCTGGGTTCCAAAGGCCTATATCAGTTCCTGAAACAAACCCAGTACTTTCCAGAGGCCTGCATGGGTTCTCAAATGCTGCTAATGTCCTTGGAGTCATCCCATCTGTGGATGTTTTGTTCTAGAACGTTGAAATTAAAATATTTTGTCATGATAATGCGCAATATCGAGGTCGAAACCCTCCCATGCTGGACGGGTCCACTTTGTCACACATTTGGTTTTTCAATTTTGTATTGTGCATTAACATAATACCACGCCTTGAACTCCCCGAGGGATTAGGCAGAGGTGTACCTAACAGTACACCCATATTACGCCAGTTATGTTTATAAAGTCCCATGTAATAGGGGGCGAGCCTATTGCCATCAGCCGAGCTCAAATCCTGAGAGACTGCTACTGAGAAATTCCTGATGGAAAAACCCAAGAACATTTTACTCGACCCGGGAATGAACGCAGGACCTCGTGCTCAGCAGTCGCGCTTGCGACCACTAGACAACGAGACAGTCAATAGAATATTAATTAGTAATTATTTTACTGTGCAGAAATTATTTACCATCTTCCAAATGACATATCATCTACCTAGCCTTTTCCCAACTATATTGGGGTCGGCTTCCAGTCTAACTGGATGCAGCTGAATACCAGTATTTTACATGCAGCGACTGCCTAAATGACCTCCACAGCCCAGTTAGTACCGGTTATGCGATACCCCTTGGTAAGACTGATTGTCAGGGTTTTTGAGCCACGGACTACCTAACGACTGTCAAAGATCTACAAATGACACCCGGGACCACGGGGATACGGGCTTAAGTGCTTTCCTAGGCCCGGAGAAAACGCGGTATGTAATGGGTGGTCACCCATCCACGGACCGGCTGTTATTATTTAGCCACGAGCTCCTTTTCCAAATGACATAGCAAAACTGAATATTTTAATAAAAGGATTACGTATAAATCCGTCCTACTTAATTTAAAAGTTGCCAGTTCAAATTATAAAACAGTAAAGCTTTGTTATTATGAAAATTCCGAAGCCACTTATTTTTAGATTTAATACTATATTGTATCGTAATTCACTTAAAAGTTACTCCAGTTTTAATTAAAACCTAAAATAACTGTTATTAAGTCGAGAGGAACTTGAAACTTTAGTTATAATATAAAATAAATTGGAAATAGGAGAGAATGTGTTGAGTAGTAAAAACTAAGGACTCATTAGTAAAATGAACCCAATTTGGAGAGGCTTGATAACTTTTAGTAATCACTACATGTAACATATTTACTTAGTTTAATTAATAGTTTAAGTGTGGAGCTCGTGGTTAAATAATAACAGCCGCTAGTTGAGCTAGGTGCGAGTTTTTAATATTAGTATGGAATATTTTAGACCACCATCTGATTATTTCAAGTACACCTGTATGTGCACATTGTGCACCTACCTAATGGGTGTAAAAAGACCCTTACGAAGCCGAAAGGCACTTGTTCTCCCCGTCATTGCGATATTTTTTTTATGGGCCATACCTGGGAACTTTCTAGTTACGGATATATTGGAGGTCAAAGTTCCACCTTTTTTAAAAAAACCTCCAAATCTCCCTCGTACTATTCAATGAATCCATCAGCACAATGTTTTGAGTGCGTTATATTGAGTCCTACCGCAAACCGTGAATTTACAACGCAAAAAAAATGGCGTTTCCCAGCAATAATTTTTGCGTAAAGTTACTTAGTTTGATGTGGAGAATGCTTGGTTGACGGCTTCGTGAAGGGTCCATTTACACCTCGTATCAGTAACACTGTAAGGCCTAGCATCGCGGGCCTGTGGACGGTGAGTAATGGGCTAGCTCGCCGTCCGTCCGTCTTATGACGACAGGCCGTGTCGACGGCGCGTTCGTGTTCCACGCGCGCCTCAAAGAGATGACAGCAAAAAGGAAGGGGCCCGCAAGACCCGATGCCTGGCGGGGCTGCGGGACTGTTCGAAAGAGATACCGCGGCCCTGGAACACAAAGGGCAAATAAGGAACATGGATGGGTTTTAGTCAGTAAAAGTCTGACACTCCCTCAGGGTCATTTGTAGATTTCCCATCCGAAAAAAAAGGCCCAGCATTGTAGGGTTAAAACAAGAAACGTACGTATGGATCCTGCCGTTCGTTTGACTTACAAAACACCCACAGATGTTAATCGATTACACATTTATATCGCCGGCTGTGAAGATTTGGAGATATTTTCAAGAAAATAAATTTAAAATTCGCAATAAATATTTTCTGCTTCTTTTCCTTCCGTTATCGTCTACCACAGTTGTCTAGGTGTTATGATACGGATGGTAGGACGTCGAAAAATTATTGTTTCTAATTCAGTGACTGAAAGACGTTTATTTATTTATAGATATGAGAACCAACAGCTAAGACAAATGAATAACAATTGTATAGGCAACACAGAGCCAATTACAGGTTCTCACGAGTAAACACAGAAAATATAGTAGAAATCTTAGGATAAAAACAAAATAAAAGGAATTAAAATAAGATACAATAAGCACTGTAAACACTCTGACACCAGGTTAAGCATTAATGACACGGGGAAAAAAGAAAAAACACTACTCTCTTTAAAAAAAAGTTAGCATTCAGCCGAGTGCGTGCTTTATAAAGAATATTGAAGTCCTTACTCGTTGTCCTTATATTAAATAGGCCTATTTTTGACCTCAATCTTGGCCTGAGGACAGAGGCCATCACATTAGGTCGACGATGGAACGAGCTAACCCAAAAGAAGCCTATTAACTCGCTACTTAAATAGATTGCTTTTTTTTGCTTTTAGCGAAGCTGACAATCCGATAGTCACTGGTTCTTCTGACACATATTTCCGATCTCTAGGCAGACGAAGCCCAGTGTTGGGCAAAATTTAGCTAACTAGAGACCGACCGCTTTTATGAGTCCTCCGCCTTGCCCCATCAAAGGCACCTTAAGCGTCCACAAAGTACTAACAATATCCCACAGGTTATTTGCTTTATAATAACCATAATCCATGTAAGTATTACGATACTAATTGAACCAATACGCGATCAACCTTCAGAATATTCCATTTAAATTGATACCTTCTCGAGGACTTTATAATTTAAATGTTTAATGTTCCTACAATTTAAAAAAATCACGAATAATTAATATTTTTTTCAGTGTTTTTTTTGAAGACAAAGACACAGAGTGTGAACAATATCATCACAAAAATCATTAGGTAAACGGTGTTATTCTTACCAGTAAATAAGAGCAATGATAGTACTTTCTTTTTCATCCATATCATATCGGTACGAACTATTATGACTGTGGCGACATCTACAGCACCACAATCGAACTACAAATGACATATCCTACGTCGCTATGTCATTAGCGCGCTAGTACGCATCGCTAGTACCAGTCTTACTGGATGCAACTGAATACCAGTTTTCTTACCCCTTGGTAAGACTGGATGTCAGACTTTCAGGCTTCTAACTACCCGTAACAACTGTCAAAGATTTAAAAATGACAGCCGGCACCAACCGCTTAACGCGTTTTCCGAGGCATAGAGGCCACTACTATTCAAATTTTTCTTTATATTCATTGTTTTGCAAAAAAACGTACGTAAATTAAGATTATTTGGTAGAAATTCAATTATATGGTAAATAGGAGGCATCGATAGTGAATTTACAACACATGTTTATAAGGAAAAGCATAGATAATGATATAAGCCGGAAACTCTATGGATATTTTATTGTAATGCACATAAGTGTTTAGATTTTTGAGAGCCAGAGTTCATTCTTCTATGAAAATTAACCAAAAGCTTAAAATATAAGAATTATTGATCAGTTCAGATTGGCTTGTCGCTAACCATTGCTTGTCGGGGAAGAAAACAGGAATATTGTTTTTAAAAATAAAATAAAGAGAGTTTACAAACAAAACCCGCCAAGTCCGAGTCGGACTCGCGCATGAAGGGGTCCGTACTATCGTGGTAGGGGAGCCCCCTTTAATTTATTTTTATTATTTGTTGTTAAAGCGGCAACAGAAATACACATTCTGTGAAAATTCAACTGTCTACCTATTACGGATCGTGAGATTCAGCCCGCTGACAGATGGACGGACGGACGGACAGATGGACAGCCGAGGCTTAGTAATAGGGTCCTCTTGGTTACCCTTCGGGTACAGAACCCTAAATATGGAGGAGTTCGGTAATAGTCCCACGGGATCGTACTACCAAGATAAAAAATATCGTATGTGTTAATTCAGGTTATAAACTATCTGTGTGCCAAATTTCATCCAACACCATTCAGTAATTTTTGCTTGAAAAAGTGACAAACATTAATCGTCACAAACTTTCGCATTTAAAAATAGTATACAATAAGATTATGCCTGTAGACTGTTCTTGCAAGCTTTTAAAAACTGCTATAATTTAACCCCTGAAACTGTTTATCTAGTTAGTACGACCCCGTGGGACTACTGCCGAACTCCATGCGAGTGAAGCCGCGGGCATAAGTTTGCATTACTTAGGAATGTATGGAAAGTAAAATCTCAAGACCACACAAGGTCAATTTTCCGAAATTTTCTTCTACATCTGTATTTAAATTGTCCTACTTTAAATACAAGTATGTGCTAGAATAAATGGCACGTGGTTTTATTTTAAATAACGTGACTTTCCAACACGTGAGTGCAAAAAAGTAAATTATAAAAATAATGTGAAAACTGTGAGATAGAGCTCATACGCAAAGTGACACTCTATCAGCAGTAAACTTCAGAAAAGCTTGCGTCAATCATGTTGAAAATGCCATGCGAATGCCACTTCATCATCATCATCCACATCCTGAATTTACCCCCTTCTGGGTGTTAGGCCTCTATTTTGTTGTGCCAATCCCCACTTTTCTGTACCAATCTCATCCAGGTTTTTCCCCTGATGGCAACTATGTCGCCTGTCCACCACGCCGCCGGACGACCCACCTTTCTTTTCCCAGTCCCATTCACATTTTTTTTTCCTGTACGTCATACGGTGACAGCCTAATTGTCACTTGTCTAGCTTAATTTGGGAATTCAATGAAAAAATTGATTCTTAACGCAGAAAAGCTGGAGAAGCCACTCACACTCAGTTAAATTTTGTTGAAATACCGAGATGAAAGTCTTGGTTTTCCTAGGTACCAAAAGGTCATATCAACCGCAAATAAAAATCAAGCGCAGTCATATAATTTCATTACGAAAATCTCACTTAAACAGCCAAGCTATAAGGCCTATATTTCCTTATCGACTTTCACTAACAAGACCCATTTTAAAGTTCCAAAAAATATGTTACATTTACACATCTTTCTGCAAACGTGACTTTAGACACGTGACAAAAAGTGTTCGAAAAAAACGTGACAAAAAAGAATGTTCTTACAAATCAACATAATTTTTACTTTCAAGACACGTGACAAAAGCAGTTCTCAAAAAACGTGACAAAAAAGAATGTTCTTACAAATCAACATAATTTTTACTTTCAAAGAAATTTAAGTAATGGAAAAATATTTACTTGCAATGGTGCTTTCATTATCACATGTTAGCATTGAGTTACAGTGGTCAGTTGTTGGCATTAGGGTTCCGTCAAGCCGGTTCGGACAATTTGTGGACCAACTGCGGATACCGGACACCGGACGCTGTCAGATACTTCAGTACATAAAGAGTGTACAAAGACCCTTAATAAAGCTGAAAGGCACTTGTTCCCCCCGTTATTGCGATCATTTCTTTGTTCTAGACCATACCTGGGAACCTTCCAGTTACGGAGATATTGGGGGTCAAAATTCCAACTTTTCACAAGTTTTTTTTTAAATACATGTTTTTAATGTAAGATTTTTACTTTGAACATCTCCACGACTCCCGTACTATTCAATCCGTCTATCAGCAAAATGTTTTGAGTGCGTTACATTGCGTTCGACTGCAAAAAGTGATTTTTCACCCCAAAAAAAAAGTCGTTTCCCAGCAATAATTTTTGCGTAAAGTTACTTAGTTTGACGTACATAATGCTTGGTTGACGGCTTCGTGAAGGGTCCGTTTACACCTAGTATACGGGGTGTAAACAGACCCAGAACTTTACGCAAACAATTTTGCTGGAAAATGACTTTTTTTTGGGGTAAAAAATCACGTTTGACGGTAGGACTCAATATAACGCACTCAGAACATTGTGCTGATTGATGGATTGAATAGTACGGGGGTCGTGGAGTAGTTTAAAGTAAAAATCTTACATTAAAAACATGTATTTAAAAAAAAAGTTGGAACTTTGACCCCTCTAATATCTCCGTAACTAGAAGGTTCCCCGGTATGGTCTAGAACAAAAAAATGATCGCATTGACCGGGAGAACAAAAAAATGCCTTTCGGCTTCGTTAAGGGTCTTTTTACACCCTTTATAATTAAAACCAAGATCTTTTCCTATGGGGGTAGGCAAAAACCACAGAATGCTATCTCCTAAGATTCTTACATACTCCTTTCGTCTCGTCCACGTCCATACATCTGGTCATACACGCACGCCGGTTGCCAGTACTACTCCAGTACATTATTTATTAGTGTTCGAAGCCTTGATCGATTCGGTTAAACCAAACAAAACAAAATGGCGGCTGGCTAATGGTCGGACGTGCGACTGCTGAGCATGATGATATCCTGGGTGCGAACCCCAGGTCGGACAAAATGACAGGAATTTCTCAGTGGCTGCAAGATTTTTGCCCGGTTGATGGCAATAGGTTCGGCCCCTAACTCGTGAAGTGATGTTTTACTAGAAGTATACACAGTTGTAAAAATCATTGATGGAAAAACAATATCAGTTTCCTTGAACTGGAAATCTAACCCAAGACCTCAAGCATCAGGAAGGGGCCCGCAAGGGCCGATGCCTGCCGGGGCTGCGAAACTGTTCGAAAGAGATACCGCGGCCCTGGAACACAAAGGGCAAAGAAGGAACATGGATGGGTTTTAGTCAGTAAAAGTCTGACACTCCCTCCCACTCCACCCAGAGCGGGAGAAGTCATTTGATGATTTCCCATCCGTAAAAAAAAAAAAAAATCATGTAGTAATTCTTACAATAACTAGATCAACCTAATTTCCGAGGTTTTCCTTGATTACTTATAAGAAAAAATCCTCCATCTTTAAAATATGACTTCGATTCTTTACAACGTGGACCCATTTTTCAATTCATCTCATGAATTTTTCAGCTTCTAAAAATATCGGGAAGGTATGAACTACTTTTTCATTGTTCGGTCTGAGGTCGTATTATTACATAACATTCCCACACATGTATGGTAAACGTGACTTTTTATACATGAAATTATTCTGAAAAAGTGTATTGCGCAATTTCGTATCATTTCAATATTGTAATTGGGTGGAGGATTCCTTTATTCAATGTTTTTGTAGAAGTACAGAGATTCAAAAAAGGTGGAGAAAAAATAAACGAAAAAAATATGCGAAATATTAAGGCTGGGCTAGACTTACTTGAAAATTAGGCATTAGGAAATTTCTTTATTTATAGTTTTATTACGGGTCACTAACGTTGGTATTGTGGTCGCAATCGCGACTGCCGAGCCTGAGGTCCTGGGTTCGATTCCCGGGTCGGACAAATTGTTATTGTACTTTTCCATGAGGAATTTCTCAGTAGCAGCCATGGAGTCTGGATTTGTGCCCGGTTGATAGCAATAGGCTTACCCCCTATTACATGGGACTTAAACATAATTGGCGAAATATGGATGTAAAAATCGGGGATTACAGGCATGATGTTATGTTACGTTAATTCAATATGTCAAAAGTGACAAAAAGTGAAGTTTCATATGAATTATCGAGTTATTTTTAACCAACTGCGGTAACTGGTTCAATTATTACTATCGTCTGACTACCAAGTTTTCTCTGTGAAAGAAAGGATGGGTAATCCACCACGAGGGTCCAGTTCGGGTTGGTCACATGTCACATAGGTATGACACCAAATTTTTGGTACTAAGATTTTATTCATCACGACGTTATCCTTCACTATTTCGGAATTCTTTAAGTAATTTATAAAATATGGAAACCCGCTGAATAGGGTGACTGGTAATTAGTTACCGATACTTAAACACGTGATTGTACTCATGATAACAAACAACTTTCCCAAAAAACATTTTTTATACACACTTTTATCACAATAACACTACAGTCGTATGAAATTCGCGCGCGCGCGCCTGTGACCTATAAGAGTGTATACAAAAAAAAATGTCGGTCACTCATTACCAGTCACCCTATATAAACAAGGATGTATAACCTTGTTGACAGTAGGTACTAACGATTACCTTGACCGTGTTCCCTATTTGAAAGTGATATGTGGAAAAAAAAAGATATTCCAAATTGCGCATCAATACAAAGAGGTACAAATCAACTTGAATATGGAATGATCGAACGATTCTCGAAAGCTCTGTTTGTTTTGGTGTATTTTTAAACGTTTTAACTTTTTTTCGTGTAAGAAGGTTTACACAGATGAAAAAAGCAAGAAAAATATAGAATTATGTGTGTAGGTTTGGTCAAACGGTCGTAAAGGACAAATTCTAGACTTTGCACCGGACAAGGACATTTCCTGAACAGCGCATCAGTGTCCGGAGTGCACTGTTTGTCTGGAAGAGTTTGACCGAACTTTGTAAGTTTTTCCATAGAGAATCTGTTAAAGTGAGAGAATTATTCTCAAATAAATAAATTATTGAAAAAAGCTCTCTACTTATAATGTAGAGCAGGCTCGAAGGCACCTAAGAAGCCGATTCCTGCAGGCTTCCCTTCGGGAACAAGGCACTTACGTAGTGTCTAGGTGTTTCATCTAGCTAGCCTTTTCCCAACTATATTGGGGTCGTCTTCCAGTCTAACCGGAAGCAGCTGAATACCAGTATTTTACATGGAGCGACTGCCTATCTGACCTCCACAACCCAGTTAGTACTGGGTAATACGATACCCCTTGATAAGACTGTTTGTCAGACTTTTTGGGCCACTGACTACCTGTAACGACTGATAAAGATCTACAAATGACAGCCGGGACCAACGGCTTAACGTGCTTTCCGAGGCACGGAGGAAACTCGGTATGTAATGAATAGTCACCCATCCACAGACCAACCTAGGCAAGCACGGCTTAACCTTAAGATTGATCCGAGCAGCTGTTATTATGTAGCCACGAGCTCCTCTCTAGTGTCTAGTAATGTCTAGGTGTCTTCTGAAATCAAATACATACGTTTAGGTTATTGAAAAACCAGTACGCACAAATATTTTTGTTTATTTAATTACATATAGGAAACTAGTTCCTATTGATTAATTTCTTCATCATCATAAATAATTATTATGTCGAAGGTCCAAATTAATTGCTACAGTTATTCTTAGAACGATTAACAGGAAGTATTATCAGCAAAAAAGTTTGGTATGTAGAAAAGAAACAACTAGAAAGATAATGGATAATGGCACAGGGGGGTTACTATCACGTCTTAAAGCAGGAGTAATTCCAGTGTGGGAAAGAGATGGCGCTAGACGACCTGTATAGCTTTGTCTCTTTCCCACACTGGAATTTCTCCTGCCTTAAGACGTCATGGTAGGCCCCCAGATTAGTAATGTTACTCGTTACGTACTAATAGTCGACCTCGTTATTACTTTACCACTTTTGGCCAGAATGCTCAGAAAATTGAAAATGTTAAGGCTGAGACGGTCTAATTGTCACAAGACCTTGTCATTTTTAACCCCCGACGCAAAAAGAGGGGTGTTATAAGTTTGACCGCAATATGTGTGTGTATGTCTATGTCTGGCACCGTAGCTCTTAAACGAGTGAACCGATTTGGATGTAGTTTTTGGCGATGGTTCTTAGATACGTTTTATCAAAATCGGTGCAGCCATTTACTAGATGTGGGGGATTAAAGTGGGTATTTATCTTTCATCTTTTATTTTTTCGTTGGGGTTTTTTTAATTTTATATAATTTGCAAGTGACATTCAACGTTAGGTTTATACAGCGGTTACGAGGACGACTAAATCTGTGCTGGACGTAAGGAAATCGAAGAGGTTACCTAATTTAACTTTCAGAAATGCCGTAACAAGCATACTTGCATAGCGTATGTTCCCTCTGGGGCTCAGGCCTCCTCTCTGTGAGAGGGAATGGGCTTGTAAACTACTACACAACCCAGTACGGGTGAGTAGATGTAATGTATGTCGGCTTCCACTCACACATGTTCCTTCACCGTTTTGATATGTTTCTTAATGCTTTATAATCATCCTGTTCATAATCTTTTATCGCCCAATTTACAAATTTTACTGTGTTAATTGTAGGTAACGTAAAGCCGGGAGGAGGGACGCCCAAGAAGGGCATACACGGGCATTATTGGTGACGTTGAAAAAAAATGACGTAACTTTTTTACAACCTCACCAATGTATGCCATTTTAGGTGACAAAGCTGTGTTACCATCACGGCCTAAAACATCAAGAAAGATCACCCACTTATTTGCTTGGCCACCCACTAATCTATTCCGTTGATAGTACCATAGATTAATATTTAACATGGAAAGGTACAAGGAAAACGGTCCGATATGCGTACGTGACGACACACGCGTACGACCATAGACCATGCTCCGTAGTCTATGCGGGGCAGGGATAGTGAACTTGTGGCACGCTCGCCACACGCGGTAGGAAATTGATTCCGCAACGCCTGACTTACAATTAGGCGGTCATCGTGTGGCTCTTTGTATTTGATTGTCTGCTCCATTAACTGATTTTTTCTGACTGTCGCGCACATTGTGTCTTCTTCTTCAACGTTTGGCCACCCAATGCTGAGTGTAGGCCTCCAAATCTCTGCACTTTTGGCGGTTGTGTGTTGTGGCTATCTAGTTATTTCACACACTTCACATGTATACAAGGTGTATACGGACCCTTCACGAAGCCATCAACCAAGCATTCTGTACATCAATCTAAGTAACTCTGAAAAATTATTGCTAGGAAAAGATTTTTTTTTGGAAAATCACGTTTTACGCTAGGACTCAATGTAACGCACTTAGAACATTATGCTGATGGGTGCATTGAAAGATATTTAAAAAAGTAAAGTTATAACATTAAAAACTTGTATAAAAAAAAAAATGTATTTTGCCCAGCAGTGGGACAATAGCGGCTAAGAAAAAAAAAAAAAAAAAAAAAAACACTTAAAAGCTAGAACTTTGACCTTCAAAATCTCCGTAACTAGAAGGTTCGCAATGATGGAGAGAACAAGTGCCTTTCGGCTTCGTTAAGGGACTTTTTACACCCATAAGGTTGGCTATCCCTGCGCCACAGTCTCTGTCGAGTGACTGGCTGTTAATTTGTAAGCACGAGGCACATGACACGTATTCCTAGTTAAAGTACTTAGCGACTTTTAATAATTAAAGGTCTTGTAATGTATGTAGGTGTAGTTAGAGGTTTAGTAAGTCCAATTTTGTGTTTATTTATTTTACTAGGTATTTATAATGAGAATAATTTATTAAAAGAAAAAGTATTATTTCTCATACAATGGTATAATTAATATTATAAGTAAACTATA
Source organism: Noctua pronuba (assembly GCA_905220335.1). NCBI lineage: Eukaryota > Metazoa > Arthropoda > Insecta > Lepidoptera > Noctuidae > Noctua > Noctua pronuba. The sequence goes on from LR999918.1 coordinate 10,835,221, forward strand.
GCTAAAATATATGGTTCCATTAAAATAGATGAACAAACTTTTAGAAATCATTCAGACCACCAAAATAAGGACAATGGTAAAAAAATATAAGAAAAATGCATTAGTAAGTATTTACAAGAAAAAAAATCAGCTAACGAAAATACTCTAAAAATGTTAGTCAACTGAGGTTACTATATTTAAATACAAAATGATATTAACAGACTGGGTACCAACTTAGGTACGAGAACGCGAGCGGCGGGGCGCGAGTGCAAGTACTTACCCATAATGAATGTGTTTATTTTAGAGTGCCGGCAATTTATTATTTTAGGTCAAAATAAAATCACTTTAATCAGTGTTTTTTTTGCTTGGAAATCTTTATCTTATATATTTTTATCGCTTTGTTAAAATTTGTCCATCTATTTTAATGGGACCTTATACAACGTGTAACAGAAAGGGTATAGTCATATGAAAGGATATGCTGCAGACCATCAAACTGAACAACTTCCTCCATGGGTCCAATATCGTATATTGGACCCAAGGAGAAAATTGTCGAATACACGTTGTGTATTCGACAGTTGCAAGTAATGATAGCTCCATTCAAATGTTTGGTAGCGATCTGCCCGATATTAGTTTATTTAAACCTGTGTTTCAGGCCAACACTTTACATAGCACAATTTAATTAGGACAGTAAAAATTATAAAATAAAGTTAATCTATTAACAACTATAAGTATAATCAAATTGCTACAAAAAGAAACACTAAAACTAGCTTAAGTAATTATGTACAAATATATACGAGGGGATAACATAATCAAACCACAACTTCTAGAAGTATTTCTCTGTCTGTGTAATCGCTAAATAATCCGACATTACAAAACACAATATAACATTAATGAATGAATTGATTTTTTTCATTTTATTTTATAATTGAGTTTCGTTATTAATTTTTGGCTGTTTTTTTTATTTTTTACCAATTACTTATAAGGAATTATAATTAGAATATTTGTACGCCGTTGACGGCAAGACATAGCGCTCATTTTTATTAATATTGATATAAAAATACAAATAAAAATATTTGAATATAAATTTGAAAAAAAAACTTCATATTTTATTCACACAGTAAGAAAAGAACATAAAACTTTTTGAGTACAAAGGTACTGCTAATTTCTTTCGGTTGTAAAATTATGTATGATCTTTTTTTCACAGTATTCGCGGTTTTCACAACATCATCTGCATAGCTTTTTCCCAATTATATTGGGGTCGGCTTCCAGTCTAACCAGATGCAGCTGATACCAGTATTTGGCTTGGAGCGACTGCCTATCTGATCTCCACAACCCAATTAGTACTGGGTAATACGATACCCCTTGGTAAGACTGGTTGTCAGACTTTCAGGTCAATTACTACCTGTAACGACTGTCAAAGATCTACAAATGACAACCGGGACCAACGGCGTAACATGCTTTCCGAGGCACGGAGGAAACTCGGTATGTAATGAGTAGACACCCATCCACAGACCAACCTAGGCAAGTGCGGCTTAACGTTAAGATTCATCCGAACGGCTGATATTATTTAGCCTAGAGGTCCTCTATTCGCGGTCTTCACAAGTACTGGAAATATTTCATATCAATTCGATAATTTAATAAAATAATAATTTGATAAGATATTAACCATTATAAACCATGGTATTCTCCAGTCACTAAAAATGTTTAAAATTCTCAAGACCCGGCTATCAAAGAAGATTCTTCTTAGTATTTATTAAAAACCATTGCCCCACGCAAAGTATTTCTCTAGTACATTGAGTGCATTAAGAACACAAATCTCATGTCCGTAAAATACACACAATATATAAACAATTACTCGCTCAGAACAATTTACTATCTTTGTGGGCGATGCAATATTTGATGCGAGTGGGAATTGAACCTAGATCACATAGTGCAGCCATCAAATCTTGATATATCTGCAAACTAAAAGCAATAAAGGGGGCGAAAGTACCCTTAATAACACCGAAAGGCACTTGTTCTCCCCGTCATTCATTGCGATATTTTTTTTGTTTTAAACCATACCGGAACCTTCTATTTACGGAGATATTGGGGGTCAAAGTGGTTTGAAATTCAAACGAAATGACGAACAAGGCAAGTTAAATAAAAGCTTATAATTATATTAAAAAAGTGTTCCCGGTTATAGTTAAGTCGCAAAGCATTCAATAAAAAGTTCTGCTTTGAAGAGTCTCGTCTCTTCAGCTCGCTGTGACATATTTACGATCAGATATATGTACATAAATTGTCATAGGGGTTTCCCAGGACAAGTTCAGGTTTGTGCGCTAGTAAAAAAATTAAGATACTTCGAAGCATTATTAGATGAAAAGTTAACTGAAAATTCCTAAGAAAAAGCCATAATAAAATACAAAAAATACTATCAGAAAGTTCCCCGGAAAACTTCACTTACGTCTGCCAACGGTCTGCGGGTTTGAGTATGAACAAGGTACAGAGCGCGCTTTATTACTACTATCTCTTTCGGTGCCCAGCACCCAGCAAATGGGTCCAACAATAATTCCTTCGTGTGCCCACAACCCGTATCCGAGTCTTCGTTATAAAAAATGGTAATTTTAAAATACAAGTAATTTATAGCTAATTATAACGAAGACTCTGATACGGGTTGTGGGCACACGAATAAATTATTGTTGGACCTATATGCTGGGTGCTGGGCACCGAAAGGGCTAGTTGAACACCTGCAACTTAGCACCGGTTTCTGAACTGAATAGTTGAACTTTAGAACTTATTAAACTCTACTTATGTTTTAAGTTATGAATTTAGAGTGGTGCATTCCTGCATAACATTGAAATAATCATCTTAAGAAGAGTGTCACTAGTTCGTTATTCAAATACTCCATCAGAAGTGGGTGTTAGAGTTCAAAATTGTAAGAAAGTTTTAATACCTATTAAAGTGGGCATAGATAATGCTACGAGTAAGTCCACGATTAATTTTTATGAGCACAGTTGCCGCCATTTTAACTGATGTTAATTTGAATGTAGGGGTAAGAAAAACAGGGTGTAAAGTTTTTCATCCCCCATAGAAAAGGGAGGATCCTCCGAACAGATGGGTGTTGTGTTTGGTGGGCTACTACTCGAAAGTTGTTGTCGGGGTTTCCTATAATGTCTTAGTCACGGATAACTGTAATAGCGCGATTTTGAATTTTGATGTTAATTCTTCATTTGTGTCATAGATGGCACTGTTGTACGTTTTGTAGTACCGCTACAGCCACAACAGAATTGGGACCTTATTTTCTTAACATTTATTGAGTGAAAGTATTCCTTGGTTCCCTCATGGTAACCCATCCAGAAGCCCATATTTGTTCGATGGTTGCTTTCATATTGAAAGGAGTTAAAGGAGAGAGAGAATTTCACCTGTCCATTACCAATATGGCCCTTGTCTTATCCATACTCCAAAGCCAAACTAACACAGATTACAAGAAATCAATCACGCTATCCAAAACAAAATGGCAGGCATGTTTACATGTATCTTTCAACGCCGCTTGCGCATTTGCCAGAAATAAAACAATTAATTCACCAAACATTTATATTAAAATAATGTTTATTTTCTTTCACTAGATAGGTGTGAGGCGTTGAAAGCTGAAAGATCTGGCGTTTGTCTGGTTGATATTTATTTATGTTCTTCAATCTATTAAAGAGTTGTAGTCCGGTGAACCTGTTCGATGAATTAAGTGTTCCTCGTGGACTAGAATGAGTAAGCTGTTCTTTTTTGTATCAGGTACTCACGACGACTAATCAAGGTTTGCAAAACCGGTATAACCTGATCTCTTATTGTACAGGAAGCTGATGCAAAAAGAGGTCAGGTTATACTGGATATGTATAACTTGATGTGTTGCCGTGTGTAATAGCTTTTGGTCGCGGTTTCCTTCCCGTTATGTATGGAAATTAATCTACAGAACGTTTTAAATGTAGCCTATGCCTATATACACTCAGCGGTAATATTATTATTTTTTTTCAGATGACTGGATCCATATACAGTCAGATATAAATAAATATATATATATATATATAATAACATATCTTTCCGTTAGTGAAAGAATTTTCAGGATACGATCAGTAGTTGCGAAGACCCCCTACGTATAAACTGACAAACAAATACCTCTTTATAATATTAGTGTAGATATTTCTTTTTATCATGACTTATGACAATGTTCCTAAATGACTTAAGGAATTGTTGAATGCATACGATACTTGATTCTCATCTTTTTATTCTTCTTCTTTCGTGTGGTTTTTGAGTAACCTGATGGCAGAGTTTTTATGCCTCCCATGGGCCTCCGACTTGGTTTTACATGCCGTCGACAAGTACCTCTCAGACGTGGTGGTTTCCTCACGATGTTTTCCTTCACCGAAGCAAGTGATAATTATACAATACGTACATGAATCCGAAAAATCAGAGGTGCGTGTCTTGGGTTCGAACTCGAGACCTATGACTTGGCAGTCTGACGGTCACCCACTAGGCTATCACTGCTATCTTTTTATTGGTATTGGCTGAATTAATTAAATTAACACTAGCTTTCGCCCGTGGGTTTGCTCACGTTATGGTCGGAAATTATCCTACGGGAACGTCCTGTTTTATTTTAACATCGGGCTCTTTCGGGAATTTTCGGAATTGGATCAGCAGTTCAGAAGATTACTCCCTACATCTAAACTTACAGACTTTACCTCTTCAATATTATTGTAGTCTTAAAGCACACAAATGTACAAAGGTGGATTTAATGCCATAGGTATTTTCCCTTTCAACCAGGTGATGCAGAGACAAACAGAGCCAGAGGCAATTCCAAAAAAAATGAGGATTACATAAGTGTGATGTAAATGACTTGAGACGATTGTTTACTTGTGTATCTAGAAGCACATCGGTTATAATTAAAGTGTGTAAGTATAATAACCACCTTTATCTAATGTAATGGGTGTAACAAGACCCTTAACGAAGCTGAAAGGAACTTGTTCTCTCGGTCGATTTTTTGTTCTGGGCCATACCTGGGAACCTTCTAGTTACGGAGATATTGGGGGTCAATGTTCCAACATTTTCACAAGTTTTTTTTTTTAAAATAAGTACAAGTCAAATTTTTAATGTTATAACTTTACTTCCCCCACGGACCCCGTACTATTCAATGCATCCAGCACAATGTTTTGGGTGCGTTAAATTGAGTCTTACCGTAAAACGTGATTTTCCACCAAAAAGTTTTTCAAAAAAAAAGTCGATTCCTAGCAATAATTTTTGCGTAGAGTTACTTAGTTTGATATACAGAATTCTTGGTTGACGGCTTCGTGAAGGGTCCATTTACACCCTGTATATTATAAAAATCATTAGAATTACCGTCATTTATCTTTTCCTATTACCAGGATGATACATGTTTCCGTTTCCGTTACAAGATCCAACATTAGATTTTCTACTGAAATGCTAAAACACACCACTAAAGTATTTACAAATTATCTTTATCTACAAATAGTTTTACTTTATCTTTTAGTTAACGATAACAGAAGGTCATTGAACTTTACATACTACATACTTACTCGTGGTTCTACTGAATTCTACGATTTGACATTAAATTTAGTTAGTTCTAGTTCCTACTGCGATAGTTTTGGTGTAAAAAAGACGATTTTTTCATAGAATTAGGAATGAAAAAGAAAGAGCCTTGAATTATTTGGCTTGCCTGAATTCCGCAATTTTATTTTGTTTTCACAATAGCGGCCACGCATTAAACTGGTATTAATGAATCATCATCATCATTCGCAGCCTGAATTTTACATGGAGCGACTGCCTATCTGACCTCTACAACCCAGTTAGTACTTGGTAATACGATACCCCTTGGTAAGACGGGTTGTCAGACTTTTTGGGCCACTGACTACCTGTAACGACTGTCAAAGATATACAAATGACAGCCGGGACCAATGGCTTAACGTGCTTTCCGAGACGGAGGAAACTCGGTATGTAATAGGTCACCCATCCACGGACCAACCTAGGCAAGCACGGCTTAACCTAAAGATCGACCCAAGCGGCTGTTATTATTTAGCCACGAGCTCCTCAGGTTATAACCGTGGCCGCCATTTTAAAAATAAAATTAAATGGCGGTACTTAGGCAGGGCACGCTTCATACAAAAATCTTCCAACCCTGAAATCAGCCAAAAATGCATAATGCCTGAAGTCAAGTCTCTCGTCAAAATTTGAAAACGCAACAATGTCTTCGATATTGGAAATTGCGTTAGGGAACGCCATATCGACCTGATGCCGCCCTTGCAGGTGTCAGCTGGCGAGCAATTAGCAGTCTATCGTCATCGCATTGCACGGTCCTCATGAGTGGTGGTGATGTCTCAGGTGAGCCCTGACATCGCCAAAGGAGTTTGGTGCCCGGAGGCGGGTTGCGCTGGATGGGTCGCGAACGTCATGCAAGCAGTTCTCGCGGCTCATCCGCCAAGGCGACAGTAGGCTCACAGAGGTGTTTTTTAGTTGGTGCAAGCCCCACATAAGCAAGCCGTTTTCCCGGACGTTGCGGTACGCGTAGGCAGCGTTTCATATAAAGAGGAACTTGGGGAATAGCACAACAAAGAGGGGCCTATACCCAAATTCTTTCTCTTAAGTATCAGTAGCTACAAACTAAGAGTTAGGGTCGTCATCCTCCCACAGAATTCCCATAATAACCCATTCGCGGAATCAAATCGATTCCGAAATAGCGGAATACCTGATCTTACATTCCTGATGTAAAATTAGTAAATGTTTTCATAATACGTGCATATATTGAGATTCTAAATTCTTGCCGACATTTTTAGTGGCTACTATGAATGATTCGTGAGTTAGTGTGCGTCTAATTTTAGGGACATTTGTGGGTAAGCTGATTAGTGGGTTACATGTCCATTTTTGGGAGTTGAGCTTTTTGGCATGGCTGGAGTTAATTAATCCTTTTGGGCTTTTGTATCGAGGGAATGTTTGGGACAGTTTTTTAGAGCCACTATTTGTAATTACGATATTGTTATTAGGAATTTACCAGCAGATAGATACCATAACTTCACGCGTAGCGTTGCGTAGCGTTTTGTCGACGGAAGAATCGACAAAATGGCAGATTTCTTTTGGTGACCTGTTAGGTATTTTGTTGATTCTTCCGTCGATAAAACCCGTTTCTACGGTGGTCATGCTACGCGTGCTAGTGAAATGCGGATGTACAGTCACGGGATCCGCTCAGAACGCGCAGTGTCCAAAAACATAGGGCAGACAGTAAATTCACTTTTATAGAAGTGATAATGCTTCTGTGAGCTTTGTATCGGCGAAGACGACCACGTAATTGATTAATAACTAAACTTATACTGTCACTTACGGGATATCTTCTGTGATTGTTAATTATTTCGAGCTCTCGATATTTCGACGCTGTTGCAAGCGCCATGATCGCAGGTATATCGAGACCTCAAAATAATGAACAATCCCTTAAGTGACAGTATAAGTTTAGTTGGAAACCGTGAAAGCTTAAAACAGTGTTTGATTAATAGGTAACGTTAATGTGACTATAAGAGTGATGAATATAAATCTTGATGGACGGAGAGGGAGAGGAAGACCAAGGAAACAAAGAATGGATGGTGTGAGGAATTATATGAAAGAAAAAGGCGTAAATAATAGCGTGACGGTTGACAGAGGAGAATGGAAGAGTAAATGACCGTAAACCAAATAAAAAATAAAACGAAACGGTCAAGTTACTGTCAACGAACACTGAAATAAGATGGGTGTGCATATAGACATAAATGTATACCTAATGCATGCATTACGCACGATTTTTTTTTCTTTTTACTCTATTTTGTTATCATTTGCCTGTAAGCGTAGAGGTTCACGATCTGAATATATTAGTCTGTAGGTATTATTATTCTTCACTTAGCTTCATCATCTTCTTCATTCGCTTCTTCGTCGCTTATTGCGTCGACTGCCTCGTTGGTCTAGTGGTCGCAAGCGCGACTGCTGAACATGAGGTCCTGGGTTCGATTCCCGGGTCGGACAAAGAGTTATCTCTCAGAAATGCTGGTTTCCTCACGATGTTTTCCGTCACCGAAGCAAGTGACAATTATACAATACGCACATGAATCCGAAAAATCAGAGGTGCGTTCATGGGTTCGAACTTGAGACCTAGGACTTGGCAGTCCGATGGTCACACCACTAGGCTATCACTGCTAATCATGATTATCAGCCAAAAAGGTTTTCATTGTATTTTCAAATCATTGAAATCATGAAAGCGAATGGTTTCATACATTTTACTTTGAATTTTTTTTTGAATTTCAAAATTATTGGTCTTATTACAATGATCCGATGCACTTTACAAATACACACATAACATCACGCCTGTACTCCCCGAACGATTAGGCAGAGATGTACCCAATAGTACACCCACATTTCACCAGTTATGTTTAAGTCCCCTGTACCAGGGGCGAGCTTATTGCCATCAACCGTGCACAAATCCAGAGTCCAAGCTACACTGGGAAATTACAGAAAAAAAACCAATAACATTTGCCTGACCCGGACATCGAACCCAAAAACAAAATGTCTACTAAATTAACAACAAATTCAAAGTTTAACCACTATTGCAAACACGTAATTATTAGCTGCCTCCTTAGTCTAGTGGTCGCAAGTGCGACTGCCGAGCATGAGGTTCTGTGTTCGATTCCCGGCTCGGGCAGAGTTATTGGGTTAATTCATCAGGAATTTCTCAGTAGCAACATGGTCTGGATTTGTGCCCAATTGCCGGCAATAGGCTTGCCCCTATAACATGGGACTTAAACATAACCGGCAAAATGCGGGTGTACTATTAGGTACACCTCTGCCTAAACCTTCGGGGATTACAGGCGTGTTGTTATGCTAATTACTTTTAAACGATTTTAATTGTTACTATGTAGATATTTAGGTTGATAACTGTCTGTTAATTAAACATTGCTCTATTTTAGCCTTCATTATCTCATATCTCTAGTACAACTGGACCGAGATGACGTCAACCACTACTAACGGGCAGACGTGCTACTTCCTGCCGTGCCCCGAATCACGCCACGTCTTATCTGCGCGGGAGTCGCCTGTGACACGGATTGTGAAGAACATGGAGTCTCAACCGGCGTGCTTGTATGACCAGGGGGCCTAAAATGGCCACTTCAGTAGAATCATGATATGAATTTCGTTACAATTCTTAAAATAATCTCAAAGTGTCAATTCAATTAATAATATTAACTGTGTCTGTGACCATTTTAAGAATTTTAACGTGATTCATATTATGATTCTGCTGAAGCGGCTATTTTAGGATGTGTGTGACGAAGCAAAAGGAGTTTGCAAGGTTGATAAGGGGTCGTCACATTTGGGTTTCTGTTGTCTCTCCGTGAATTTATGTATGTGTTTATAGAAACTTACCTTGGTAGGATCGAATACGTTACACGTTCAAATTATATACTTATCAAAAGTTTTTATAAATCTTAAATAGTTTGATTAGTCATTTCAATATGGTAATGCTGTGTAATACCTACTGCAACGACAAAAAAATACAAAAACTTCCAGCACATATTCGAGTAGGTCTGAGCCGAATCGTTTATTGTGTGTCACCCCTAAAGTTATAGTTATGACGTTTGAATTGTGTACACATATTTTTTAAAATGTGTAAGGTGACTGAGAGTTACCAGCGTATTTAATTGCATTTAGAAGAATTACTTTTATGTTTAACATCTAATCATGCTAGTCTCCACAACTATAACAAATGGGATAAACCTACTTTATATCATCGTGAGCCGACTCCTATCCATTCTCTGTCCATTTAAAAAAATAAGATTACAATAAAAAGCCACAGCTAAATAAACATAATATTATCTTTCTCTCTTTCTGTAACACTAATGTCCGCAGTTAGGCTTCTGTATCGTTCATACTCTGTGTCCATATGACGTCACGGGCATAGTATACGTTACGTCGACCACGTGTGTCCAGTGATGTGTGCGTGGGTTCGCTTATATCCGGACAGTCCCGAATTGGACGGTTATTCGGAAATATTTTGTGAACTATTTTCGGTCGCATGCCTTGTTTTCGTGGGCTTGAATGGCTGTCAAGAATGAAGTATTCGGTTGTAAATAGTTTATAGACCTAATCGTAAATTAATTAATTTTGGATTTCTTGACCGCCCAAGACTAAAAAAAATATTGTCAAATTGAAAATATAATCCGTTATGAAAAGTTTCCTGTCTATTTTCATTTTTAACTTGATAAAAATTAAATATACAAATACAAACGCCAACACATCAAGCCACTACAATTTGTCAAATTTCTTTAATCGATTTTCTACTTTCTCGCAAAAGTTATAGGTTCAAAGTTGATTGGGAAAATTTGACAGTTTCGGGCAGCTTGATGTGCTGGCGTCTGTACATCAAAGTACTTGTTAACTTAATTTAATCATATGCCTAAAAGAAATCAATTAATTCGATATTCTGATGACTGAAAAGCAGATATGGGTAAGTGATGCAGAGGAATGAGGAAAATCGAAAGGAAAGTTTTGAGTATGAATGAGGAATTGAGGATGGCTATAAGAGTAGAGGAAGACAAAAGAAACCATGGTTGGAATCTATAAAAGATGATATGGCTAGAAAGGAGATGACTGATGAGATGACGAGTAATAAAGAAGTATGGAAGAAGAAGACATGCTGCGCCGACCGGACCCTAAATAAATTGGGATAAAGGGCAGGAGAATTATGATTAATTAATGACCTAGCTTCTTATGGTTCATAGTGCTGCCCTAAAAAGTATATGTGAAAAAAAATGAATTTGACTGCTTTCATAGACTATAATTATACAAGGTGTAAACAGACCCTTCACGAAGCCGTCAACCAAGCATTCTGTACATCAAACTAAGTAACTCCATGCAAAAATTATTGCTGGGAAACGACTTTTTTTTTGGGGTGAAAAATCACGTTTTACAGTAAAACGTCAATGTAACGCACTCAAAACTTAGTGCTGTTGGATGCGTTGAATAGTAAACGGGTCATGGAGTAAATTAAAATAAAGTTAAAACCTTTAAAAGCGGTATTTAAAAAAAACTTGTGAAAAAATTGAAACTTTGACCTCCAATATCTCAGTAACTAGAAGGTTCCCAGGTATGGTTCAGAACAAAAAAAATATCGCAATGACGGGGAGAACAAGTGCCTTTCAGCTTTGTTAAGGGTCTTTTTACACCCTTTATAGGTTGCAATCGTGAAGCATAAGTCAAGGCTTTACTGTACAAAACTGCGTGTAAATTGTAATTTATTCGGTGCTATATTTAGAAAATTATTACATTGACCGATACGATTTATACGGTGCAAAAGACATTCAAGGTTACCGTACCAGCAGCATCTTTTTGTAATGCTTAGAGGATGCGAATTTGATATTAAGATCCACTAGATTAAGGTTCTTTCTTGCTTACAAGAGTTCATTATACCATTACTGGTAGTCAGAATTTCGAAATCTGGGGTATTCCTCAAAGTGCAACTATTTTTAAGCGCAACGAACTAAGCGCTACTAAATTATTCCTCGAAGCGCAACCATGATGAAAAATAGAGATGGGTATGATGCATTCATTAACGATATTTTTCATCATGGTTGCGCTTTGAGGAATGGTTTGTCTGGAAGCCGACCCCAAAATAGTTGGGAAAAGACTAGGCAGATTACGTACAATGTAGCAGCACTGGGTTGGGCGTATGTACTTGAGTCGAGGTGAATGATAGGCGAATGGTATACATTTTTTGTTTTCTGTAATTATTCATTTGTACAAAGGTACTCATGTTTTTGCGAAGTTACGTCTTATATCATTGAGTGTTTGTGTGATCTCATTCATGGTGATTTGGAATTTGGACTTGACGCAAAGTGATTCTTGAAGACAGTTTTTTTATGTTTAAGTAACAGAAATTATATTATTAATAGTATTATTACATACCAGGGGGTCTAAAATGACCGCTTTAGTATAATAGGATAATAATTACGATTATATATTACATTGGTTATAATTAATTAATAGGTTGGTCGACTCTTCACGTGACCAGAGGGCGGGCCTATTTTTTGGCCAAAGAATCAGCATTGCCATCCAACGTGGCAATGCTGCCAGTCTTCTGGGCACTTTTCCTGTTGATAGCGATGTGGATGAATTTTTTGACGCCCTGTGACCGTTTTGATACTTGAACATTTTTATTTTTTCTTACTATTATAGATTTGTAGTTTGTATATAATGTAAATATTCACTTGTTATTAATAAAGTCCACCATTAATAGAATTACGTTACAATTCGTAAAATGGTCACAAAGTGACAATTCGTAATATTAACTGCGTCTGTGACTATTTTAATAATTTAAACTTTTATTTTTATTTTTTATTATTATTCTATTATGGGGCCATTTTAGGCCCCCAGCTATTACTGCTGCTGTAGTAGCGGTTGCTCAAGATTTTACTAGCATCCTAGGGCAACTACTTGAATGACTCCCCAGTTCAGCAATAGGACGTGGTGAAGGGCAGGCGTTTTGGGGCCTATGTTATGTAACTCTAATTTTAAAAAGTGCTAACTATCAGCCGGGGGTCGGCTTCCAGTCTAACTGGATACACCTGAATACCATTATTTTACATGGAGCGACTGCCTATCTGACCTCCACAACCCAGTTAGTACAGGGTAATACAATGCCCCTTGATAAGACTGGTTGTCAGACTTTTTGGGCCACTGATTACCTAACGACTGTCAAAGATCTACAAATGACAGCCGTACCAACGGCTTTACGTGCTTTCCGAGGCACGGAGGAAACTCGGTATGTAATGGGTGGTCACCTATCCACAGACCAACCTAGGCAAGCACGGCTTAACCTAAAGATCGATCTAAGCGGCTGTTATTATTTAACCACGAGCTCCAACGAGAATGATGATGGAGATATCACATTTATAACATGGCTTTATCCTAAAAATATATTAGGACAGGAAATTAATGATTTGTCCATAAAAACTAAAACTACTCGCGTGGTTTACCTACAAATAGTGTAGCTCAACAAAAATGTAGCTTAGACACAAAATTGTAATATTTACTCATTGATAACATAGCACGAGCTTGCTTATCTCTGTCAGGTCGGGCAGTTCAGGGTTCCTTTGATTTATCTTAGGTCAATAGGAGATTGAAAATGAATTTGATAAGATGATGAAGAAAAATGATTTTAAATAGAGTAATTTAATTTCAAAGAATATTTAGATTATTTACAAACTAAAAATCTATAATAATAAAAATATACGACCATCTTTCGAGGATCGCCTTAGGCGGTTGGATCAAGGGCCTGATTCAGAAGGCAGTACTCCTCGATACGGCTCGCATTGTGAGGAGGTTCCTGTCTCTGGAGCCCTAACCACCGGTAGCTTGAACCCTGCTCCCGACACCGGTGGACCACTATTTTTTATGTTTTTAAATGTTTTTTTATATTATTTTTTATAGGAATATTTAAAATGTAAAACATATGAATAAAGGAAAACTATGTAAAAAGTATCAAAAAGGGTTACAGGGCGTCAAAAAAATTCGTCCACTTCGCTGTCAACAGGAAAAGTGCCCAGAAAGAAAAAAATTTTTTTTTTAAATAGTTTGTCATTAGTTTTGAGCTCGTCCGGGTTATGAATTCTTTATACATATTGATTAATTTAATTTACTATTTAATTTTAGAGTGCTAGAATTATTGTTTTGGATCAACAATTTAGTTACATTAAGTTTATTTGACTTCCGTAATTCACATTCTTTATCGATCATTAATTACGAATCTGTGAAAATAAAAATAATTGATGAACTTACATAATTGATATTACGTAAAAAATGGTCAGCGCAGAAAAAATATTCAGTATTGTATTTTTTCTGTAACAGTCCAGGAATTGAACAAAAATAACGTTGCAAATAAGGCTGAGAAACATCAACTGGCTAACCTGTTCCCATCTCTGTTAGGGTCGGCTTCCAGTGTGATCAGGTGCAGGTAAATACCAGGATTTTACATGGAGCGACTGTTTATCCGAAGTCCACAACCCCCTTGGTAAGACTGGTTATCAGATAAATCAGACTGACAATCTATACTAATATAAAGAGGTAAAATTTGACTGTAAGTTTGAATGTGGGGAGTAATCTTCAAAACTACTGATCCGATTTCGAAAATTCTTTCACTAATGGGAAGTTAAATTATCCTGGACACATTAAAACATTACTGGGGGTTAATTTCCGTACATAACAGGAGCGAAGCTGCGAGCAAAAGCTAGTAACATATCAGAGTCATCATAATTATGCCTAGCCTTTTCCCAACTACATTGGGGTCGGCTTCCAGTCTAACCGGATGCAGCTGAATACCAGTATTTTACATGAAGCGACTGCCTATCTGACCTCTACAACCCAGTTAGTACTGGGTAATACGATACCCCTTGGTAAGACAGGTTGTCAGACTTTTTGGGCCACTGACTACCTGTCTGTGACTGTCAAAGATCTAAAAATGACACCCGGGACCAACGGCTTAACGTGCTTTCCGAGGCACGGAGGAAACTCGGTATGTAATAGGTGGTCACCCATCCACAGACCAGCCTAGGCAAGCAAGGCTTAACCTAAAGATCGACCCGAGCGGCTGTTATTATTAACATAACTGGTTACAAGAAAATAGCTAAATTCCAACCACGTGGCATAAAATAAACGGTTGAATGACAATCAGAATGTCACAAGCGTGAAGTGTGAATGAATTGTGTTATCTTATTTACGTAGTTTATCTGCGGCCGAGCTAAAATGATTTATAGTAGTATATAGATAAGAATACTCGTATACTCACGTCGGCACTTGATCGTTTTATTATATTGTCACTTTTTAACTGTCAGTGAACTTATCAGCATCATCATTCTCTTACCCTCATCTCGATTTATTTTGCGGTCGGTGCAGCATGTCTTCTTCTTCCATACTTCTCTATTACTCAGCAGTCACCTCTTTTCTAGCCATATCATCCTTCACACAGTCCATCCCCCGTTTCTTTGGTCTTCCTCTACTCTTATAGCCATCCACATTCATACTCTAAACTTAAGTGGTGAAGAAAAATGAATGGGCTGTATTTCAAAATCTTAAAGAATTTGTTAAAATAAGGCGACTCCTGCGTGACGCGGTACGTGACTGCGATTGTCGATTGTTAATAATATGAAGCCACGGGATTGCATAATCAGCCTATAATGTTCCCATTGCTGGAATACAGGCCTCTTCTCTATAAGAGGTAATGGGCTATAATCCACCACACGGGCCCAGTGCGTGTTGGTAGATGTCACATGTCTTAGATTTTTTGGTTCTAGGACATGCCGGTTTCCTCACGATGTTTTTCTACACTATTTTGAGAGCAGTGGTGATGAAATAAATTACACAAAGTAATGCGCCTGCCGGGTTCGAACCAACGACTTACTGCTCGTGAAGCGGATCTTCGTCGTTGACTTGTATGAAAGCCGTTCATGCCTACCTAACACACGTACACACGGCGGCACAAGAAGCTTTGTATAGAATATTTCTTATACAATGAGAGATCCGCATAAACTGGTTTCGTATAGCTTGATTGGCCGTCGTCGTGCGTACACCGCCTGGTGTGCGTTTCAACCGCGAGGCCACGACGTTTTTTTTTTAAAAAAAAACCATGTCAAGATTATATAAAAATTTGTAAAAGTTGATTCCCAAAACCATAAATTTGTCAAAGTTATGGTTAAAAAGTTAGAAGGGTATGAACGTGGCCGCGCGGCGACGATCAAAATTAAAAAAAAAAAAATTTTTGCCTGTTATTGGTAGTTCTACAATATTATTAGGTCTTGTATACAAAAAAGATCTCGATAATACTTACTTTCTTCGATAGATAATCACGACTTATTTCTACGCGATACCCTTACTACAGCTTCTGAAATATAAATCTAGGATTTTTGTGTATATTTTTACAAATTGTGACAAATTCAAATCTAGGTTTTACAAAAAACTTCAGAGCTCTGCGATGCTTTTTCAGCGAGATACTGGCGATAACGTGTTTTTCACCGTTTCGATGGCGCGGCCATAGGGTTTTCGTCTTACGGCTCCTGAAATATAAACCTAGGATTTTTTGTTTTATTTTTACAAGTTTTGACAAATTCAAATCTGTGTTTTACAAAAAACTTCAGAAGTCTATGACTCTTTTTCAGCGAGGTATCGGCGATAACGTATTTTCCACCGTTTCAATGGCGCGGCCATGTGGTTTTAGTCTTATAGCTCCTAAAATATAAACCTAGGATTTTTTTCTATATTGTTACAATTTTTTTACATATTCAATCTGTTATTTACCTAAATTTCAGGTCTCTGCAAAGCTTAGTTTTAAAGATCTCCGTGGCCGCGCGGTTCTCCGCGTTTCAATGGCGCGGCCACGTTCAAACCCTTCTAACTTTTTAAGCATAACTTTGACAAATTTATGGTTTTGGGAATCAACTTTTACAAATTTTTACATAATCTTGGCATGGTTTTTTTTTAAAAAAAAACGTCGTGGCCGCGCGTTTGAAACGCACACCACCGCCTGACCGCGCGGACGCGGTAGGGTGAGAATCGCCTTACTTCTAGATAATTTTCCAAGGTAGTCTTTGCAAATTGTAAATGGCGACAAAGACATAATAAAATCTCAAATAATAATGTTCTTTCGTCATATTATAACCTATATGTAGACAGATTACATTATATGAACAGTCCCAATAATAGCCCTATTGTTAATGAGCCACTGATTACCCATTATCTTCACAAAGCTGAGCACTCACGGTTTGTTCTGAAAGATAATATTGTTTCTGGGCGTGGGTGTGATGTGGATGTCAAGTGTAACTTAGATAATAAGGATACCTAAAAAATTATACGATATATAGTCGGTTTGTTACGTGTTAACATTTTAAATAATAACAGCCGCACGGGTCTATCTTTAAAGTTAAGCCGCGCTTGCAAATATCGGTTCGCGGATGGGTGACCATCCATTACGTACCGAGTTTCCTCCCGTCGTCATTTGTAGATCTTTGGCCGTCGTTACAGGTAGTCAGTGGCCCGAAAGTCTGACAACCAGCCTAGTCTTACCAAGGGGTATCGTGTTACTCAGTGCTAATTTGTTGTGGAGATCTGATAGACTGTCGCTCCATGTAAAATACTGGTATTTAGCTGCGTCCGGTTAGACTGGAAGCTGACCCCAATATAGTTGGGAAAAGGCGATGCAGATGATGATATTATGGGTAGGGAGAAGCCCTACAGATAGGCAGTTGCTCCGTGTAGAATTCAGCTGGAGAGATGGCTAGACATTAAAAATCAGAAAGTCAAAGGCGTAAATACAAAAAAATCACTGAAAAATTGAATGTTATTGTAAGGGATCCAGGCGGACGAAGTCACGGACTAAAACAAGTGTCTTAAAAATTTGGTATTAGGGTGAGAACATTTTCCTTACGAATCTTGAGTTATTTTCATTTAAGACAGTGTCAAAGAGTTGAGTAATTTTATTTTTGAACGGAATTAAGTGTGTGAGTGCTATGAAATGCTTAGAAGTCGTTTAATTTTCTGCTTTCACGGAATAAAATTAAGCAAACTCGCATGATAGAGACTGAATGTCTCCGGGGCCCAGGAGGAGCTGGCGAGAGGCATCTAGACGTGTATCGTAAGGTTAGGTTCGAGGTAGCTCAGGAAAGTATGTGCGAGATAATTTAATTTTTCGAAATTATAAATAATCAAAGGCATTTAATTGTATTTTTTTAAGTCAACTTCCGATTTATAAAAAGTATTGTATTGACTTCTCGTTACGCGCCGCTCCCCACCTACCGATCGAGTTGAGTATAAAACAAGGTGCGCGGCGCTCGACAGATCAGAAGTTGTCTAGTAGCAGACACGGTACGAAGGTGCTCTGAACTGTCAGGTAACGTTGAGTTAATTATTACTTTATACTGTTACTATGTTGGTTGCTTTGTTGATGTGATGATTAAGTTACTTATTTATTGAATGGCTATTTAAATTGTGTATTTGCTGTATTGCTTTCTATTTTGCTTATTCCATGCCTTATGCTATTATGTATTATGCTGTGAATATAGTTGTAGAATTTATGCTTTAGTTATTTATTCAATAGTACCTACATATAATATAACTATGTACCTCCTTATGGAAAATATATCAATTTGATTTAAACTATTTCTTTCGTATTATTTCTTCCTCGTCTCCCACATCAGAAGTGGGATCACGTACATGACAGAACTACGCCTGTTAATGTTTTGATTTCAGGAACTTCAAAATGAACTCGGATTCTACCACGGGTCAGGCTGAACGGTCACAAGCTGCTTCAGGGTCTGCGCCAGCATTTCAAGACCAGTATACTGGTAGACATCCATCGCCGATCCTGAGTCAAAGAGCGTCGCATCCACCTACTGGCCGTTATGCAGACGTCAACGGCAGGAACACTGCGTCCTCATCATCCACGGGCGATGCAGTTCCCGGTGGTTCCACGGCCCCGTGCGACAGTCGCGAATCAAGGACAGTAGAGTTTGTACCTCTTAATTTTATGCAAAATATGATGCAAGAAATGATGACTCAGTTGATAAACACTACCGCCCAAGCTTTTAACCCACCGAATGTGCGGCCTACTCCACGAATGCGAAGTCTTGAGCATATTTATGTCCCTGCTTTTAATCCCGACGATCGGACCGATACCATACAAGTTTGGTGCCGAAACGTCGAAGAGCTCCAAGCTGAGTATGAACTCTCTGATAGAGAGCTACTAAACTTGTCTCGGAACCACTTACGTGGACGAGCCGCCGAATGGGCTCGTCGTAATTATTCAAGTTTAATAAAGTGGTCAGAACTTAAAACTGGTCTTATCGAAACCTTTGCAGACGAGGCTCGTTACTATGATGACCTGACGCTGTTCATGGAGTATACCAGCGAGCAGGCCAGCAACTTCGCCGAGTACGCAACCCGAAAATGGGAACTGGCAAAGAAGGTGATTGGTGTGGAGATGACTGAGCAACGCCTCGTCGAAGCAGTTATTTCGGGTATGTCTGACTTTCGTATTCGTTCTGATTTGTTACGACTTACACCTAAAAATTTGCCACAGCTAATTCAAAGTCTCAATTCATATAAGCGTAAGAGACCCGGTGGTGAGCCTAATCACAACATCCCATCTAAACGCTCTAGAGCCGCTCCCTCTTCAGATATGTCGACTCGACGATGTCATAAATGTCATAAAGTAGGTCACCTTCAAAAAGACTGTCGCTCAGGCACAAATAATAACGGTCCTCAAAAAGATTCTACTCCCAATCCTAATAATAATGCTAAGCCTACTGAATCAAAGCCTTCTAAAGCAACAGTTTGTACTTTTTGCAATAAGAAGGGGCACACTTTTGAAAACTGTTTTGGACGCATAAATAAGCAAACCAAAAACGAAAAACCTTCTACTGTGAATAGTTTGAGTATAAGCAATAAAAATTTGCAAACTATTCAAATCGAAAGCCGTGATTATTCTTGCCTCTTAGACAGTGGTGCAGAATGCTCCCTAATGCGCGACAGTATTGGCGATTCAGTCAAGGGTAGGATTATTTACGAGACCTCCGTTTTGCGGGGCATTGGAGACAATGCTTTCAGTTCATCACGAAAAAAGCTGTGCATGGTGTGTGTTGATGGCCTTAATATTGAATTGGACTTTATTCTAGTCCCTGATAGGTACATTCAATATGATGTATTGCTTGGTCAAAATCTTTTTGATGTACCTGGAATTCAGGTAACTTTCTCAAAGAACAGTGCTAAAGTTTTTAGAAACTCTTATAGTATTAATTGTCTACGAAAGGATTTTGATTTTGAAACATTAGATGTGAACCCTGACATAAATTCGGAACATAAAATTCAGTTACGTAATCTATTAGAATCGCATTCTAACACGTTCACGTCCGGTAATGCCGTTTCACAAGTAACAACTGGCGAACTAACCATTCGCTTAAAAAATCCGGACAAAATAGTACAGAGAAGGCCATATCGATTGGCTCCAGCCGAACGTGAACATGTTAAAAACTTAATTAAAGACCTAAAAAATAACAATATAATTCGAGATAGTAGTTCACCATTTGCAAGTCCTATATTACTAGTTCGGAAAAAAGATGGTAGTGACAGAATGTGTGTCGATTACAGAGAATTAAATAGTAACACCGTTCGTGATCACTTTCCGCTTCCTATTATTGATGACCATATTAGCAAACTGTCTGGAGCTAAGTACTTTACAGTATTAGATATGGCAGCAGGGTTCCATCAAATCCCGATAGCTCATAATTCAATAGAAAAGACTGCTTTCGTCACACCTGACGGGCAGTACGAGTTTCTTCGTATGCCATTTGGCCTTTGCAATGCACCCTCAGTTTTTCAAAGGGCCATTAACACAGCACTAAAGCAATTCGTTGACGATTTTGTTTTAATTTACATTGATGATGTAATTATTTATTCTGAAACTGTTGATCAGGGTATTGAACGACTAGATCTTGTACTTGATGCCCTACATAAAACGGGTTTTTCTCTTAATGTCAAAAAGTGTAAGTTCTTGCAAACTGAAATAGAATATTTAGGAAGAATTGTCTCCAATGGCCAAGTAAGGCCAAGCCCTGGTAAAGTTAACGCCTTGTTAAATTCTCCCATTCCAACAAACATTAAACAAGTCCGGCAGTTCTGCGGATTAGCCAGTTACTTTAGAAAATTTATTCCTAACTTTTCACTTATCATGATCCCTTTGTATAATCTCACCCGTAATAATGTCAAGTGGAACTGGACATCTGAACATGAGGTTGCTAGAAATAAAATTCTTGAGTGCCTTTCTTCTGAACCTGCATTGACTTTATTTGATCCGATAAAGCATGTAGAGCTACACACAGATGCCAGTTCTGCTGGACTAGGAGGTATCCTTTTCCAAAAACATGACGAAAACCTCAAAGTCATAGAATATTTTAGTATGCGCACCACCGAGACTGAAAGCCGTTACCACTCTTATGAGTTGGAAACGCTTGCAGTAGTTAGATCTGTTAAGCATTTTCGCCATTACTTGCTTGGCAGACCATTTAAACTTGTTACTGATTGTAATTCTTTGAAGGCCTCACGGAACAAAAAAGAATTACTTCCCAGAGTCCACAGGTGGTGGGCATATTTGCAATCTTTTGACTTTACTATTGAGTACCGCAAAGGTGAACGTATTCCCCACGTAGATTTTCTAAGCCGCAATCCGACAACTATCAACATAAGTAATGTACAAAACTATAGTGAATGGTTAGAAGTAGAGCAAAATAATGACCCTGAAACTAAAAATATAATTGAGTCAATCCAACAGGGTACCATCGATAAAGATATAGCTTCTAGTTACGAAATACAAAATGGTCTATTATATCGTATTATTTCTGTCAATAATAAAGTAAAAAAACGTCTCTTTATTCCTAAGAGTTATCGATGGCACATAATACAAATTTATCATGATACACTTAAACACTTTGGCTGGAAAAAACGCTCGAGAAAATCAGAGAGCAATTTTGGTTCCCCAACATGTCCAAGTGCACCCGTAAATATGTTGACAGTTGTCTGACTTGCAAAATTAATAAAAGTCAATCGGGATCACGACAGATTACGTTGCATCCAATAGAAAAGCCACCTACTCCTTTTCATACCGTCCATATGGACACCACTGGCAAATTGAGCGGTAATAAACCCACTAAACAATACGCGGTTGTTTTCATAGATGCATTTACGAAATATGTTTTCATGAAACCCGTTAGTAATTTAACTGCGGGAGCTACTGTAAATTGTTTGAAAGAGCTAATTTACACTTTTGGCACTCCTAAGCGTATTGTTTGTGATCAGGCCGCTTCTTACACTGGTAAAGAATTTTCGAATTTTTGTGAACATTGGTCTATTGAATTGCATTTTATAGCTAGTGGTGTAAGTCGAGCAAATGGGCAGGTTGAGCGAATAATGAGGGTTTTGACTAACTGCTTTACAATTGTTGAAAATACCACTAAAAGAAGTTGGAAAGATGCGGTTGGTGAAGTACAGTTAGCAATTAATAGCACTTTCAGTAAAAGTACCGGTCATACTCCGTTCCAACTTCTTATGGGCTGCGATCAGTCACCTCCTGCCATATCAGCTTTGCTAAATGATGTTGAGCGCTTGGACCTCGACACATGCCGTCAAGAGTCAAAACTTAAAATGGACGAATTGGCTCAAACCCGGAAAGCCGATTTTGATAAAACTAAGGCTAAAATTGTACCTTTTAAAGTCGGCGATACTGTTTTGGTCAAACAAAACCCGCGAGCAATTAACAAACTTGACAGTAAGTTTAAAGGTCCTTGCGTCATTACCGAAGTAAAAGACAATGATAGATACATAGTTAAGGTTCATAGAACAGGTAATGAGTTATATGTTTCTCATGATAACTTGAGAGTTGTTACTCCCGATATGGGATGTGAGTTGACCGAATCTTTAGATACATCTGATTGATAACTGTTTGTAGATTTGATTTAATTGATTAGGTTAGATTGTCTTGCATAATCAGTAATCGCCTGGCCAACGATCATTGTTATGCCTGATAATCGTATTTTTACTGCCATGTGATTTGGCAATTGTATTTTGTTGTCATGTGATTTGACAGCTGCCATGTGATTTGGCAATTGTGTTTTGTTGTCATGTGATTTGACAGCTGCCATGTAATTTGGCAATTATATTGTGTTGTCATGTGATTTGACAGCTGCCATGTGATTTGGCAATTGTGTTTTGTTGTCATGTGATTTGACAGCTGCCATGTGATTTGGTAATTATGTTTTGCTGTCATGTGATTTGACAAGCAGCCATGTGATTTGGCGTTTGTGGTCATGTGACTTGACCAATCTTATTTGTAAACCATGCGATTTGGTAGTAGGATCATGAGATTTGATCATTAACAGATGTTATTACTTTAAGTACTTTAATATTTATAAATTATGTTCGCGAGCCATGACGGCTGCTCGTCAGAATGGCCGTGTGCGAGATAATTTAATTTTTCGAAATTATAAATAATCAAAGGCATTTAATTGTATTTTTTTAAGTCAACTTCCGATTTATAAAAAGATTGTATTGACTTCTCGTTACGCGCCGCTCCCCACCTACCGATCGAGTTGAGTATAAAACAAGGTGCGCGGCGCTCGACAGATCAGAAGTTGTCTAGTAGCAGACACGGTACGAAGGTGCTCTGAACTGTCAGGTAACGTTGAGTTAATTATTACTTTATACTGTTACTATGTTGGTTGCTTTGTTGATGTGATGATTAAGTTACTTATTTATTGAATGGCTATTTAAATTGTGTATTTGCTGTATTGCTTTCTATTTTGCTTATTCCATGCCTTATGCTATTATGTATTATGCTGTGAATATAGTTGTAGAATTTATGCTTTAGTTATTTATTCAATAGTACCTACATATAATATAACTATGTACCTCCTTATGGAAAATATATCAATTTGATTTAAACTATTTCTTTCGTATTATTTCTTCCTCGTCTCCCACAAGTATACCTTGGGAGAAGGCTTGCAGTGGGACAGTTTTATTTTTTGATTAGCCGGTACTGTCCCACTGCTCTGCACAGGCCCCCGCAATACCTTCCAATTGCTCTTTTCCCGGTCCTCCTCGAACCAGTCCTCACGGTACGCGTCCAAATCGTCTCGCCACCTTTTTCTGGGCCGGCCTCGGCCGTCCGTCTTCCAGCAACCATCGTGTGGGATAGTGGGTATTGGATAAAAAAAACACAGGTAGATAATGCCATCTAACACATAAGTATGGTAGTTAATATTCCTTCGCTAAACAATTAGGGCCGTTCTAAAGCTCGTTGGGTTGACGATATTGTCAAAGACGTAGGAAACTCCTGGATGCGGGACGCGCTGAGCCGGGAAGTGTGGCTGAAAAAAGGGGAGGCCTATATCCAGCAGTGGGTAATTCCAAGCTGATATGATGATGATGATGATGAAACAATGTGACCGTGTCGTTGAAAGAAACAACTTACAATAAACTGAAATCTCTGAAACGTCTGATAAATCCGCCATAACTACAACATTTCTACTCGTAGACAGTTCAAGCCCATATATCAATAGAATGATACTACTATCGTCAATGATAACGCCGCCGATGGAGACACTTCGTTACTTATTAACACAAGATTATTATAATTAAACACACCTTATCGCTATCTCTTATTGTAATAGTCATTTAGTTCAATAATGACATGATATTATTTCATTGCGCCTACAGTCAGTACGTGAGGGCTATTATTTCGCGGGCCTGTGGACGGTGAGTAATGGGTTAGCTCACCGTCCGTCCGTCTTATGACGACAGGCCGTGTCGACGGCGCGTTCGTGATCCACACGCGCCTCAAAGAGATGTCAGCAACCAGGAAGGGGTCCGCAAGGGCCGATGCCTGCCGGGACTGCGGGACTGTTCGAAAGAGATACCGCGGCCCTGGAACACAAAGGGCAAAGAAGGAACATGGATGGATTTTAGTCAGTAAAAGTCTGACACTCCCTCCCTCTCCACCCAGAGCGGGAGGAGTTATTTGATGATATCCCATCCGTAAAAAAGGGGTATCGTATTATCCAGTACAAACTGGGTTGTGGAGGTCAGATAGGCAGTTTCTCAGCTTAGTTGGGAAAAAGGCTAGGCAGATAAATATGATGATGTATATTGGCTTAAGGATGATGATGCTCAAATTGGTTAGTAAACAGCTTAACATAAGGCGAACAAGCTAATTTCTTCCTGTGATAATATTCCCTTCAGTCCTTCCTTTTTTTTCGGATGGCAAATTATCAAATGACTCCTCCCGCTCTGGGCGGAGTGGAAGGGAGTGTCAAACTCGTACTGACTAAAACCCATTCATGTTCCTTCTTCGCTCTTTGTGTTCCAGGGCCGCGGTATCTCTTTGGATCAGTCCCGCAGCCCCGGCAGGCATCGGCCCTTGCGGCTCCTTCCTGGTTGCTGACATCTCTTTGAGGCGCGCGTGGAACGCGAACGCGCCTTCGACACGGCCTGTCGTCATAAGACGGACGGACAATCCCTTCAGCCCTTAGAAATAACTTTAAATTTAGAAATAATTTCAACACCTTTAATCACTTAAGTGTCTTATTTTTGTAATGAAACGACCTTTTCTAAATGTAAGTAAAATAATTAAATTAAAAATGTGTTTCAAAACACTTAATATGTTATACTATTTTAAGAACAAAAGAGATTAATTTCGGCGTAAATTGATGTGAAGGGTCCTGAAAATGCTTAGGAAATTACTTTTAATGAAAATCTTTCGTGTAAGACATTACGTACTTACTTAGCGACATAGGTCGAGTACCTACACTTATTAAAATTAGCAAAAAAATTAGACAAAGTTACTAAAATCTCAGAAAAAAATCTTTGTCCAGTGTACTTAACCAAATCTGAAGGTAACATTACTTGAATGAAGTACCATCTCAAAGTATTGAGGACTTCCTAGGTTTCTAGGAGTGGATATGTTGATGACGTCATTGTCTGCTGATAAAACTAATTATATGGAGTTCCTTCTGTCTCTAGCACCACGATTACACCCAAATACAACAAAACTTCATCGTTGGTCGAGTGGTCGCAATCGCGACTGCTGAGCATGAGAACCTGGGTTCGATTCCCGGGTCGGGTAAATTTTATTGGGTTTTTCCATCAGGAATTTCTCAGTAGCAGCCACGGAGTCTGGAATTGTGCCCAGTTGATGGCAATAGGCTCGCCCCCATATTACATGGTACTTAAACATAACTGGCAAAATGTGGGTGTAGTATCCTACGTGAGTTATTGTGTGTGTTTTATATTAGACTGTCAGGTTAAGAAGCTGTGACCCTGAGTTTAGATTATTAATTTATGACTTGTCAAATTTAACACCACCTTGACCTATCGTCAGAAATTCTAGATATTTCTTGTAGGATACGAGTGTGAATGTTCGTTTAATATATGTTGCAGTTATTTTATTATTTTAGACATTTCGTTTATAGTCTTATTCGTTACTTACGTAACAGAAATGATATTGTAAAGAAAGATACGCTACGCTCATACTAAGGGGCGTTAGATCAAATGTCGTAGCGTTGTTAGGACTGCGAGAGATAATACAGAACGTATGATACAGAAAGAGATAGCTATTGCGCTTGAAGTACTTAAATTACGACAAATGTCTGAATTTGTCTGCAACAAAGTGCGCGCGCTAGTGCGATATGTATCTCTTTTTATTTATAATATCATTCCTGTACACGCGGCTAACAGCTGATAGGTCACAGGCGCGCGCGCGCGAATTTCATACGGCTGTTTTGTTATTGGGATAAAAGTGAACGAGTAGGTATAAAAAAATGTTTCTTGGGGCAAGTTGTTTGTTATCATAAGTATAACCACGTGTTTAAGTATCGGTCACTAATTACCAGTCACCCTGTATAGACACTGACAAATTCTGGAAGGAAAAACCCGATAAAACTTCATACTACGAGGTAGACATTTCGATAGGCCACAAAGCAATATTTTTCTACGACAGACTAGAAATAAAATGCAAATAAGTAAGTAGTGCACCGTCTAGCGGTGACACGAATGCTGACGGAAGCACCTTTTCTATTGCATCAGCTACGGACGCAGGATGTTACGACAGACAGCCGCGGAATGTGTGTCTGCATGGGGAGACACTCGTACGATGTCACGTGACTTATAGATAACTACGAGCTGTTTGTGAGGGGCTAGTGACCCCATAAGAAGTCGCGTGATTTTCTTTATCGGGGTCACTAGTTTAGTTTAGACAAAAAAGGATTTTAAAAATACTTTTTTGTATTGTAAGTTTTTTAGGATTACTTTTATAATTTTGCAGTATAATTTTAGGATTACTTAGGGAACTCTAATCTTGTTCAAAATGTAAGTTTTAAGACAGTGATTTAAGCAGAGCGTTGTCTGACAGTGAGTGGATTTAATTTTTATTTATTAAGGAGACCAACTGCGAGTCGAACGGGCTCAAAAAGAAAAAAATTGCCACTTAGCGGTTGGCACAGTGGATGAGCGATTGGCTGCTGCGCTGCGTGACGCGGGTTCGATTATCGCTCGGAACAAATATTTATATGGCCTACAGGTAGTTGTACTAGGTTTGGCTGTTCGTGTATGAGTGAGTTAATGAGTTTAAATGTTTGTGAACACACCCACGATACAGGAGAAATACGAAGCGTGGAACAACGTTTACAAAAAAAGGTGTAGTTACTTTCATCCCTTATTGAGCCCCTGAAGGTTTCCTCAGTGCCCACCTTCGTCATATAAGGAACTCGAAAAAAGAAAAAAAAGTACTTAAAGTTAAAAAAGTCCAATAGATGAATGGCAGTAAATGCACTCTAATGACCTACTTTTTCGTGTCATGTAATAGCAGATAAGATTGTTTATGTATGCAACACGTTATTATTATTGTTATATTTGTTTTGTGATATTGTTTGCTAGTTAAACGCTGAGCCATACGTGTTATGTGTTGCATCAGCCATGAATGGGGATATTACGATAGACGGCAGCTGCTGAGAGATCTGTCACTGCGCCGGCGATAAGCGGGGAGCGGATAGGAAGTTAAAACCGGCCAAGTGCGATTCAGTTGGTTCCGTACCATCGTAGTAGGGTAATTTATTATTTGTTATTATCTAGCTGTTGCCCGCGATCTTCGTCTTTATTATAAAAATTTTAGTTTCCTAATTGAATCGGATTTTGAGGGTTTAATTTTTTTTTCACGAAACCCTAATCCTTTTTCTAAAATAAATGTAGCCTAAGTTTACTAAGCCGTTTTGGAGATTAGTTGGATCAAACAGATAGACAGACAGACACACAATTTTTTTTTGTTATACTTACCTAGATATAGAACTTTCATATGCGAAATATTTTCAAAATAATAGATTTTTACTGAATAAATCTATTATTTTGAAATTACAAACAGCATATAATTGCATAACATCATTTATTTAAAACCCAAAGCGTTGTACCATTGCAATTTAACGTTCAAATAAAAAAAAAACCGTCAATGGCGGGATGACCTAGTTTTTTTATCTGTACCACGTGTTATTTTTACTACAATATTTGCTAGTAGGTCGCTGATCTATACACCTTGTAAAATTGCATCAGCCATCAATGAAGGCCGTTACGACAGACAGACGAGCTATTTTTATGTATTTGGGGACAGTCGGGACGTACGGCAATAAAAGTTTTACGTAACCAGTATAAATTGAACTCGCATAGTAAAGGTTTTCGGTACAATGGTAGGTTATGTTACACTGAATACGTTAATTTCTATGGAGACAGGTGTCGTACGACTTTGGAATGTTAATAGGAAAAAATGTCCAGTAAAAATGATTCTTGCACCTTGGTTATTGCGTCAGCTATGAATGGGAGATATTACAATAGACAGCTGTTAAGATTTGTATGGGACACCCTCATACATAGTACTGGATCGTTCTTTGGGGTGTTAATAATATTCCGAAACGGCTGGACCAATTTTGACGGGGCTTTTACTGGCAGATAGCGGAGTAATTTAGGCTTCTTTTATTTTAGAAAAATACATAGGGTTAGGGTTTTTCATAGGGTGCAAAAAAATTAAAACTCTTGAAATTGTTAACAAAATCAAAATTTTTAACAAAATTTAAATTCAAATTGGGAAGTAATATTTTTAGAATAAGTAAACACGGACGGAAGTCGCGGACAAAAGCTGGTAACATTTATATTGTTTGGGCCCAGTAAGTGGCCGGTTGACATCGGTTATCTTCAGAACAGCCGGTCAAAAAAATTTTGGTGTTTCCAATAAAGGAAGTGACAGGAGGTAACTACCATTATCATGATTTATATGGGAATAAAAGATATTAACTTCATGTATTTTTAATAAATACAAATATACGACTACCAGCTCCTAAGGTGTGTTTGAATATGGGAAGTAAGACTATCGTACAATGTTTTGTGGGTGCCGTAAGTGACGGTTAACAGTGGTGATTGAAAAAAAATAAAGTTGGAACTTTGACCTCCAATATCTCCGTAACTAGAAGGTTCCCAGGTATGGTCCAGAACAAAAAATGATTGCTATGACGGGGAGAACAAGTGCCTTTCGGATTCGTTCAGAGTCTTTTTACACCCGTTATTTGTTCGCTGAACAATAAGGCATCCTCCATCACCCGCTGCTTCTTTTAAAAAACCACACCCTGTATAAGCCCCCCAAAATAATCAATGCACCTTGTATATTGCGTCAACCATGAATGAAGAACAGTTGACAAAGTCTATTTATGTAAAAGAAGCCATTATTCGTTGTCGTATAAATAATTAACGGTGTCGAGTTAGACAGGAAGACCCCAGCATAGTTGGGAAAAGGCTAAGCAGATGATGATGATGATAAATAAAACGGTACTTTGAGGTATATTAACTGTTTTTCTTGGGATTTACCTGATTTTGGTAGTTTTTGAAGCTTATCAAATAATAAAGCTACTCATTAGCATATTAATTATTGTAGAATACATAATTAAGCGGCGGGAATGTCCAGTGGCTAGATAATATGAATAGCTATGGTTGATAAGTAGTGATCGGATATTCGGATGCATATTTACCTAAAGTACGTTTTATCCCGGCAAGGTACGAAAGTATGGAAGCGGCTTCTTAAAATGCCAACTTTTCTCGGGATCGCGGTATTTTAGAAATAATACAGTGTGTATAAAATGTAGTACTCATAAGCATAATAAATATTTAAAATCTATTTAAAACCAGGCAAGCAATTTGTTGAAAATAACACGTAAAAGTACAAAATTATACGATTTAAATTTTGCTGCTGAATATTGGTATAGGACAAAATGGTAAATATTACAATACATTTGAATTAAAACACTAAAATGAAAAATAAGAACTATATATTTAAATAAAACGGGAGTTTTTTCGCACTGACGCGCGCTCTATACTTGTCAACATTCAAACTTTAGGCAAATATGCATCCGAATATCCGATCCCTGTTGATAAGATTTAACTTTTTATTCCGTTTTAAGACAGATTTGATTGCCACGCAAAAGACAGGAAGTCTAACTAACGCGATATTTTAAATTTTGCTATTGTACAGTCAACTACACGTCACTGTACTTATATTAGAAAATCGTCTGATTGGGCGTAAAAAGGCGAAAGCGCCATTTTTCGCTTTTTTTGTGTTTTGTCAAATTGTTACAACTCTGTTTTGCAGTCTTATATTTTTATATCGATAACAAGGCTGATAGGATTTTTATTAATCGGATATTTCGAATATTTTATTTGAAAACACACTGTATAGGTAGAGACGCCAGCATATCAAACTACCCGAAATTTTCCCAATCAACCTTGAACCTAATGCTTAAGCGATGAAAGTTGAAAATCTATTAAAGATAATTGACAGATTGTAGAAGCTTGATGTGCTGGCTGCACATACACTTAAAAATTAATGCGTCCACTTGAAAACCTCCTCCTTGTTATAAGTCGGTTAAAAGCACAATCGCAAATCATGTTTTAATCAACATACAACTTGACACAAAGCTGTAAATTGCAAAAAACGGAAGATAAATAAGCATTTCTATTTCACTTACCCGTTATCAAAAACTAACGACACAAGTTCGAATTCCACTCACAAATTATTTCTAATAATTATTATATTATATATCACTAAGTCTAAAGCCACGTCCACACTACACGATAAGGCTCCGTACACACTCGACATAGCAATCGTGTAAATCGTACTGGAATCGCGATTAGTACAAATCATTACTTTTGTATGAATAACCGAAACTGTGAGTCATAGGACAGCGGCTGTCAAAGATTTTTTTTATTTAAGGCTTCAATCATATTGTTTTTTTTTCTGTATTAAACCTTGGTTTTTTGATATTTATGCCTTTTTAATTGAGAACTTCTTAATAGATAATTATTTATCAAATTCTTTGCTAATCAAAGTCAAATTATTTCTTTTCGATTCAATCTTTTTTGACTGAACTTTATACTTGGAACTTCGTTTACAAAATTAGCATTTTTAATAATTTAAATTTTATAACAAAAATCTGGTAGCAATAAGTCAGTACGAAAATAAACACAGATATACAATATTTATCTGTGCTAATATATTAAAGCTTATTGGCAAGCTTTGACAAATGCGACAGCTAAAGTGTTATTGGGTTATTTATCTCAGTAGTAGCCCGGGGTTCAGATTTAATTATCCCTTTTTTTCTAGTACTTAACACCCATAGATCCATACTTATTTTATAAATGCGAAAGTAATTCTGTTTGTTTGTTACCTTTTCACGCCTAAACGGCTGATCGGATAGTAATGAAATTTGGCAAAGAGATAGATTATATCCTGGGGAAGGACATAGGCTATCTGATTTTTTTTAAGGAGTAACTTGGGCTAAAGCCCTTGAAATTGTTAACAAAATCCGATGCAAGTAGGGAACTAATATTTTTATTATAATTTCACTCGAAATAAAGTCACGGGCAAAACTACTTTACAATAAATCACTAATTCTAAACACTTACTCAAAACTAAAGCCCTAACATTCCACAGACACACAAACTCTTAAAAAAGAACCATTAAAATTAGTACCGTTACGTAAGACACAGGATATTGCCCATATCCCTTCGCCGCCATCTTGGATTGACCCAATGAGTGACGGTGAGAACTGTCAGTGTCAACCTTGACCCCCACGGGGTTCAAGATCAACGGTGATTGGTTGATTGTCTCAATGAAATGCAGGAGGATAATGAAACCTGGTTTCCTATTGAGACTTTAGTTAATTAGGATGTGATGTTTTCTCTCTTTGTGAGATGGGGAGATAATTAGGGAGGTATTTAAGAATTTGATTGCCCATAATAGCTTGGTTAATTTGGTTTTAATATATGAATGTCGGTGCGTCGTTTTCATTATTCATTTTCAAATATCTTATTTCCCATAAAATAAAAAAATGCTGTTATCCTAAGCTACATTAACACATAAAATTAAGGCACTTTATAAGGATATCATTTCACCTTAGAAGAGATAGATATCATAAACTTAACTCATAATTATGATTGGTAAGTAATGAAAATAAAAACGATTGTTTTAGCAGAACATATTTTCGGAAAGTTAGTATTTTTTTCGGAAGTTTGGTATTTTTTTATTTTTTATTTAATTTATTATTTTTCGTTGAATTGTAATTTGAATAAGCTCATAAGTTTGTTTGTTAAACACAACATTTTTAGTCGGATAATTTTGTATGAATTTTCCTCTAATTAATTTAAACCAAGCTTAGTATTATAGTCAACCATAGATCGTTGGAAGTTAATTTGTTTTTCGGAAGCTTTATTATTTCCCATTTTTTACTATTTGCAGTAGGTGATGGTTGGAAACACATATGCCACTCCTTTTAAGATGGGTACGTTATACATGGACAGACATGTGTAGGATAAATCCTTGCTGTTATGGCTCGGGTTTTAAACCATCAAAACTGGGACCTTTGCACTTTAGAGTCGCGGCTATCCATTTTAACCCCAAGATAACGTATACAAGTTTTACAAGCTACTGAATGGCCTGCTATTTTTAAAGTTCTTGAGGGGGCTACCTAGCACGAGAAAAAAATATTGCTTCTATCTTATCCTCTTTTATTTTTTATTTCCATTATTTTTCTTAAAAAGTCAAGAAGCAAATCAATAGAATATTGTAGGTGACCTATGATCAAATCGGTTTTGTCCGAAGAGGTATATGACACAGTTTCGTCAGCAAAACAAGATAATTTGATGCGAAGTTGAATAGGAATATCATTAACAAATATGAGAAATAAATAGGGCCCTACAATCGAGCCATGCGCATCTGTCTTGGAGACTCCATCTACAGGAGGGTCTTGAAAATTGTTGTGTGTCGGAATGTCTCGGGCGCTATCTAACTTTGCGAGTTTTGCAACAGTAGGCCATTTTAACGTACACCAATCAGCCAAATTTTCGGTCGCTGATCTCTTGGAGTTGAGACCACCGCTTGAGTCTGATCGATGCAGAAATCTTTGCATTCAAACTCAAACTCAAACTCAAAGCATTTATTTCAATTAGACCATAACAGGCACTTTTGAATGTCAGAAAAACAAAGAAGGCGAAGCTACAGTCCCAGACACAAGGCATAATTACTTGTGAAAGTACTGTAGTTGCCCATTCCAAAGCGTAGATCTCTATGGAGAAGAATGGGCAAGAAACTCCATGGACACTCTTTTCAATCAAAATATTTTTACAAGATCTTGGTTACATCATTAATTGGGTATCGTCGAAATATATTTATCGACAATGATTTGTCGAACCTTGGAATCATTATTTTGAGTTGAGAAGAGAGGTAGTAAGTGCGAGCACGAGACAAGCGCTAGACGCTAACTCCAATTTTCATTATTGTAATTGCAGTAGGTAAATTGATGATAAACATAACATCACATCACGCCTGTAATCCCCGAAGGGTTCTGCAGTGTAATAGCGGGCGAGCTTATTGCCATCAAGTGGGCACAAATCTAGACTCCGTGGCTACTACTGAGAAATTCCTGGTGGAACCTCACCTGTTCACCTTTGTACTATTTTCTGTTCCTTTCTTCTTTTCAGTATTTAGTGTGTACATAAATTGTTAAATAAATAAATAAATTGATGATCTGTTGAAAGAATCGAGCAGTTACATAATTATTATGTTAAGTTTGTATAGATTAGCAGTAATATAGCATCAAGTTGGCAGGGTGCAATAAAGATAATAAAAAATCAACTGGATACGGAAACGGTAAAATATCAATAACAGCTATGACTTAAAATCTGAAAAAAATACGAATTGTCACGCCCACAGAAAAGAATTTCATTGGGTGAAAAACTGACAAGTAGGTACCGTCAAAAAATTAAAATAATCAAATAAAAAAAAAATTATTCACAAAAAAACTTTGACAAACATTGTCCGAAAATTTAATTTTTGAGCACGTGTTCATCCAATCACCTTCGGACAGATTCAGTACAAAAACCCACGTCTTAAATCACTTGAAAACTTGAGGACCTGTCATT
This sequence comes from Noctua pronuba, assembly GCA_905220335.1. NCBI lineage: Eukaryota > Metazoa > Arthropoda > Insecta > Lepidoptera > Noctuidae > Noctua > Noctua pronuba. The sequence continues at coordinate 10,869,283 of LR999918.1, forward strand.
AAAGTAATAAAATTATCTTACATACATTGATAATGTGATTTACGACCTTCACTTGCAAGGGATATTGAACCTTATGTCTTAGGTCAAAAGTTTTTATTTATGGTGTGTTGTTTTGAGTCAATAATTCATAAATCTTAGTAATGGCGATTAGAATTATGTATTAAAACTGAAGTAATAAAATGTTCTTGTAATTTTCGTTCGTTTTTTAAATTGCGGTGTAACGGTTTTTTTTTAGTTTAGGTAGCAACAACCAATAGTGTCTTTATAGGAAGGTGGAGCGTTCTTTGATTGTGACACGGTCACGAAAATTAGAGATCTAAAATCCTAGATCGTTGGATCGCAGAGTTACAGTGCTACACGGATCTCTTGGCGTTTGAGTGACATGACGACGTTGTTGACATTTGAGTTTTTTTTTTTTGTGGTAAAACAAAATGGCGGCGTAAGTACGACTATAGTTGAGTCGTTGTGTTATCATTGTTATCAATCATAGGGGTAGGAATGACAAATTTGATGTTACAATCTCTACAGATGGGGGGTTCATGGACGACTCAGATCTCAAGGTTGTATGCGGTGTCTTTCCACAGACAATGGTCCATCTTTCATCTTCATGCCATGTCAATGTGCACTTGATGACCTTGTGAGTACTCACTGATACAATCAATCAATTTAAAAGTGGAGTTTGCGTAGCTAAATTTCGGGCGATACAAATTATTGACCTTTTGCCATCGATACGCAAGGAGCTAGGTTAACTTATAATAATAATAATAATTTAGCCCTGACCACCGGCAACCTGGACCCTGTTCCCGATGCCGGTGGGCTACTATTTTTTTTATATTTTTAAATGTTTTTTATATTATTTTATATTAGAATATTTAAAAATGTAAATAATATGTATATAAATGAATAAACGAAATAATAATACCAGCCTATTACTGTCCCACTGCTGGGCAAAGGCCTCTTCTCATACAGAGAAGGCACGAGCATTGATCACCACGATTGCTCAAGACGGGTTGGCGATTTCAGACTTATATTAATTATAGGTTAACTTACTTTTCCCAATTTCAATGAAATAACATATTTTTGTATTCGGCAAAGTTCTTCGGTTCCACACATCTCTTGCGATTCAACATTTCGTTAGTGGTGTGGCAATTACTATACCTACTGCTTATTTATATTTAGACTTTATTTCAAAACTAACTTATGCCCACGTCTTCTTCCGCGTGGAGTTCGGTAAATGAGCCACGGATTAGTACTAACGGGATAAAATTATCCTATGTGTTCATCCAGGCTAAATTGTTTCGTCCCTGTATATCTGTGTCCCACATCAAAATCGGTTCAGTAGTTTTTGAGTGAAAGAGTGACAAACATCCATCCATCCATCCGTTCTCACAAAGTTTAGTATCTAAAATAGTAATAAGATTTATGATAAATGTATGTACCTACAGACACCAGCACATCAAGCTACTACAATCTGTCAATATACTTTAATTGATTTTCAACTTTATCGGAAAAGCATTAGGTTCCAGTCTGACTGGGAAAATTTGACAGTTTCGGGTAGCTTAAATAATTTTGGGAACAAACAAACTTCAAATAGAAAATATATATACATAAATATAAATAATAAATATAAAGGGTGTAAAAAGACCCTTAACGAAGCCGAAAGGTACTTGTTCTCCCCGTCATTGCGATCATTTTTTTGTTCTACACCATACCTGGGAACCTTCTAGTTACGGAGATGTTGGGGGTCAAAGTTCCAACTTTTTCACAAGTTTTTTTTTTAAATACGTGTTTTTAAAGTAAGTTTTTTACTTTAAACACCTCCACGACCCCCATACTATTCAATCCATCCATCTGCACAATGTTCTGAGTGCGTTACATTGAGTTCTACCCTAAAACGTGATTTTTGACCCCAAAAAAAAAGTCGTTTCCCAGCAAAAAAATTTGCGTAAAGTTACTTAGTTTGATGTCCAGAATGCTTGGTTGACGGCTTCGTGAAGGGTCTGTTTACACCCCGTATATATCGCCAAATAGCTACATAATTCTATGTTCAACATCTGGACAAAAGACAGACGTACGTCATCGAATGGTAACGTAAAAACCTTAATTGAAATATTTTCCATAAAAACCTTAATTAAAAGGAAAGTCATCTAAAAAACAGACTACCGCAAACATTTAAGAAAATAAGTAAAAAAAACGCACACTCACCAATAACAAAAAAACAGAACAAAAAATCCTCACATGACAATTGTAATTACGAAATAAAAACTTTTTTGATTACGTAACATCACTGTCAAGAAAGCTTGGCATTATACGAATGAGTCAGTACAGCGACGTTCAAAAACGAAAAAAAAACATGGCCGACAAAAAAGAGCGCGAAAAACTTGTAACTGGCAGGTGTGAAGGAAGCGATGAAGGACGTGAAAGTACGTGTTTAAAGTGTATTAGAGATCATAAATTATGTTGGTTTTTTAATAAAACATTTCTGGGATGAACTTTTCTTCCTTATTGAGGTATTTTAGAAGGTTACTTGCACGTAATATACTTTAGGCGGTAACAGGCGAAACGCTGTAATAATCCATAATTAAATCCATCAGGAAAGCAAACAATGAAGGTTTTTTGAGGGAATAAAGACGAAATTTACTTAGGGCTAATAATAGGGTCATGTTAATTGTGGGAGCCAAAGAATGCAGCTAAAATAATCTAAAATTGGTACCTATTAAATTATTTTTTTATGTTTTTGTTAAAGTATCAAATCAACAATTGTTTTTCCGGTATACCAATGATATTATAAAGAAGATACGCTACGTTCATACTAAGCGGCGTTCAAATATCGTTGCGTTGTTACGACTGCGATAGATAATACGGAACGCATGATACAGAAAGAGATAGCTAATGCGCTTGAAGTACTTAAATTACGACAATTGTCTGAATTTGTCTGCAACAACTTGCGCGCACTAGTGCGAAATCTGCCTCTTTTTATTTATAATACCATTGCCGTATACGAAAAGCCATTGCCATCAAATGCTGGCTGGAGGCTGAATTTGAGTTTAATAATCAGCCTTCAATCTTCTCACTGCTGGGATTGTAGCATAAGCCTCTCTGATATAGAGAGTGAGTTCACTACTTAGAAATTATTATTGCAAAGTAAAATAATAACACTTCGTTTACCAAACCAAACGTTCCATAGGTCCTACTATAATTAACATGAACCTATAATAACCCTAAGAAAATTTCCTCTTTATTCCCTATCAAAAATAATCTACGGAACCACAACAAAATGTATTCGTAACGTTACTATACAAAGAATTTCTCTGCGCAGTAGTTTTTTTCCAAAAAAAAAGTGAAATAAAAAAGCTCTAGAGGTGTAATATGACGCAAGCTTCAAGAACTGGTTTCTTGCTGACCTTAGTATACACAAGGCTGCATGACTGTCTGTTTGTCCGTCCCTTGCAAAATTGATCATATTTAAAAGTAATTTATCCAAGTCTGAAAATGCCCTACTGAATGATGAGCGGTTCTGAGAAAATAAATTTAAAGACGTTAGTGTGCACTTTTATCGTTTGTGGTATTTCTTAGAATGTAGAATTTACTGGTAACATTTATACGGGTGGAAGGGACAGCGACGCGAAAATGGTTACCACGTATTCAGTATGAGCACCAATATGTATACACTTTCGTAATTTTAAAAGCAATTTTCGTTAGAAATAACGATTGTAACTTGAAGATAGGATCTTTTTCATAAAAATACGAGTTCCAGAATACTATGTTCGTAACAACATGAAATTTTAATCAGAACAGTAGGAGAAAAACACTTTTAAAAGTTATTATGTTTTTACATATTGTTGCCCACATAGAAAATTTTAATCGGTCATTAAAAAAATCGATTGTTTCATATAAATATGCAATACCTACACGGTCAAAACGTGTGGAACAGCTGTTTTAAAAAAATATATTTAATATATTTTTATAATAATAAGAGTTTTTTGTTCTTTATTGTTTCAGTTGAAAATTGTATATCGTAGATTGATTCACCACCAGTAAGGCAAACTTTGTATTGAAAATTCTAGTTTGTCAACTTTTCTATTTTACAAAGCTAATATTAAGTTTGTAAGCCTTCGATTGGCATATCCAAAAGTTACTGATTTAAAAAATTATAACTTTTTTTCTCATCTGTAACTGAAATAACTTTTTGGCTAAATAAAAACAAGTTAAGCAGTCCTTGCCGAGGTTGGACCGTGGATGGGTGACCACCCATTACATACAGAGTTTCCCCCGTGCCTCGTAAAGCACGTTAAGCCCAGTCCCGGCTGTCATTTGTAGATATTTGACAGTAGTCACAGGTAGTCAGTGGCCTGAAAGTCTGACAACCAATCTTACCAAGGAGTATAGTTTTACCCAGTATTAACTGAATGGTCAAATAGGTAGACGCTCCATAAAATACTGGTATTTAGCTGCATCAGGTTAGACTGGAAGCCGACCCCATGGTTGAGAACAGGCTTGGCAGATGATGAACTGAAATAGCTCCTTTGTACCGACTTGCATTTGATCAAGAGTTAACGACTTAATATAACCCTTTGCTGAATTGTTTAAAATAAAATGGATTGTCATTCTAAGTGTCTTAAGTTTATATCGCAACTAGCACGTCACCCGCGATTTCGTCCGCAAAAATTGTGATAGATCGGCTATTATGCATGATATAAATATAATTTATAGCTTATAGCATCCACGAATAATGTAGCTTTTTGCCAGTGAAGAAAAAGAAGAATTTTTAGAATTGGATCATTAGTTCCGGAGTTTACCCCAACATGCAAACTTACAAACTCTTTATAATAATTAGTATAAATTGGACGCCGCGCTGCTCAGTTAATAATTGAAATAATATGTTATCAATAAATATGACTCAGCCAGGCAAACCCAGACGCAAAAACTAGTGTTATTACCATGAACTTGACCTGTTTTATTTTTTGTCAGCAACTTGAAGCTCGTCAAAGTAAAAAAATAAAGTTCAGGGAAGCCAGACGCGCCTCGGTTTATTATCCAAAAACATTCTTAAATGTTTTTTGTCTACATGTTCATATAGATGTATACAGTATCGTTTTTTAGCGATAACCTTGGCAGATAAGTGGTCAGTTTTGTATCGGTAAGTTCCATTCATGACGTCATTTCATTTCGGTGATCTTTGAATGATAGCATTCAAAGTTCATTTAGCTATGTAAAGTGGAGCTTATTTTTTCGGATGAGAAATCATCAAATGACCCCTCCCGCTCTGGGCGGAGTGAAAGGGAGTGTCAGACTTTTACTGACTAAAACCCATCCATGTTCCTTCTTTGCCCTTTGTGTTCCAGGGCCGCGGTATCTCTTTCGAACAGTCCCGCAGCGCCGGAACAGTCCCACAGCTCCGGAATGTAATGTGACGGACTTTGTTGAAACAAACGTTGGTGTTTTATAAAACTTCACCCCTGACCCCCTGTGTTGCCGTGTAAGTCTCTTCATTTTTAGTATATTTTATTCAATTTTTATCGAGGTATTTTTTAAAATTAGAATTGAATCTCAAAGAATCTAATCTCGATACCCTCACGGATCGGACAGGGTTTTTTTTAACATATTGTATATTTTTTAAATGAAAATACATCCATCGATATTTCCGTCAATTATGGACCGATTTACGTGATTCTTTATCGAAAGAAAAATAGTCATTGCCCAGCAATTATTTTTGCGAAGTGTAGTTTGATGTACAGAATGCTTGGTTAGTGGCTTCGTGAAGGGCCCGTTTACCCCTTGCATAGTGATTTACAGGAATAAATTATTTACTTATTTAAGTATTTTGTGTGTAGGTATAACACAAAATACTTAACAGGACAATATATTACCAAAATTTTCTACCACCAGACCAGCATAGCTATTCACAAACGCTTCGATTTGATTTTGCTTCGACGTGACGAAGTCGTATGTGTCTATCTTTTTTTGGCATTACGAAAGCGAGCGAGATAGACATACGACTTTCCGAATCGAAATCGAATCGAAGCTTTTGTGAATAGCTATGCTGCGAGAGGAAAGTTGGATTATTATTTAATCTTTGAACCCTATTTAATGTAGCATAATTTCAAAATTATCTATCCTCAACTACAGTGCTACACTGTCGAATGGAACCTTTTCAATTCCTGAATGTAATGCAAAGTAAGTTATGTAGATGAAACTCTGACGTGCAGCAGAAATAGGTCAGATAGTTGCATCTGATGCACTCCGCTTTGCATGTACGTCAGCCACGGAATACGTTATAGGAGTGATTAGAGTTAGGAGACCATGGTTCTGCTATTTTTATTACCCGACTACGGCGAAGCCAAAAGGAAAGGTTATGATTTTAGCAGTCTATGTCTGTATGTTTGTTTGTATTTACGTGTGTTCCTCCGCAGCGCCTAAACTATTTATCCGATTTTGATGAATTAGGTGCGAATTACACAGAAACGGCGTAAGGCGTACCTAAGGTGCGGCGTAGGCGTGGAATTTATAAGGAAACGAAAGAACGGCGTGCCTGCGCCGCGCCGCTTGAGTGTAATTCACGACACGTCGCCTACATACATTTTGTATGAAAATTATTTGAAGCGACATCATGCCTGCGTCGCGCCTTCACCTTACGCCTTTTTTGTGTAATTCGCGCCTTAGGTGTCAATCGATTCGTCATTATGGTATGGGTAACATGGGCTACATTTTACCCGACTTCATCAATAGGAGGAGTCGTAGTTAGGCTGGAGAATGATGATGATGAAGTTAGGAACATATTTTTTCTGGAAAAAAAGGCCGATGTCCTAACGTATGGTGCACAGAACCCTTCAACTATGATCAATGAATGTATCAGCATAATCATGTGTAGGCAGGCAACATTATAATACTAAGCTTATTCATTGAACAGTTAGCAAAATCACGTATGTACATTATATTTACTGTTATGATAATCTAATGTTCCTATTTCTCGTCCTTGCCGCTAATTTGGTTATCACGAATTCGTGTTTTTTTTTTTAAACATTCGCAAAGTAGCTTTTGATTCCAAAGCCTACCTAGTTTCGCCCTCCTGGAAGTATCTACTTTATAAAACAAGACTTTGTGTGGTATACAATAACTAAAAAAACCGACTACTGATAAATCACGCTCTAATTAAATTCAGGGTTTACAAGGTAAAATCCTTTAGTTGAAGTCGGTTTAAATGAAGCCTATGTTACCCGGGCCATAATAACGAATCGACTGACAACTTATTCATCAAAACCGTATGAATAGTTTAGGCGCTACGGAGTAACATAGGTAAATACATACATAGTCTGCTAAAATCATAACCCTTACTTTTGGCATCGTAGTCGGGTAAAAATCGCTTAATGAAAGACAATCATCATAGATTATCATTTGCCTAGCCTTTACCCAACTATCTGAAGGCACGGTTGGCGCAGTGGCTGAGGATTGACTTCTGCGCTGCGTGGTCGCGGGGTCGATTCCCGCACGGAACAAATATTTTTATAGCCTACAGATATTTGTTCCGGGTCTGGCTGCTTGTGTATGTGAGTTTGAATGTTTATTAATGCACCCACGATACAGAAAAAAAACCTGGTGTGGGGCAAAGTTAATTTAAAAAAAAACTATGTTTGGGTGGGCTTCCAGTCTTCCCGGATTCAGCTGAATACCAGTATTTTACATGGAGCGACTGCCTATCTGACCTCCACAACCCAGTTAGTCCTACTAATATTATTAATGCGAAAGTTTGTAAGGATGGATGGATGTTTGTTAAACTTTCTCGCAAAAACTACTGACCGGATTTGGATGAAATTTCGCACACAGATAGTTTATAACCTGGATTAACTCATAGGATACTTTTTATCCCGGTAGTACGATCTCGACATTACAGAACTCCACGCGGGCGAAACCACGGGCATAAGCTAGTGTTGAATAATACGATACCCCTTGCTAAGATTGGAAGGCAGACTTTTGGGCCACTGACTACCTGTAACGACTATCAAAGATTTACAAATGAAAGCCGGGACCAACGGCTTAACGTTGAACGACGGAGGAAACTCGCTAAGTAATGATGGTCACCCATCCACAGACCGACCTTGGCAAGCGCGGCTTAACCTTGAAGTTCGATCCGTGCGGCTGTTTTTATTTAGCCACGAGCTCCTCTTCGGTATGGAATGATGTACTGAACATGTGGTAATCATTTGTGCGTAACTATGCCATTTCTAACCACTTAGACCCCCGTCATTCCTACACGTGGCGTTTGACCAATTGGTCACACGAGCGAAGTATTAATGAACGACAATTATAAGCCACGGAATACAGGCGTACGGCCGTATATAGATACTAATGTATATGGCGGTACACATATATCACTGCCCACTGAGTAAGCACGCGTGTATAGGGTCATCACCTTTGTTCTATTAAGGGTGTAAAAAGACCCTTAACGAAGCCGAAAGGCACTTGTTCTACCCGTCATTGCGATCATTTTTTTGTTCTGAACCATACCTGGGAACCTTCTAGTTAGGGATATATTGGAGTCATAATTCCAATTTTTTCACAAGTTTTTTTTTTATAATACCACTTTTAAAGGTTTTAACTTTACTTTAATTAACTCCACGACCCGTTAACTATTCAAAGCATCCATCAGCACTGAGTTTTGAGCGTAACATTGAGTTATACCGTAAAACGTGATTTTTCACCCAAAAAAAAAAGTCGTTTCCCAGCAATAATTTTTGCGTAGAGTAACTTAGTTTGATGTACCGAATGCTTGGTTGACGGCTTCGTGAAGGGTCTGTTTACACCCTGTATTTATCACTAGAGACCGGATCATATGCAAATGCATATAATCTACAGGGTGTAAGGGCCCCCTTCACAAACTGACAGGGTGCATTTAGCTTCTTATTTTTAATCATATTCCACCGGAATTTTTCTCCGTTTCTTCCTTGTAGATTAATACAGGGTGTACACGGACCCTTCACGAAGCCGTCAACCAAGCATTCTGTGCATCAAACTAAGTAAATCTTCAACTGCGATAGGTAATACGGAACGTATGATACAGAAAGAGATAGCTATTGCGCTTGAAGTATTTAAATTACGACAATTGTCTGCAACAATTTGCGCGCACTAGTGCGATATCTACCTCTTTTTATTTATAGTATCATTGTATAACACGGAAAAGACGGTTTTCCCTGACATTTGTATAAACTCATGTTTTTTACCATTGGGCTGATATTATAAAACGCTACTTAATTATGTTTTTTGTTGTCATCCTGTATGCACGTCATCTCCACGCGACAATTTTTTCTTTCTTTTTTTACTTTAAATGATAAAATGACCTCTATTAATGCTTAAATATTTGAACAGGGTACACAATGGTCCCAATTAAATAAATATGGTCGCAATTAAACAATCTGCATTACAATAACTGTTTAAAAATCATGACGAACTTGATCTATTGTTCTAATATTATAAGGACCTGTTTAAATATTAATCTTTTTATTTTTCGTCATATTCTACGTCATAGCACTTAATTGATAGGAGTTACTACTGGACATACCAACAAGATACAATATGATGAACGGTATAATGAAAAGTATGAGATTCATGGGCCGTGGGGTCCAAGTACTCATCGAGGTTGGTCGAGTATTTACTTGGCTGGTCATATATTAAGGTCAAAGAACCATCCTTAAGGTCACTTTTCCCGTTGGAAGCGACGATACATTATAAGGCCCAGTGATCATTTTCACCATCATCAGCCTACAACAGTCCACTGCTGGACATAGGCGTCCTCAATCGCACGGTACTCAACTCGATTCTCAGCAACTCTCTTCTAGTTGCTACCAGCCACCCTGCGAAGATCGTTGCTCCACCGAGCCTGAGGGCGTCCCACCATACGCCCAGTGATACATACAAAAAAAATAAAAAATATACGAATTGGGTAACCACCTCAACCTTCACTCCCAAACCTTTTATATTCACGTGTTATCAAACTAACGGTAAACAGTAATCCAGCACGCGTCGCATGACCACCGAAGTAACGGTTTTGTCGACGGAAGAATCGACAAAATGACAGATTTCTTTTTTTGATCTGTCATTTTGTCGATTGTTCTCGTGGCTTACAGCGTGACATTTCACAACGTGCGCCGTGTCGCAACATGGTTCAGGGCTCTTTTCATGAATTAAAATGTTATGAATAAAATATTTCAGTGAATGACCATGGGTGTAGTTTTAAGACCGTTATAAATAAAGTATATTGAGTAAGTTCTGGTCCTGACGGTTCTAAGTAGTGGTGCCTGTTTAGGATGGAGTACTGGTTTGATTCTCGGGTCAGGCTGAAGCGTTACTGGGTAATAACATAACATAATATCACTCCTGTAATCCCTGAAGGCAGTGGGTATCTAATAGTACACCCACATTTCGCCCCATTTATAGGGGGCGAGGCTATTGCCATCAACCGGCCACAAAGCCACTCTCCGCGGTTGCTTCTGAGAAATTTCTGAAAGAAAAACCCAATAACACTTTACCCGACCCGGGAATCAAACCCAGGACCTCATGCTCAGCAGTCGCTAGACCAACGAGGCAGTCAATCTCGCCTTGTTTAAGATGCCTGTACAATAGTTTCAAAAGTCAAATAAATTCACTTTATCCACCTCCAACCTTCAACTATACGCAACACACAGTCCTGTTTCGTCAGACTGCCTAGCTGTCACACGACTAACTAACTAATCAACTCTGTCATGTCAGAAGTCAATTGTGACTGCATTTGAGACTGCCTGGCGACTGCAACTGGACTCAGTTGTGGGTATGCAATCAATTTGTGGACTTTGTATTCTGTGGAAGGCTGGCTGTGCATTTGCGTTTTGTCGTGCGATTTTTTTGCCGTGGTGGTGCGATCGTCATTTGTTTTTATAGCGTTAAAATTCTCTTACTAGATCTGGGTTCGATTCCCGGGTCCCGGTGTTATTGGGTTTTTCTATCAGGAATTTCTCAATATCAGCCACGGGGTCTAGATTTGTGCCCGGTTGATAGCAATAGGCTCGCCCCCTATTTCATGGGACTTAAACATAACTGGCGAAATGTGGGTGTACTATTAGGTACACCTCTACCGAACTCATCATCATCATCAGCTTATAGTAGCCCAATCTAACCTCTGACTGCCTATCTGACCTCCACAACCTAGTTAGTACTGGGTAATACGATACCCCTTGGTAAGACTGGTTGTCAGACTTTCGGGCCACTAACTACCTGTAACGACTGTCAAAGATCTACAAATGACAGCCGTGACCAACGGCTTAACGTGCTTTCCGAGGCACGGAGGAAACTCGGTATGTAATGGGCGGTCACAGACCGACCTAGGCAAGCGCGGCTTAACCTTAAGATCGACCCGAGCGGCTGTTATTATTTAGCCACGAGCATTAAAAACTTGTATTTAACAGAAACTTGTGAAAAAGTTGGAACTTTGACCTAAATAAGTAAGGTCTAGAACAAAAAAAGGCTATGCAAAGAAATTTTTATCTCCTCTACACCTGTACATTTTCAACACGTAACAAATAAGTAATTAGCACCGTCACTATCCCACGTACGAATTATAATGCGCATACCGGAGATAGTGATAACTGATAACGTATAATATACCTTATCAGTCAGAGTGTTATCTCTATTTGTTTTGATAGGCCTATAGCAAGGAACAATTGAGATAAGAAGATCATAGTTTGCTATTATTTTATTATGTATTGTAAAGGAATTGTAGATGAAGAAAAAGCCGCTCTTTATGATACGACTCGTAAGATTACGGCTAAATATCAGTTTTTTTTTCAAAATTACTAGCCTAGGCTAATTTCCTTTTGTCTGAAAATTTTATATTTCTACTAATTATACTAGTTAAGAAAAGCGTCTTTCTTTCTTCTTTATCATGTGGTTAGTTCGTAACCTGGTGTCAGAGTTTTTATGCCGCCCATGGGCCTCTGACTTGGCTTTACATGCCGTCGAGAAATATCTCTTAAGCATGCTGGTTTCCTCACGATGTTTTCCTTCACCGAAAAGAAAGTGATGATTATACTATACGCACATTAATCCGAAAAATCAGAGGTGCGTGCCTTGGGTTCGAACTCAAAATTTTTTATATTTCTACTAATTATACTAGTTAAGAAAAGCGTCGAAGCATAGACACTCGATGAGTCCCGGAGAAACGATTCTACATAGAGTAAAATTCAGTATGTGACTCCGACACGGGATATGCTACACTTTCTCTCCTGTTCAGCGTGCACAAACTATCTGCACCCTTCAGGACTTAAATACAAACGTCAGAGCTGTCCAGGTCACTAGGTACTAGTCAAACAGAATCTGAGTCATCTATACAATAATTTAATTGGTAGTTATGTGTTTGAGCCGTTTGGGGTTGAAACACTAGGGCCATGGAGTCCGAGTGCCCATCTAGTGTTTCGGGAAATCGCCAAGCGGTTGGTCGACTCTTCACGTGACCAGAGGCCGGGCCTATTTTTTGGCCAAAGAATCAGTATTGCCATCCAACGTGGCAATGCTGCCAGCTATCTGGGCACTTTTCCTGTTGACAGCGATGTGGACGAATTTTTTGACGCCCTGTAACCCTTTTGATACTTGTACATATTTTTATTTCCTTTATTTATTTTACTAGGTACACAATTTTTACATTTTTAAATATTTCTTAAAAAAAACCGTATAAAAAGAAAAAACATTTAAAAATACAAAAAATAGTGGTCCGCCGGTGTCGGGAGCAGGGTCCAAGCTACCGGTGGTTAGGGCTCCAAAGACAGGGACCTCCTCACAATGCGAGCCGTATCGAGGAGTACTGCCTTCTGAACCTGGCCCTTGATCCAACCGCCCAAGGAGAGCTTCGAAAGATGGTCGTCGAAGCTCTTGGCTATAAGGCTATATTTATAATTTTATCTATATATTTATTATTATTATAGATTTATAGTTTGTAAATAATGTAAATAATAAATGTCTTTATTTGTTCAAGAAGAAGATTCAAGTGAATTCAATCAGATAAGAACAGCGGAGGAGTGGGAGAAAATGTATTGATAACAAGCAACATTGTTTTAAGTCGCAAGTGTGTAGATAGCCTATCAAGCGCGCCTGGCAACAGAGAGACGCCAGGCAATATTCCCGAGACAAACGAGAGGACACAGCTTGTATAACGTGTCTGTTTTATATACTGGAATTATGTATGCGATGCATTTTATTCTATGTAGATATAAGATTGCGTCTCTTTGTCTAATGCTTATTCATCTATGAGGATAAGCAGTGATAGCCTAGTGGTGTGACCGTCGGACTGCTAAGTCATAGTTCTTTTTTTTTTTTTTTTTTCGGATCGGAAATCATCAAATGACATCCCGCATCCCGCTCTGGACGGAGTGAAAGGGAGTGTCAGACTTGTACAGACTTAGGCCGGTGTTCACCAACACTAAACCGACCGTTTAAATATTAAAACGGTTGTTTAAGCAATATTTCCTGTTCACCACAGCCTAAACGTCGGTTATTGACGCTAACCGAATGGTTATCTTAACCGAGCTTCAAGACGTAGTTTAAACGTTGGTTACAGTAATTTGACAGAACTTTTGTAGGTTATATTGTTCGATTTACCAACGAAGTACTGTTTATCTGTGAAAATAATGGCTTTTAATTTTATAATGGATGGTGAATACAATCTCAATATGTTAGATTATTTGGATGAGTTAGAAACGATGACGAAAAGACCTAGGATTTTTCAAACTCATTTATTTCTTTTTTGCGATTGGAAACTTCCTTTTTCTTGGTCCTTTTTATATTTTCCCAACATGTTTTTAAATTATGTGGAGTTTGATTTCTATTCGATGAGGTCTATTAAATTCTTGGGCCTGCTACTTTTTGAACATTTGTTGTGGCGTCACTCCGTTTATTTTCGACAATATCCTTGTAGTTAAACAACAACAAATTTTACCAATTACGAGAAAACACTATTAGCAGAGCTTGCAATTGGTAAAATTTGCTGTACGCTGTTTCTTATCTTCCATGTCGATCACTTAACACTTTTGTTCACAAACAACAAAAATACCACGAGAGAATCAAAATGAATGACATTGACAGACAAGAGCGCGCTAATAAACCTTCCAAAGTAAAATGTGTTTCTCGTAAAGTGAAAGAACAATGAACAGCAACTTTCACATTTTATCGCATACAATATCATCTGGCCATTTTAAGAAGTTGTAAGCGTGAACGAGATTTCACGATGTAACCTTACATTTTATTTGGTAGTATTGCACTGCTCGCTCATTCATCCAAAAACGTTCCGTTATGTCTCGGTTAAGTAACCGCACGCCGAAAGTTGATGGTGAACAGGAAAAAATCGCTCCTTGTTTAACCATAGTTTAAATATTAACAGGCCGGTTACGAAATCAACGTTTAAATTTGTTTCGGTGAACTTGGCCCTAAAACCCATCCATGTTTCTTCTTTGTCCTTTGTGTTCCAGGGCCGCGGTATCTCTCGAACAGTCCCGCAGCCCAAGTTATAGGTCTCAAGTTCGAACCCAAGATACACACTTCTGATTTTTCGGATTCATGCGCGTATTGTCATTATCACTTGCTTCGGTGAAGTAAAACATCGTGAGGAAACCAGCATGCCTGGGAGATATTTCTGGATGGCATGTACTTAAAGCCAAGTCAGAGGCCCATGGGCGACATAAAAATTCTAACACCAGGTTAGGGACTAACCACACGATAAAAAAGAATCTATGAGGAGTGCTCAAATCGGGTACACTACATAAATACGAAAAACTTTATTCCGACAGTCTCAAATCCGAATTTTAAAATACCGATTTTCATAATTCCGAATGGTTCAAAATTCCTAATATGACAATTCCGATTTATCATTTATCCTATTTTTATAATTCCTATTTTTCGATATTCCTAACGTTCATAATTACTATTCTTAAAATACCGAGTTTCAAGAGATCGAACAACAAAACAGTCCGACTTAATGATAATACGAAACATCAAAAATACGAATTCCGATTATTAAATAAATACCGAATAGTGTATAATATAAAGTGAATATCAAGACAAATAAATTAATAAACACATAACCAACAATAGAGGGGATCTGATCCGTTAATGGTCACTGTTACCTAACTTAACCCAAATGATTCACTAACAATAGATGGTACCCGAATCAATCAAAACATCAATAATTATAAAACAGTTTATTTCCCTGTAAGAAGCGTGCAACCATGCAAACAAGCATACACCATGCATGCAACAAGCTTGCAGCATGCAATAATGCAAACAAGCATACACCATACATGCAGAAAGCATTCAGCATGCAAACAAGCATGCAAGATACATGCAGCAAACATGCAGCATGCAAGCAAGCATGCAGCATGCAAGCAAGCATGCAGCATGCAAGCAAGCAAGCATGCAACAGGCAGCAGGCATGGTTTCTGTCACGGCTCCGGCGCTGCGGGGCTCCGGCGGTCCCACGCGAGCTTATCATCGCAGATGTGTTTTACGCTCACCACCGCAGCTTCGGCTTGCTGGCCGGCTTCGCCGGCCAACCTCAGCCGCGGCGGAGGGCGTTAAAACCGCCGCGCCTACGCGGTTTTAAATTACACTCTAGGGGTAGGGCAGACAAGACTACGTGGAGTCGGTTTTGCAGCGATTCGTTTCTGTCACTTACTTTTGTAGCTCACCCTTTTGACTTTTTAAGACAATGTTCTAATTTTAAGGTTAAATATGAAATTGATCATCTTTTTTCATTTAAAGATTATGCCAAGTGTGTTATGCCAAATATCACAATCAGAAACTTAATTTTAGCAGTTTATTCGAAGTATTGAAAATCGGAATGTCGTTTTTCGGACCGACAGCCCATCGAGCATTTGATTCTTCGGTCGTATGAAAATCGGAAAACAAACAAATCGGATTTACGACTTTCGGTAAAATGTATTTCGTAATTTTTAATAATAGAGATTTTAATTATTGTATTATGAAATTCGGACTTTTGAAAATCGGAACATCGAAATTCGGAATAAAATATTTCGGAGTATTTGGGTGTTCCCGCTCAAATCGTAAAAGGTTTGGTTAGGTTAAATCCCACACCGGAACAAACTTTTACCATTGATTCAGTATTTGATTCTGGAGAACCATGTACTTTCTACAAAAAAGTGTAATACCTACCTACACGGTCAAGATGTAAGTAACAGCATTTTTAGTTCGACGATATTTTTTCAGACAGGAAAGTTGCAGTGGCGAAGCTTCCATACAACTCGATTCCTACCGGCTTCCCACATTAAAGATAGGTACTTCGGCTTCCCTATTAAAAAAAATTACCCTTCGCTACAGATGCATAAGCTATGTATGTGCTTATACTCTGAGCATGCTTATGCATATAGGTATAACCAAGGGCCTAACTGCTACTTCATTCCATTGGAAAAAGCAGAATCTTATACGGAAACTGAACGCTGAGACACTTCGATAGGCGCAAAGGTTGAAAAATCCTCTTCATCGCTAAGAATAGCAGCTTCAATCCCTTCACCCCGTACTTATAAAGATTCTAACGCTCCGCGCTCTCAAGAAAACTTTATCCCGGTAAAGTAGTTTTATTCAAGTAAGAAAATATTTGTTTACACACCCACGATTTATAAGAAACTAGTCCCTTTCACTTCATACTAGGAATTTTTCAAACAAACAAACACCCACAGTGTTTGATGAAGCCTTCAGCTTCTATCTTCAGTATTTTCTATTATATTTTCTTCCAAGAAAATGCATTTGCCAAGCGCACAACAAACTCACGGCCGATCTCAGTACCAGGAACTGAGATCTTGTTGGAGCTCAATTTTATTGGAAATTCTTGTCTATTTGAAGACGGAATTTTACATAATTTCTCGTTGTTTTCTTAGCTTTTCTGAGTAGTGCAAAGGGCAAAAATACTTTACGTAGGATGCTTTGTCGATGTTACAGACAAAACTGTTAATCGTTCAAAACCACTTTTGACTGGTGTCAGTCAAGATCCTTATTATGTTAAAATGCATTTTCTCCATTTAAAATATATTGTTTCAGAACGTTGAAATACCTAGAATTACTACATCATAATGTTTTGCACAGGGTCACAAAAAAAATCTAATAAGATTCTAAGTAAATGTTAGTTATTATTAAAATAGTTTTCACCAGCTAAAAGTAGTTTTGACTGATTAACAGCGGTCAAAAGTAGATTTGACTGATTAACAGTTTTGACTGTGACATCGATATATTTAGATTATGTAGCGGACAAACTGCTTCGTTGGTCTAGTTCAGTTTGCAAGCGCGCCTGCTAAATATTAGGTTCTGAGTTCGATTCCTGGGTTGGGCATGGATTGGGTTTTTACATCAGGAGTATCTCTGTAGCCGCCACGGTATCTGGATTTATGCCCGGTTGATGGCAAAAAACTCGCCTCCTATTATTATATAGGACTTAAACAAAACTGGCAAAATGTGGGTGTACTATTAGGTACGCCCCTGTCTAACCTTTAGGGGATTACAGACGTGATGTTACGTTGGAGAAAATATACCTTTTTGTACCGCGAAAGAAATCATGTGTTTAGCCTTTTTCAGACATCCCCCGCTACGCATCCTCGCTCATTTCTGGTGGAAATGCAGCCTTATGGAGGGGTCTTTATAGGTCATCATCATCATCATCCACAGGCCGACTTCACCCAATGCTGGGTATAGGCCTCTCTTTGCTTGTGCCAGCTCCACGGTCTTGTGCCAGCCTCATCCAGGATATTCCCGCCATGGCAACAATGTCGTCTGCCCATCTCGCCGCCGGACGACCAACACTTCTCTTTCCATTTCTTGGACGCCACTCCGTCACAGCTTTACTCCACCTGCCATCACCACGCCTTGCCATGTGTCCTGCTCAACTCCATTTGTCTTTGTAGGTAATACATGGTTATCCACACCTGACAGACTTCAGAAAGCATTGCTGAATCTTAACTAAGGAGAAGACACGTGCGGAAAATGAACCAATCACATTGGTTGAAACCTACATCGCGTCTCTCGTCTCTCCGTGATTGGTCGAATCTTGCACATTTTTCCGCTCCGCTCGTTTTCGCTTTGGTGGAGTCCGGGCCTTAAGACTGAGTCGAGCTGATATTACTATAAGTTTAATTAGTTAAAGTTTATTTATTTCTGCTTAAAAATATAATATGTTGAACAGTATTTTAATGCTGTTAAATTAAGTAGAAATAATAAATATGAGCAACTGCGCCTGAGCCTGTATTTCAGGTCACAGTTCTCTTCCCAGAGTTATGACCGGTATAATCAACAATGTTTAAACATTTTAAGTTTATCGCTTTTATTATAATGGCTGATTAAACCAGTCACTATTATCAAATTTGTAATCACAGTCAAAAGTCGACAAACTCTGTCACATCGGCAGAATAAACTCCCGCGCATCAATTCGATTACGGTCTCAGGCGCATGCGTCACGGTGACGTGTGAGCCGTCCTCGACATACATTCAAAACGTGAGCCTGATCAAATTTTGTGCAGATACAAGTTTTAATGGTGTATTGTTACTTAGAAAGCGAGGATTCCAATTTGGGTTTGAGGAAACTCTGGCGCTCTCACTCAACTGGCTCAGATTAAGGACTAAATATTCTATACATTTGCCTATAGTCAGCACTGGATGAGGCTGGCACAAGACCGTGGAGCTTGGCACAAGCAAAGAGAGGCCTGCACCCAGCAGCGGGTGAAGTCGGGCTGTGGATGGTGATGATGACGATAGTCAGCGGTCACAGTACACCCTGACTTCTATCATTATCATCGGGTAGCGTACTCTGTACCCTTTAGTCACGTTTATATGACCACAATAGTATTACCCAGTACTAACTGGGTTGTGGAGATCAGATAGGCAGTCGCTCCATGTATAATACTGGTATTGAGCCGCATCCGGTTAGACTAGAAGCCGACCCCAACATAGTTGGGAAAAGGCTAGGCAGATGATGATGATGATGATATGAACACAATCAGCCTGTATTGTTCCCATTGCTGAGACCCAGGATCTGTGTGAGTGATTACGGCCCACATCCGTAATCCACCATCCATCCCGAAGCGGGTCAGTAGCCCGCCACAAGGCTTCGAATTTTTTTTTAGGGCACGCTTACTATGTCAAAGCAGTTGATTCGAGGAATTTTGAAGACTACCTTCAGCCCGATGAAAACATTCTTCATAAAACCCGGGAAACCCGATGCGGCAACTAAATTCATTATCATGGCATAATTTTTCAAATGACACCACTATTTAACCCGTATCAGAAAGATACGGACAGATATGAGGTACAAGTACAAGATATTGGTGGTATTAACACGATTTGTCGAAAGATAAGTCCTTTGTCTGCCGCCGGGGGTATTATAAAGATTAGTTTGTATTGCTGTGTGATTTTCACGAAGGAACCACGCCTTCATGTTAAAAAGGTGTGTTTTAGGTAATATCTAATCATGAAACTAGTGACATCCACATTACATACACGGTAAACAGACCCTTCACAAAGCCATTTACCAATTATTATTATTTATTATAAGCCTATATTGTCCCACTGCAGGGCAAAGGCCTCCCTTCCCTCCTTCCACATTTCGCGATCTAGTGCGATTGTAGGCCAATCCTTTGCGAAAGAGTCCAGCTCATCCCGCCATCTCTTTCTGGGCCTGCCGCGTTGTCGTTTCCTGCTATTTGGTATCCACTGAGTGGTAATTTTTGCCCATTGCGCCTCCGACATGCGGCAGATGTGACCAGCCCAGTTCCACTTCAACCTAGCAGCTGTAGGGCCAGTATCATCTATTTGAGTTTTGGAGCGAAGTATGGAGTTTCTGATGCGGTCCGTAAGTTTGACACCCAGTATACTTCGCTCCATAGCTCGTTGGCAGACCCCAAGTGCAGACTTCTGACGTTTCGTAAGCGACCACGTTTGCGCTCCATATGAGACATTTACCAAGTATTTTATAAATCAAACTATAGACCGACCGCTTTAATAAGTCCTCGCGAAGGTATCTATTTAAATGGAATATTCTGAATGTTGGTCACGTATTGGTACAATTAGTATCGTAATACCTACGTGGATTTGGGTTATTTTAAAGCAAATAACCTGTGGGATATTGGTAG
Organism: Noctua pronuba; assembly: GCA_905220335.1. Classification (NCBI taxonomy): domain Eukaryota; kingdom Metazoa; phylum Arthropoda; class Insecta; order Lepidoptera; family Noctuidae; genus Noctua; species Noctua pronuba. The sequence goes on from LR999918.1 coordinate 10,889,427, forward strand.
GACTTTGTAGACGCTTAATGTGCCTTTGATTGGGCAAGGCGGAGGACTTATTAAAGCGGTCGGTCTATAAGTAACACTGTATAAAAAATAATTGCTGGGAATCCATTTTTTTGGTGTGTAAAATATCTACTTTTTACGGTAACGCTCAATGTAACGAATGCCATAGGTACTGCAACGCACACTCTCGAATGTGCAAATGCAAAACTTTTAGACATTTATGTATGTTTCGAGATAATCTCAAAACAAAAATAGTCATAGATTGATATCAATTGACGTGATTATCAAAACGGTATGTACTTCCGTGTCTGGATATATAAATAATCTACTCATGACTGTACGACAATAAAATTTTGGGCACTATTTTTAAATTTTATCATATATCATTGTCTAATCTACAATCTAAAAAAACCAGGATACAACTCAGACTGACTTTATTTTTAGACCAACTTTCGAGTCATCAACTGGTTTATTTAATTGATACGCTATAAACTTATTGGTCTTATAATAACTGTCTTTTTTTTAATAAATGAGTCGTAGCCGAATGGCAAAAAAGAGAACCCTTATAGATTCGTCATGTCTGTCTGTTTGTCCGTCTGTATGTCACAGCCACATTATTCTGAAACTATTAGAACTACACAGTTGAAACTTGGTAGGTAGATGTATTCTGTGAACCGCTTTACGATTTTTATACAAAAATAATAAAATAAAAAGATTAAAAACTAACTAACCGACCAGGTACGCAACACCACACTGCGCTCAGCCGCTAAGCTGAAGTGGGACTGGACTGGCCACGTCTGCCGCATGCCCAATGAGCTGTGGGCCAAAATAACCACTTTCTGGAGCCCTGACACAGCCAGAAGGCGTCGCGGCAGACCTCGTAGAAGATGGCGGGACGAGGTGGACAGAACCAACGACCAGTGGCCCACATTAGCCCTGGATCGAAACAACTGGAAGTCATGGGGAGATGCCTTTGCCCAGCAGTGGGATGACGCAGGCTAGCAGTATCAGTAAAAAGATTAAAAGGCCCATACATGGAACTGAAGCAATTTTTTTTTATCAATCCTATACGTGCGGTATATACAAAGATCTTTAAAAATGACATTGAGGTTCCTAGAACCATTTTTTCTCAAAGTCAATCGTTTGAAAGAAAGGCACTTCCAAAGTGGTAAAATGTGTATGTCCCCGTCTAATTTCTAAAGTAAGAGGAGGAAAATTCTGAAAAAAATTAGGATTGTAGAACGTAAAAAAAACTTTGAACAAAAATTGGTTTGAATAAGATTTGATGTTTACTTTTTGAGATATGGGACTTTTTCATCAAACTGCAGCAGTAACTTTGTTTTTCATTAACATACTATGAAAAACAAATTTTGACGCTGGAAATATGATAGTGCACAAATGTGTGCGCCGACAAAGGTGCACTCTCATAGTCCGATGGGACGGCAACACGAGCGTGGAGATCAAACATAATGCATCTGCCTAGCATTTTCCCAACTATGTTGGGGTCGGCTTCCAGTCTAAGCGGATGCAGCTGAACACCAGTATTCTATATGGAGCTACTGCCTATTTGACTTCCGCAACCCAGTTAGTACTGGGTGATACGATACCACTTGGTAAGACTGATTGTCAGACTTTTGGGGCCATTGTCTACCCGTAACGGCTGTCAAAGATCTACAAATGACAGCTGGGACCAACGGCTTAACGTGCAGACATGATATAACTAGTTAATAAAATGACTTAAACCTCGTAATGTGTCGGTTAACGTAACCATTACTGGATGGTTGGTAGCAACCGATGTGTACTGGTTATTATCATAGTGGGTCAAGTCACTAGTCGCAACCAATTGTGCGGGGTTCTTAGGTTTGATTTCCAGTGTAATCCGACATATTTGAGAGCCGATACAATGCTAATCTTTTCGGTAGCTTGTGATTTGATCAAAAAAATTGCTGTCATCAAAAGTAGTCATCATTTTGTAGTACAGTAGGAAGTAAGTGCTGGCCTAGTGAGACCTCCACATCCGAGGCACCGGGCTATAACCTCTTGTATAGACTGGCTGCCAGTATTTCTAGCTTTTTACTAACCGTAATGTCTGTCAAGATCAGTTGCAAACGACAGCCGGGACCAAGGGCTCGACATGCTTTCCAAGATACTTACAGGGTAACTTATGCTAGGGAAAGTCAGCCCTCAAAAGATCGAACTCTGCAAGGGTTGCTTATACCCCTGAAGTTTCACTAGACTCATCCTCATCTACTTAGCCTTTTCCTAACTATATTGGGGTCGGCTTCCAGTCTACATGGAGCGACTGCCTATCTGACCTCCAAAACTCAGTTAGTTCTGGGTAAGACTGGTTGTCAGACTTTTTGGGCAACAGACTACCTAACGACTGTCAAAGATCTACAAATAACAGCCGGGACCAACGGCTTTAACGTGCTTTTCGAGGCACGGCGGAAAATCGGTATGTGGTCACCCACCCACAGACCAACCTAGGCAAGCACGGCATAATCTAAAGATCGATCCGAGCGGCTGTTATTATTTAGAGACAAGCTCCTCTATACCATATGCCGTCAAAAATTGTCATTGAAAAAAAAACTTAAACTACTGCAAAATAAGAATCAAAATAGTGGTAGGAGGGTCGTAACGGACCCTTCACGAAGCCGTCAACCAAGCATTCTGTTCATCTAACTAAGTAACTCTACGCAAAAATTATTGCTGGGAAACGACTTATTTGGTGAAAAATCACGTTTTACGGTAGGGCCGTAGGACTCAATGTAACGCACTCAAAACATTTGTGCTAGTAGATGCATTGAATAGTGTGGGGGTCGTGGAGGTGTTTAAAGTAAAAATCTTACATTCAAAACATGTATTTTAAATACAACATGTGAAAAAGTTGGAACTTTGACCCCCAATATCTCCCTAACTAGAAGGTTCCCAGGTAAGTGCCTTTCGGCTTACTTAAGGGTCTGTTTACACCCTTTATAGATCTTCTAGCGCCATCTCTTTCCCACACTGGAATTACTCCTGCTTCAAGACGTCAGGGTAGGCCACCAGGTCACCTTGTTGGAACCTTCACCATGTGAACTTATTCCGCTTTCTCTGTGCGAAGGTTATTTCCGTCGGCGTTAGTACTGGCTGTTACTATGCAGGAAACAATCGACCACACAAACTGCGTCCGCGATTTAGTTTCCGAACATGTAAACAAAGGTGTACTTAAACTGTTTTATCTCTGTCTTATCACCATCTCAGGTCCAGTTGGAAACCAGCGTCGGGCACTAGCTGCTCCGCAGTTTGCTGAACTGGGCCTATCTGGCGCAGCCGTGAGACACAATATTGTCTCTTTTGTTCTATTTAATTTACGTTTTATACTGTGTAGATTTAAGTTTTTTATTTTATTTTTATTTGTTTGTTGTGTGCACTTGTGGCATGTGCCAAATAAATATGTTTTCTTTCTTTCTTACTTTTAGAAAATCAATTTTAACATCCACAAGTAAAGTTCAGTTTGCGCTACAACTTCAACCATTTTTATGACTTTTTTCAATAGTACTTAGTCATTTTGAAATCAATTAATTTAATATTTGTATGAAACGTTGATTTATGTTTTTGCTAAAATGAAACTAAGACTTGAATAGACTTTAGTAGGAAACACTTAATTTATTTATAACACGGAAGATATTGTTAATACTAAGACAGTTTCGTAGCTAGTGGTTGCAAGTAGCAGTACCGCTACTGAGCATAAAGTTCTGGGTTCGATTCGAAGGAAGTGTCTGTTTGTAATTTCAAAATAACAGCTTTTTACTAAATGCATAATATGAAAGTATACAGACATAATATAAGGTACTAATAACAAAAAAAAAAACTTTTTTTTTAATTTTGTCTGTCTTTCGGTCTGTCTGTTTGTTCCGGCTAATCTCCAAACGGCTGGAGCGATTTTGATGGGACTTTTACGGTACTTTTATGTTAGAAAATCGATTAGGGTTCCGTGCAGAAAAAATAAAACTATTAAGTGATAAGTATTTTTATAATAGTTCTACGCTGACAAAGGACGCGGGGCACAGCTAGTCTTTAATAAAATATCTACCAGCCATACCAGAACTACTATTGCCAATATAATACTCGTAATAGCGACAATTTTAAAGGTATGCAGACATTGAAATTTCTTCCCCATCCGGTGACTAGCCGAGGGTGTGGCCAGAGAGTCAGCGGTTGCTAAAGTAACGGTTACTTTGAGGTGCGGCAAGAATCTTTGTTAGATGATTAAGAGGCCTCTTTGGTTGCCCAATCTTTATAGAAATACTTGAAATACTTCGTATTATTTGTGATACCTACTTAATCAATTGTCTGAGTATCTGTGGTGTAACTTTAGGGAAAAATCTATTGCCATCAAGTGGGCACAGATCAAAACTCCGGGCTACTACTGAGAATGTCGTAACTGTCATTCGTAGGTTTTTGACAGTCATTACGATAGTTTGTAGCCCGGAAGTCTGACAGAGATTTACCCAGAGCTATCGTGTTACCTGTAACTGGGTGGTGGAGGCCAGATAGACAGTCACTCGATTTAAACTTAGACTCGACTTAGGCGCGAAAAGGCGATGCACGTCATGAGTTGTTAACCTATGTAACGTAGGGTCGATCAAACATCAAAAAATGGTGCGGCAGTTAGACGGCTGATTTACTGAAAAAAAACTCCGCCACAAACCCGCTCACTCCATGGCCCTACCAAATAGCGACTATATGACATTTTTATTGCAGACTCAATTGTGAACAGCTATACATGTGTGTCAATCGTTGCGATATTTTATAGCATACCACGTGCTTTTAAAATTGTTACAATAGAATTGGGCTACTGATTTTTGTCTCGTGGTCTTGGGATAGAGAGGTTTCTTAATTGAGCATATTTGATGTTATTATAACGAATGGTTCTAGGTTTTTTTCCTGTGAGTAGACTTTCTTGACACTTTTGAATGTAAATACACACATAGTTGTATATTTTTTGTAGTGTTTATTATATTTCTTATAGGTAGTAGTTTTTATTATAACCCGAGTACTGTTTATTTTATTTCCATACTAGCTGTTCCCCGCGACCTTCGTCCGCGTAAAATCCCGTCCCGTTTTTGCAACATTTTTCATTGCTGCTCCGCTCCTATTAGTTGTAGCGTGATGTTGTATAGCCTATAGCTTTCCTTGATAAATGGGCAATCCAACACTAAAAGATTTATTCAATTCGAACCAGTAGTTCTCGAGTTTAGCGCGTTCAAACAAACAAACAAACACTGCAGCTTTATAATATTATTATAGTATAGAAGTATAGATTCATGTAAAAAATTATGCTGTCTTGGCTTCCGTACGTTTCTTCACGGGTGACCACTGAAAACCAGCGCTGTGCTGTGGGTCTCCCATAGCACAGCATCATACTGAGTGGTAACCTGCTTGTCGCAGTCACGACGTGCAAGCTGTTAACGTATTTTTTTCTTTTTTTTGTCCCGTCCTGTTGAATTGATTAAAATTTGTTATGCGTTGTATGTTTATTGTATTTTTTTGTCATTTTGTATGATGGACGTCATGTCCCTGCGACAAATAAATATTTTTTCTTTCCTTATTTATTTATTTTACTATTTATGTACACACAGTAGACAACACAGGAAAATAACATTATAATATATGAGTACATTAGGTACTGCTTATTTCATACGAAATTTCTGCCAGCAGACCTGCAAAAGGAGAAATGAAAAGAAATGTAGACAATAGTGTGTGAGAAAAGGAAGAGAATAATGAGTTTATGTGCCTTACCTAACTTAACCTAAAATATTATATATAAATACACATATAAGTTAATATTAATATATATTAAATAAATACATATTAAGATTATATAAACTAATAAAAATATATAATAAATCATGATTGAGAGGAAAGGTGATGGGTAGGTAGGTTCTTTCTTAATAAAGTCAGATGATGTTTAAAAGAGTCTGACCACTACACCGTATCATACTATGACCGTGTTAGGAACGTATCAGGCAAAAGAATATTCTTTGTACTGAAAAGTATGAGACTATGCCTACTACTGTTCCGTCGCCGACCAACACCGTCGCGTGCCATGCACGGAGCGTCAACAATTGTCGGCAAGAATAACTCGCATCCAAAAAACGGCACGGTAGGCGCAGTGGTTAACGATTGACTGCTGCGCTTCGCGTCGCGGGTTCGATTACCGCACGGGACAAATATTTGTATGGCCTACAGGTAGTTGTTTCGGGTCTGGCTGTTTGTGTATGTGAGCAGTGGTTCTACTGAAAAAAAAAACAAAATGCGCGGAAAAAAGTTGGCGAGCGGACACAGTGTGTATAGGGATAATCGAGTTGTGAGTGACATTGGTAGCGGTACTAAACGCAAAAACTAAAAAAAAAGAGGGTAGACCGATTTGTCTGCTCATAAACACCCACCCGCAATAACTTCAGTTTATCCGTGATCATGGTGCTTGCAACAGCACCGAAATATCGGGAACTCAAAACAAATAGTAAACATGGTAAATATCCCAATTTCAATATTAAACACATTGTTATGTTAGTGACCATAGAGTTTCTTGCCCATTCTTCTCCATAAAGATCTACACCTGAAATGGGCAGCTACAGTACTTTCACAAGTTATCATGCCTTGTGTCTGGGACTGTAGCTTCGCTTTCTTTGTTTTTTTGTGACATTCAAAAGTGCCTGTAATGATCTAATTGAAATAAATGCTTTGAGTTTTGAGTTGAGTTGTGAACATTTCAGTTTAAAAAAGTTTGTGTTACGATATCCCCACACGGACGGACAGATAATTTTCCGCATTACATTTCCGGACTCTGGTAAGTCACCACTACCGCGGAAGCTACACACGCCATCCCAAATACCCCTGCTGTTCCCACGGCCATTGACCCAAACGGTCCATTGTCCAGCTTCCGTATGACGCATCACTGTCCATCGGAATGCTAGAACGTAGTAGTCTGAACTAAATTACCTAACCCGTTCACTGCTTCGTACCTGGGCCTATAGATTTTAGACCTATTTGATTTTGCAAATTGACAAACCTAACTACTATTTTTCAATTCTGCGTTTTTTCAAAAAATTGTCGGGTGGATCTGGCTAATGCGCGCACTTGAGGCTAGAATTATACAGAAACGGCGTAAGGTGTAAGGTGCGGCGCAGGCGTGGAATTTATAAGGAAACGAAAGAACGGTGAGCCTGCGCCGCGCCGCTTGAGTGTAATTCACGACACGTCGCCTACGTACATTTTGTATGAAAACGTTTTGAAGCGGCATCTTGCCTGCGCCGCGCCTTCATCATACGCCGTTTCTGTGTAATTCGCACCTTACATGGCGTATTTGTCAAAATTTTCGCGAATTGAAACAAAATGTTCTGTATGCATATTGAGATAAAGTTCACTTTTTTTAATGATAGAAGGCGCATGCTTGGCCAGATCTGCCAAGTGCCACCATGACATACCGACTCATATTATGCACTTACTAAGTTTGTTAACCCATCAGTTATGATTCTCCGAGATTTTGAGATTTACCTAATTTTGTTTTATGAGGAGACGAAGATAGTAAAGTCCCATCAAAATACGTTAGTTATAAAATATGAGCCAGATAACTCGACAAAAATTGTGTTACACATTTCGTGTGAAGACTTAGCCATAAAAGTACAAGCTACCAAACAGTGAACTAATATGCTGAATGACTTATCTCACTATGCCCGACACTTGTGTGGTATTTTGTCTTCTCACTCTGGTGAGCAAGCAAATGCAAATGAGGAAAATTTCGTGAGGAAAGTTTTGAGTATGAATGTGCATGGGTATATGAGTAGAGGAAGACCAAGGACACAATGGATGGGCTGTGTAAAGAATGATATGGCTAGAAAGGAGGTGTCTGATGAGATGACGAGTAACAGAGAAGTATTGAAGAAGAAGACATGCTGCGCTGACCCCAAATGAATTGGGATAATGATTGGGATAAAATTTGATTTTAATTTTTAATTTATTTAATTTGTATTTGATTGTTTGTGTTTTATTTATATTGCATAATTCCTTTTGTGTGATTTTGTATTTATTATTGTATAATTTAAGCTATTTTATAATATGGGTTATGGTACCTGAAATAAATGAATTAATAATAATACTAAGGGCAAAAGAATGATGACTCTGGTGAGCAGGCCTATAGGGCCTTGCACTCCCCTTTCAGAGTGTTACAAACCAAGATTCGGGTTTCCTTCCGCGACTGCGCAGTACATATATATCGGTTATTTCATCGCGATAACAGGATGCTGATAAGTAATAGTTTGATAAAAATTCTACGTCGCAATTCTTTAGGTATTGCGTTTTATGTATATTTCTAGAGGCTTTCTTTGATCAGTTTATCTAGTATACAAATTAAGTTTAGCAAAGGTTACTATAGGTTTTAGAGGTCTCATCTGCCTAGCCTTTTCCAAACTATGTTGGGATCGCCTTCCTTCGGTACCGTATTACCTAGTTCTAACTGGGTTGTGGAGGTAATATAGGCAGTCGCTCCATGTAAAATACTGGTATTCAGCTGCATCCAGTTAGACTGGAAGCCGACCCTAACATAGTTGGGAAAAGGCTAGGCAGATGATGATGTCGGGGTCGCCTTCCAGTGTAACCGGATGCAGCTGAATACCAGTATTTTTAATGGAGCTACGGCCTGTCTACCCTCAACACACAGTTAGTACTGGGTAATACGATACCTCTTGGTTGTCAACCAGTCTGAAACTGGTTATCAGACTTTCGGGACACTGACTACATGTCCCGAAAAATTCATGATGGAAAAATCTAATAACATTTTGCTAGACTTGGGACTCGCAATTTGGACCTCATGCTCAGCAGTCGCGTCTGCTACCCTTAAATAAACTAAAATGAACTGACAAGCGATTTTGTGTCGTATACAGGGTGTAAACGGACCCTTCACGAAGCCGTCAACCAAGCATTCTGTTTATCAAACTAAGTCACTTTACACATAAATTATTGCTAGGAAATGACTTTTTTTTTTGGGGTGACTCACGTTTACGGTAGGAATCAATGTTACGCACTCAAAACATTGTATTGATGGATCGATTGAAGAGTACGAGGGTCGTGAAGGTGTTTTAAGTAAATATCTTACGTTAAAAACAAGTACTAAAAAAAACTTGTGAAAAAGTTGGAATTTTGACCCCCAATATCTCCGTAACTAAAAGGTTCCAGCTATGGAGTAAAACAAAAAAAAAATATCGCATTGACGGGGAGAACAAGTACCTTTCGGCTTCGTTAAGGGTCTTATTACACCCTTTATAGTGCAGCAATAAACGATCACCTTGACTGGCCCTGTACTTATAAGGCTACAGAACTTAATGATTATAACTGATCATGTTCACGTCCACGTTCACTGTACCAGTTGGATGATGTGGGCTACGGGACTGTTCGAAAGAGTTACCGCGGCCCTGGAACACAAAGGGCAAAGAAGGAACATGGATGGGTTTTAGTCAGTACAAGTCTGACACTCCCTACCACTCCGCCCAGAGCGGGAGGGGTCATTTGATGATTTCCCATCCGAAAAAAAAGACTTATAACTGCTCATGTTCTTTGTACGAGTCGGATGAGGTCACTCATCTACGAGTATCTTCCGTTGCCTAGCAACACGGAACAAACCAAATACTCCAAACTTTCACGCTAAATCAGCTTCCATCTGTCCGCATTCCAATTTTTCATAAATCGATTTAACACCGATTACGATTCTCGGTATATCGATATAATTGCCGTTCACGATTAAAAATAATCGTTTTATCATCGCATCACTAACGGTTTTTTTAGTTTTTTTTTTCTCTATTTTTTAATAACGATTATAAAATTCCATTGCTTGGTTTGAGGTAAATTTAAACCGGGCAAGTGCGAGTTGGATTCGTACATTAAGGGTTCCGTACTACCGTACAATTATACTGGACACTTATACTTAATATGTAATTATAAGGATCGAGCAAAGAAGGGTGAAAAACCCCTTTCTTTAATGGGGAACCACTTTAATTTTCATCTTTTATTTTTATTTGTTTTTTCAGCGGCCAAATTAACACACACTTACTTCTTAAGATTCAAAACATCTCTGTGACAGACTGGCGAGCGGACGGACGGCACGGAACTCTAATTATTTTTCTAAAATAAAAGTAGCCTACGTTAGACCTTATTACATCTGCTATCTGCCAGTAAAAGTCCTGTCAAAATCGTTCCAGCCGTTTCGGAGACTAGCCGGAACAAACAAACAGACGGACAAAAACTGAAAAAAATGGGTTTTTGTTATAAGTGCCGTATATATTTCATATGCATTCAAAAGGCTAGGCAGATGATGATAGATAAAATATTTTGATTTTGTAACATCACGCGGAGCCTTAGTAATAGGATCCCATTGGCACCATTTGGATACGGTACCCTAAAAATGGTTAAGTTTTTTTATTTCACATCCGTAAGCTTGATGATTATTTGATTATTAGGTAGGTTGATGCTGGTAGTTTTGTACTCAGTATCATTGAGAGTAATGGCGGTCATTAACCCTTGTGTACGTAGGTACCTAAGCCCTGCAATCAGATGGTTTGAATTTAAAATGGCCGACCTTAAAATGACCATCACGGACGATGACGAGCGCAAAATTTTCTTTTGCATATATTGTGTTTTTCTGATTATAATGAGTCTGAATGAGAAAGAAAAAGACGAATTATTGTAACACTTATAGGTAACTAGTATAGTCTGATAGTCGTATCAGCCCATGGCTTAATTGAAATGAGCCTCGATCAATACCTGAGGAGGCTCTCGTTAGGCAGCTGGATCAAGTGCTTGATTCAGAAAGCAGTACCCCTAGACACAACTCGTATTGTTAGGAGGTTCCTCTCTCTGGAGCCCTGAGCCACCGGTAGTTCCCGATACCGGTGGGCTACTATTTTTTTATATTTTTAAATGTTTTTATATAATTTTTGTTGATAAAAATATTTTTATATGTAACTAGTAAGTAAGAAAAAGGAATAAACGTATAGGTAACTACAATATTTAATTTTTAGATTTGCAAAAACTGTTCACTTTCTTTGTAGACTGCCTCGTCTAGTGGTTGCAAGCGAGACTGCTGAGCACGAGGTCTTGGATTCGATTCTAAGGTCGGGCAAAGTATTATTGGGTTTTTCTATCAGGGATTTCTCAGTAGCAGCCACGGAGTCTGGATTTGTGCCCGATTGTTTGAAATAGGCTCGCCTCCTGTTACTAAATGGCGTAATGTGGTACGCCTCTGCCTAACCATACAACGTGGCAACGCTGCCAGTCTCTTGGCGACATTACCAGTTGACAGCGTTGAGGAGGAGTTTCTGACGCCATTTTTTCGTAGCCTCAAAATCTACTTTAGTTTTCTGATTTACGCATAAATTTCTATCTAGAGTGCAGCAACCTAATATTGCGCGTATTTTAGACTCAGCAATTCAATACTCGGTATCAATGAATGAAAATATGCAGTTTGTAATGAATAAACAAATTAATGGTTTCATCGTATTTCGTAATATTATACTGTATTGTGCGTATGTAGTACTATTACTAGTAAAATAACGAGGTCTTCGTAGATCACGCAATGTTTGATTTTTATTAATGAAGTCAATTGATGATAAGTGCTGAGTAAAATCTTTGACTATGTAAATGAATAACTAGGTTAAGTAACTAATATAACTAACATTTTAATAATATTTTGTTTGAACAATCGCCTTGGAAGGTCCCGGCTGTCAATTGTAGATCTTTGACAATCGTTTCAGGTAGTCAGTGGCCCGAAAATCAGACAGCCAGTCTTACCAAGGTGTATCGTATTACCCGGTACTAACTGGGTTGTGGAGGCCAGATAGGCAGTCGCTCCATGTAAAATACTGGTATTCAACTGCATCCGGTTAGACTGGGAGTCGACTTCAACATAGTTGGGAAAAGGCTAGGCAGATGATGATTATGATTTAGTTTTAACAAAGTTATCGTGTTAATTCATTACCTGTTGACTGAACCGATTTTAATGAAACTTCATACGCATAAGCAGTATACGTAGATCTAAAAAGTTATCAGAAAAACTTTTTTTTTATTACAACATGGGCCTGCTCTTGACCTCGATCACGCCTGATGGAAAGCGGTAGATGAGGTCTATGATGGAACGAGCGTGCCCAGAAGATGCCTGTTCACTCTTGCTTTGAAGGCAGACGACTTAAATGCGGGAGGGAACACAGATGCTGGCAGAGAGTTCCACACTTTGGCAGTGCGCATAATAAACGTGGAGGAGAAGCGCTGAGTACGACTCGTCGGGATATCAACCAAGTGTGGATGGTACGCCGCAGTACGTCTGCTAGTGTTAATTGATACAAAAGTTATACTAAATTGCCACGATTTTATTTGAAAATGGAGGATTTCCTCGTACAAAGTTATGAAATTAGATAATACAGTTGGTTTAGCTCTGAGCATGTCTTCACACAGACGCGCGTCACTGCAGTGCGGCGCGTCGCGCGCTGGCTTGTAAAATGGCCGGCGCGCACCTTAGTGTGGGTGCGTCGTCGACGATGATTTACGAGTGTGTGCGTGCGCATAGCTAGTTGCGGCTTGAACATCCTCCCGCGCCTTGAAACTTCGTTTCAAGCTTCCATGAGTGGACATATGCGATTCACAGCTCTACGTAGTGTGCCTCTTGTTGTTTTGATATCAGCAACTCTGCATGCTCCATCCGACCCTGGGTACACGACTTCTATTCGTCCCAAGGGCCACTTCAGTGGTGGTGACATCTCTTCTTTAATTAGTACTAGCTGGCCAGGTGTTAGATCTGCTTGGCGCTTCTGCCACTTGTTGCGCTGTTGTAGCTCGCAGACGTACTCCCTGGTCCATCTGGCCCAGAAATGTTGTCGGGCTTGCTCGATCCTCGCGTAGCGATGCAGGCGACTTGGATTGACTTCCATCAGGTCTGGTGCTGGCAGTGACGTCATCGTTCTTCCGATAAGGAAGTGCCCTGGGGTAAGAGGAGACAGGTCGTGAGGATTGGAAGATAAAGGGGAAAGGGGCCGTGAGTTGAGTATTGCCTCAATCTGAGTGAATACAGTTGCAAGTTCTTCATAATTCAGATGGGAACTACCCAAGGCCCTTTTCATATGATATTTTGCAGATTTTACAGCTGCTTCATGGAGTCCGCCAAAATTAGGAGAATATGCAGGTGAGAATTTAAATTTAATGCCTTCCTCTGCAAAAGGTTCTGACACAGAGTTCCAGCTAGATTCCACAAAAAGTCCTATTTGCCGATGGGCCCCGACAAAATTGGAGCCATTATCGCACCAAATTTCTCGGGGTTTGCCTTTCCTACTAATAAATCTACGTAATGCTAAAATAAACGCTTCTGTACTGAGGTCACCAACTAGTTCTAGATGTACAGCCTTAACTTTAAAACATACGAATATACATAAATAACATTTAATTAATCTAGATCCGCGTCCCTTTCTATCATTTATCAGGAATGGTCCTGCAAAATCCGTACCCGTGATTTCGAAAGGATAGCCTGGAGTTAACCTACTAGCTGGCAAATTTCCCATTATCTGCTTAGCAACCACTCCATTCATACGAGTGCAAATAATACAATTCCTATATGTCTGCCTCGCTAAAGCTCTGCCTTTAATAGGCCAATAATTTTCTCGTATAAGTGAAAGAAGTAGTTGGGGACCCGCATGCATATGTTTTGCATGGTAATAATGGAAAATTAGCCTTGACAAGTGATGCCTAGAATCTATAATAATTGGATGCCGTTTCTCATAATCGAATGTTGAGTTTTCCAGACGGCCTCCAACCCTTATCAAGCCTTTATCATCAATGAATGGGGTCAAACTTAATAGCGGAACCTTAGCTTTACCTTGCTTTTCAAAATTATTAAAGCTTTCCTGTTGAGAAAGGTACACTAGCTTATTTTCGGCTGTTGCTAATTCTTCTACAGTTAAATTGTCTTTAAGTTTATTGTTTGCATTTTTAGTATTATTATAAAACCGGAATATATAAGCTACTATACGACGTAATTTTGAAAAACTGGAATAATTTGTTATCTCAATAACCACATTATCTGATTGCGACGTGTCAACACATGACGTGTTAACAAGTACCTCAGGTATTTTTGTGTGGGTTAACTGAGAACCTTGGCATGGCCAATGTTCCTCCCCTTCTTGTATGAATGTAGGTCCCTGCCACCATAACGATAATAATGGTAACTCATTTGGATTTACACCTCGAGATGCTATATCAGCAGGGTTTTGTGATGTGGGGACATACAGCCACTTACAGTTATTACATAATTCAAGAATAGATACGACTCTGTGTGCTACAAAGGTTTCCAACTTTAGTGATGGCGTGCACAACCAACCCAGTACAATTTTCGAATCCGACCAAAAAGTTTTACAGGCTATTTCACAACGTAGTGATTTAGCAACTTTATTACATAGTCTTGCGACTAGAAGAGCACCGCATAACTCCAGTCTGGGTATAGTTGTAGTCTTCAGTGGCGCTACCTTTGCTCTAGCACATAAAAGTTTCACAGTACAGTTGCCTAAAGCATCAATTGACTTTATATATATGCAGCCGGCATAAGCCTTCATGCTAGCATCAGAAAAGGAATGCAATTCTATCCTTACAGGATTACTACAACAGGCATGTCGAGGTATTTCAATAGTTTGCAAGTGGTGAACATTATCAATGAATTTCTTCCATGAATTATGTACATCAATAGGTATTTCGTCATCCCAACCCAATTTCAGAGACCATAGGTTTTGTAAAATCATTTTACATGCAATAATACAACAGCTGATCAAACCCAATGGATCAAAAAAACTAGAAGTTATAGAGAGAATTGAACGCTTAGTGAATGGCAATCCATTGCTACAATCTTGCAATTTTGAGGAAACTATAAGAATGTTGTCAGTATTCGGGTTCCACTCTATTCCTAATGCATGACTTGGGGATGATATTATTTTAAAATTATCCTGATTACAGTTAACTGTGTTTAAAATATGATTTAGAAATTGAGTGGAGTTACTTTTAATTTTTCTTAGAGGAAGACAAGCTGAGTCAAGTTTTTCTACTATTTTCTGATAAATTCTAAGAAGCATAGACTCATCATTGCATCCGGATATTAAATCATCGACATAGAAGTCATGTAACATTATTTCTTTAATTTCTGGATCATCACATTCCTGACTCAACTCAACCAAACATCTAGTGCTGAGGAAGGGAGCCGATGAGGTACCATATGTTACAGTATTGAGTTGCAAGTACTTAATCAGCTGGTCTTCATCCTCACGCCACAGTATCACTTGCAAATAGCGTTGAGATTCCTCTAATAAAATTTGACGATACATTTTCTCAATATCTCCAGTAATTATATATGTATGTTGTCTAAATCTCATTAGTATGGAGAAAACGTCGTCCTGCACAGTGGACCCAACCATGAGCAAATCATTTAAAGATACACCTGAATCCGTTTTCGATGAGGCATTGAAAACTACACGACACTTTGTCGTTTCACTCTGTTCTCTAATAACAGGGTGATGTGGTAATAGATTGACAGTTTCAGGTTTCTCAATTACAGTCAAATGGCCCAGGTTAGCATATTCGTTAATAAAACTCACATACTGCTCTTTTATGTCAGGTTGCCTTTTAAATCGTTTTTGTAGGGAGTCAAGACAATGCTTTGCTCGGGGATATGAATTTCCTAACAATTGAGGATTATCCCGTAAAGGCAACGTGACACAAAACCGCCCTTCTGCCGTGCGGCGCGTGTGTTGCTTGAAGTGTTCCTCGCATGCTTGTTCCTCCAAGGTGAGCTTCGGTTTGTCTGGCAGCTCCTCTAGCTCCCAGAACTGCTTCAACTGATTTCGTATAGCTTGACTGAAATTACAGCATATTTCCCTATTAGGTACATTTATTTGACACATGATAGGCCCTACCACCAACCAACCAAACTGGGAGTTTTGTAATACAGGTTTATTTTTTCCCAATTTAATCTGATTAGCAGGACAAATGACATCCCAAAAAACATCTGCTCCCAACAACATATCTACTGTTGATGGATTATGGAATGTAGGATCTGCAAGAGTGATATTTTTTGGTATATCTAGAGTAGCTACATCAACTTTAGAACTAGGTAGGTTGCTTGTTATTTTTGGGATAACAAACAGTTTTATATCTTTACAGTACGAACTAGTGCATGACTTAACAGTGACATTACAGCACTCTAGAGCAGAACATGACATGTTATTTATGCCTGTTACAGATATTGACTCTATTGTTTCACTGTTTATACATAGCTTAGCTTTTAGTGATGCAGAGATGAATGATGATTGACTACCACAGTCCAACAGGCACCGTATTTCATGGCATTTATTGTTTACATGCAATTTTACTATTGCTGTTGATAGGAGAACTTCGTTCTCGATACAGGATGATAGTACAATAGGATTACAGGTACTACTAAAACTTGGATTATTTTCTACAGTAACTGGTGTGGGCACATTTGTTTTGTGAAGCAAGGTATTATGTTTGCGCTTGCAAAATCTACATGGACGATACTTGCATTGATGAGCAAAATGACCACCCCGTAAACAGTTTATGCATATTCTTAATTTAGCAACTTGAGCGTTCCTATCCTCCAGGGACATGTTATTGAATTTTTCACAATAATAAATTAAATGATCTCCTTCACAAATGAGGCATGCATGAGAGACTTTGATTTACTTTCTTTATTGTCACAAACAGCCGCAACAAACGTTTTAGGTGGTTTATTTGCAGACTTGTCTGACTTTTCATTTTCTCTACGAGGCTTATCACTGACACCGGCACTCACCATTTCCAACACATTAGCCCTACTTCTTAAGAAGTCATAGAAGTCTACTAGTGTGGGATTGTCCATTAAGCCATTCCTATGTTCTTCCCATTTAGTACTTGTTACATGATCTAACTTTTGACCGAACATAAAAATGATCAATGTATCCCAATTATCAGTTTTCTCCTCTAAACTATTTAATGATCTAAGGTGTTTTGAAATGTGATCAATTATAAATCTTAGAGATTTTTCAGACTCCTTAACAGTGTGGATGTTAAATAATGATTTTAAATGATTATGAACTAATTGCCGTTTGTTGTTATAACGATCACATAACAATTTCCAGGCAAATGCATAATTATTTGAGGAAATCTCAAGTGATTCTATCACAGAAGCTGCCTGCCCTGTCAATGATGCTTTTAAATACTGAAATTTATTTATCTCGTTTAATCCTACATTGTTATGAATAAGCGAGTTGAATGTATCATAGAATTCCAACCACATATTGTAATTACCATCAAATATTGGTAGCTTTACAGTAGGCAACTTAACGCTGTTGACGTTATTCCCACAGCAGTGAGTTGATGCCAGACTATTATGAGACTTAACACTCTCATCTGACTCTTTACTTTCCTGAATTTCAATTAATTCTTGAGCAGAACTAATTACAAAATAAAATAAGTTTTCAGTAACATTCCTATCCGAACTTTTTCCAGGTTCATCAGAGGTTCCTTGAGTATTAAATTCACTTGAAACTTCATCTTGTAAAAGCTCAATCTTACATTGAATTGTATCATACTCATTAAACAATACTTCAATTCTGCTCAAACGGACTTTTAACTCATTGACTTGTTGCTTTGATGCGTCTACAATTTTACGAAACTCTGCTAGGTAATTATTAAAATTAGTAAGTCTACCCTTCAATGAAGCTCGTTTCCTAATTAACTCCTTTACCTCCGTGTCAGACATAATGCAGAGGAAACGTTCAAATAAATTAATAATGCAACTTGTAAATACCTGCACTCCACGCAAACCTCTATGAAACAGCTGCACGCACTATCCAATCTGGTCACTCCTAACACGCGGCCACCACGTGGCTCGTAGGCCCTCGCCCCGGACGCCGTTAGGTTAGTGTGCAGGCCACGCGCGGTATATACCTACTTGCTTTTGGTATTTTTCGAGCTGAAATTGCAGAAATGATGCGTCAATCCCCAAGCCGAGCAAGCGTGCAAGAGAGAAATAGTTTTGCATGTGCGTAAAGCGGATTAAAACGTTGCTGACGGCAATCCTAATTGAGAAACTCACACGTGTTCAACAAGTCAATGTCAAATTATTATTTCCTTAGCCAGTTTTGATAGTTTGCACAAACTTGCAACAAAATTCACACAGATGAAATAAATACAAAGGATTGTGGGACAGAGAAATAGGGTTAGGATTGGGCGGACTATGGATATGGAACGGGCAAACCTCCCTTGCATGAAGACGACCTGCTGTCAAGCCACTAGATTCCAGACACCAAGCGCCAATCACCCACGCCACGCCCACGTGCTTCTTCTTCGAATGGGTCAGTGGGTCCTCTTAGGGTACTGCAACCAGCCACGCACGCCTTCGCCGCGTGCCTCGCTCGATTCTTTGAATGTTCTTCCACCGGCCGGCCACGAACGCGTTCGCCGCGTGCTTCTCGAAGTTCTAGATTTTTCGATTTTACTCGTTCGTATTCGTGCTTCCCGCACAGAAAGTTCTTGTCACGGTCGCCATTTTGTTAATTGATACAAAAGTTATACTAAATTGCCACGATTTTATTTGAAAATGGAGGATTTCCTCGTACAAAGTTATGAAATTAGATAATACAGTTGGTTTAGCTCTGAGCATGTCTTCACACAGACGCGCGTCACTGCAGTGCGGCGCGTCGCGCGCTGGCTTGCAAAATGGCCGGCGCGCACCTTAGTGTGGGTGCGTCGTCGACGATGATTTACGAGTGTGTGCGTGCGCATAGCTAGTTGCGGCTTGAACAGCTAGTACCCTGTATCCCACCAGTATCATAGCTGTATCTTACGTCTTTAGTCTGAATTGATTCATCATATTTCAGTAAACCGCTATCTCGGTACAAAAAGGTGTGAAAATCCATATTAAATTACTTCGCGCCTTAAGTGAGTGTAACCTTGAACTGACCAGAACTTAATGGTTCTTCGTCGACGTTCTTGTGATTAAGCAA
Organism: Noctua pronuba; assembly: GCA_905220335.1. Lineage (NCBI taxonomy): Eukaryota > Metazoa > Arthropoda > Insecta > Lepidoptera > Noctuidae > Noctua > Noctua pronuba. The sequence continues at coordinate 10,908,491 of LR999918.1, forward strand.
ACTAGACCATGCTAATTAGTCGATTTAACTTATATTTTTTAAAACTAATCTAGCGCATAGAGCGTTGGAAATTGTGGCAGATAAAAATATGGTACTCGTGAAAGTGGGGTTTCTGTGGTGAGTCAACGGGATACATAAAATCACGCCTGTAATCCCTGAACGGTTAGGCAGAGGAGTACCTAATAGCACATCAACATTTCGCCAGTTATGTCTAAGTTCCATGTAATAGTTGGGGAGTCTATTGCCATCAAACAGGCACAAATCCAGACTTCATGGCTGCTACTAAGAAATTTCTGATGGAAAAGCCCAATGACACTTTACCCGACCCGTTAATCGAACCCAGGACCTCATGCTCAGCAGTCGCGCTTGCGACCACTATACCAACGAGACAGTCTGCATTATACATACATACATAAACACCTTTTCCCCAAGGGGGTGGGCAGTACCTACAGAACGCCACAACGATCTAGGTTCTAGATTGAATGGGATTTTGTCGTACACCTACTTGAACTGTCCTATAAAGGGTGTAAAAAGAGCCTTAACGAAGCCGAAAGGCATTTGTTTTCCCCGTCATTGCGATCATTTTTTGTTCTGGACCATACCTGGGAACCTTCTAGTTACGGAGATATTGGAGGTCAAAGTTCCGAATTTTTCACAAGTTTTTTTTTAAATACTACTTTTTAAGGTTTTAACTTTACTTTAATTACCTCCATGACCCGTTTACTGTTTAAAGCATCCATCAGCACCAAGTTTTGAGTGCGTTGCATTGAGTTTTACCGTAAAACGTGATTTTTCACCCTAAAAAAAAGTCGTTTCCCAGCAATAATTTTTGCGTAGGGTGACTTAGTTTGATGTACAGAATGCTTGGTTGACGGCTTCGTGAAGGGTCTGTTTACACCCTGTATTTATCACTAGAGACCGGATCATATGCAAATGCATATAATCTACAGGGTGTAAGGGCCCCCTTCACAAACTGACAGGGTGCATTTAGCTTCTTATTTTTAATCATATTCCACCGGAATATTTCTCCGGTTTTTTTTTTTCAATTTCTGTTCCTTTATTTCAATGTAAAATTGTGTGAAATAATCTAACGAACGACGCGTGAAATCAGCTATTCATTTCCTGCCTAGCTACAGAGTTCATTGAACTCGTCGTCGCGCTTGCCGTTCGTTACGTGCGTTTTGCCACCGTAACGATACATTGCGTATGAGGAAATAAAACAAATCAAATTGATGGGATACCCATAACATTCCTAAAATAATTTCTAGTACGGTCATCTTAGTATGATATACTGAATTCACCCCATCAGTTTGTGGCGGGCTGTCCCTTACACCCTGTATATATTGCAAATGCATATAATTCGATGCATAACTTTGACATTTTAAATCTCCTGCGAACCAACGAGTGAGTTGATACCTTGTTTTTGCCTAAAAACTTCTCAAACGTTTTTATATCGTACGTACCGTCAGTTAACTCAGTTAGTCATGAAAGTGACTAGACTTTTCTTGACTTATCGCATCGTTGGTCTAGATCTAGCACTAGTGGCCTTGCTGCATGTCTAGGTCCGGGTTTTTAAATTCAGAACAAAAAATGCAACTGGCTAGAAAAAGTAAGTTAGCAAATGAAATAAGAAATAATTAAGAGAGTGAAGATTTTTTTTAAAAAGATATGCATGAGTTGATAGCAGTGATAGCCTAGTGACTAGTGTGACCGTCGGGCTGCCAAGTCATAGGTCTCGAGTTCGAAGCCAAGGAACGAACGCACATCTGTATTTTAGGATTCATGTGCGTATTTATAATTATCACTTGCTTCGGTGAAGGAAAATATCGTAAGGAAACCAGCATGCCTGACAAATATTTCTTGACGGCATGTAAACTCATGTCAGAGGCCCATGGGCGGCATAAAACTCTGACACTATGAACTAACCACACGATAAAGAAGAAGAAGTATCAGTTGATTTGATACGGACCATTTACTGATGCAGGGTATGCTGGGTTCAATCCCCAGGTTAGACAGGTCTCCTCCACTTATGATAGTAGTCAGTCGGGGTCTGATAAAACCCTCCGTTCTCTCCAGACGAAGGTTACCCAAGAGAATTTCAACAAACCAAAAAAAGGGCGTCTCTGGTTGATGCCACGGAAGTATCAACAAAAGGGAAGGGTCCTATATCCAGCAGTGAAGGAAACAACGCTCAAAAACATTGAGCTGATGGATGCATTGAATAGTACAGGGGTCAAAGAGGTATTCAAAGTAAAGATGGAACTTCGAGCTTCTATATCTCCGTAACTAGAAGGTTCCCAGGTATGGTCCAGAACAAATAAAACAAACTGCAATGACGGGAAGAACAAGTGCTTCTCGGCTTCGTTTCGTTTCGTTTTTACACCCTTTATGACGATAAAAATACTTGAAAAAGATAGGCATTATTTGGTCAATATATTTTACGTCAGAATTTGGATACAAATGATGATGATAATGCCATTTAACCTCGCCCCTGCACACGAAATATCTGGCGAAATATGGGTGTTTTATATCCGTATGCTTAGTACTCCCACCAGTTTGACGACGAGGCAAAGGGAGTATGTAGGGATCGTAGCAGGTGGCGTTCTGTATGGAAGAAGGCTGAGTTTTATGTATGTATAAAGGGTGTAAAAAGACCCTTAGCGAAGACGAAAGGCACTTGTTCTTCCCGTCATTGCGATACCTGGGAAGCTTCTAGTTACGGAGATATTGGAGGTCAAAGTTCCAGGTTTAAGGTTTTAACTTTACTTTTATTACCTCCATGACCCGTTTACTCAAAGCATCTATCAGCACCAAGTTTTGAGTGCGTTACGTTGAGTTTTACCGTAAAACGTGATTTTTCACCCCAAAGAAAAAAGTCATTTTGCGTAGACTGACTTAGTTTGATGTTCATAATGCTTGGTTGACGGCTTCGTGAAGGGTCTGTTTACACCTTGTATATATCCCCCTGTCTAACCCCACAGTTGCCACGTTATGTAACTCTAAATAGACGAACCACATATAGCCTTGATCTGGTTACAGTATGGTCATTGACCCGGCCACCGAATGCAATCGACCTTGTTATCCAAACTCAATGGAGCACTTAACTGATTGCTCTCTGTGAATGGCCGAAAATGCTCACCTACATATAGCTAGTGCAATTTTTTTGGACGCTGTGAGAGCGCTTGTTATGTGTCGCGAAATTGATCGTGTTTGGAGCTGTAGGATGTTTTTTGTTGCGTAAAATCCCCAATAGCCTTCAAAGACCTTCCCACAGCTGGGACAACTGCCTCCAACTCTGGTATCTGTGTGAGAGGAAGGATATCATCATCAGGAGGAGCTCGTGTCTAAATAATAACAGCTGCTCGGATCGATCTTTAGGTTAAGCCGTGCTTGCCTAGATTGGTATGTCGATGGGAGACCACACATTACATACCGAGTTTCCTCCGTGCCTCGGAAAGAACGTTAAGCCGTCGGTCCCGGGTGTCATTAATAGATCTTAGACAGTCGTTAGGTAGTCAGTGGCCTAGTCTGACAACCAGTCTTATCAAGGGGTATCGTATTACCCAGTTCTAACTGGGTTGTGGAGGGCAGATAGGTAGTCGCTCCATGTAAAAAACTTGTATTCAGCTGCATCCGGTTAGACTGGAAGCCGACCCCAATATAGTTGGGAAAAGGCTAGGTAGATGAGGAAGGATATCATCATGTGCCTATTCAAGCCCAGTCCACGAGCAGCGATTGCCTCTCTGACCTCCACAACTCAGACACAACACCCCTCTGTTTGTCAAACTTTCAGTTTCCAGACTATTCGTAACGATCAGCAAAGATCTTCGAATGGCAGCCGGGGCCAGAGACAGAGAGAGAGAATAAGAGGAAGGCAATCCAAGTTATCGTATGGAAAGAATCCCATAAAGCGGATGCTGCGTTCCAGCAGTAGGTAGACTTTTCACACGGCTAATGTTGAGAAAACCAGGTCCTCAATTTCCGTTCTAATCCTAATCCTAACTAATCCTAATCTTAACTTCCTAACTAATATCTATACTTTTATATCTATACTAATATACTAATACTAATAATATTATAAAGCTGCAGAGTTTGTTTGTTTGTTTGTTTGTTTGTTTGTTTGTTTGAACGCGCTAATCTCTGGAACTACTGGTCCGATTTGAATGATTCTTTCAGTGTTGGGTAGTCCATTTATCGAGGAAGTTTATAGGCTATACAACATCACGCTACGACTAATAAGAGCGGAGCAGCAAAGAAAAATGTTGCAAAAACGGGACAGGATTTTACGCGGACGAAGGTCGCGGGGAACAGCTAGTAATATTATAAAGCTGAAGAGTTTGTTTGGTTGAACGCGCTAATCTCAGGAACTACAGGTTCGAATTGAAAAATTATTTTAGTGTTGGATAGCCCATTTATCGAGGAAGGCTATAGGCTAAATAACATCACGCTACGGCCAATAGGGGCGGAGCATCAATGAAAAATATTGCAAAAACAGGGAAAATTGTATTTTTATAATAATTTCACGCAGACGAAGGTCGCGGGAAATAGCTAGTTATATTATAAATACGAAAGTAATTTTGTTTGCTTGTTTGTTACCGTTAAACTGTCAAATTTTCCCAATCAACCTTGAACCTAATCCTAGAACGATAAAGTTGAAAATCTATAAAAGAAATTTGACAGATTGTAGTAGTTTGATGAGTTCGCGTCTGTACAATGCTTTTAAAAATGATGTCATCGGCGTCGAAATACCACAGTTATTATCATTAATGAATACAAATTGTTAAATTAACTTTAAAATAAACTGATTAAAGTTACAAACACAACGTAGTAACACAACTTTTATCTTTTGTTTTATTACGGAGTTTCTTTTATTGTTTCGAGACCGGTACGTTTGATAAAGATTATTGTGTTTAATTACTTTAAACATAACATAATTATCACCCCTGTAACTGGCGAAATGTGGGTGTACCTAATAGTACACCCACATTTCGTCAGTTATGTTTAAGTCCCATCTACCTAATAGGGGGCGAGCCTATTGCCATCAACCGGGCATAAATCCAGACCTCGTGGCTGCTACTGAGAAATTCCAGATAGAAAAACGCAATAACACTTTGCTCGACCTGGGTATTGAACCCAGGACCTCATGCTCAGCAGTCGCGTTTGCGACGACTAGACCGATGAGGCTGTCAAATTATTTTAAACTAGCTGTTGCCCGCGACTTCGTTCGCGTCGAAATTTTTGTATGTATGTGTAAGACTGCCTCGAGTGGTCGCAAGCGTGACTACTAAGTATGAGGTCCTGGGATCGATTCCCGGGTCGGGCAGTGTTAAAAAAAAGAATGTTTATTTCAATTAGATACATAAAGTTATGACACACATGATTTGGAAATCACCTTTTAAGTAAGGAGATGCTTGGGTTAGGGGGCGTCCATTAATTACGTGAGGCAATTTTGGCGATTTTTCAACCCCCCCCTCTCCCCTTGGTGAGATGTCATGAGATTTTGCTTTTAATTTACAACATAAAGAGACTTTTTGCGAGAGCTCTTAGACCTCCTTAATCCAGCCCTGCCGCAAAATCCGTTCTTAGCAGACTTTTACTGACTATTTATTACCTCCCTGACAAATTTCAAGTTTGTAGCACAAAAAATGAAGGACTTTCATACAAACTTGCGAGAGCCCTTAGACCCCTTAATCCGGCCCTGTCGCAAAATCCGTTCTTAGCGGACGTCTACTAACTATAAACTACCTCCCGGCCTAATTTCATCTTTTTACGTCAAGCGGTTTCGATATTTCGTGATGAGTGAGTGACCTTTCGCTTTTATTTATTTAATATTTTGCTGTGAAGTTAAAATGCTAGTGCAGCCACATCTAAACGTTAAAGACGTGCCGCGAGTGAAACAGTTATAATCTCAGTTATTAGTTATTTTCGTTATTTCTCTTCACTCCACAATTGTAAATAAAGCCTACTTAGTATAGAAAAAATGCCTAATACAGCCCCCCCCCAACTGTTCACCGAATGAAAAATATGTTGAATATACATTAAAAAAAACTAAAGTCATCACCAATAGCGTAAAAAGTAGGGTTGAGGTAGATGGGCAAGAAATTCACTATAACGTCGATGAGTACATTTGAGTTTGGAGTGGGATTGGGCGGGCCACGTCTGTAGAATGCATCAGGACCGGTGGGCCAGAGTCGTCACGCAGTGGGTGCCAGAAGACGGGCGTCGTCGCCGAGCAAGATCTAGAAAACGCTGGTGTGACGACTTAGAAGCGTTTGTGACAGATTGGACGAAGAAAACCGCACGGAGAGAAGAATGGAAGGCAATGGGGGAGGTTTTTGCCCAGCAGTGGGACAATAAAGGCTAAAAAAAAGATTACATAATAACGAATGGGTTGCCTAATCATTAAGTCAAGAATATTTAAAACTGCGACAGACGCTAGGCTTGACCGCTTTTACTTAGACAACGTTATACTTTCCAATCACATTTAAGCGTAAACTTGTCGACCTGTGTATCCTGCCTATCCTAACCTATGGTACCCAGACATGATCTTTGACGGAGGCTGAAAAGTCCAAACTCAAGGTTTGCCAAAGAGCGATGGATTTTAAACATCAAAATCACCGATTGAATACGCAACACCACAATGCGCTCCAAGACAGGCATCGCCGATGTTGGCAATAAGTGTAAGAGGTTCAAATGGGACTGAGCGGGTCACATTTCCGGAATGGGTCAGGACAGATGGGCCAGAATGGTCATACAGTAGGTACCTGAAGACTGTCATCGTCACCGAGGCAGACCCAACAAACGCTGGTGTGACGATTTGGACTCGTTCCTGACTGATTGGCCAGAGAAGGCAAAACACCGGGAGAATTGGAAAGGAAATAGGGAAAGCCTTTGTCCAGCAGTGGGACAGAATAGGCTAATTAAAAAAACAAAACGTTATACCATCGTGTTTGTTATAAAATTACGTATCTGTTTTTTAATACATATTTTAATGAGAAAACAGATGAGTGTATACATATAGTACCTAGTAGTACACCCACATTTTGTCAGTTATGTTTAACTCCCATGAAATATTTAGCGAGCCTATTGCCATTTTTTATAAAGAACAGGTTGTAAGGTTCTTCATCCCCCATAGAAAAGGGATGATAGTCCGACGGGTGTAATGTCTGGTGGGCTATAACTGCCCAACAGTTGTTGTCGGGTACTTCTATATAGTCTAAAGTCGCGGATAACTTTATTTGGGCGATTTATTTGACCCAGGCAGAATTTAGACGTATTTCGATGTTTAGTTCGTTACCTGCGTCATAGATGGCGCTGTAGTACTTTTTGTTATATGTTGCTGTAGTACTTTTTTAGTGCCGATACACCATCAACCGGGCACAAAACCAGACTTTGTAGTTGCTACTGAGAATTTGCTGGTGGAAAAACTCAATAACACATTGCCCGACCGGGAATCTAACCCAGGACCTCATGCTCGCTTCGGAACACTATACCAATTTATAAAAGAACAATAAAATTCCAAAATAAAATTCCAAACTGCGATTGATTATTGATATTTTGCAAATCGAGAAGGAAACAGACTTCTAGTAAAGCAAGAACTTTTTGTAGAAATCATCATCATCATTTTCCTGCCGTTATCCCAATTTTTTCGGGGTCGGCGCAGCATGTCATCTTCTTCCATACTTCTCTATTACTTTTTGGAGAAACGTTTGAAGAAAAATAGAGAAAAACGGAAATGCAAACGATGTCAATACAAAAAAAAATGGAAATCTAAGAGCATCAAAAAAATATTCAAACAAATTACAAAAAAGTGAAAGTAATAGTGGGGTTTGAACTTGCGACCAGTAGCTTACAGAACGTTCAAGAACCCGCTAGGCTGTTTTCTCTGTTGACATAAGCTTTAAATAGCCATTCTGGTGCTTGTCATGACTGAAACGTCAAACAAGTGAAGGATACTGACATAATGCATTATTGCTCACCCCCTTAAGCGAGTAGCGTGATAATATATAGCCTAACATGTGAAGAAGCCTGTAAGGAATATTTGTGCAAAATTTGAACAGGATCTATGCAGTAGTTTTTGAGCCAAGTCGGAACATAAAATTTGATTTTTACGATTTTATTATATGTATAGACAATTGTATACAATGAAAGCTTTCCAAACATACACTGTCACTTACGGGATATCTTCCATGATTGTTCATTATTTTGAGCTTCCGATATTTCGACGGCAAGCGCGCTATTATCGCGGTTTTGAGTAAGCTCAAAAGTACCAGCCGGCGTCGTAATAAGGACTCCACAAAACCTTGTGATACTGTGAGTGTCTTTTGCCGTGACTTAGTGTCGAGTTCCAGTAGTGCGCGTAGCAAAAGACAAAGAAAGAGGGTAGACAGATTTGTCTGCTCTTAACAATTTATTTTCCACCCGCATTATCCAGTCCTTGCAGCAGCTTCGGGAGCTCAAAATAATGAACAATCACGGAAGATATCCCGTAAGTGAGAGTATAAAACAGTGTTTGAAAGCTTTCCACTTTGATTATACGAGGGAATAGTAATAGATGGACAGTACAGTTGTAACCAACTCTTAGGTATAAACGGAAACTTCACGAAGCCGTCGACCAAGCATTCTGTACATCAAATTAAGTAACTCTTTGGAAAAATCGTTGCCGGGAAACGACTTTTTTTTTGGCGTGAAAAATAACGTTTTACGGTAAGACTCAATGTAAGGTATTCAAAATAGATGCATTGAATAGTTCGGGATTGACCCCCGTACCTTTTTTCGGGATGAAAGGTACCCTATGTCCGTTTCTGTACACCTGATAACGTATATGCAAAAATTCAGTGGTTTAGGCGTGAAAAGGTAACAAACAAATAAACTTACTTTCGCATTTATGATAAAGTAAGGAAGTAAGGATGTATAACACTGTTTTAAGCTTTCACGGTTTACAACTAAACTTATACTGTCATTTACAGGATATCTTCCGTGATTGTTCATTATTTTTAACCCACGATCATGGCGCTTGCAACAGCGTCGAAATATCGGGAGCTCAAAATAATGAACAATCAAGGAATATATCCCGTAAGTGACAGTATATGGCGCGAATTACACAGAAACGGCGTAAGGTGCGTCGCAGGCGTGGAATTTATAAGGAAAAGAAAGAACGGCGTGCCTGCGCCCCGCCGCTTGAGTGTAATTCACGACACGTCGCCTATATACATTTTGAATGAAAACGTTTAGAAGCGGCATCATGCCTGCGTCGCGCCTTCACCGTACACCTTTTCTGTGTAATTCGCGCCTCAGGATGTATAAGCCTGTAATAGGGGACGATGTAGCTTTACTTTTTTAATTACAAAAAGTTCTTAAAAACCTCTCAATCACGTAATAATCCTCAGTTAACAACCAACCTCTTAATAATACAAGAGTAATTAAACAGGATACTTTTAGTACCAGAAAAATGTATGTTATACTTTACAGCCCAAAATGCCTTAAACGGGATTATTTTAATCTGAGCTTTACTGAAGTGAAAGTCACATTTAAAGTAGGACGTGAGGTTAAAATTAATGTGAAGTAATTAAGGGAATGTGGACATTAAAGTGCATTAAATTCTGAATAGGTACCAAATTTATATCTTGTGAGTTACTTAAATAATTAGTTTAAAAAAACCCTTAACGAAGTCTTAAGCTTCTGTAAATATTTTACGTACTAGCTTATGCCCGCGGCTTCGCGCGTAGAGTTCTACTACGGTTTTGTGAGGCTTAGTTTATAAGTTATTTAATTACCATTATGAGAAAATAAAAATAAATAAAAAAATGTCCTACGGGATCATACTACCGGGATAAAAAGTATCCTATGTGTTAATCCAGGTTATAAACTATCCTTGTGCCAAATTTCATCCGGGCTGTAGTTTTTGGGTGAAAGAGTAACGAACATCCATCCATCCTCACAAACTTTCGCACTTATAATATTAGTAGGACTACGGCCGAGAACCATATTTTGTTCAACATACAGCCTGAAACTGACCGGCAAATTGCAAAAAACCTAAGAAATTTTAAAATTTCTCAGGATACCCTGGCTTCCATCTTAAGCCTAGTGCCATTTCAAGATGACTTTGCGAAAAATTCGAGCTGTATCTAGGTATGCCAAGCCCATATGGGCCGATGTCTTATGGACGATAACATCTTAGACACACATCCGTATTTATTGAAGAAATACAGCTAGGTTAAATCTACACAAATATTACAAAGAGGTAAAATTTGCTTGTAAGTTTGTAAGTAGGGGGTGATCTTCGGAACTACTGATCCGATTCTCGGCTTATTACGCACTGTAAGTTTTTTAATGTTATCATATTTCTTCTGGTTATAAAAGATTTGCTTCTTAAGATCCATTTTACCGACACAGGTTTTGGAAAGCAATAATTATTATTATATATATAAAGGGTGTAACAAGACCCTTAACGAAGCCGAAAGTCACTTGTTCTCACCGTCATTGCGATATTTTTTTTGTTTCTAGACCATACCTGGGAACCTTCTAGTTACGGAGATATTGGGGGTCAAAGTTCCAACTTTTTCAGAAGTTTTTTTTTTTAAAACATGTTTTTAATGTAAGATTTTTACTTTAAACACCTCCACGACCCCCGTACTATTCAATCCATCCATCAGCACAATGATTTGGGTGCGTTACATTGAGTCCTACCGTAAAACGTGATTTTTCAGCCGCTCGGGTCGATCTTTAGGTTAAGCCGTGCTTGCCTAGGTTGGTCTGTGGATGGGTGACCACCCATTACATACCGAGTTTCCTCCGTGCCTCGGAAAGCACGTTAAGCCGTTGGTCCCGGGTGTCATTTGTAGATCTTTGACAGTCAGTGGCCCAAAAAGTCTGACAACCAGTCTTACCAAGGGTATCGTATTACCCAGTACTAACTGGGTTGTGGAGGGCAGATAGGCGACCCCAATATAGTTGGGAAAAGGCTACGCAGATGATATAAATTATCTGGTAGACTACAAATTCTATTCAATTTCTGCATTCATAAATGGCCTGTTTCGAAGTAACACAGTCCAAAGAAACTTAAATGGTCAAATGAGAAAAAGAAAACTGATTTAGACTTTTGCTGAAAAAATTCTGTACTTAATGATATTTTTCTTCAGTCTTTCATAATTTCAAGAGTCATTGACCCCGGAAGTCACATGACGTAATTAGAGCCGTCGCATTCCTAACGTCTTCCTGATTATCAACGTTCAAGGTCGGACGTAAACGACGCTTAAAGCGCAGGCCACACAGAAAAGACGTAAGACGCGGACGGGGCGCAGACATATGTCTCTTCCGCGTCGCTTTCATACAAAATGTATAGAAACGTCGTGACGCAAAACATATAGAAAAGACAGGGCGCGGACACGACGCTTCTATACATTTGACATATGTCTGCGCCCCGTCCGCGCCTTACGTCTTTTCTGTGTGGCTTGCGCTTAAGAGCGTTTATTCAGAAAGTGGGCAACGTCGCAATTAACGGTCAAATATTTCGCTGTTTTGATTAATTTGTCAATATTACTGTATGGAAATAAGAAATATGGCTAACTATTGAACTAAAATAGGTATTGATTGTGAAATGCAAAAATTAATATCGTAACACCGAATATTTAGTTTTAGATGTAAAAAAAGTATTCGGAAACTTTCCAAATGCCTTTTTTACATCTAAAACCGTTACAACATCAAATTCAGTTTTTAATTGCAATCCATTATGAATATTCTAGTTCACTAGTTAGCCATATTTCTTATTTCTATACAGTAATATTGCCAAATTAATTAAAACAGGTAAATATTTGACAGCTATTTGCGACGTTGCCAACTTTTTGGATGAATGCTCTTAAGTACGGTTCTCATACATGTGTAAGCCGTAGTTGAGCTGCGGGACTGTTCGAAAGAGATACCGCGGCCCTGGAACACAAAGGGCAAAGAAGGAACATGGATGGGTTTTAGTCAGTAAAAGTCTGACACTCCCTTCCACTCCGCCCAGAAGGAGAGGGGGGGGGGTCATTTGATGATTTCCCATTAGAAAATTAAAAAGCCGAAGTTCCAGGTTCCAAAATGTATAAAACCCGAAACTAAAAGGGCATCAGTGTTCCTGAAACTTTAAGCCGAAAAGAAACTGACTGAACCCCTAGCGCGGGCGTGCGGTGTAACGTAATGCAAGCGTAACGTAAATACGTCGATATGAAAATTAAAAATACTCGTTTCACATTTAATATTTTCATAATTTTAAGAATCATAAATATGGTCGATATTGATTGAGCTTGTTGCAAACAATTTTACTAAAACACTATAGGATGATGACTGTCTTGGTATGGACATATGATGAGGAGGGACGAATCGCATGTGACTAAAAGAGTGATGAATACAAACGTTGATGGATGGAGAGGGAAAGGAAGACCAAAGAAACGATGGATGGATTGTGTGCGGAATGATATGAAAGATAAAGGAGTAAATGATAGCGTGACGGTTGACAGAGGAGAATGGAAGAGAAAAACGTGTTGCGCCGACCCCAAGTAACATGGGACAAGGGCAGGAAGATGATGATGACTACAGAATGATTGTATTTTCCACTCAAAAAACCACGTATTACGTTACCTTTACACAGCGCGTTTATACTAGGGCCTCGGGACAGGCTGTGTATGTCAAATGGCAGACGATTTCTGGGCATATGGTTGCCAAAGAGAGAGAAGAAGAAGCGCCGCCGAGGAAGACCCAAGCGAAGATGGAGAAACGACGGGGCTGCGGGACTGTTCGAAAGAGATACCGCGGCCCTGGAACACAAAGGGCAAAGAAGGAACATGGATGGGTTTTAGTCAGTAAAAGTCTGACACTCCCTTCCCACTCCGCCCAGAGCAGGGGGGGTTTCCCTTCCCACTCCGCCCAGAGGGAGCGGGGGATTTTTTGATGACTTCCCATCCAAAAAAAAAAAGAGATGGAGAAACGAAACCAGAGACCATGGGAGATTGATACAGAACAGTCAAAAACCGCGAGAAATAAAAAGTGTTGGCCAGTATGGGCTGATACAACAACCATAAAATCTAAATCATCATTCAAATTTCGAATTCATGTGACATCCATCGATACACGTGGTGGGCTACGATCCACACACTCTCATAGAGAGAAAACTATTGTCCCACCTGTGGGATCAGGATGATGGTATGTCATAGAACTAGTACGTTCTAGAAGGGCTTAAATATAATTTTATGGTATTTTATCTGAGTATACTTCCCTTGTTAAGTAACTATTAGTCTTAAATCTTCAGATTATAAAGTTATATCTAGTAATCATTTAATATCTTAGTCAATATTTAAACAGTAACTATCGCAATCTTAAAGGTATTTGTAAGTGTTTAATCTTTATATTTACACTAAAGAGCTATGCTGATATTTCGATTCGATCCTTTTCATAATTATTGCAGATTTAAGGTTAGAAATTACCCTCCTTTCTGTGATAGTCGGGTAAAAACCATAGAAACATTCACTTTTAAACGTGGCTTTGAAAGGTGACAAGATATTTTTTGACAGTTAGGCTTATTCTGCCCATATTTAGGTTAAAACATTTAAATTACAAACAGAAAATCACAGTAAATGAAGTAAAACTGCGTGTGTATCCAGTTGGAACGAATTTCACGGGTTGCTATAGATTAGGTAAGTACACATTCGCACGGCCATAGCTAATTGTAGATATTATTATTAAAAAAAACTATTATGTAGGTACTCACCAGAGTCACGAATGATGAAACACGACGAAACAACACAGTAATATTATAAAATAACTATTATGTCGAAAACACACAAAACTACTTTATAGCAAAATATAAGAAATATTGTATTTTATAACTATTTAACATCTTTGCAAGAGTTTAATTTAAAAAGAAATCACGAATGTTCAGATTAAAAGAACACAAACCGAACGCGAAGAAAGCGAAAAAAATATAATTAAAAAAAATACTATCAATGTCCACAGATTAAAAAAAAATCACATGTGACGTTCAATCCACAAAATAGTGCTGTCCAACACCGAAAACTTTTATCGAAATATATCGATACGTGTTTTTCGTTTGAGTGCGAAGTACGAAGTGAGGAACTAGTGTTGCGCCGGCGACTTATCAGTGACTTAGACTGTAGTATCAACATTGTCAGTAAAAGATTGCGCAGTTGTAAAGTTGTATCGATTTTCGATGATTACGCATTGCGGGAAATCGGGTGCCAACGTGGGAATCGGTTTCAATAGACATGATTCTCAAAGGCGAATTTATTGTTTTTTAATTTATTAAAATTATTTGTTTAGTTTGTTTATGATTGTATCTGAGTTAAAGGTATCTGTGTCTTTGAGGTTCTCATAATGATAAACTAAATATTTTAATTGATATGCAATCAGGGAATATAAAGTATTCGAAAAGGAATAATAAATGTAGGTAATAGATTTTTTGGACAAAATGATTTTTTAAGAATATTTTTATTTGGTTAAAAAATATACCATCTGAGACTTGAATGCGACAGTTAGTATTTCATTCCAAAATAAATGCAGAAGGTAAATGATAAACTAAATCTAACTACGTCCTATTTTTTTGACAAATAGTTTTTTTTATTACAAAATGAGCCTGCTCTTGACCTCGATCACGCCTGATGGAAAGCGGTAGATGAGGTCTATGATGGAACGAACGTGCCCAGAAGATGCCTGTTCACTCTTGCTTTGAAGGCAGACGGGTTAAATGTGGAAAGAAACACAGATGCCGGCAGAGATTTAATTGCTGTACATAATATTAGGACTAGTATTTATATGAAACACTTTGATGTACCATACAATGTCAAGACAACAATCACTATTTGTTTAATTGCATGTATATTGGCAATGTCTTCCCTACTACCAATGGTGTCATATACAGTTGACCTTATAATTGCTTTACCATGCTTGATAACAACTCCCAGTAAATTGAAACTATCTAACTGTCGCATAAGCAAAAATATCTTGTCGTTTTACAACGTGCAAGTGACAATCAACCTTAGACTGCTGATAAAATGGTCGACAATTCCTGGAATGACGCAGGAATTCATCTGTAGGAATTCACAACCCGATTCCCGACCTATCCAACCTCATTTCTGTTGAAGCCTTTGGTTGCTTAATCAACAGTTTTGCTGTAATTAGGTCGCAAGCAATTTCTAAGTAAAATTCACACCAGTATTGAATTAATAAGTAGAGGTATGTAAGGGGTGTTACATACTTGTACGGGTTCAGCAGTATTTGTTAAAAAACATGCCCGATTTGAGACAATTACCCACCAACTACACATCGGCAAGCTCCGCTTGGCAACAACCATCGTCAGGACCAACGGTTTTTTTTTTTTGGATGGGATATCGTTAAATAACCCCCCCCGCTCTGGGCGGAGTGGGAGGGAGTGACAGAGTTTTACAGACTAAAACCCATCCATATTCCTTCTTTGCCCTTTGTGTTCCAGGGCCGCGGTATCTCTTTCGAACAGTCCCGCAGCCCCGGAGGGAAGACCAACGACTTAACTTGCTTTCCGAGACACGGAGTAAAATTGATATGAAATGGATGGTCAGCTTTCCACGGGCAGACATTAGTAAGTGCTGCTTAGCTTGAAGATCGACCTGTGCGGCTGTTATTATTTAACCACGAGTTCTTCTGAACATCGCTTCATCTTTGACAAATTCATCTACTCGACAGCGTAAAACTAACAGCTTCTTTATCGTGTGGTTAGTGCCTAACCAGGTGTCAGAGTTTTTATGGTTGGGCCTCTGCCTTGGTTTAACATGCCGTCCAGAAATATCTCTCAGGCCTGCTGGTTTCCTCACGATATTTTCCTTCACCGAAGCAAGTGATAATTAAACAATACACACATGAATCGAAAAAATCAGAGGTGCGTGTCTTGGCTTCGAGCTTGAGACCTATGACTTGGCAAACCATTAAGCTATCACTGCTGCTAGTGCTGTATGCTAGTGTGTAACGCAAGTACCCTGCCGACCAAGTGTATCGCACCCCTAACCAATCGATCGAATATCGCGCTGGCCTGGTTTGAGTTCTAAGAATTTGCACCGCACCACGCCATACCAGGACCTATGTAAGCGAATAGCTCACTTTTGTGGGTTCTTACTGAAGTATCACTTTATTGCTAAGTCAGAGTAATTAATTGCATAACAGATTGACTTAATCACCATATTTAAATCACATTCTTTAAGTTGCCAGGTTAGGTCACAGGATACCTTTTATCTGGGTAGTATGTCCCGTGGTATCGTTTCCAACCTCCACGCAAGTAAAGTCGCTGGCACAAGCTAGTCATACTGTAACGTTAGGGTACCAACAGTATTCCAATTGTACTATAAAATGATAGTACTGATAAAACCAAACTTAACCTAAGCTATTTTATTAAGAACTAGCACTTTGCCCGCGACTTCGTCCGCAAAAATTGTGATAGCTCGGCTAATTTGCATGGTATAAATAATATTTATAGCCTATGTTACTTTCTGATAATTTAACTTTCTATAGGTGAAAAAATGGTTAAAATCGGTCCAGTAGTTTCGGAGCTTATTCGGTACAAACAAACAAAAAATTATTTCCTCTTTTTACTATCAGTATAGATGTATTTTATATTCCAGTTAAAATTCATTTATTTAGCTTACACATCGTTCTTTAACATACAAACATGGTGTTAAGTTAGAACAGGACAGGTAACAAGTTTAACAGCGGGTCCCAAACTAGGCCCAGCCTATATCTGTCATGTGTATATCTTATTAAAAATATTCTGGTTAACATGTTATATTGCAACCATTGTTTTTAGCAAACAGGAAAATATTAAATCCCGCCTTGCAAGCATAAGGCTTTTTATAACAGCCAGGACTAATATTCAGAGGGTGACACTCGCAAAAGGAGGCTGTGTTATTAGGTTAAATCTTATCGTTGTCAAATGCTTTTTCGATGATATTACATAAATCGCGTTTTTGTCAGAGGACACAGAGTGGGTAGGTTAGGCCTACAAAGTGACATTTTGTGAAGATATGGCAAGTGTAAGGTGGGACGCCCACCGAGCCTGAGGCTCGCTGGAGCGACGATCGTTGCAGGGTGGCTTGTAGCAACTGGATGAGAGTTGCTGAGAATCGAGTTGAGTAGCGTACGATTTAGGAGGCCTATGTCCAGCAGTAGACTGTTCAAGGCTGATGATGATGATGATGGGAGTCCAATGGTGCATACAATATATTTGAGCATACAAAAACACAAACCCGCGCCTTTTTCTCATGAGGTTAGGCAGAATCTAAAGAACGCCTGCTGTGATCATTATGTACTTACTGCGCTTGCGTCGTCTACATTCATACACCTATGTCGACCTCAACTAATTGGAAAAGAGTCGACAGATGACGAAAAGAAGTAATAAGAGAAAAATGGTCCTCCCGAGCGCTTCTAAACGTAGCGGCCAATCTACGCGGAGGATATCAAAGTGCACATTCACATGTGCACTCGCTTTTCCTAGACTCTAAGAGTCAACAACAAAAAAAAAAAAAAAATCAATGCTGAGGACATAACTACCAACGTTTCTGCCAACATCTTTTCAGGAAGAGACGTCATTATCATAAACAATAATCTAATAATTAAGGCACTAAATAATACCACAATTTGGTCGCCAGTGGCTTATCTAGGTCTCATTAACCAGTTATAACTGGGAACGACGCGATATGACTTACGAGTAATCACAACGATTGTTTTACCAAAAGTATGACGCTTTGATTAATGAGCGACCTATTGTGTTCCGTGGTTTCACTTGCGTGAAAAGATTTAAAGTTTCCACCGGATATTTAAAAGTAGTTTGGCCTACCCAAACAACTTATTATGGTCAGCAAGAAAGATCTTTCAGATGATACAATGATAAAAAAAAATTGTAAATATCTTTGAAAAGTTTTGTTAAATAGCAGCCAACCAAAACAAGCTATTAAAAGTAAGTATCTATTAAAAAATAAACATGCTTTTTGTGTTTTTCTGTATGATGGCTTAAATCTTCTAAACTACCAGTACATCATTTTGTACCCCCCACAAAGAAAATTTTAATCGGTAATCAAATAAAAAAAACAGCTATTCCATAAATTTTGAAGTGTAGGTATTGCACTTTTGTAGGAAACCGCTTCAGAATGATGTACTGATAATGATGATGATGCTGATGTACTGGTAACCGTTTGTGCGTCGATGTCCTTTCCACCCTGTATATCTTTAAAGACGACCCGCGGCTTCGCTCGCGTTACTTTAGAATTTGACAATCAATTCGGGTTGTACTTTGCTTGTAATAATATAATTCATTCGTGATTCGAAAGATAGGTGGCGACATCTATTATCACAAAAACGTTTTTTTGTTTTCCCCGGGAACAGTACTTTTTTTGGGATGAAAGGTACCCTATGTCCGTTTCTGTATACCTGACAACGTATATGCAAAATTTCAGGATGATCGGTTCAGTAGTTTCTGCGTGAAAAGGTAACAAACAAACAAACTTACTTTGGCATTTATTATTTGTATGGATGACAGCTACCTAAGACTGCCAATTTGTTTTGCCCATCGGCCATTATCGAAGTTATTGATACTCCCATACTTTTATGGGCTGATTATCACTGTTTAATGGCGTGATTGGTACATTTCTTGATACAAAAGCACCTTTTGTAAAGTATAAGCATAAATAAAATCAATGGTCTCAGCATAATCAGCGATCAGGCGATTTAAATTTCCCTGCAAATTAGTTTAGTATTTATTTTGATATCAAGCGAAAGGCTAGTAAAAGTAGAAAAATAAAAACCAAAAATAAGGTGTTTAAAGTATTTTTCAAATTGTCGGACTATTAAAACAGTCCGTCGATTACGTACTCGTAACAGAATTAGAGGTGTGCTTTTTTATCGATACTTTTTTTCTATAAAGTTTAGTGTTGGGCCGTTACTTATATTTGTTTTCATTATATAGTTATTTGTGTGTGCCGTTTTGTCCTCAAGATTATAAAGGTGAGCATATATTGATATTTATTATTGAGTTTTTTTTAAACTTAAGTATGTTATAATAACGTTTGCACTATAAGGTTAAGTTGATATATTTAGCCAGTTTTAACCGGATTAATTTAGATTTTGTAACCTGCAACATTTAAAAGATTTTTGCTGTAAATGTTAGGCAAATATTTGTAAAATGTGTTTGTTATTTACCGAACATCGTACTCTTTCAATTGGTACGCAGCGCAGCTTGTTATCATCATCATCTGGCTAGCCTTTTCCCAACTAAGTATATTGTGGTCGGCTTCCAGTCTAACCGGATGCAGCTGAATACCAGTATTTTACATGGGACGACTGCCTATGTGACCTCCACAACCCAGTTAGTACCTACTGGGTAATACGATACCACTTGGTAACACTGTTTGTCAGACTTTTTGGGCCACACAAATGACACCCGGGACCAACGGCTTAACGTGCTTTCCGAGGCAAGGAGAAAACTCGGTATGTAATGGGTGGTAACCCAGACTAACCTAGGCAAGCACAGCTTAACCTAAATATCAACCCGAGCGGCTGTTATTATTAAGCCACGAGCTCCTTGGTAGCTGAAGTAAATATACATCAGAGCCTTTTAATAAAATTCATTCACCAATGGCTTGACATAGACAAGCCATTAATCATATTTATAAAATCTTGTATTCAAGTACTGCAGATTTTTATGACTTACTTCATAAAAATCTGTTCTATTTTTAAATTTGTTTGACAGAAACCAAGCCAGCCGTCATTTTTTTTTCCTATTCGAACTTCAAACTCAGTGTTCTAGGCAATAGACAATGACTTGACATCTCATCATAGAGTAAAAATAGTGGCAGTCCTTACCAGTGGACTAATCTATCACTTACAATAGATTAACGACTTGTTTCCCTTAGTTTACCCATCCTACGTATCATTACGACAGCTGACGTTTAGTGGGTGGACAGATACCTAGCGTTACATCACGTCTGTTTTTCTTAGGGCAGGTCAGTAATGGTATAATTACCACATAAAGGATGATGTTTTTAACGTCAACTAGCAGTTGCCCGCGACCTACAATTTTTTTTTTGTGATGGAACGTCACGTTTTACGGTAAAACTAAAACATTGTGCTGATGTATGCATTGAATAGTAAACAGGTCATGGAGGGATTTAAAGTAAAGTTATAATAGTTATAAAAGATATACAAGACATAGTTACAAAAAAAAATGTGAAAAAGTTGGAACTTTGACCTCTATTATTTCCGTAACTAGAAGGTTCCCAGATATGGTCTGAAACAAAAAAATAATCGCAATGACGGGGAGAACAAGTGTCTTTCGGCTTCGCTAAGGGTCTTGTAACACCCTGTATCATGTAGTGCTGATTTGCATCAAAATGAACGTAGGTACATACGAAGTGGGAAAAGCCCCGAATGACGCACCTATGATAATCAGCTTAACTTCATCATTAAAGAATGACTCTTCTAATATTTCATACTTAAATATGATGTGAGAATAAAAAACTGTCACGCGGTTAACCACATGTCCGGTTTTTTTTAACCGAATGTTAACATTGGGGTCAGTACCTCCATTTGGCAACATTTCAGCGAAAGGAATCAAGATAAATTATGTTTCTAATAAAAATAATACCTAAAGCTAACAGGTATTTGCAAACCTTAAAAAACAAAGATACTAAAATAATATTATTTATTTTTGTAATACAGTGTGTTTGGAGAACGGTTACTGATACTTTAAGGGCATATTGTATACTCATTTTTATCGACAAAGTCACGTTTATAAATACTCCTAACCCAACACCACGCGAATGGCAGCCATTTTTTGTTTTTTTAATCGGTTGAAATAGGGTATGTCGAATAAAATGCTAATATCATTGAATCTAAGCGACCTACAGATATGCAAAGGTGCGAGCAACGCAAGCGGTTGCAGTTCAAATACCTAGTTGGTTGTTTACTTTTTGGGACACCAAAACGGTAATTATTTCGGGTTCTATTTAATACATAGCATAATCAGCCTATATTGTTCCCACTGCTGGGAGACAGGCCTCCTCTCTATGAGAGGGAATGGGCTATAATCCACCACGCGGGCCCAGTGCGGATTGGTAGATGTCACATGTCTTCGAATTTTTGGTTCTAGGACAGGCCGGTATCCTCACGACGTTTTCCTTCACCGTTTTGAGTGCAGTGGTCATGAAATATTACAAAAAGTAATGCGCCTGCTTGGGTTCGAACCCACGACTTACTGCTCGTAAGTCGAGGCCACCACCACTGGGCCACCGCTGCTTTAATACATGTTTTTGTAATTACAAAATCGTGATTAATAGGAAGCTGTATAATACTGATGACTAAAAAATAAGTAGGTATCTTAAGTTGACGTATTTGATGACGCATGTAGAATTAATTAGGCATGCTTGGAAAACTACCTAACCCAACTGAAAGTTGAGCAATGTCAAAAGCTTACGTGACCCAGCATGTATAACATTTTGTACGATTCCATTGACTCGTGGCCCAAACCACGGAACCGATCATCCTGAAATTTTTCATACAAGTTGTCCTCCCGAAAAACATTACAGTTCCCGAGGAAAACAACAATAACGTTCTGCGCCCCGTGTCTTTCGAATCATGATTGAATTAAATTATTGCAAGCAGAGTACAACCCGAGGTGTTTGACAAATTGTTAATAAACACGAGCGAAGCCGCGGGAAAAACCTAGTTTTCAATAAAATTTCTATTGCCGACTAGTCACTGGTACTTCTCGTCATCGATAACAAAACATCACGATTCACAACTGTTTCAAATATTCTTGTTTTCAAAAACGTCGAGAAAAGGTGCACGGTTCGGGTTGGTCGTTTCCTATGGAGAAGAACCGGCAAGAAACTCCATGGTTACTCTTTGAACAATTTTCAAGTAGTCGTAATTTCGAAAAACAATTATATAGGAATTCAAACTAAAAGTATAATTCTGTCCCCCACGAGGTTCAATTACATCATCATCTGCCTAGCCTTTTCCCAACTATGTTGGGGTCGGCTTCCAGTCTAACCGGATGCAGCTGAATACCAGTATTTTACATGGAGCGACTGCCTATCTGACCTACTCAACAGTTCAATTACAAAGAAAGAATTTAGATTAGCTTCAAAAAAGCAAATAATGACGTGTTGGGTCGGGGACTTTCCCAAATGCCGACGATGTGTTAATAATTTGATTAGAACCGGAATTGTCTTTGATTCTATTTAATTATATTAATTAGAAAGATAAAGGAGATATTAATTTATCGTGCGCCATTAGGACAAAAAAATGGTTGGCATAAAAACTCTGACACCAGGTTAGGTACTAACCACACGATCTTCTTCTTCGTCGTGTCGATGATTTCCCCTTTAATTAAATTTGTTTTATCCAAAACTCTGCCACCTCGACGGCGTTGGTGGTGGCCTCGGACAGGTCCCTCAAAGTGCACGTGGAACCACACATAGTGCATGATAGGAGGTGAGCCATAGTTTGCTCTGAGGCACCGCAGTCACACATGGCTTCATCGGAATACCCCCACCGGACCTGGTTGTATCTGCAGCGCCCCACCTGGCTTCGCAATCGGTTTAGGGTCTTCCAGGTGGGCCATGGCAGCAGGTGTCCCGGTGGGAGTCTTTCCGCAACTTCAATATAGATACACACGATAAAGAAAGAAGAAGGACAACAAAAACAGTCAACATTTATACAGCCAAACGCACGTCCACGATACCCTCACGCCAGATGTCTGTGGAATTCACTGCCGGCTTCTCTGTTCCCTGATCTATATAATCTGGATCTATTCAAAGTTCGAGTGAATCGGTTTCTTCTAGGCGTGCTGCAGCCTAGGCCGCATCATTGCTTCACATCAGGCGAGTTGCAGCCAAACGAAAACCTATTTAGCATGTAAAAACGATCGGGCTCTAACAGTGCTTTATTTAGTAGTTATAAGAGAGGTTTTCGTTCAATTGTTACTACTGATTTGCGGTTGAAAATACAATGGGCTCTCTCATCATCTGCCTAGCCTTTTCCCAACTATATTGGGGTCGGCTTTCAGTCTAACAGGATGCAGCTGAATACCAGTATTTTACATGAAGCGACTGCACATCTAACCTCCACAACCCAGTTAGTACCAGGTAATACGACACCCCTTGGTAGGACTGGTTGTCAGACTTTTTGGGCCACTGACTACCTAACGACTGTCAAAGATCTACAAATGACACCCGGGACCAACGGCTTAACGTGTTTTCCGAGGCACGGAGGTAACTCGGTATGTAATGGGTGGTCACCCATCCACAGACCAGCCTAGGCAAGCACGGATTAACCTAAAGATCGATTCGAGCGGCTGTTATTATTTAGCCACGACCTCCTCAATTTAATGGGCTCTCGACTGTCTAAAAATGACTAAAATCTGTTTAAATTCAAATACGTACCACCATAGCTACGCCTTTCTCTCAAACACATACTTTCTTTCTTTTATACCGTAATTACCGTATACAAAATTAAGCCCTTGAAAGTAAAAGAGAAAGTCCCATTAAAATCTATTCAATAATTTCCGAGAAATGCGTACAGACGAACATACATTAAAGGTTCATCAACTAACTATGAGCATGGTTCCGCGCGAGTGTTTTATTTAATTTGTTACCTCTGCGTTGTTAAGAGATTTAAATTACTTAAACTATCTATTTGGACATAACCTTCCTAAGGCGCGATTTTTACAGAAACGGCGTAAGGTGAAGGCGCAGCGTAGGCATGATGCCGCTTCAAAACGTTTTCATACAAAATGTAGGTAGGCGACGTGTCGTGAATTACACTCAAGCGGCGCGGCGCAGGCACGCCGTTCTTTCGTTTCCTTATAAATTCTACGCCTGCGCCGCGCCTTCACTTTACGCCGTTTCTGTATAATTCGCGCCTAATAGGAATTTACTACCGGCTCCTCTGTTCCCTGATCATTATAATCTGGATCTATACGATCAAAGTTTGAGTGAAACAGTTTCTTCTGGGCAAGTGTCTCCAACCTACATCATCCTAGCCTTTAGCCTATTTTGTATAAAAAAAGGTTGATTAGTAAGTTTTTACCAGACAGATCGACAATCTTTATAATACAAGTTCAGACTAATATACAACTACACGAATCGATGTATAAGCTTGAGTGTATTACTTAGTTTCATCTACAGTGTTTTGATGGTGCCGTGGTTAAATGAATAGGTCCAACTTAACTTTGCCTAGTCAATAAATATTGTAAGACTAGCTTCTGCCCGCGACTTCGTACGCGGATCCTGTTGCTTATGCCAGCGACAACGGGGCCGTCAAAATCGAAGATCTGAAACGTCTGATGTCGAATTCTAAGAGGGGGACGGGAAAACAAAGGGATGCGCGAGACGATTCGAGACGTTCCATATCTTTCATTTTTGTAAGTCAGAAGTCGATGTGGAACTCAAGCGTAATTCTCTATCCGTGAACGTCTCCGACTCGTGAGACAATGCGTGACGTTCACGATCAGCGGTCAGTCGCGCATCACTTTCCCCACTTGTCTCTAGAGACCTGGAAGTCGATGCGTAGATACGCTTGGGACTCAAGCGTAATTCTCTATCCGTGAACGTCTCCGATTCGCGAGACAATGCATGACGTTCACGATCAGCGGTCAGTCGCGCATCATATTCTTCACAGTTCTCTGGAGACCTGGATGTAGACGCTGAGAACGCAGGCGTGCTTCGTTATCCAAGAGGAAGAGAAGAGAAGAGAGGAAGAGGTTTCCACAGAGCGAGTTGCAACCTGATGTGCTCGAACAGCATCAAGTCTCTCCTGACGTTCTTCGGTAGATTCTTGGGATCTTATGGTCCTCAATCTTTTAGCTCCTTTGGAACATTGGGAAAGATTTGACCTCTTTCTAGGCATGGTTATAGTTTTATTGTGAAGATACCTGATCAATTAAAATCTAAGTGACTGCTCCCCTGCGTTACCGGGTAGGCTACCGTGTCACGAAGATAAGTGGAAAAAGTCTAAAACACTCAAATAACATAAGCCCGAAGGCATATTTATTCGATAAAAAAAAAAATAGGAGTTTTGTCCAGTAGAGTCAAGTCAATGATATACCGTCGTCATCAAATATCAGTCCTAAACTGTTACCGCCTTTACCGCGTGGAGGTACTCCCAGCTTATGTTATTTTATAATTATACAGTGAAATTAGTGATAGCTTTGATTTCCACATCAGATGTTTCTGATCTTCGATTTTTATAAGTCAACAGGAAATGCCCATCAGACCGAACAACTTTTGCTAAGACGTCATTCCTATATGTGTTATGGTGTAGCTGGGCTCTTGGAGTTCCACAACAGGTGTTCCAGATCTTCGATTTTTATAAATCAACAGAGAGTGCTCATCAGATTGAACAATTTTTGCTAAGACGTCATTCCTATATGTGTAATGGTGTAGCTGGGCTCTTGGAGTTCCACAACAGGTGTTCCAGATCTTCGATTTTTATAAATCAACAGAGAGTGGTCATCAGATTGAACAATTTTTGCTAAGACGTCATTCCTATATATGTTATAGTGTAGCTGGACTCTTCGAGTTCCACATCAGGTGTTCCAGATTTTCAAATTTATTCTCTCAGCAGAAAATGCTCATCACGTGGAACAATTTTTGCTATGGTACCATTTTTGTATCTCTTATAGTTTAGCTATTCTATTGCGGTTCTGCATCAGGTGTTCAAGTTTCCAAGATAAATTATAGCCTATATGTTGCCCAGACTTAATACCTATACAACAAAAAAAAAATCTTTCAAATCCGTCTAGTAGTTCCGAAGATTAGCGTGTACAAACAAACAGACAAACAGACAAACAGACAGAATTTTTTTTTTGGATTCGTGCTCTATTACATTTTCTAAACCCCCCTCAATTTTTTTTTTTTTAATATATTCAATGTACAGACACAGTTTTTTTACTGTCTTATTATATGTATAGATTATCTAGAGATCTCAAAAGGCCCAGATTCCACCAAAGCGCTTTGAGCAGAGCGGAGAAGAGGCGTGCAAGATTCGAGAGACAAGAGACGCGGCGTGTGCAATGTTCTACCCGCTCCGCTCCGCTCACTCGTCTTAGTCTTAGTCCTGGATGGTTCACAATTTTTCAGAAATAATCACGAATTGGATTAGTCTGGATTTGCGCCCGGTTGAGGGCAATAGGCTCGCCCCCTATTACATGGGACTTAAAGATAACTGTCGAAATGTGGGTGTACTATCAGGTGCACCTCTGCCTAACCCTTCAGGGATTAAGGCGTGATGTTATGTTTACCTCTATGACAACCAAATAACCTACTAGTGACAAAGCAAGGTATGAATAGATTTTCATGATAAATTATAAGTTTCAATAAAATATGAAACTAACATAAGCTATATATATGCTAGCTACATATATATAGCTAGATATTATGTATTTATTTAAGTATATATTAATATTAACTTATATGTGTATTTATATATAATATTTTAGGTTAAGTTAGGTAAGGCACATAAACTCATTATTCTCTTCCTTTTCTCACACACTATTGTCTACATTTCTTTATCATTTCTCCTTTTGCAGGTCTGCTGGCAGAAATTTCTTATGAAATAAGCAGTACCTATGTACTCATATATTATAATGTTATTTTCCTGTGTTGTCTACTGTGTGTACATAAATAAATAAGCTACCTAAAGCAAGGGGTCCGCGTATCACGTTTTTTTCTTCCATTCTCCTCTGTCAACCGTTACGCTATCATTTACTACTTTATCTTTCATATCACAATCGATCCATCGTATCTTTGGTCTTCCTCTCCCTCTCAATCCATCAACATTTATATTCATCACACTTTAAGTCTCATGCAATTCGTCCCTCCTCATCACATGTCCATACAAAGTCGAAGGTGAAGCTTACTAAAGCGTGTTAAAAAATCAAACAATACCGGTCGATAGTTACCCGATCACATCAAGTATAAACCATACACATTTGTTTCTAAGATATCACTTACATAACAACCAAGATCGGTTCAAACGTGCGTAAAAAAATATCTTAGAAGTATTTTTAATAAAATGAAGGCACTAGACTATGAGAAATGTTCATTGGACTGAGATATCATATCGTATTAGATTTAACCGAACGTCCAATATTAAATGTATTGGGTTACTAACTGAAAATTGTGGAATTTATTGAAGTTTCTGAGAAAGGGCAAATGGTGTCATAATAATGTTATTGTAAAATATCAGCCTGTATATAGGGTGACTGGTAATTAGTGACGATACTTAAACTCGTGATTGTATTTATGATAACAAACAACTTTCCCAAAGAAACTTCTTTTTTTTAACTACTCGTTCAGTTTTATCCCAATAACACACAGTGCAGCATAGTGGGAGACAGAACGACGTCACGCGGCTAACAGCTGATAGGTCACAGACGAGCGCGCGATTTCATACGGCTGTTGTGTTATTGGGAGAAAAGTGAACAAGTACAAAAAAAAAGTTTCTAAGGGAAAGTTGTTTGTTATCATGAGTACAATCACGTGTTTAAGTATCGGTCACTAATTACCAGTCACCCTGTAAAAAAAATATTAGGACGGCTTCTGACACAAAGGGCGAAAGAGCATTGTGATTGGTTTCCTTGGATTTTATATATATGTGTGACCTTAATTATTTTTGTTTGTATCTTATTTTAGCATTTAAGTACATTAGGTATATCTTAATATATGTTAACCCATACTAACTTATTTCACTTTTTTAAATATTGTTAAGAAATCCACTGTCCAAATAGTATTTTATTAGAAACCTGCCGCCTGTGATACAGGTTTAACCTAGTACAGGCATCGAACTTTGTTATACCAACATTATTTCTAAGATTTAAATTGTATTTATTGTGAAAATTGTAATTTTGAATAAACATATTATTAGTCTAACCGGATGCAGTTGAATATCAGTATTTTACATGGAGCGACTGCCTATCTGACCTCCACAACCCAGTTAGTACTGTGTAATACGATACCCCTTGGTAAGACTGGTTGTCAGACTTTCGGGCCACTGACTATACCTGTAGCCTGGCCTAGATATGAAATAAAATATTTTGATTTGATTTTTTGATTTGATTTGATCAATTTGTGATTACACATAACATAACCCCTGAAAGGCAGAGGTGTACCTAATAGTACACCCACATTTCGCCAGTTATGTTTTAAGTCCCATGTAATAGGGGCCGAGCCTATTGCCATCAACCGGTCATAAATCCAGACTCCGTGGCTGCTACTGAGAAATTCCTGAAACACCCAATAACACTTTGCCAGACCCGGGAATCGAATCAAGGACCTCATGCTCAGCAGTCGCGCTTGCGACCACTCGACCAACGAGGCAATCATAGATGTGTTTTATGATAAACAATCAGTCGGGTCATGCATGATAAAAACTATCTTTCGAAATTGGTGGTCTATTCTACAGGTTTTAACTAAAGAAAGTTGAAAAACGGTGCATCTAAAACTGTGATATTAAAAAAAAAATCAGCCATTTCTAAATAATGACAGGTCGGATCAGCACTTCCGGTAAATTCCTTTTTTTATTCCTACACGGTGCTAATGATCGCAGGAAGTAGACAATTTTATATGTATTATTTTTATACTAGTAACATCATTTGGATTTGCTTAGATGATGTGTTAAGAATACTAGAAGCAAGACAGAAAGAAAAAATATTTATTTGGGACATGAAGTGCATCATACAAAATGACAAAAAAAATACAATAAACATACAACGCACTATAAATTCAACAGGACAAAAAAAGAAAAAGAAAAAACGTAAACAGCTTGCATGTCGTGACTGCGACAAGCAGGTTACCACTCAGCATAATGCTGTGCTATGGGGGGCCCACAGCAAAGCGGTGGTTTTCAGTGGTCACCCGTGAAAAAACGTACGTATATAGTGAAGTTGAAATGTGTCAAATGATTACTAGCCAATTCGTTTTCTAGTAGCAATAGCAATGGCGTCTGTTGGACATGAGGTCTTGGATTCGACTCCCAGGTTGGGCAAAGTGTTATAAGTCATCATCATCCGCCTAGTCTTTTCCCAATTATGTTGGGGCCAGCTTCCAGTCTAAGTGGATGCAGCTGAATACCAGTATTTTACATGGAGCGACTGCCTATCTGCCCTCCACAACCCAGTTAGTACTGGGTAATATGATACCCCTTGGTAAGACTGGTTGTCAGACTTTCTGGCCACTGACTACTTACCATCTGTCAAAGATTTAGAACTGCGCCCGGTTGATGGCAATAGAAGATGAGGATTTGCAACTGGCTTTCTGGTAACCATGGTTCCCTTTTTTGTTTGGTTTATAAGCTGTAAGTCCTCCATGTACCAACGTAGATAAATAGGCTCGCCCCCTATTACACGGGACTTAAAAATAACTCGCGAAATGTGAGTGTACTATTAGGAACACTTCTGCCTAATCCTTCGGAGATTATGGGCGGGATGTTATACTATGTAAGATAACATTTATCCCCAACTTTTTATTACTTCATGTGAAGTGGTGACATGCGGACAAGCTCACTTTTTTAGTAAAACATTAAAAATATGTTGCTAAGACACTTATGAAGTTATGATTGCTACATCCACATGTATTCAGAAACAGTTTTTATATCACTAATTGTGGCTATTATCAAGATATTTCCGTCAGACGGACATAATCAGTATGTACATGCAAGTACTTATGTAATTTTAGATAAAAAATTGTGCTAAAACTATGACCTAGGTATTATTTTGTCTTCAAAAGGTTAGTTGTACCTTCAGTACACCCACCTTTCATAAGTTAAATTTTTAGTCTGATGTAATTAGGGGCGAGCCTATTGCCATCAACCGTACAGAAATTAATTAACAAAAAGAGAGAGAGAAAGGAAAAGTCCAAAGATATCTCGCAAAATCTCGACTTTTTTACTTTACTTTATCGTGTGGTTAGTGCCTAACCTGGTGTCAGAGTTTTTATGCCGCCCATAGGCCTCTGACTTGGCTTTTTCAAAACGTCGACTATAGGATACGGATATTTGTTCATAACAACCAAGTGCTAATTTAATGCTAACAAAGATAAATAGTGTAGTGGTAAAATTCATTGGCGTCTGTATGAGAATTAATTTTGTTTATATGCCTATTTCATTAGATTATAGCGGCACATATGGACGGGTCCTGTAACAGGTCTTTGAGCGCAGGCTACACCGCCAACTAGCGAGCGAGCTGGGCGAGCATCGTTTCATCTCTTTTCATAGTATCGTAGTATTTTAGCTAAGCCTACCTCTGAAGCAGCCAAAATATTATATACTTTTTTATTAGATAAGTAATTAGATTTAGTTCATTCTGTTTTTTGTAATTTTAATAAGCTAAATTAGTTTAGGAAGTAAGTTTATATATGTAAAAGTACGATGGGATTTACATCGTCGCATTTGTGTAAAAAAGTCCCTTAAATAAAAAAGAATTAAAAAAAAATTTAAAAAAAAAACTCTTTTCATACCTCGCTTTACACCGCGAACTACTGAAAGTGCCGAACCGTAGTATCAAAAGAGGAGAACAGATACTCGCCCGGCTCGCTCGCTCGCTCGCTCGCTAGCTGGTGGTGGCCTGCGCTTTAGTGTTCGTTTGGTGAACAGAACTTCTGTGTAATGCCCTGCGTACCAAGGAAATCACCGATGAGGCCACTTCTCTATGAAAGAGGTCCACCACGCGGGCCCAGGGCGGGTTGAAAGAAAGAAAATGTATTTATCAGTTGGTAGATATCACGTCACTAGTCACTCTCATACAGTTCCCACTATCAGCAAGGGATTAAAATTGTCCTCACTCTGCATTGCCCCGCATGCATGTATGGGTAAGGCTTATTAGTGCCTGGGGTTCTGGGAAATGCCAGTTTCCCCACAATATTTTCCTTAACCATGTTGACAGATGTAGTTAATCGATCTATCTGTGTGCATCCAACCACGTGATAACAGCGTCCCTTTGTCTTCTCATTTGAATACCTAAATAACTGTTTCTAAGCTGAAGTTTGCGAATGTGGTACTGCATCGCAGATCATATCTCTCCTCTTTTCCTGCTCTTTGTGTCCAATAACCTGAAGTCAAAGCCATCCATGTGAGTACAGAATTTTGAGCTTAATTGTCGTAGAAAATGCGTTTATTGTGTAATTTTCCTCTGAAAAATAGAAAGGCACCAATATTGGCTTTTAGGAGGTGAAGAGGATCTCACATCGCATTGGCTTGTATGAAATCTGTTGATGCTTAACACACGTGCACCGCAAAACCGCGCGGACGTGCGGCACTCAACGCCTATCCGCGCGGCACACCGCTAATACATTTGCTTCGCCGCCTCTGCTCGACCACGGGGACGAGCGGCGTCGTGTGAGACTCGAATTAAAATATCGAAGAAGACCAGTTGACTTTTACAAACCGTTGGTAATATCCAAAGCTCATCATCTGCCTGCCTTTTCCCAACTATATTGGGGTCGGCTTCCAGTCTAACCGGATGCAACTGACTACCAGCATTTTACATGGAGCGACTGCCTATCTGACCTCCACAACCCAGTTAATACTTAGTAATACGATACCCCTTGCTAAGACTGGTTGTCAGACTTTTTGGGCCACTGTCTACCTAACGACTGTCAAAGATCTACAAATGACACCCGGGACCAACGGCTTAACGTGCTATCCGAGGCACGGAGGAAACTCGGTATGTAATGAGTGGTCACCCATCCACAGACTAACCTAGGCAAACACGGCATAGCCTAAAAATTGACCCGAGCGGCTGCTATTATTAAGCCGCGAGCTAATATCCAAGGCTATTCCGGCCATTTTCTCCTTAAAATAGAATTAAACAAATATCTAATCACTTGACATCCTCAAGAGATCACAGACTCCATCCTAATTCTTACTAAATATAGCTGTAATTAAAATTAACAGCTATTTATCTTAGAAAATGTTCGTGCAGAAGGTTCAGTTTCTGCAATAATTGAACTTTTATGACTATTTACTTATTAATTACTGGACTGCTTCTTTGGTCGAGTGGTCGCAAGCGCGACTGCTGAGCATGAGGTCCTGGGTTCGATTCCATCAGGAATTCCTCAGAAGCAGCTGCGGAGTCCGGATTTGTGCCCGTTTGATGGCAATAAGCTCGCCCCCTGTTACAAGGGGCTTAAACATTTCGCGAAATGTGGGTGTATTAATGAGGACATCTCTGCCTTACACTTCGGGGATTACAGGCGTAATGTTATGTTAGGTAATTTTACTGCTGCTCCACCTCCTAACCTAACCATGCAAAATAATCTTTATACCTAACTGTAAATAAATGTTACGTCTTCACTAGTCATTGCCACCATTATATCTTGTATCATTACAAATTCGAAAGTTTATTAGCATGGATGGATGTATGTATGGATGGATGGATGGATGGATGGATCGATTGATTGATGGATTTATGGATTGGTGTACGGATGGTTGCATGTATGTATGGATGGATGGATATTTGTTAAACTTTCATTCAAAAACTACTGAACGGATTTGGATGTTTGGCGCTTAGATAGTTTATGACCGGGATTAACACATAGGATACTTTTTATCCCGCTAGTACGATCTCGTGGGACAATTACTGAACACAACGCAGGCGAAGCTGCGGGTATAAGATAGTTATTTGATACCACAGTCGTTTCTTCTTACTTTTCTTTAAAAAGTTTGTGAATTCTTAATACTGCAAGAAGTAAACCCTCTGTATCATCTCTTGTCTGCGGCACGACAACATTACGATAATCAATATTACGATAATTAAACTTCAGGCGGCATTACGAAATTAGTCACATTACTGAATGGAATTGTCACTTGTACAATAATAGCATGTCAATACGCACACACACACACACAAACAGACAAAAAATACCCGAAGGGTAACCAAGGGGATCCTATTATTAAGCCTCCGCTATCCGTCCGTCGGCCCGTCCGTCCATCTGTCTGTCTGTCAGCGGCCTGTATCTCATGATCCGTTATGGGTAGACAGTTGAAATTTTCACAGATTTTATAAAGGGTGTAAAAAGACCCTTAACGAAGCCGAAAGGCACTTTCTCCTCGTCATTGTGATCATTTTTTTGTTCAAGACCATACTTGGGAACCTTCTAGTTTCGGAGATATTGGGGGTCAAAGTCCCAAATTTTTCACAAGTTTTTTTTAAATACTACTTTTTAAGGTTCTAACTTTACTTCAATTACCTCCACGGCCCGTTTACTATTCAAAGCATCCATCAGCAATAAGTTTTGAGCGCATTATATTGAGTTTTACCGTAAAATGTGATTTTTGACCCCAAAAAAAAAAATCGTTTCCCAGCAATAATTTTTGCGTAGAGTTACTTAGTTGGATGTACAGAATGCTTGGTTGAAAGCTTCGTGAAGGGTCCGTTTACACCCTGTATTATTGCAATTTCTGTTGCCGCTATATCAACAAATAATAAAAATAAATTAAAAATTAAAGGGGGCTCCCCTACTACGATGGTACGGAACCCTTCATGCGCGAGTCTGACTCGTACTTGGTTAGTTTTTTTTTTTAAACTTTGCCGCACAATAGGAATTTTTCCTGTATCGTGGTTGCGTTAACTAACATTTAAACTCGCAAAAACTAACAGCCAATAAATATCGATCAAATGCTTATTTTTGCAAGTATTTTTATCATCATTAACCTTTCGTGTGCTGGAACGTAGATCTACACGAGACACAATGACTTTTTAATTGTGTCTGGATACTCGGCATACGAGTGGTTTAGGGTGTAAAACACCCATGACGAAACCGAGAGCTTGTTCTTCCCGTAATTGTGATTTTTTTTGTTCAGAACCCTGTCTGGGAAACTTCTAGTTACGGAGATAGTAAAGCTCAAAGTTCCAACTTGTTCACAAGTTTTGTATTACTTTACTTTGAATACCTCTATGACCCCTGCACTATTCAATGCATATGTTACAGCTACAAGCCGAAGTAAAGTTACACCTAGTTCTAGCCGGCTATACCTAGGTGCGGCCAGTAACTATCCTTTTTATTGCTAGGTCACACCGAACTGTGACCAAAAGCATTCCAAATTGGTTGCACTATAACAAATTGTTACCGGTCACACCTAGGTATAGCCGGCTAGATAGGTGTAACCTTACTTCGGCTTTTAGCCGTAACACCTACATCAACTCAATGCACGGTGGTTCACGCGCCCTACAAGCGCGGTCATAAATACCTTACTTTATTTAATTTGTTAAATGGGTTTTTTTGTGAAGGGTAAATAATAAAAAATACTTCACTAATGTACATTAATGCTTTATTTACATAATTTAATACATTATATACAATAAACTGTACAATATGTACTGTTTAATATAAATTTAAATCGTCAATATTTGAGATTTATTCTCACTCGTTCGGAAATACATCTGAATATGATATTACCGCTGTTCATGAAGGGGTTATCATTAAATATGTATTATTTTATATATTATACATATTATGTACAACAAAAGGCAAGAAAACTAAAACTACAATTTATTTACAAACGTCATCATAACCACAAATAAGTTAAATAACTACAACAACCAATCTAATTTCAATTTAAACTAAATTCTTAATAAATCTAAAACCTGCCTCGACATAACGCTCCGCGTTCGCAAGATGGTCTGGGCTGGTTCGCGATTTCTTGAACGCACTTCTCATTACCCCTTACTAATTCGACACATTCAATTTCATTTAACCAATCCTGAGTACTTATGCAAAAATTTTGATTTACTTCTAGAGACAATTTTCCAAAATCTATCAAGACTTTTACATAAATTGAGTATCTTACTATCTAAGTTCCTAATGTCTACATTTTCGACCTCATCCAGTGAAGCTAGAATAGTTTCCAACACGTGTTGATGTTTCAGAGGAACAGTTCCATTTATGGCAGACCAAATCTCAAAGAAATGCGTCCTTGAGAAAGAACATTTAATCAAAGTATCTGATTTTTTTAAATTAATATTTTACGTATGTTTCGTAGACCGTGCTACGCCAGAGCCTACGTAGTCGTAGAGGCTATATAGCAACTAAATGAGCAAAAGGGCGCAAAACAACCATTTATATTTTCAAAATAGATAGTGCAATCTTTAATATAAGATATGTGAGAGTATTTGATTATGGTTGCAATTTTTTGTAGGTCTATGTGAAGTCAACTATAAGATAAATATTTGGTAGAAATACTGTGTGGCGTAGCACGTAAAAATACGTCATAATAAGTAAAATAAAACTTAAAAATATAACTAATTAGTATTAACATACCTTGATCTTGGAAATCCATGTCACAAACACCACTCTAAAACAATGCAATTCTGAGAATTCACAGTTACACAAATAGTAGTGCTAATGAGTTACTGATAAAGCGAGCGCAACGTAATGATGTGTTCACTTCGGAGGTAGAAAAATAAGTGATAATTAGGTAAAATGGGTGACATTTTCATACTTTAGGGTAGCTTGTTTATCGGTAAATCTTTATAGATAATAAATTGGGGGTAATTGATGATGAAACTTTTGCATTTATGAACTAAGGCGGAACCACCGTGCAATGTGTTGAGCGCTACCTCAAACCGTGACCATTCACTCCAAAATAAAAGTCGTTTCCTCGCAATAATTTTTGCTCAGTATTACTTAGTTTGATGTACTGCATGCTTGGTTGACGGCTTCGTGAAGGGTCCGTTTATAGCCAGAATATAAAAAAAAAAACACAAAGAAAAATTTAAGTTTTTTGCTATACTTACTTCCGTGTAATGACCAAAGCAATTGGTCTCCTGATCGTCGTGTTCATAATTTGTCTTTCATTTGTTGAAGGTAAACGCGTAGTGCGTTTGCTATTTAGAAAATAACTCGGGCATGCGTTCGTGTAACGATCGCTTTGGTTAAGACACTTCATATAAAACAGAAAACAGCTTCAAAATAATCTTTTTACTTCTCATGTGCAAGTTCTGGAAATAATCTCAATTACGCGGCAATTACTCACAGGTAAGAAATGAAACTTACTTTCTAGATAAAAACCGAAGTAACCTTTTAATTCTAGGTAAATCCGCTGGATATAATTAGTTTCGTAAATAGCTCGCGACACTTCGACTCAGCGCTGTAAGTAACCAAAGATAATTGTAATTATTTACCAAAGATGTAATGAGAAAATGGAAGGGCATTTTCATTATGACACAAGTGGTGAAATGTGGGTAGGAGCTACAATAAAATTGGTAATTCTTTCCATATTGGGCTATTGTAGACCAATCCTGCAAGGTCAAAATTAAATTGTATATACACGTTTCAAAAAGTACAATTTCTAATGTAACTTTAAATACCTCCATGACCCCTGTACTATTCGATGCATCTACCAGCACAATGTTTTGAGTCCGTTACTTTTGAGTGTGACCGTAAATCGTGATTTGTCACACCAAAAAAAAGTCCTTTCCCAGTATTAATTTTTGCGTAGAGTTACTTACTTTGATGTACAGAATGCTTGGTTAACGACTTCATGAAGCGTCCGTTTACACGACGTATATGTATGTAGTTTACAGAAATAAATCATCATCTGCCTAGCCTTTTCCCAACTATATTGGGGTCGAATTCCAGTCTAACCGGATGCAGCTGAATACCAGTATTTACGTGGAGCGACTGCCTATCTGACCTCCACAACCCAATTAGTACTGGATAACACGATACCCCTTGGTAAGACTGGTTGTAAGTCTTTTTGGGCCACTGACTACCTAACGACTGTCAAAGATTTACAAATGACACCCGGGACCAACGGCTTAAAGTGCTATCCGAGGCACGGAGGAAACTCGGTATGTAATGGGCGGTCACCCATCCACAGACCAACCAGAAATAAATGTTAACAGTAAACCCAATATAACACCATCTAGTATCTCAGAGATCTCTGGTCCACTCTAAATATAGGCCGTTGTTACTAAGTCAACGATCACAGTATTATCACTTATTTACTAGATATAATTACATCCCTTCCGAGAAACCCACCCCCTGTGAATAGACACCGAATAACAACTCCCCTATAATTACTTACTTTGTTAATTATATTTTATTTCGACGTTCTATAGAGATTAATTTGGTTCCAAGTGTTTTTAATAATAAACGCCGGAAAATTCCCTGGTACAGAGCAAATTAAATTGTTTTAAATAATACTTGGTACGTGACATGGGAAGAGACCTGACGGCATGACGTTAGTGTATTGGAAGGTGTCGTATCATCCATCACCGGATCACCCATCCAGAGATCAACCACAGTTAGCCTAGCCTAACCATCAACCCATGCGGCTGTTATTACTTAGCCACAAGACTCTTACTTTTTCCCCTTCATGTACCGTACCAACTATCTGTTGTGTGGATGACTGTCATCCTCAGGATCATGGCGCTGGCAACAGCGTCGAAATATCGAGAGCTCAAAATAATGCACAATCAAGGAAGATATCCTGTAGTGACAGTTTAAATTTAGTTTTAAACCGTGAAAGCGTAAAACAGAATCTGTTAGGGATGTTAGGCTTTAACTCTGGAGGTGAGAAGAGGTTCTGAGCAGCTCACGGTAGCCTGTAAAACCCTACAGGGACCGATCAACTGCCCAACTTTTTCTGACGGCTATTTGTACCCGTCACAATCTGTTAACCCCACCCTCATCCAAAACTGTCGCCCAAGCTGAATCTCTGGTGTGTCTTACTCTTAAGACACTCAACGCCTTTCTGGCTGCCAACCCTGAATTTGATGTGTTTGCGGATGAATGGAGTAAGGTAATCCGTATAATGTCTGATGTTCTGTGAGAGAAAGTATGCAAGAGTGTCCACTGTTCCGTGTTAGTTTTAATTTATTTGAAACCTTTGAATGTTGTCAACTGGATGATTTACTTTTGTTTTACTTTCTGTTTCTATGTTAATTATTGTAATTGGCGTTATACCATTTTAATCCATACCAATAGTATAAATGTGAAGGTAAGTTTGTTTGTTTGTTACCTTTTCACGCCTAAGCCACTGTACCGATCATCCTGAAATTTTGTATATACTTTGTCAGGTGTACAGAAACGGACATAAGGTACCTTTTATCCCGAAAAAAAGTACTGTTCCCGAGGAAAACAACAATAACAGATGGCGCCAATTTTACTTAATCTTAGTCTTACCAAGGGTATCGTATTACCCACTACTAACTGGGTTGTGGAGGTCCAACAGGCAGTCGCTCCATGTAAAATACTGGTATTCAGCTGCATCCGGTTAGATTGGAAGCCGACCCCAATATAGTTGGGAAAAGGCTAGGCAGATGATGATAATAGATGGCGCCACGAGTTTTTTGAATCATGATTGAATTATATATGATTACAAGCAGAGTACAACTCGAATTGATTGTCAAATTCTAAATTAACGTGAGCAAAGCCGCGGGCAAAAGCCAGTAGACTTTAGATAAATAAAATAAGACTCTTATCCACCCCTTGTAAAATACAAATAAAGAAGATTAACTCCATCTCAAGGTTTCGGCGTCATAAGCTCAGTTATTCCTAATTGAGATGTTTGGCCAAGTCTCTGTTATCTATTATCTCATGCTGAGAGACAATTGTCGATGTCCAATATAATTAATCTGCGGGAAGATTATTATTATTGATAGCTTTTTCTTTTGGGGCAGACGCCATGTTGGTTTTGGAAATGGAAATAAAAGATGGGTAAACAAGTTGTTTGTTGGGTTTTAATTACCCCCTGTGTGTTTGTGACCTTCTATTCTTATTAATACGCCCTCTTTGAGTAAAAAACAATAATTAAATCAATCAATTGGAATGCCTCATTGGTGTTGGGGTTCCAAGTGTACCACTGCGCTGAGGTTCTGAGTTCGATTTAGGCAAAGTGTTATGCATTTTTTCATTAAAATATAGCAGTGCAGATCCTGGATTTAATAAAGAAAGAGGCCAGCTTATATTGATTTTGTTACCATTACCATCTTCTTGTTAGCGTGTCGATGGCAAACCAAATAGTGTCAGCCCAGAACTGAGCAACTAGTTTGGCGCTTTCGGTAGCGTCCGTCAGTTCCTGCAGTGAACAAGCAACAGGACACGCAGGATACGATATTAAGTGCCCCATCGTTTGTAGAACAGCACCATATTTACACTCCAGGGCAGAGTCATCGAATTTCCACCTGCGCATGTTTTCGTTGCTGCGACCAACCTGGGTCCGGAGTCTATTTAATGACTTCCAGCTCAGCTATGGCAACTCATTACCATTTTTTGGCGTTACACGTAGTCAGTGGCCCGAAAGTCTGACAACCAGTTTACCAAGGGGTATCG
The DNA here is from genome assembly GCA_905220335.1 of Noctua pronuba. Lineage (NCBI taxonomy): Eukaryota > Metazoa > Arthropoda > Insecta > Lepidoptera > Noctuidae > Noctua > Noctua pronuba. The sequence goes on from LR999918.1 coordinate 10,947,832, forward strand.
TATTACCCAGTACTAACTGGGTTGTGGAGGTCAGATAGGCAGTCGCTCCATGTAAAATACTGGTATTTAGCTGCATCCGGTTAGACTGAAAGTCGACCCCAATATAGTTGGGAAAAGGCTAGGCAGACGACGATGATGATGATGACGTGCGGAAACTGTGCTTCGGTTAAAAACCTTGGGTTTTTTAAGAAAATGGTTAATTTAGTGTGGGACGCGACATATGTCGATACTCTAGCGCCATCCCATCTTCCTAGCTCATCGTGCTGTGCTGAGGCTGCCGCTGCGGCTGCGAAGAACCTCAAGCGGCATAAATATAGTAACCTTATTGGTAACTATCTGTTCAAGCCGTTTGGGGTTGTAACTCTAGGAGCGTGGGGTCCGAGTGCTCACAGCCTTTTCAAGGAAATTTTAAAACGCTTAGTTGAGACTTCCCATGACCCAAGGGCTGGCTTTAACCTTGGCCAAAGGCTTAGCGTTGCCATACAGAGTGGCAACGCAACGTAATTTATAAACGTATACAGGGTGTAACAAGACCCTTAACGAAGCCGTCAACCACGAATTCTGTACATCAAACTAAGTAACTTTACTCAAAAGTTGGAACTTTGACTCCCAACATCTCCGTAACTAGAAAGTTCCCAGGTATGGTCTAGAACAAAAAAATGATCGCAATGACGGGGAGAACAAGTGCCTTTCGGCTTCGATAAGGGTCTTGTGACACCCTTTATAATATTGTTGCAAAAAAAAAATTACGAGTCAATACTTGTAACTAGGCTCAAATTCTTGGTCCTCCTCCGCCAGGACCTCGATCTAAATCGATGTTTTTATGTCCACAGTCACATTTATAAGGAAAAAATGAAAATGCACAACAAAAAAAATCTGTCGCGCCGGTATTGTAAACGATAGATTTGAAAGTTAAATGAATTCTGAAAAATACGAGCCATCTGAAAAACTGAAATACGTTTAACACATTCTGTACTATATTATAATTTTAAATTAACACATCTTTTGGTGATCCTTTTGTTAAAGCAACTTCTTTTCATGGCTATTATATTTTTGACGGCGCGGTTGGCGCAGTGGCTGAGCGATTGACTGCTGCGCTGCGTGTCGCGGGTTCGATTCCCGCACGGAACAAATATTTGTATGGTCTACAGGTAGTTGTTCCGGGTCTGGCTGTTTGTGTATGTGACTTTAAATGTTTGTAAACTCACCCATAATGCAATCTTCTAGTGTGTGGCAACGTTACTTAAAAAAAAAAAGAAAAAAAATAGAGACACAAGCCATATGGCTGGGATTTTCCTGTCGTTGACTTTTGTTCATTTGGAGGATGACCTTCGAAAAAACGATGATAAATACATACATATCATCACTTATGTAATGCCCCAGGGGTAAGACAGAGGTGTACCTAATAGTACACCCACATTTCGCCAGTTATGTTAAAGTGCCATGTAAAAAGGTGCGGTGCCATGCAGCACGGACATAGCAGCCACGGAGTCTGGATCCGTACCCGGTTCGACACAGATCCGGACTCCGTGGCTGCTACTGAGAATTCTTTATCCTTTGCCCGACCCGGGAATTGAACCCAGACCTCTTGTTCAGCAGGCCATTAGACCAACGAAGCAGTCGATGATGATAAATCTATTTTTTATAACTAACGAGAAGTCTAAGTTCCGATTTCCGCGTTTTTTGGTTCGAAAATAATAATATAAGCATAAGACATTTACCCCCTATAATGGTTAAATAGGGGCATTTAACCCCTACAGGGGGGTGAATTTCCAAAATCTTCCTTTTTGTACTCTCTTCCAATAAAAGTAAGACGAGTGCACATGGTTTTAGACCAGTAGTTTAGGCTATATGTTATTAATATAACTGAGTGACTGAATTTAGGATTTTTAGTTAGTAGAGGTCTTTTCACAGCAAAAGTTTGACAACCAGTCTTACCAAAGAGTATCGTATTGTGATGTCTGATAAGCAGTCGCTCCAAGTAAAATACTGTTATATACGTCTGCATCCGGTTAGACCGGAAGCCGTCCCCAACACAGGAAAAGGCTAGGCGGATGATATTTCGTTCGTAACTCTCTTTGGCGACAAATCCGAAATAATCACTTTTTTGTTTCCAAAGGTGTCTTATCCCAATACTTGTCACAGTCTCAAAGATCCCACCCATTTTCATACCTAACCTAAAAATACATATTATACACCGTGACTTTTTAGTCGTCTTACAAAGGTGGTCCACTCAATGTGCCCGACATAAAATAGCTGTAGACGCGATTTTTTTTTTACCTACCATAATCTGTACAAAGAAAAATAAATAAAACATTAGAAAAAAATATGAAACATCCTGTTAATGATGTTTTCGTGTCAAACGGGAGAAGATACCTATCCAGCGCTCGAGTCCAGTAGACCATCGCTAACAACAGGGTGTTTTAACTACGTCATGCGTCATAATACTGAATAATATATATATTTTTTAATGATTAAAATCTCATAAATACCAATTTTTTTTTAATGAATGTTTAGTAAACATTGGATACATGAAGTAGGCTGCCGTTGTAAGACGACTAAAAAGTCACGGTGTATATTTTCGTCCTGAATTTCAACCAGAGCTATTCCTATCCTCATTTCAACGTAGTTTACATACTCAAGGACTTCGGGACGGTGAACTGTCCCAGGTTCATAGTCCTCACAGAGCTTTGAACCGAAATAACCAAGAACATTGAACATATTCAGGTCAGGAGATAAGTAGTTGAACTATTTATACACTGAGGTTTTACTTTTTAGCTCTTTTTGAGATCTTGCTTTGTTGGATGTTTCTTTAAACGAAGGGTGATTTTTTTAATTGAATTAGGGGGTATTCCTCAAAGTGCAACTATTTTAAGTGCAACCACCTAAGCGCAACTAAATTATTCCTCGAAGCGCAACCATTAGTTGCGCTCACAAATTCAATTTAAAAATATTATAGGTTTATTCCTCAAAGCGCAACCATGATGAAAAATAGAGATGGGTCTGATATATTCATTAACGTAATTTAGTTGCGCTTAGTTGGTTGCGCTTAAAAATAGTTGCGCTTTAAGGAATGCCGCTGAATTAGTGGTCAACAAAAAAACGATCGTCATCGGCCTACACTTTTCCCAACTATTAAAATCTGGAGGTTACCGGTGACAGTGACCGCATTTAACTGGAACCGCGGTCCCTGTTGCGGGATCCATTTAAGTTTAATATTTTTCTGCCGGCGACTGGAACCACCCATAAATTAATAAAAACTATCGTTCAAGCCAAAAACAGTACAGTCAAAAATGTTTAAAAACGGAGGTATTTAAAGTAAAAATTTTACAATAAAAACATGTATTTAATTTTTTTTTTTTTATAATTTTCGAGCAATAATTTTTGCGTAAAGTAACTTAGTTAGATGTGCAGAATGCTTGGTTGACGGCTTCGTGAAGGGTCTGTTTACACCCTGTATATTTAGAAGGGTTGTGGGCACACGAATGAATTATTGTTGGACCCATATGCTGGGTGCTGGGCACCGAAAGGGTTAAGAGGTAGAAAGAAATTCTTGTCTTGTAAAAAACGCCGTGAGTTTATTTATGCGAAGCTTAAGTTTAAAATAATTGACTTTAACAGATAAGGTGCCCATGCAATTAATTACACCAAATTTTTACCTTTTTAATCTAATCATTTCATTTTTTGACCACATAATGACGTACAGAACCATTGCAACACTAAATCCGATTCCACAAATTACAGTAAATCTATCAAAGATAATAAATGCCCCACCATTACAAGATGCCCCCAAAATGAATGTCAGATGTACTACAACCGCTTTAAAGTTTGACACTTACATTTGTATTTCGAAGCTTCATAGAAAAATGAAAGAAACATTTGAACATCTGCTCTGAAAGATACAAGTAAACAGTTCATGGCGCGGCGTTTAGAATTTGCTGTATTTTTTCCGTAATTTTTGGATACAAATCTATCACCATTTTTCAGCATCTGCTCGTATTAATCTTACTGGTTAAATCTGATTAACTAATAAATATCTGCACTACTGGTAAAAAATTGAACGTAAAAAAACATTCGGGAAAAATTTATGACAAATGCAGAAAGGGCTCATACGCCATTAATTTATTTAAAAGATTAGGTGTCCATGATGAACTAAGTATTATAAATTTAATATTTCACTCACAAATGTCCCCTGTGTACATTTGTGAGTGAAGTATTTACCCTTACCTTCCCAACACTATTAAATCAATTTTTTTTTTTGACTTTGATATGTAGGCATTTTCTTCCATTGACTTGTAGAAAATGCCTACGTCTACTGCTACCTTTAAAAGGTTTTCCTTTAAGTTTCCTCTATAATGGTCAAAATTCCAAATCTATTTACTTACAGCTGTCTCTCGAAAAAGCCTCGACATTAATCTATCAATCATGCGATTTTTATATCGATTATTATGTATCGAATCGGTAATCGACCCCGTTGCAAGAATATCAGTCTTGTAACGGGGTCGATTCTGTATCACTCAGGCGTCATACTCAGCTGTCAAGAGTGACAGCACTCAGAGAAAGGTATAGCATTTAAAAAAAAAAACATAAGTTGCCATCACCTTTTCTACCATTCCTATTCCCCGAAGGAGTATCAAGTACTGCAACCTTTTTGTCCCCTACAGATTATGTAACCTTTTAAAGGCGATGAAGCGGCAACGTCTGGTTTTTTTTTTACACTAAACATTAAACTTGCATTTGCGACGAGCTCAGGTTGATTTTCAATTGGTCTGTGGATGGGTGACCATCCATTACATCCCGAGTTTCCTCCGTACTTCGGAAAGCACGCTAAGCCGTTGGTCCCGGCTTTCATTTGCAGATCTTTGATAGTCGTTACAGGTAGTCAGTGGCCCGAAAGTCTGACAACCAGTCTTACCAAGGCGTATAGTATTACCCAGAACTGGGTTGTGGAGGTCAGATAGGCTGTCGCAACATCTAAAGTAAGGAAAAAGGCTAGGCATATGATGAAATAGATCTGCGTTAGTGGTTTCATCTATGATAGGGTTTTCTTAGCTTTCGGTTACTCTTACTGTTATTGTTAGCCTGTGTCATCCAACTGCTGGGCACAGGCCTCTCCGCATGACTTCCAAATTCTTCGATCCGGGGCCAATGTGGACCACTCGTCGTTGGTTTTGTCCAGCTCGTTCCGCATCTCCAGCGAGGTCTACTGCGAATTTAGCTTTCGGTGTTAAACCTTTTGAATAGAGTTGAGCCTTGTGCTATTAGCAGGCCTCAGACCTGCTAATTTAATAGTATAAGGCTCACCTCCAGGAGGAGATTCTCACTATAACCTAACTGAGAATCTCCTCCTGGAAAAAACCTTACCTGATGCGGATATTGTACCAAGAACCGCATATACAAGACTCCGGCGCGCTTGCTACGCGTAGGCTATTGAGTTCGTCAGCCGTTCAAATGACGTTGTTCTTTTAGTTATACATGTATCCAAAATAGATTATATATAGAGAGACAAGTAGATTTCATATCACCTATTGTATGGGTATTTCTCAGCTTAACATTCTTTTTGACGATTTGATTGTTATCAGTAATATTATCGTCTGGTGTCTACCTTTCATATCTTTTTCCGTCAGCAGCTTATTCTTTTTCTATTTTTACTAATTATTGTAAAAGATATCTCAATATTTATGTACAAACATCAAGCAACTACAATCTGTCTACAAATTTCTTAAATAGATTTTGAACTTTATCGTTAAAGCATTAGGTTCAAGGTTGATTGGGAAACTTTGACAGTTTCGGGTGACTGGCGTATTGGCGTATGTATTTCAGTAGATCGCACATAAGAATACTTTAACCTCGAGCTTGCTTAGCTTAGTACGAAGTTAGAATATACTACCTAATTCATCATTCAGTCTTTTTTTTATTTTATTTAATTCACAAAACTGATGTACGATCACGAATGCAATAAAAAAGTTACAAAGCTATTCTTCTGATTGAGATCTACTAGATGTGAATCTAGCATGCATATTATATGTAAAACACTTACTATTAAAAAAACAACAATCAAACAAAACTTACAAATTGTGAACATTTCCAAAAATAAGGAAAAGTTTTGGGAAAGAAAAATTTAATATAAGAAATATAAAAAAGAAAAAAATATATGTTATACTATTAAGACTCTAAGTTTAGTCCTAACTGAGGCTACAGAACCAGCAAAGACATCTATTTCACCACGAATGGAGTTGGCAAGAGAAAGCATGCGGTAAATGGGTGAAAAATTACCAATGCTCGACTATGAGGCAGGACGAAAGTCCTTCGGTTAATCTTCTGCCCCCATCACAATTTATTTACTACAGCAAGTGACACAAATGGGTTGTTTCCTCACCCAACCCATTTGTGCTACTTGCGGAGAATCTTCTTCTTGGACACGAGCTGCCATGGCTGACCTGGAAGTCTTTAAATAGACTCCGGACACAGGTTGGCCGAAGCAACGAAAACCTGTTCAGGTGGAGATTCATAGATGACTCTGCCCTGGAGTGTAAATGTGGTGTTGTTCCACAAACAATGGGACATTTAACATCGTATCCTGCCTGTCCTGTTGCTTACATCACAGGAGCTGATGGACGCAACTGAAAGTGCCAAACTTGTCGCCATATTTTGGGCTGATTCCATTTAGGTTGCCTTCGACCCGCTAAGAAGAAGACAAATTTATTTGAGGTCGGCGCAGCATGTCTTTTTCAATATTTCTCTATTACTCGTTATTTCAGCAGTCACCTCCATTTAAGCCATATCATACTTCTCACAGTCCATCCATCGTTTATTTACTCTTCCTCTACTCATATAGCCATCCACATTCATACACAAAAATTCATTTTCCTCACGACATTTTCTTCATTCCTCCGCATCACTTGCTCATACGTTGACCACCGATTACCTCACAAGTTTTCAGCTACCAGTGCCATTTCCACTTATAATAATAGATAATATATATAGCCTAACATTTGAAGAATCCTATAAGGAATATTTGTGCAAAATTTGAACAGGATCTATGCAGTAGTTTTTGCGCCAAGTCGGAACATCGATTTGGATTTTTAAGATTGTATTATTTGTATAGATTATGCATAATTATGTAACCAGCTCATATACTAGTAACAAAACCAGTATAGAAGCTTGTGACGTGCGGTCTACTGTTTCATACCCTCATGTTATATTCCTATTCGTAAGTACTCTATTTGAATTGCAAGTAATGTATGGAAAATAGAAACATTGCTGCATATGAACTCGGGAAAGTTGATCGTGTACGTCATCTGCGGCCTAGCCTCTTTTTGTTCACATCTCACAGAAAAGTTGTCAAGTATCAATTTTACCTTGTAACTAGACGTTATTAGCACATTATCTACATAGACGAAGAAGAAAAAATGCCTATTAAAGAGGATAACTATTAAAATACCAAAAAAAAGTCAATAAAATATAAATGTGACGTGCGCGAGCATCCTCTACCAAATAAAACCGGCCAAATGCGAGTCGTACTCACACGCACACAGGGTTCCATAGCACCAAACAATATAATAAAAATATTTTGAAGGCTCATTCGTATGTTGTATTGTATTACATTCAACAGCAAAACTGAATTTCTTTTTGACATGACTTTGGGAAAAAATTGCTTTAGGAACCTCAATTTTTAAAAACCTATCTATAACAGCCCGCACGTACTTATAGGTTTGATGGAAAAAAAAATAAGTTTCAGTTCCATGTACGGGGAGCCTCTTTATCTTTTTTTTGTATAAAAATCGTAAAGCGGTTTACAAAATACTACCTACCAAGTTTCAACTGTGTAGTACTAATAGTTTCTGAATAAAGTGTCTTTGACATACGGACGGACAGACAGACATGACGAATCTATAAGGGTTCCGTTTTTTGCCATTCGGCTACGGAACCCTAAAAAGAATGACTTAAATCGGACCATTAATTGGTGAACATGGTGGAATACATAACCTCCTCCTTTTTTGAAGTCGGTAAAACTTTTTGGAACATCAAAGACAATGCACAAAAAGAACTTTATTTTCTTCCAGTTTTCATTACTGTGAGTGCAGAGCTCGTGTCGTGTCATCTCGAGTGTCAAGTAGTCACCTGGCAAACAGCCAGGGGAATATTCTCCTGGAACTTTTATACGTGGTGCAGTTTGAATTTTTCGTGCTTTGGTATAGGTCCCGTCACGTAAAAAGAACGCTGACCGCTCAAATAAACTTTCTCAATTTATTTTATTCCAGCCTTTTACAAAGTACTAAGTAGCTAGTAAAGTACCTATTACGATTCTACAATGAAACAACTATACTTATATTATAAAACAATAGCTTAGTACTTTAGGACGCGCCTGTATAATGTGTGCAAACACATCCTCCACTGTCGCTCAGCTTTCTTTTTACGTGACGGGACTTATACAAGTTGTCACAGTATCACACTTTACCTACTTTAGTGAAAAAAGTTTTAGTAAAGTCCGTTTCATAATTATTAGCTTCTGATCGCGACTTGCAGTTCTTTGTTTGATGGCATTTTGAAAGTGTACTTTTTTTTTAAATAAAGGAGGACCTCGTGGCTAAATAATAACAGCCGCTCGGGGCGATCTGTAGGTTAAGCCGTGCTTGCCTAGGTTGGTTTGTGGATGGGTGACCATCCATTACTTACCGAGTTTCCTCCGTGTCTCGGAAAGCACGTTAAGCCGTTGGTCCCGGGTTTCATTTGTAGATCTTTGACAGTCGTTAGGTAGTCAGTGGCCCTAAAAGTCTGACAACCAGGCTCACCAAGGGGTATCGTATTATACAGTAATAACTGGGTTATGGAGGTCAGATAGGCAGTCGCTCCATGTAGAATACTGGTATTCAGCTGCATCCGGTTAGACTGAAAGCCGACCCCAATATAGTTGGGAAAAGGCTAGGCAGATGATGAATCTCAGACCAAATAAAAAACCAAGCGCTGTCAACAGTGAAGTGAAGCTGGTTTCATAAACACTTATTGAGCTTAGTTTTGAGCGTAGTTTAGTTGTAATGTGATGTAAATGTGTGCGTGTGAGCGTGTATGTACAGAGCGAGGCATTATTTTGCACATGCTTCACTGTATTGTCTTGGTTTTTTATTTGGTCTGAGAGTTTAGTGAAAAAAGTTTTGGTAAAGACAGTTTCACAATTATTTGCTTCAGATCGCGGCTTGAAGTTTTTTGTTTGTTATAAGGTCAGGGTGGTATATTCCGTCTATGGGGCGTAACCGTCTAAAGTCTGTTTTTTAATCCCTGAGACTACATTGACAAGTGAAAATGGCAAACTGACATAGATTTCAATAGGATTTATGTCAGTTTTGACATTTTCACTTGTCAATTTAGTCTCAGGGATTAAAAAACAGACTTTAGACGGTTACGCCCCATAGACGGAATATACCACCCTGACCTTAGTGTATTTTTTTTTTGATATCTTGGGTTAGACGTACTGAACGCTGTGTTAAAATTTGTCCATATATTTTAATGGGATTGAATGGGATATAAATGTTTAGGTAAAGACTATTGTTTGATCTTTTTTTTGGATCATCATCATCATTTTCCTGCCCTCATCTTTTTTGTTGAATGACGTAGTTAAATTAAATATCGGTAAAACCAGAAATTTTTCGTTTTACCTGAAAGTATTTTTGGCAAATACCTGCATTATCTAATTTCCTGCTGCCGAATTGAGTAATTATTGAACAATGATCATTTTCCTCATTATGTCATTCGTGGTTTTTTTATGATGAAATACTTCATATATTTACGTAATTTGACCATATTCGTTACAATTATGTAAAATTAAATTAAGTGTAGGTTTAAATTAGGCTATTTATACATACACAAATTCCCACTTTTTTTCCTTTTTTGGGTAGGAAGATACAACAGTACGCCACCTGCTACAAAGGATCCTTTCATACTCCTTTTGCATCATCCACGCTCATACATCTAGTAATCCATATCCATACTAATATAATATTACAAATGCGAAAGTAAGTTTGTTTGTTACCTTTTCACGCCTAAACCACTGAACCGATCAACCTGAAATTTTGCATATACGTGGTCAGGTGTACGGAAAAGGATATAGGGTACCTTTCAACCCGAAAAAAAGTATTGTTCCCGAAGAAAACAACAATAACGTTCTTATGATAATAGATGGCGTCACGTGTCTTTTGATTCATGATTGAATTATATTATTACAAGCAGAGTACAACCCGAATTGATTGTCAAATTCTAAAATAACGCGAGCAGAGCCGTGGGCAAAAGCTAGTACAATATATTTTCTGCTCAGGGCAAACAGTTTTCATTCTGTGTTGAGTAACCGTCGCTTTTTTTTAAAATTATTTATTCATTTGGCATTAGAAGTTCATAGATAATTTATAAAACACAAAATACAACGACATGTTTTCTTTTTAACAGACTTCTAAAAAAAGAGGAGGTTATGTTTGTCTTCCATCAGCATCTTTTTTTTTTTGTTAATTTTAAAAGTTAAAAGTTAAGACAGAACTTGACTCGTCTCACCAACACTTCTAGGTCAGTCCCCTGCCGTCTTAGCGTTATGATACGCTGCTGAAGTCACGTACGCAAGTTACTTTTATCTTTCTTTACTTTTATTTTGTCAACATTTACAAAACTTCCTTTTTTGTAATCACCTTTTGAGAAAAAAGGTTTTATGATCTAATAGCACGGGCTGTATGATGTTTTCTGTTCTTTGAAGAGAAGCAACAATATTGTACCCAAGACTATGTAATATATATAACTTGATTTGAAAAGAGTGTTCATGGAGTTTCTTGCCCATTCTTCTCAATGAGATCCACTATTTTCGAATGGGCAACTACAGTCCATTCACAGTTATTATGCCTGTGGCGGGACTGTAGGTAGCTTATTTTTGACTATGCAAAAGTGCCTGTCACGGGTCTATTTGTAATAAATGCTTTGAGTTTGGATTAAAAAAAAGTTATGTCATTTTGACATAACGAGAGGTGGTTGGAAGAAAAAACGGTTCAATGGGAACTGTATTTTTTCTTTCTTCCTGCAGGTATTTTAAATAATTTATCTATGATTATAATTTAAATACTATCCTCAAGCGTCACTACTTGAATTAATTGAGAATAATTCCCAAAAATTGTATCACATAACTTTATCATATTAAATTGACGCAAGACGTACGTGGAATAATATTATTATTCCACAAAAACGTTGACTTATTACGTCAGTCCTAACCTCTAAAAATATGTGAGATTGACTTCTAAGAAAATTCCTAGATTACGATAGCTCTATAGTTTCTTCGTAAAACTACGATTATTTCCTGATATCACACAGGTATTTTTATTGCGCGGTAGCACAAGTATGCCATTCATTCGGACGATCGTAATCAAATTTTTTCCCTACGTGATAACTGACACGAGTGAAAAGATCAGCATATTTAGAAAAAGATATGCCATGCGATTTACAACCTTATTCGTCACTAACAAATCACTATATCTTGGCACGCGGATAAATACGGAACTAAAATAAAATGTATTGATTTTGACAGCGAGCTGTCACTATTCCCTTACCAGTGGCGCCGCTGACGCACGGTAATTTTAAAATTGACATTCGAATAGTAACAAGCGCCATCTTGGATTTGTTCTTACTCTTAAAAATGTCGCGACATTTACAAAAATGCGTTCACAGTTTTTTTTACGCCTTTTTATGAATTACTGAGAACTGTCAATGAGTCATTTGCGTCGTAATTATTAAAATAGGTGTCATGGAATTCCTAGTTGATTAATTAATATGACGCAATGTAACGAGAACTTTTTACATCGTAGTTGGACTTCCTTGGTTCCAATAATCATGGGATTTTTTTTCGAAGTAACGGTTTGCCTTATAAACCGCTGAACCAATACTGATGAGTTTTTTTAAACCTACAGATGGCTTAAATAAAATATATGTTAATAGGCACACCTACACAGAAAAATAAAGAAAGGGAATCTCTAGCGTTGTAAAATTGGTTGTTGAGAACGTGAAATCTTTGGACGAAGTTACGGAGAAAGCTAGTATATTTTTTAAATTTTTAGTTCGTTCTAAGTTTTTAAGCTGCGTTCTTTTATTGCAGCTTCCAATAAATATGTTACATTCAATATATTCTGATTGATCGTTTTTCCTGTTCCAAATTCTCAGTAGCCATCTTGATTTATGCGTCGGATTTCTCGTAAGTGGGATTTAAAACTATACCAGGCTATTTAAGCTTCTCGTTGTAGTTTAACAATAATATCAAGTATCCGAACAGAGGAATGAGGAAAATGTCGTGAGGAAAGTTTTGAGTATGAATGTGGATGGCTGTAAGAGTAGAAGAAGACCAAAGAAACCATGTATGGACTGTGTGAAGGATGATATGGCAAGAAAGGAGGTGACTGAAGAGATGACGAGTAAAAGAGAAGATTGTAAGAGGAAGACCAGCACTTTTATGTTATTGTTATTGTTTCACATTAATTCTTAGTATGTACTGTGGTTGGTTTACCAAATAAATAAATAAATATAAAGAAGACTTGTTGAGCCGACCCCAAATGAATAGGGATTTGGGCAGGAGGAAATTTATGATGATGACCACGTATGTTTCCCAAAGCCTACTTTAATACACGTCTTGTATTATGTTGGTAGACATCACCATCACTGCCTAGCCTTTCCCAATTGCGTTGAGGTCAGCTTCCAGTCTGACCGGATGCAGCAGAATACTAGTATACCGAAGCGACCTCCTTAACAACCAAGTTACTGGGTTACTTGAAACCCCTACCCTTAGGTAAGACTGGTTGTCAGACTTTTGGGCCACTGACTATCTATACCTAACGACTGTCATTTTCGAGGCACGGATGGATTTGGTATGTAATGAATGGTCACAGGGGTCCTAAAATGACCGCTTTAGCAGAATCATAAAATTCTTAAAATGATCACACTTGCAGCAGATATTATTAATTCTGAATGAATTTCTTTCTTTCTTTTCTTTCACCCATGGACCAACCCAAGGCATTTTAATGATGATGCCAGTTATAATGATATCAGTCAAGAGACACCTTGAAATAATGATTCAGAATCATCAGGAATGAGGAATAGGATGCAGGTGGAGATATAATGTTACATGCGATAAGTACTTATACAGTTTAGATAAAAGATAATCAAAAGTATGTATAATCAGTCATCATTGTGAAGTTGGACGTGATATTGTACTGTATTTATAAAGTACGCACGATCAGGAAGGGGTCCACAAGGGCAAATGCCTGCCGGGGCTGCGGGGCTGTTCGAAAGAGATACCGCGACCCTGGAACACAAAGGGCAAAAAAGGAACATGGATGGGTTTTAGTCAGTACCAGTCTGACAGTCCCTTCCACTCCGCCCAGAGCGGGAGGGGTCATTTGATGATTTCACTGGCGAAAAAAAAAGTACGCACGGTCCTTCTACTATGCTAGATGGACCGACAATCTTTTAAAGGAGGCTGGGTCAGACACGATGCGCAAGGTGGAGGAAAGATTGTTCTGCCGCAGCTTCGGAGAAGCCTATGTCCAGCAATGGATTGCATTATGCATGACTCTTCAAAAATGTTTTAAGGAAAATTTAGGAGAATTCCTCCGGTTTTAAAATCAACTTTAATTAGGTGGACTAAGTACTTTGACGCCTAATTTTTCTATTGTCGTCGTTGTAAATATGTAGGTACTTACTCTTAGTCTTAATTTTTTATTATTATTTTAGATCTATTTGTAGTCCGTATATAATGTACATAAAAACCTTACTTCAATATAAAAAAAAACTACTTTAATTTAAAAAAACGAAGTAAAGACTGCGTTATTTAATTTCTTTCCGGCTTGATTTATTTGCAATTCATTTGAATAAAAAAGGTCACTGTCCCAATAAACTGACTAATCTCAATCAAAAGGAGGTGAGGTAAGTTTTGAATTGTCCCCACTTATCAATAATAGTCGATGAGTATTCTCCTAGTAACTCCTGAAAGCCAGAACCAAGAGTGGCGACCAACAGAAAAGCGCCGAAATCCCAGAGAAACGATTTAACTGTTTTGAATCCTGCAACGAAATTAATCAGAAAAGAATAGCGCAGGAGTTGGAAAAACAAGAAGAAGAGAAGAAAAGTCAATTAATATATTGATTTATCAACACACATAGTATAAATATTAAATAGGAAATCAACCACATAGTATTTAGTAAAAAAATCTCAAGGAACGTCCCACACCGACCTTTGGAACGTAAACGCGACCGTTTATCAGGCTATTATCTTGATACGCTGGGGGCTCGTCGTCGCGTGCGCCCGCGCAGCCGCGCCGCGTCGCAGCCAATCGGGTGACGTAGCCGATTGCACAATAGTAGCCACGGATGACTACATCGCCGCAGTGTAGAGGTAAACAGTAAATCAAGTTGGTTTTATGAAATCGAACGCCGGTGTTAGGATTGTCAATTATTTTTTGTTATATTATTTTATAATATACTAAAGATAGACGGGACAACGCTAACAAAATCGTAGTTTAAATGAAGTTACCTATTGGTTACTATAGTTACAAGTGTAACGTATCAAGCTTGGCAACTGACATTTTGATTTCAACTGTCACGTCAAGGTGGGATAACATTTTTCAATGTTTCTTCTGATAACCTCTTTATGTAAATTTCTTTGGTTTTCACGAGAAACAGAAGCTTAGAATTCGTGTAACCGCTTTGCATTATTGTGTGAGCTAATGTGCGAAATCCAGACTAAACAATTTTATTACTTTTATGGTATTACTGGCTAGTTGGCCAAGTATTTGTCAGAGGTCACCACTTTTTATTTTGTTGCCATTTAGAATAACTACCACATGTCTCAGTTGCTAAGTAAATAAATCAGTTTTCGTTCAGATATTAGTATAATCAGCTGTCCCATACATTTAGGGTCCAGAAGGTATTGAAATTGAATACGGAACAGCTAATTATTTTTTCATGCCATACAAAAAGTAGTTCAGTTTCATTGTCTATACAACATTCTTAAATATGACCACACAATTCAGAAAAAAAAACAAGCTTAAAAGGTGGTCCTTCGAGCCGGATACGAACCGGCGACCAATTGTTACTAGTTGAAATACTGTATGTTGATACTGTGTCGTGGATGACTACAACGTCGTATCTTGATTCATACAATCATACAATACACGAGGCGCCTTACTTCCGATCGTTCGATATGATTATCTAGCATTAGCATTTTTTTGTAGAAATGTGATTATTTGAAAAGTTTTTACTACCGTATTTTATTAGGTAGTTTGTAGAAAGTTTTAGTCAGATTTTGTTTCAAGTAAAGTGGCCTTTCAAGGCCTTGTGAGCTCTAACTGTAACCTACTTTTTAAAATCAATTAGAGGTTATGGTAGCATTGGTGGCCTGCCACGTGCTGATGATAAGCTCCCATTCGCTTATCGGGCACATTCTATGTAACTCAAAACAAATATTTTTATCAATTTCAACGCTATCCACTTTCATTTTTTGGAAAAAGCAATAATCATTGTAACAAAACAAGGCTCTAAAGCTTAAAGAACATCAGAATCTTATTAAATAACCACATCAGCTATTCGGTTAGACTGGAAGCCGACCCCAACATAGTTGGGAAAAGGTGGGGCAGATGTTGGCAGATGATGATCAGCCATCAATCATAAACTCAAATTTAAAATTCAGTAACTGTCACACAGGTAAGAACGCCATTGGGGACACTATACAGGGTGTAAACAGACCCTTCACGAAGCCGTCAACCAAGCATTCTGTACATCAAACTAAATAACTATGCAAAAATTATTGCTGGGAAACAACTTTTTTTTTTGGGGTAAAAAATTACGTTTTACGGTAAAACTCAATGTAACGCACTCAAAACATTGTGCTGGTGGATTGGATTGAATAGTACGGGAGTCGTGGAGGTGTTTAAAGTAAAAATCTTACATTAGAAACATATATTTAAAAAAAAACTTGTGAAAAAGTTGGAACTTTGACCCCCAATATCTCCGAAACTAGAAGGTTCTCAGGTATGGTCTAGAACAAAAAAATGATCGCAATGACGGGGAGAACAAGTATCTTTCGGCTTCGTTAAGGGTCTTTTTACACCCTTTATACAAAGATAATCCCTTTCTAAAACAAATCGTTGAGACCGTAACACAACCAAAAACTGACAATATCACTGTCTCCTTTTTTCCATAAATTACGAGCATTGCCATGACATGTAGACCGCTAGGCTGACGTGACCAAAGAGGTGTTGCTCTTATAATTACCGGTAACCGCGGTAACTACCGCGCCGCTTGAGATCAGGTGGGCGAATAACTAGCCTGATCACGTCAACAGATAACGCTTGTAAGAAAAGGTATCATCATCGGCCTAGCCATTTCTCAAATTTATTGGGGTCGGCTTCCAGTCTTACCGGATGCAGCTGAATACCAGTAATTTTACATGGAGTGACTGCCTATCTGATCTCCACAACCCAGTTAATACTAAGTGATACGGAACCCTTTTTTAAGAGTGGCTCGGCCCGCTGACTACCTGTAACGACCGTCAAAGATCTACAAATGACAGCCGCGACCAACGGCTTAAAGTGCTTTCCGAGGCACGGAGGAAATTCTGTACGTAATGATGGTCACCCATCCACTAGGACGAAGGTATTACAAATAGTTGCACTTCGCACCCATCTAACTAATAGAAGACGAGCCCTTTTCCATCAACCGGACACAAAAGCCACATTTCTAAGAATCACATCTAGGAATATCCCAATAACACTTTCCCGACAAATGTACTTGCGACCACTTCCTACACCAATCAACTTCACGCCCAGTCATTTTTACCCGACTGTGGCGAAGCGTAAAAGGAGGGTTGTGTGTTTAATCTGTATGAATGTATGTGTGTACGTATTTCCGTTTCTATGATCCCTCGTAACTCCTAAACGGATGAACGGATTCGGATAAATTATACGTCATTAGCTCCACGCGCAAGCGCGCGCGCGCGTGCTTGCGCTTTTTTATTTCCATCTGGAAATAAAAAAACAAAAAGATGGCGGATTTTGGGTGCCATCTCGTGGAGTTCGATTTTTTTTTCTTCCAATTACATCGAGTGGTATATCAAAATGAAGGGTTTGAAAGGGTGATCACAAAAATATAAACAACTTATATGTTCAAAAGTAATTCGAAGTGACAAATCGTATAAAATAAAAAGTAGTTGAAAAACTAAGAAACCCGACAAACGAAAGTTGGGAGCAGGCAGGGCCTATTTGAATATAAAATTATGAAAATGGAATGGGCCCCGCCTACTTACAACTTTTGTTTAATTTAAAATGTTTTATACTTTTCAATTTTTTCAGTCGGGTTACGCAGTCACGTAATTTCATCACAGATTTTTAACTCAGCAACACTTTAACCGATCCCGAGGATCGAACCTAGAACCTACAGTCACACTCGTAACCGCTAAAACAACGACTATCTCACGTCATTTAATTATCTTTTTTAATTAAATTAATGACCCATTGTGTACATTACATACGTCATAGTAGCTAAATCCTAACTATCCTAACTTCCTAACCAATATTATAAATGCGAAAGTAAGTTTGTTTGTTTGTTACCTTTTCACGCCTAAACCACTGAACCGATCATCTTGAAATTTTGCAAATACGTTGTCACGTATACAAAACCGGACATAGGGTACCTTTCATTCCGAAAAAAATACTGTTTGCGAGGTAAACCACAATTAAATTCTTATGATAATAGATGGCGCCACGTATTTCGAATCATGATTGAATTATATTATTACAAACAGAGTACAACTCGAATTGATTGTCAAATTCTAAATTAACGCGAACGAAGCCGCGCGCAAAAGCTATACGAATAAGGCAAATCAACGAAAGAGATACAAGATAAGCCCAGATGTGTGGGATTCCCGTCAGACAGAAAATTCCAGATATATAGTAATAGTCATTCTTAGTACGGCTGTAATTAAATCAATTTGTATAGATCCTTGTCTGAAAAAAATCAGAATGAAGCTTTGAAGTATAAGGAAAAGTTGTGGAAAATGATAAAAAAGTAGTAAAAGTTAAAGTCAGACATTTCTAAATTAGATATTGGGGGAATCCATGTAGTTTTACTGCGATAATTTAATTGATTAAACAAATTTTTTGGTGCAAATAGGTATACCTATATCGTAAGTTTCTGTGGACTTGCAGCCAAGCTTGAAAAATGCTAGGCATATAATTTAAAGCGCAACAAGTAACCCATGATGATACAAAACGCTAAAACATGAGAAAAGCACCTATAGGTATATTAGATGCAATTTACATTCATTAAAATCAATTCCCTTTCATTATTCAAGTAAAAAAGCAACATAATCACGAAAAAATTATAAAACTTCATAAAACAATCTTCTATTCCTTTCGATCAACAATTATACTAACTTAAACGTTCATAGTCAAAACAAAACAACTGAAAAACGTTTAATGGAAATGAATCTTCCAACCACACATTACACGAAAGCATAATTTTACAACAAGAAAACTCTATCGTAAAAGCTACTTTTGTTTAAGTAATTCAATAAATCTTTAAAAACAATCATCACTTACATGTAAATAAATGAAGTTTCCGATCACAATCTACACGAAATCTTTATCTTGCTATAAGAAAATTTTCAGACTAGTCACAGAAAGATGAAGAAATACCTAATATAATCGTACTACAACAAACTCCAGAAAAAGCTAACAATCGATCATCATCATCTGCCTAGTCTTTTCCCAACTATGTTAGGGTCGGCTTCCGGTCTAACCGAAAAAACTAAAAATCAATAAATAGTAAAATAATCAACAGTAAAAAGCTTATTCCAAATTAATCAATCACACGAAACTACCTATATAATATCCTACTAAGTATAAGAAAAGTCTACAAATAACTTCATATAAATCTTTGTTAAGTAGAGCAAACTAACTATTTACATTATTAATTAAATAATCTAAACAAATAAACTAGCTTCATAGCATATAGTTACATAGTATAGTAGTTCACGAAATCCTATAATTACCGAAAATACCTATCTATAATCTTACTACAAGAAATTACTCAACTACAACATCAGTAATTCAACAAAACAAAAAAAGTAAAAGCTAATGAAGTTCTTTTAAATTTTATTTTTTAATTTTAAATGCATTTTCCAGTGACAATCTTCGAATCCATAATTTAACTACAAGAAAATCCAGCTATAAATCTAAAAATTAACAAATCATCAAAAAAAAACTACCTACCTAATCACACTGCAATAAAAAATACTTCCCAAGAACTAACAGAATCAAAATAATCAAAAAAAAATGTATGCGAAATGATTTTCCCAATCACACACTATACATAAAACTTATTATCTTACTACAAATAATTATCCCGCTAAAGCCAACAATAAAACCTACGTAAGTATCTGTTTCTTATTGAACTATATGACATCAAAAAAATTACAGCAAAAAAAAAGTTTTATTCGAAATTAATTTTCCAATCAAATATCACGGAACGTAACCACAATCTCTATGAAAATTGTCCCGCGAAACCACGCTAAGGCACACAGACCGCCGCCGACTCGAGCCATATATAAGGGGATGGCAAAAAGGAATAGTCCATACTCCTATCACTACTCCCAAACGGATAACAGCTCAAGGAATTTTGTATTTTTATACATTTTATCGTGTGTTTTGTGCGAACGAGATTAAAAAGGTTAGTTGTTTTTTTTTATCATTAATTTTACCTAGTATTTTTTTAGGATAATTTTTTCGGAATATTTGTTTTTTTTTTTTTTTTAGGAAATATTTTCTTTTTACTCCCTGTTCAGTTAGAATTTTTATGACTTAAAATTGTGATTAAAAAGTGTTTCTTTTAATTAAACAAAATTATTTTTAGCAAAAAAAAACAATTACTTTTTCACAAAAATAACCTTTTCTCCGAAAAAAAAAATTTACTGACACTTAATTTTCCCCCACTATAAAACCTAAATTATCGCAGACAAAAAACATTTTCCTAAAAAAAATCTAACCTCACTAAAAATTATCTAATAAAAAAATACATTTGTTAGATAAATCGCATCACACGCCGTCGACAAGGTAGATACGTAGCGCTTTCAACTGGCGCGAACTTGTCCTTACTGAATTATGACTAAGTGCCCACTGGACACTCGTGTGTCTGCCTAGCCTACTCACTAATTTATGCTGTTTCAATTGTTGACAGCATGGGAAAGTTATTAATTTATTAGCGTAGCTTAAAGATATTTAGGGAAAAGTCTTTTATTAGTAGAATAAGTAAAACATAATTGCACGTAAGATTATCTTTTTGTGAAATAAAATTCGTTTAGTGATTTTATAACGAGAAATATCTTTTTTTTTGTAATTAGGTCGTCATAATTATGCATTCCGATTTTTATTTGTAAAATTAGTTTATTATAGTTTGGTATTTCATTAATTTCATTAATAATTGTCATTTTATTAATTGCTTATTTTAATAATTTCTTCTTGTATGAAACTAGACCCCACTACTCATAATTCTCTTGCCCTTATCCCAATTAATTTGGGGTCGGCGCAGCATGTTTTCTTCTTCCATCTAGAATCTAAACTAGATCTAGAATCTAATCTAAACTGGAACCCACTACCAAAAATATCAATACTCTACACCAAATAGCTTACAATTTACCTATTTGAAACCACCTGATTCCAATCAATGACTTATTACATTGCAAGATTGCAAGTAAGCACTCGCCTGTTGCAGTCGGAATCTGAATCAGACTAATTTATTAGTCTCAATTACCAACTCCACTAGCTAAAGTAGCATAAACAATTAAATATAATTTTTTACTTTCTCATGACCCACTAGACACGGGCACCATGTTCCTCTCTCTGCAGCCCTGACCGCCAGTAGCTTAGACCTTATTTAAATTTCTGTATATTAAATTTTTGTTTATTATTTCTGTAATTTCTTATTCCCGATTGTGAGATAATTTATGAAAATGAAAAATCATTTTAAAACGTACAGTTATCAGTTTTCCTCCATTGAGTCAAACTTTTCTTAGAAAATCATAGGTATTTTTGTAAAAATAGACTTCGTCTCATACGCAGTCGCCGTTAAAGATGACTAACTGTTTTTTTTTTATTTAAAGGGCTAGAGTAGACAGTTTTCTTTGTGTTAATAATATTGAGATCATTGAACCATAGACTATACGATGATTACGACGTCTGGTATACTAAGGAATATATCACAACACATCACGCCTGCTAACCCCACATTTCAGCAGTTATAAGTCACATGTAATCGGGGCGACCCTATCAACCGGGCATAAATAGGCTCCAGGTTGCTACTGAGAAATTCCTGATAGAATAACCCAATAATATCTTGCGCGACATGGGAATTGAACCCAAGACCTTAAGCTTAACAGTAGCACTTGGAACCACTAGACTAATGAGGCAACATTGAGACCTTTTACAACCAATCGTGCTTGGGAATCTTGTCATAGACTACGACATGTCTCTCTCATAAAACAAATGCAATCATAAGAAAAAAAAATATTTCATACGTCATCACAACTCCGTCATGGTCACCAATTAGGTCATAAAGAATGGCATTCCACACCCACTGTATCGCAATAACGGTCATCGTCGGTTAGTGACGTATTCCCAATTTAAATTGGAATCAATTTAGACTTGATTCAGACGGACGAATTGACGCGTGATGACGCTTCGCACATACGAAAGATTATTTCAGACCCTGACCGGATTCATTGTACCTCAATTGTTGGAGATAGCTCATTCCTTACTATAAACTGTACACCTGAAATCCTTCACATTGTTAGGGGTCAAAATTTAACGCGATCAAATCAATCAAACAAGCAATCTGATAATCAAATAATCAACAACTTAAGTACTAATGCTGTAACAAATACATTATTTTAAAAGAGTAACCATGAAGTTTCTTACCGGTTCTTCTCCATAGTAAACGACCAGGGGTATTCCTTAAAGCACTGCTATTTTATTCCTCAAAGCGCAACCATGATGAAAATTATCGTTAATGAATCCATCATACTCATCTCTATTTTTGCGCTTAGTTGGTTGCGCTTAAAAATAGTTGCGCTTTCAGGAATACCCCTGGTTGTTCGTCCAACGACCAACTGTTTTTTTCTTTTTTCGACGTTCTATAAGTGCCCATGTAGGTCTATGTGAAATAAAATATTTTGTTTTTGATAAAACCAGAATGTAAGTTCAACATAGCAATCATATTTCTAAAACGTATTATCAATAGTATTGTACGAAATACACGTCATTTTTGAGGTATGTAACATACTGCTTATGTCTAGTTCATTATCAGTTGGAAATCACAATTGATCACTGTCAGAATTATATATATATCAGCGACAAATCCAGATTATAAATATACGCATGAAAGTTAAGATTACATACGTATATCTTATTTCTGTTTTACTATAATTTCGACGTTTCGACGTAACAAAGGAGCTCATGGCTAAAACAATAACAGCCGCTCGGGTCGATCTTTAGGTTAAGCCGTGCTTGCCTAGGTTGGTCTGTGGATGTGTGACCACCCATTACATACCGAGTTTCCTCCGTGCCTCGGAAAGCACTTTAACCCGTTGGTCCCAGGTGTCTTTTGTAGATCTTTGACAGTCGTTAGGTAGTCGGTCGCTCAAAAAGTCTGACAACCAGTGTTACCAAGGGGTATCGTATTACCTAGTACTAACTGGGTTGTGGAGGTCAGATAGGCAGTCGCTCCATGTAATATACTGGTATTAAGCTGCATCCGGTTAGACTGGAAGCCGACCCCAATATAGTTTGGAAAAGGCTAGGCAGATGATGACTATAATTTCGACATCCGCCATTGTCGCTAGTGTTAAAACGTTGCTCCTACATTGGTCTTTTATTGTGGGTGATTTTTCAACAACACTAGTCGATACTCCGAAATACATAGCACCGTTAGATTTTGAACCCTTAGTTCTGCGCCGAGAATTGAAATCCCTACAGTGCAATGATACTTAGGTATTTAAAAGTTGAAGGAAAACATCGTAAGAACACCGGCATGTACTAAGACCAAAGCAACATGACATCTACCAAGCCGCTCTGGGCAAGCGTAGTGGGTTATAGCCCAGTCCCTCTCATAGAGAGGCAACAAGCCTTTGTCCCAGCAGTGGGAATAACATCACGCCTGTAATCCCCGAAGGGTTAGACAGATGTGTACCTAATAGTACACCCACATTTCGCCAGCTAAAGTCCCATGTAATAAATAGGGGGTGAGCCAATTGCCATAAACCGGGCACAAATCCAGCCTCTGTAGCTGCTACTGAGAAATTCTTAACGAAAAACCCAATAACACTTTACCCGACCCGGGAATCGAAACCAGGACCTCATTCTCAGCAGTCGCGCTTGCGACCTCTCGACGAATCAGGCAGTTCAAATCTGTCCGCCATTGAAAAATGTAAATCTATTCCGAAATGAAATCTGTGACCCGTAATGTAGAGAGCGTTTTAGCCGCGGATCGGTCTTTAAAAACAACATTTATTTATTTAACTTACAACTATCATTACAGGTTACCTTAAACTTAATTCGATAGTGTGGCTCACTCTTATTACTAACACAGGTCCATTAGCTATCTACTACTTAACAAAGTAGGCATGGCCCAACACCTTATTACCTTACTTCTTAAACTGATACATATACCGGGTGTAAACGGACCCTTCACGAAGCCGTCAACCAAGCATTATGTACATCAAACTAAGACACTCTACGCAAATATTATTGCTGGGAAACAACTTTTTTTTTGGGGTGAAAAATCACGTTTGACGGTAGGACTCAATATAACGCACTCAGAACATTGTGCTGATGGATGGATTGAATAGTACGGGTGTCGTGAAGGTGTTTTAAGTAAAAATCTTACATCAGAAACATGTATTTAAATAAAAACTTGTGAAAAAGTTGGAACTTTGACCCCCAATATCTCCGTAACTAGAAGGTCCCCAGGTATGGTCTAGAACAAAAAAATGATCGCAATGACGGGGAGAACAAGTACCTTTCGGCTTCGTTAAGGGTCTTTTTACACCCTTTATACATATAAGAAACTAAACATGTAACTCTGCGATGGAAAACTTCTTAGTCAAGAATTCCACAAAGTCTCAAATCTTAGGTAGTACTAAGTATCTGTAATCACTTAAACGTAAGCTCAAACAAGCGTATAAAATCGAATCTGCATGAGAAATCATTGAATCTGTTCATCCATGGCACGTAGATCACACATGTTTCTAATAAGGAAGCCAGGCTTGTGTAAATATAACAGATTCAGCTGCATCTGTGTATATACATACGGTTGATCATTATATTATTACGGGTGTGTTCCTTGAAGGTATAAGTTGAGGTGTAGGTAGCCGTATGTAGGACTCACGTTTCGTCAATAATTTTTCAAGTCGCACGTTTTAAGGGTGAGCCAATAATGGGGCCAAAATACGAACGCCAACAATTTTAAAATGGAAAAGCTTATTAACTCTGCCTGACCCGGGTATCGAACCCGATCGACGAGCTTGCAACTACAAGACCAATGAGGTCGCGTTTAGAAAGATCATTAAGCGTTGCTAAAAATTTCCACATTGAAAGCTCTAAATCAGTGTCATTACTCATCAAATTAAATGAATTAAACGATCAAGTGGACGATTCTTTACCTTTTCCCCAATTTATTATAAAATAAATCTTGGATTAAAAACAATATTAATCTTACCTCAATTTTTTGTTTCAGGCTGCAACTAAATACTTACTAGCGACATCTATTATCGAATAGCAACAATGACGAACTCACTTTCGCTACTCGCCGCTCTACTAGTGTCGCTGCTGTGCACTTTCGCGAGTGCACATGTTGCGGACAGCAGAAATGGATTAGACAACAATATACAACCTAATGGTAAGTTACATGTATATGGTTATGTAATTACACTAATATCTGTGTTCACTCTCTCTAAGATACATCTAAATGAAAAAAAGCACGCAGATGGACTTTCGACTTTCGTTTAAATGTCCATAATTATGTTGTATTGCGAGACTATACAATTAACATGACAAATACATAACATCACGCTTGTAATCCCCGTAGGTTTAGGCAGAAGTGTACCTAATAGGACACCCACATTTCTCCAGTTATGTTTAAGTGCCATGTAATAGGGAGCGAGCTTATTGCTATCAACCGCACAAATCCAGACTCTGTGGCTGCTACTGAGAAATTTCTGATGAAAAAAAAAACCCAGAACACTTTTCCCGACCTGGGAATCGAACCCAGGATCTCATGCTCAGCAGTTGCGCTTGCTTGCAACTTATTACCCTGCTTGCTTTAAAATAGGGTAATGATAATGAAAAAAGTCACTCGTAAAAAAAGGGGTCAAAAAATTTAAATTGTATCGAAAAGGCGCTTACATGAAATCATCGCCACTTTCAGCAATATTTCGTATTAAATTATTCTGAATGATTTGAAATTCATGATTTCCCTGTCGCCAAGTTGTGAGTTGTACTCTTTTGGAATTGGGACCGCGGTTGTGGTTTAGGGGCTAGCTCTGAATTTGTAGTATTCTATTTAACCAGATAGAACTTTTCTTTTGGCATAATCATCTTTTCAACCGAAATTAACGCCTTTTTATTAACTACAGAACGACATAATCAGTTATTTATTATGTCATGTTGTGGCCATCTTCTGCCATTAATGATGGTATTTTTTAAGTATACTAGTGAGGAAACCTGGACTTATAATGAATATAAATCTGAAATCGCCAACCCGTCTTCAGCAAGCGTGGTGAACAATGCTCATGCCTTCTCTGTATGAGAAGAGGCCTTTGCCCAACAGTGGGACAGTAACAGGCTGGTATTATTATTATTTATTATATTATTTACTAGTGATTAAAATTAAAATTCGTAACCTATTCGTTCAGTTCTGATTTTTTCTCTTATTACAAATTGCTTTTAAACACCAAGATACGATTTGATATCTCTTCTTAGAAGTATACTGTACTGCTCTTACAGTAAAATAATTATCATACGGTATAAAAAACATGTTTCCAACCCATTTTACTACTCAATATGATAATATTTAAAATGTTATTCCTCAAAACTGTCCTAACATTTAAGTGACATTTCTAAGCTAAAATCAAAATGGATGTATGACAAATTTCAACAAAAAATGCTAAAATAAGAACTGTTTTATTCACGACTTGGCGAGATATATACGAAAACTTAAAATATTCTCTGAAATGATTGATTTTACTTTGTAATGGTTTGACTGTAGACTGCCCAAGTTTGCAATTCAATCGAGGTATCGGCTCCAACCGTACGATATACTTATGGATATATAGTGTATATGTATAATATACCTACATCTGGGTATTTGATTATTCTTCATATTATTTGAATGTCAAATTATTTGTCTGCCCCAAAATGTGACATGAATATTTTTTGTGACATTTTATCCTTTGTGCGGGTTTTTTAACGACTACTAAGTTAGATTTTGTGTACTTTATGAGGAATTTAGCTAAACTCTTGTTTGATATGACAACGACTGAAGTGGGTAATGGTTCATGACCAACAATCCTGACAGATGTATTGCTGGACAGTTTGCTTCGTCACTTTTCCCCAGTCTTGAGAGACTGTCTTGTGTAATTTTGAGATGCAAAAAGTGGTGATTCTCAGCCATAGTAAATGATTCAGAAACATTAATTTAGTTAAAGAACAATATACCAAGAAACGGAACATTATCATGCACCAAGTTCTGCCTTGTGAAGATTTTGACAGTGAAATTAGTCTGCGAATCAGCTTTTTTTGGGAGTCAAAATCGGCCGCTCCATGAGAAAGTCTATTTCTGGTCTTTTCTACAACACGCTCTTTATTCTTTCCTTTATTCTTTGCAGTGACCCCTAAAAGGCGCCACCTTCGCGACATGGTCCGCATCAGGAACGCGCCGCCGGAGACGGTGCAGTTCGAGCTGGGGACGCGGCTGGTGCTTGAGTGTGGGGTGTTAGGCAAGCCGGCGCCCACTGTGCAGTGGCTGAAGAATGGGGAGCCTGTTGTTGATGTGAGTAAAGAAACTGTTTCTTGTGTCATTATTTTCAAAGTCAGTCGTTCAGTAGCTCCTGAATCTCCCATGCTACATTTCAGCAGAATCGATATTACCTCGCCTTATTGTACTAGCTGCAGTATAGAGTTCCATAGAAGTAATTCTGAAGCGCTCAAGTTGCAGAGATGCTACTCCTACGCAGTAACTAAAGATGTACCGCTGACATTAAATCACTGAAATTCGTGAAATTTTTGTTTACATATATTTTATTAATTCCGAAACTATAAAAGTTAAGTTGTTATACCGATACAACCGGACAATATTAATAGCCTCTCATTTGCAAAATAATGATAATTTTCTGTGTGAAATCACGTACATATCATCGGGTAAACGTCATTTTCAAGTCGAGATTCCCAACATTATGATTTCTAATGTTTATCTAATATTTTTGCAGTACGAAGTGGAAAGCAATGACATCCTGCCCGCGGACCCCTCAAGCTTCGCTCAGATGGTCAGCAAACTGATCGTGACGTCTTCGAACAACGGTGACGTGTACACATGTGTGGCCACCTCTGCGCTCAACCAGAAAACTGCTTCGACGACTGTTTTCACTGTTGAAGGTAGTTATTTGTGTTTATATCAAAATTAAGTAACAGTATTTTCGACCTTAAAATGACTATTCTTGATAATTAAAAGCAACGCCATCTAGTAACAGTAGTTGTAACCACTAATATGAGTAGTTCTTCTACTCGATAACAGATGGCGCGGATTGTAAGCTTTGAAACACAACTTAAGATTTTTTTTTGTTTTATGACTAATTCACGATCGTAATGTTTATGTTGGAACTTTTTCTAATATTATTTATTCTGTCTTTCCAGGAAGCGAAGAAGAGAACCTCTTAACCCTGCAGAAACTGTTCCGTATGCCAGCGAAACCAGTGATTACTTCTTATTACACCAACATCTTCCAAAACATTGGTTCAGACGTCATCCTGCCATGCCGGGTAGACAGCGTCAGCAAGTCTCAGGTCTTCTGGCAAGATAACAATGATGAACTGGTCTTTGGAAACTCTAGGATGCGGGTAAGAAGAAAATGCATGTTTTTTACTTACTTTTTATTGAAATTACAGTAGATTTTAGATAAAAAAGGCAGACTCGAGATTTGACAGAAGTTTTGTAAATTACTTGAAAAGGTTGCTCGAAACAGACTTTTCAATAAATTATCAAAGCTGAAACCTACCTATTGCATTCAGTTTGTCGTTAACGATGGATAGATGGCGCTACTTGTCTCAAAATAGTCGTAACGTTTTCTCAAATACATTTTGTCTCGGTCAACTTCCGATGTAACTGCAAATTAAAATGGGTAGGTACTATACTATTCTAGGTTTCAACTGCTAGTAACAATTATTCCTAAAATATTTCTAAAAGACGAAAATATCTTACTTCTTACTAATATTATAAAGAGGAAAGATTTGCATTTTTGTGTGTGTATGTTTGTAATGAATAAACTCAAAAACTACTGTGCCTATTTCAAAATTTTTTTCACCATTAGAAAGCTACATTATCCCTGAGTAACATAGGCTATATTTTATCCCAAAATGTTTAAAAAATAAATGTCCACCCGTGCAAAGCCGGGACGGGCCGCTAGTTGACAATATTTTCCTAATAATTTTCCTTCCTCTACAGGTGCTGCCCTCTGGTGACCTCCTTATCAACCCCCTGCTCTGGACTGACATGGGCAACTTCACCTGCATAGCTAAGAACATGTACGGCAAAGACGTACAGACCACCTTCGTGTACCCTCTTAGGCCATCTAAAGCATAATGGTGAGTTTTAATCGAATTTTATTCGTAGCTGAACAAATCAACTAGGTAGAGGAGCTCGTGGCTAAATAATAACAGCCACTCGGGTCGATCTTTAGGTTAAGCCGTGCTTGCCTAGGTTGGTCTGTGGATGGGTGACCACCCATTACATACCGAGTTACCTCCGTGCCTCGGAAAGCACGTTAAGCCGTTGGTCCCGGGTGTCATTTGTAGATCTTTGACAGTCGTTAGGTAGTCAGTGGCCCAAAAAGTCTGACAACCAGTCTTGCCCAGGGGTATCGTATTACCCAGTACTAACTACTACTGGGTTGTGGAGGTCTGATAGGCAGTCGCTCCATGTAAAATACTGGTATTCAGCTGCATCCGGTTAAGACTGGAAGCCGACCCCAATATAGTTGGGAAAAGGCTAGGCAGATGATGAACAAATCAACTAGGTACTATTTATTGCCATATTATTTTTCGTGTGGTTAGTGCCTAACCTGGTGTCAGAGTTTTTAGGCCGCCCATGGGCCTCTGACTTGGCTTTACATGCCGTTGAGACATATCTCTCAGGCATGCTGGTTTCCTCACGATGTTTTCCTTCACCGAAGCAAGTGATAATTCTACAATACGCACATGAATCCGAAAAATCAGAGGTGCGTGTCTTGGGTTCGAACTCGAGACCTTGGCAGTCCAACGGTCACACCACTAGACTATCACTGTATTGCTATATTAACGAATAGTCTTGGGTTCGATCCCGGGTCGGGCAAAGAGTTATATTAGGTTTTTCCATCAGGGATTTCTCAGTAGCAGCCACGGTGTCTGGATTTTTGCCCGGTTGACGACAATAGGCTCGCCCTCTTGGGTCTTAAACATAACTGGCGAAATGTGGGTGTACTATTAGGTACACCGCTGCCCAACCTTTCGAGAATTACAGGCGTGATGTTATGTTTTATAAAAAGTACAGTATTCTGTAAGCCTCGGTGACCAATCGTTAATCATATATTTACTTTTTATCGTTTACTAACTTTATTTTTTCTTTGTTACAGCGCAAAAAAAAACCATCAACCGTTTGACAAGAAACGTTACCCGCCGATTAAATCTCGATGTTCCTATTATTAAGTGACGTTTAAGTATAACTTAACTTATTGTTAGCCCTTAAGTTATAACGTATACAACAATGTAAAATAGTACTTAATATATTTAAAAGAAAAACGTTATTTGTATGCCATAATGACATTCAGCCGCGTCGAAGACGACTTAAGAAATAAACTGAAAAAGAAAATCTGAACTAAACAATAGTGAAAGTTTTATCACATCTGGTTAAGCAGTTTTTGCGTAAAAATGTGACAAACAAATCAAAATTGTGTTTTTATTATTACTTTGACAGTTATTTAACTTATTTATTCGGCAAAAACTATTTTAAATGGTTCAGGGACTTATCAAACTTGACAGAAAATAAACTTTTTTTTTTGTATTTTGTCTGATTTTGCGACTGGATTTTTAAGATGTTAAGTTATTATTTTGTGATTTTATTGTTTAAGGTTATTTTGTACATACATAGATACATGATATTATATAATTATATACTGTACAGTTGGCAGCTTTCTTGATTGATTTAGCTTACCTTAGAAAACTATAACTAAAAAAAAATAAAAAAGGCTTTGTTCAAACTTCAACCTTATTATGTAGACATAAAGTACCATTTACAAACTAAACATTCCTTCTTAAAATATTTTGCCTTTTCGTGATCTGTTTTTCTACGTAACCTCTGATTGCTAACTGTACTTAGAATAAAAACTTGATGTGAATACATACGATCTCTGTGATTTTTGAAATAAATGTTTTATTATTACACAACTTTGTAGTATTTTTGTAAAATCCCAAGTATCTTACATTGGCTAACGCAGTATGAAAAACTTTTTCTTTCGATAGCCAAAAGTATACAAGGTGTAAACAGACCCTTCACGAAGCCGACAACCAGGCATTCTGTACACCAAACTAAGTAACAAAAATTATTGCTGGGAAACGAATTTTTTTTTGGGCTGAAAAATCACGTTTTACGGTAAAACTCAATGTAGCACACTCAAAACATTGTCCTGATGGATGCTTTGAATAGTTAACGGGTCATGGAGGTTATTAAAGCAAAGTTACCTTAAAAACTAGTATTAAAAAAAAACTAGATTGAAAAATTTGGAACTTTGACCAATATCTCCGTAACTAGTAGGTCCCAGGTATGGTCCAGTACAAAAAAAATGATCATAATGACGGGGAAAACAAGTGCCTTTCGGCTTCGTTAAGAGTATTTTTACACCCTTTATTGTTCATGTGGATTGTTTTATAACAAAAATAGTTACAGTCGTATGGCGTTATAAGCGCAATTGTAGTGATGAAACATGATATGAGTGTACCTAGTCATGAAAATAATGTTAATTGGGTGCACACATATTTCATGCATAGATAAGAACAACCTAATTCTAAATTTTCACAATATTCATTGGTGTCGCTGCTCCAGAACCATTCGGCCTCATCAGCCATCTGTTCTATCAGTATTGTACCCTGCCCACCTGCCCACCTGCCTGCCTGCCTGTGTTAGTATGTACCTATTTATGTATATCTATTCATGTTAACAAAATGGTATTTTTCTTATTTATTTTTTTGTACTCTATCACAATGCTGTCCTATTTGACCCTAAGGTTGACTGGTAGAGAATGCCTTGTGGCATTAAGTCCGCCTATTTACCACTTTTGTACATGAAGTTTAAATAAATAAATAAATAATGTGCCCTGCCCACTACCACCTAAGTTTAGTAATTCTTCTGGGTACATGTTATGCTTAGTTCTAAATCCAATATGGCGGACTCCCGAAGATGGCCGAATAGTTATCAACTTAATTATCCAGTTCGATCAAGCCGTAAATCCATCGATACAGATAATTATTATTTAGCCATGGATCCCTCTATAATAACTGAGATTATTATACTAATAATGTGACGATGTCGCAACATGCATTCGTTTACCTGAAGGTCACCGAGGTGGCTGCACCAATTCTCCTCCAACCTTTCTAATAAGTGACGGTCCTAGTTCAGTGAGCGGCTGTGATTGTGCGGTTACTTAATCGGTGCATCTACCTTAGTTCATTATGTTTTGTGGAGTATGAGATTGTGTGTAAGGTATGTATAGTTGTGGTTTGTGGTTTATGAAAATTGTTATATTGAGAATCCGTACAAAGGTCGATATTCCATAACTTTTGTACAGCTTTTAAAAAGTAATGAAGATAATAAAGAGCAGGACATAAACAATTTAAAGCCTTACATACGGGGTGAAAGGGACACCGACATGAAAACGGTAACCACGTATTCAGTACATCATTGTGAGCCCCTCACATATAAATTTTTCATCGGTTATAAAAATATCAGCTTTTCCATACATTTTGAACGTGTAGGTATTGCACTTTTGTAAGAAAAAAAAAGAGGCCTAAATAGAAATATTTCATCCGTTATTAAAAAAAAACAGCTGTTCCATTGGCGAGAATTACACAGAAACGGCGTAAGGTGTAAGGTGCGGCGCAGGCGTGGAATTTATAAAGAAACGAAAGAACGGCGTGCCTGCGCCGCGCCGCTTGAGTGTAATTCACGATATGTCGCCTACGTACTTTTTGTATGAAAAGGTTTTGAAGCGGCATCATGCCTGCACCGCGTCTTTACCCTTACGCCTTTTCTGTATAATTTGCGCCATACACGTTGACCCTGTAGTTATTGCACTTTTGTAAGAAACAGCAGATTTTATTTTTTAATAACTGATGAAAAATTCCTATATAAGTGGGCTCAAAGTGATGTACTGAATACGTGGTAACCGTTTTCGCGTCGGTGTCCTTCCAACCTGTACAGCTAAAACACCATTGATCCCCTATGATGCAAACATTCTTATCACAACAACCAACAGCCTTGCAGCCTCCCACTTGTTCAAGAGTGAGGTATTCACAGCTCGGGACGAATAGCTGGGAGTTCGTGCGGCGGAAGAAAGCCGCGCCTGTACGATAGCAAGCCAAGGTAATGCAGCTGAACTTACGGCGAGGAACATTGGGAGGAGTGGAGATGAGAATTGGTGTTTTTACCCTGGTTTTGCAGAAGGGCAGTGGCGAAGGTAATACCCCTGAATGCCAAGTTGTAGCTGCATCCGGTTAGACTGGAAGCCGACCCCAACGTAGGGGCTGTTCAAGTATTACGTAAGCAGATTTTTTTTGTATTTTTAACCCCCCCGTCCCCCTCGTCAGCAAAAGTAAGCAAAGCTATTACCCCCCCTTCCATGCTGACGTAAACATTGGTACATGCATTTTTCAATGTGTTCTGGTTTATTTATTGATTTAAGTCTAGAAATAAATTATAACATATTGGCCTTGAGGTAGGGTTGCCATATGTGTTCAAACCGAAATCGACAACATTTTGTAGAATCTGAAAAAGTAAAAAAAAATATACTGCTGACATAATCACCATCCAGACCCTCCAATCCCCCATGTCAGCAAAAATAAGCAAAGCAAAGAACCCCCCGCCCCCCTGTAGTTCTTACGTAATACTTGAATGGCCCCATAGTTGGGAAAAGGCTAGGCAGATGATGATGATGATGCCAAGTTGTAGCTCGTGTATTCAAGGCCAGGGCTGGAACTTCACTTTGTTTCATTTATTTTATCACCCCCGCTCTCAAAACAGTATCAAAATTTTGAGAAATCCGGCGACGTAACATAACATCACGGATGTAATCCCCAAAGGGCTAGGCAGAAGTGTACCTAATAGTACACTCCCATCATTTCGCCATTTATGTTTTAGTTCCATGTAATAAGGGGGACCCTATTGCCATCAACCGAGCAGAAATTCAGACTCAGTGGCTGCTACTGAGAGATTCCTGATGGAAAACCCAACAACATTTTGCCCGACCTGGGAACCAAACCCTGGACCTCATGCTCAGCAGTCAAGCTTGCAACCACTAGACTAACACGGTAATCCAAAACCGTCGACCAAATCAAGTTATTTGTACCAAAAATTCGAAGACTTGTAACATCTACCAAGCCACACTGGACCCGCGTGGTATATGAGCCCACATCCTCGCACAGAGAGGTGACCTGTGTCCCAGCTGTAATAGAAGAATTAATCTGTCTGTTTGTTTGTTCGCACCATATAGACTCCTAAACTACTGAAACGATTTTGATGAATGTTGCATAGTTGTTAGAAACATACAGGGAAGGTTTCTGTAAAACAATCTGAAAAAATAGGCATTGCATCATACCGGGCACAACTAGTAATAAAATAAAGAGCATTATGCGCACTATCTGTACCCTAACATTATTTTGTCATCAGCTTGCTTGACCTTTTAAACTAAGTAGGTACCCATCATCATATTGTCTAAGCGACTAAGGAGTTAATCATTTAATTTGGCAAACTTTCTTTTATCAACATGCAAAGTAATATTACATAAGGAATTGCAGAACAATGATTACAAATTAACTATTGTCTACGGTTTGCTTGCTTGAGGAGCTCGTGGCTAAATAATAACAGCCGCTCGGGTCGATCTTTAGGTTAAGCCGTGCTTGACTAGGTTGGTCTGTGTATGGGTGATCACCCATTAATACCGAGTTTCCTCCGTGCCTCGGAAAGCATGTTAAGCCGTTGAACCCGGGTGTCATTTGTTGATCTTTGACAGTCGTTAGGTAGTCAATGACATAAAAAGTCTGACAACCAGTCTTACCAAGGGGTATCGTATTACCCAGTTATAACTGGGTTGTGGAGGTCAGATAGGCAGTCGCTCCATGTAAAATACTGGTATTCAGCTGCATCCGATCAGACTAGAATCCGACCCCAATATAGTTAAAAAGGCAAGGCAGATGTCTACGGCTTCACTCGCAACCCGAAGAAACTTCTAACTTCAACTTAACATCTTTGTCACATGAGGTTAGGCAGAAATTACAAAACGCCACCTTCTACGATCTTTTTGTTGGCAAAAAATATTAAATTAGTTGAATTTGTCGTCTCCATTCCGTTCCTGTTCCTCAAACGCGCAGCCTGACCGGGTAACATTTGACAAAGGCTAAGTTTAACCGAACGATCACATAACTGCAGTTAACTTAACTGCATGTTTAACTTATTGACGAATTGCGTGTTATGAGGTCAATTGAGGTAATGTGGTGTGCTGTGGAAATATAAACGAAGTTCTTGATTTATGAAATGAATTTGTTAGCCTGGAAAATTCAATGTAATAATATCATTAGCAGATTAATTATAACTACTTCGATAGCAGTGTGAGAGGGAATGGCCCCGACTTATAAGTTATAATATTGAACCTTAGCTGGTAGTTACTGTAATATAAAAGGTCCTGCACTTTTGAAAATGCGAAAAAACCGGTCTGTCGTAGAACCAAAAGTCTAAGACATGTGACACCCAGGCAGTCTTACCAGATTCTGAGCTGAAAAGATAGCATAGAAACTCCTTATCTGATCTCTACATACAATTTTTTTTGCTCGCTTACTTGGTGTCCCACTGCTGGGCGAAGGCCTCCCCTTTCGCCTTCCATACCTCTCTCTGTCTTGTGCGACCTCTAGCTCCGCAAACATGATCAGATCGTCACGCCACCTTCGCCGCGGTAGACCTCGACGACGCTGTCCTTCCTCAGGCGTCCAGTGTGTCCCACTTACTAAATAAACATAGTCATTTGGACGGCTGATTAACTCGATGGTCTACTTGTTGCAAGCATAAAGCATGCATTGTTGTATATGGGGTTCTTGGTACAATATCCGCACACACAGGCAGGGTTTTTCCTGGAGGAGATTCTCAGTTAGGTAATACTGAGAATCTAAGCTAAGAAAACCCTATCACAGATGAAACCACACGGCTTAACGCCTGTCTGACCTCCACACCGAATTCTGGTTAACACGATAAAATTTGGTAGGACTGGGTGTCAGATTTTTGAACTTCTGACTACCATAACAACTGTCTAAGATCTACTTGCAAATAACTGTCGGGACCAACGGAATAATTAACAATATGTCTTAAAACTATTATAATACCAGCCTGGTTCTCTCCCACTGCTGGGCAAAGGCCTGTTCTCATATAGAGAAGGCACGAGCATTGATCACCACGCTTGCTCAAGACGGGTTGGCGATTTCAGACTTATATTAATTATAAGTCCAGGTTTCCTCACGATGTTTTCCTTCACCGATGTCTGTGATGTCCAAGATAAACTTAGAAAGTACATATGAATTGAAAAAGTCACATTGGTACTTGCCCGGATTTGAACCCACAACCTCATGCATGAGAGGATTGGCCTTAACCTCTGGGCCATCACAACTAAAACTATTATGACAGAACTAAACTAACCGTCTAAAGACTGTGGGAAATGTCCTGCCATTTCAAAAATATAGGTTACCTATGTAGTTTAAATATTTATGGTCAATAACCTCACGATTAAATGGATGTAGTTCTAAAGTATAAATGTCACACTTAAAATATTCATCGTTGAATATATGTTTGGAACGTGGGAACTAATTATATCTTTATCGGGAGATTGTGAAAGATCACCACTAGGTACAGTCACGAGCACCAACATGTAAACACTTAACAACTTTTAAAAGTGTTTTTCTCTTACTGTTATGATTAAAATTTCATGTTGTTTCGAACATAGTATTCTGGAACTCATATTTTTTATGAAAAAGATAGTAACTCCAAGTTACAATCGTTATTTCTCGCGAAAATTGCTTTTAAATTAAGGAAAGTGTATACATATTGGTGCTCGTGACTGTACTCAGCCGCTACGTAAAGTCTTTGGTCCCGGCTGTCATTAATGTCAAATGTCATAAATTTTTGACACTTTTGAAAGTCGTTACGAAAAGTCAGAAGCCAGAAAGTCTTGCTAGCTATTAAGTAGGGTCGTGGCTAATTAAAAACAGCTGTACGGTTCGATATTCAGGGTTAAGCAACGCTTGACAAGATCGGTCCGAGGATGGGTGACCATGCATCATATACGGAGTTTCCTCAGTGCCCCGGAAATTACGTTAAGACGTTGGTCCTGGAGTATATTCGTAAATCTCTGACAGTCGTTACAGGTAGTCAGTGGCTCGAAAGTCTGACTCCCAGTCTTACCCAGACCTACGGTCTTACCTGCCGTGTTACCTTATGAATGCGTTATAAAGGTTAGACAGTAACTTACAATTTGACAGCAGATTAATAAGAATTGGAAGTTATCAGTCGTTAAACATAGCTTAACTTAGGGTTAAGCTACAAGATTTATTTTTAAAAGATAAACTGATCTCTGAGTTTGTTTCGGCATATCTTCTCAGGGATCAGTAAGATAGGAAAAGCTGGCCATCAAGTTATAACTATGTTGACGTGAAAAGTGTCTTAAAACATCTTTTTATAGAAACTGAATAATCATCATTTAGGTATAATGGGTGAAAAAATAGCCTTAACGAAGCCGACAAGCACTTGTTTTCCCCGTCTATGCAATATTTTTTTGTTCCAGACCATACCTAGGAACCTTCTAGTTATGGAGATATTGGGGGTCAAAGTTTCAACTTCGAAGTTTTTTTTTCTAAATCCAAGTTTTTAACGCTATCACTTAACTTTAAATCCTCCACGACCCCCTTACTAATCAATGCATCACCACAATGTTTTGAGTGCGTTCACCCCAAAAAAAAAAGTCGTTTCCCAGCAACATTTCTTACGTAGAGTTACTTAGTTTTATGTACAGAATTCTTGGTTGACGGCTTCGTGAAGGGTCCGTTTAAACCTTGTATTTCATAATACAAAACGAGGGCAGGGAATGTAAAGAAAGAGCGATCTTATTTTCCCATTCACAAACACCTTCCTAAGTAGTCCAATTCGATCGACCTAGGTGTCAAACCCTTGACCTACAACTCTGCATTCTTAACCTTTTACTGTTGAACCCACTCTCAAAGCTTCTGCAAAGTACTTCCCAACCAGTTGTAATTTAACCGTGAAGTTACATAATTCGTCACACTTTTAAAAAAGAATATTCTTTTTTTAGCACACAACAAGTCTATACTAATATTATACATGCGAAAGTCACTCTGTGTGTCAGATCTCTTTTTATCTTAAACGGCTGAACAAGTTTCAAGAAAGTTAAAGGTAGTACCAAATGAGCTAGGTTAGAACACATAATACTTTTTACTTCGGTAGTAAGTTCCCGTGTAATAAATTCCGATAATCACGCGTACAAATGCTAATCTCATCTTACTTTTTACTACCATTATGACATAAATTAATTCGAAATTTTTTGAGGACGGATGGTGGTTTGTTTGTATTGTATTGTATAACGGCCTGGTATCCAAAACTTCACGTTCAAATCGCGTATTTTGCGTACGGGTGGGAAAATCATTCGATCCACCCTCGTTCTCCGAGACAGGCCAACAGATGCTTGGTGTTGCTGGCGATCTCACGGAGAGTACCTGGGTTACCAGGTGGTGTATTACAATTTCACGCAAAAACT
Organism: Noctua pronuba; assembly: GCA_905220335.1. Classification (NCBI taxonomy): domain Eukaryota; kingdom Metazoa; phylum Arthropoda; class Insecta; order Lepidoptera; family Noctuidae; genus Noctua; species Noctua pronuba. The sequence continues at coordinate 10,986,219 of LR999918.1, forward strand.
ACATAACCGATTTGTATGAAATTAAAATGACAGGCAGAAAGTTTATAACCTGGATTAACACATAGGATATTTTTTATCCCGGTGTACGATCCCGTAGGACGATTACCGAACACCACACAGGCAACGCCGCAGGCAAAACCTATAGTATCCATAGTTATTAAAACTTCACATGGCATTATACGTATATGATCTTTAAGTGATTGACATACATAGACATACGAACATAGTGCTACTGACATGACGGACTGACAGACAGCTCTATAAAGATATTATATCAATTATGTCTTATTATATAATTATATATAAGAGGCGTTATGGTTTTACACAATGCTTGTAAAGAAATTTATTCATTTAATTATGCCTATCACTTAACACCAAGCGAATTTTAGGCGAACATGCAAATGTCAGGGACTCGGGGTATACTACATTTCGATTCTCAAGAGCACATTTTTATTATCTATTCAAGTAAATAAAATTGAAGTGTCTGTTTGTTCCAGCTAATCCCCGAAACAGCTGAACCGATTTTGTCGAGTCTTTTACTGGCAGATAGCAAGAGAGGCCTATACCCAGCAGTGGGTGAAGTACTGAAGTCGGACTGTGGGTATTTTTTGTAATACATGTGCACAAAATAGTACAGCGTTCGTTGGCTTTTTAAGACGAACTTTATGATTATATTCGAGCTTTATTCCTGGCATGTACCCCTTAGGTGAAACACAGACTTAACGAGGAACACAGACAATCTGTGAAATTTCTTTAATAGATTTTCAACTTTATTTCTAAAGCATTAGGTTCAAGGTTGATTGGGAAAATTTGACAGTTTCGGGTAGCTTGATGTGCTGGCGTCTGTACGTATATTTTGTAGATTCTGTCTATCTCAATGAAGACGTGAAAAAGACGCGAATTTATGTAACCATTTAAAAAAAGATCATGCTTTAATTACATGGTCAAAAGCTTCTTAATTAAAAATTATGTATTAATAAACAAAAAGCTAATGACAAACAGGAAATGTCAAAATTCACGCTAAACTGCGGAACGAGATAATACATAATGTCTATAACATACATAAGCGAAGTAAATAGTAGTGAAATCTGAAATTATTGCGTCCGTAAAACGTCATTATCTACCTTTAAGTCAGCTATGTAAAGAATATTTTCATCATCATCTGCCTAGCCTTTTTCCAACTATATTGGGGACAGCTTCCAGTCTAACCGGACGCAGCTGAATACCAGTATTTTACAAGGAGCGATTGCCTAACTGACCTCCACAACCCAGTTAGTACTGGGTAATACGATACCCCTTGGTAAGTCTGGTTGTCAGACTTTTTGGGCCACTGTCTACCTAACGACTGTCAAAGATCTACATATAACACCCGGGACCAACGGCTTAACGTGTTTTCCGAGGCACGGAGGAAACACCGCCCATCCACAGACCTACCTATGCAAGCACGGCTTTAAAGATCGACCCCAGCGGCTGTTATTATTTAGCCACGAGCTCCTTATGTTAAGAATATTTTGAGAGAAGCAAAATTTTTCGCTGACGCTTCAAATAAGATTCATAGATCATCATCATACTCTTGCCCTTATCCCAATTCATTTGGGGTCGGCGCACCATATCTTCTTCTTCCATACTTCTCAATTTCTCGCCATCTCATCAGACACCTTCTTTCTTGCCTTATCATCCTTTACAGAGTTCATCCATCGTTTCTTTGGTCTTTAGGTTTCATAGATCAAGAAGTTTAAAGAACCTCATTGGTCTAGCGATCAGCATCAGGACCTGGGTTCTATTGCCGGGTCAGGCTAATTGTTATTGGGTTGTCCCAGCAGGAATTTCTCAGTAGCAGCCACGGAGTTTGGGTTTGTGTCCAGTAGATAGCAATAGGCTCGCCCCCGATTACATGGGACTTAAACATAACTGGCAAAATGTAGGTGTACTTTTAGGTATACCTCTGCCTAACCCTTCGGGGATTACAGGCGTGATATAATGTTATGTTAGATCATTATCATTGTTACACCTTGTATACGGGGTGTAAACAGACCCTTCACGAAGCCGTCAACCAAGCATTCTGTACATCAAACTAAGTAACTTTACGCAAAAATGATTGCTAGGAAACGACTTTTTTTTTGGGGTCAAAAATCACAACTCAATAAAATGCGCTCAAAACTTATTGCTGATGGATGCTTTGAATAGTAAACGGACCATTGAGATAATTGGAGTAAAGTTAGAACCTTAAAAAGTAGTATTTAAAAAAAAACTTGTGATAAAATTGGAACTTTGACCCCCAATATCTCCGTAACTAGAAGGTTTCCAGGTATGGTCCAGAACAAAAAAATGATCACAATGACGAGGAGAACAAGTGCCTTTCGGCTTCGTTAAGGGTCTTTTTACACCCTTTATACCTATTTATAAATGCTATATTCCTCCTCTGTTTCAAAAGAGGCGTTTGCCCTGCAGCTAAACAATTACTAGCTAATAAGCTGTGGGTGAAAGATAACACACCTCAACAGTGTTAGGCGTAATGTAATATTATTTTAAATTAATTCCGAAACATATTTAATTTGACAAGCAGTAGGCAGTAGGCTAGGCTGTTAAAACACCTACAGCTCGTCAGTATAGGAGTTTAAATCATCTTAATAACACTTAAATTGACATGGAGGAGTGTTTACAATGTCAGAGGTAATAAGCACGTTATGTACCCATTATTATATACTTTATTTTACTTTTTTATTGAGTCTATACTACTGTCCCAATGCTGGGCAAAGGCCTCCCCCAATTCCTTAAACAAACTCTCTCATCGCGCAGCCCTCACGGTACGCATCTAGGTTATCTCGCCACCGCTTTCTGAGCTATAATACTAGATATTACGCACTTAATAAGTGCAAGTGCCATGATCGCGGGCTGACTCGAACAATCACGGAAGATATCCCGTAAGTGACAGTATAAGCGTGAAAGCTTAAAACAGTATTTGACCCTAACATAGTTGGGAAAAGGCAGGAAATAGCCTTTTCCCAAATATGTTAGGGTCGGCTTCTAGTCTAACCGGATGCAGCTGAATACAAGTATTTTATAAAGGGCGTCTGCCTATCTGACCTGGCACTGGGAGCGGAACACTCTAGCTGTAAAGACGCACATAAATTAGATAATGCTCTAAATAAAAAACTGACTTTAAAAACACAAAAAAGTGAAAAATAACTTTAGCTTCAGAAGTCGGTGACAAAAAAACTAAATCAAACAAACAAAAGCCACCGACTTTTTTATTTTTCCATTTTCAGTTGTAATAAAAATTAAATAAATAATTGCTATGCATTTGTTTTACATTGTTAACATATCATGGTAATAGGCTTATCCCCAATCAAATGGAACTTAACATACCGAACTGTCGAAATCTGGGTGTACTGTACACATCTGCATACCCCCTCAAAACATGCGTGAGGTTCTGTGAAAAAAAGAAAAATCAAAGTCGGTTCAGGTGTTTTCGAGTACTCGCGAGGTGAACACACATAAAAAAATTAAGACGAATTGAGAACCTCTCCTCCTTTTTTGAAGTCGGTTAAAAAGGAAAAAGCTCAGTTCTTTTCGCTCGGTACTGTAATGCCTTACTTTTTAAAGAACCTATCAAATTCAAGGAAGTTTCCACTGACATAAACCTAACAAATTGATTTAGCTAATCATTACAACACCTGTAAGTAAATCATTGTCTATTGCCAGACTTGACGGCGACTTCAAAAGCTTTTTATAATGCGCTGACTTTTTGTTCAGCGTGAGACGATAGCATTATGTATAAAGTAATAATGGAGGCGACTGCATTATTATTAATAACATCATTCATAATAGTCGTGATAGGGCAACACTGAGCGATGATTTGCTGAATTCAGATCAGCGAAGTTGAGATTTTGTAAAGGACGCGCGACTGGTTAGAGTGCGGGGTTTGAATATTGATTGATGATTTTATTATTAGTTACCCGAGTTTAGTGTATAGATTTTTAACGTTTTTAGTGTATAGAATTTCAGACCCGCAAGGTGTGTACCTATTTTAAGGGCCCACAACAATAAAAAAAGCCAAAATTTTGAAAAAAATCCGACGCACAAAAGCTCTCTTAATAATCCTTACTAATATTATTCTTACTAATCTAAATATATAAAAGCGAAAGGTCACTCATTCACTCATCACGAAATATCGAAAACCACTTGACGTATTCAGATGAAATTTGGCAGGTAGGTAGTTTATAGTTAGTAGACGTCTGCTAAGAACGGATTTTGCGACAGGGCCGGATTAAGGAGGTCTAAGGGCTCTCGCAAGTTTGTATGAAAGGCCTTCATTTTCTTGTACAAACTTGAAATTTGTCAGTGCGGTAATTATCCCGGACAAAGTCGCGGGCAACAACATTATATAAATGTGGGAGGCTGGGCAGATGATGAAGCGTACGCCTTCTATAAACTTAAACGCTGCACTGTAACCAAGCGCACGAACAATTCAATTGAGCCGCTATTTTCGACGTAAGGTTAAGTATGCTCAGTTCAAGTACGTATTATAACTATGCGTGACACAGTTATTTCAGTGTGGCGCCATTGCTGATTGATTTGAACGGCTGGTGCAATAAAGGTAGTGAACAACCTTTCACTATCCTGCACTGCTGCTGCACTCGCCATCGTAACTAGGGCGATGGTATGACAGTATAACTACTAGGTATATAAGTACTTTTAAAAAATCATCGCGAGGCTAGCCAACTCGCGGAGAATCTTGACACCGCGAATCAGAAAACGCCGCTCACCTAACAACGCCATCTATCGGCTTAAAACTAAACTATATTTCCAACAAGTAGTACATTTGCTAGTCATGATCCTATAGTTTTCAGTCAGCATATCCGAAAGAACGAGAACAGTGCATATCGTAGTGAAAATATTACAATCTAGGTTCTTGCCAGCAATACACCTCGACCCCAGTCATACTGGATGCCCTAGTTCACGGGTCGACACCACATTGATGTAATCGTTATGGAAATTTTAGAAATAAATTGAAAAAATAGAAATAAATGTATTCTATTATTATACAGTAGAGTAAACTGACTAAATTATACATTATTAATTAAAAACTATTAAATAAACTAACAACAAACCATTAAAGCACATCAAAAACTCCTCCTCAACGCTGTCAGCTGGAAATGTGCCCAAGAGACTGGCGAAATAAATTGAATATTAATAAGATTTACTTACTGAAAGTGCTAGATTCAAAAAGTACATATGTGTCAATACTAAATACTTATCAAAAAACAAACCTAAAACAATATTAACATGTTCATATAGAAAAGGAGAAAAGCATTAAAAGGCGTCATAGAATTCGTCCACATCGTCAACAGGAATGGTACCCAAAAAGCTGGCAGCATTGCCACGATGGATGGCAATGCTGATTCTTTGACCAAAAAATAGGCCAGCCTTTTGGTTACGGGAAGAGTCGACCAACCCCTTGGCGACATCCCGAAAAACTAGGTGTGCATACCCCATGGCCCTAGCGTTTCAACTGAAACACATAACTACCAATGATGTTATTGTATTTGCGTCGTCGGAGGTTTTTAGCACCGGCAGCAGCCGCACCAGCACAGCCCGCCGTTAGGAAGATGTGATGGCGCCAGGGTGCCGACATATGTTGCATCCCACACCAATGGTCTACCCAACTTGCAAGACATTACAGTAACAACGTGTGGTCTCTTACCATCTTCGCGTGCCAAGCCAATGGGTTCTAAAACAGCTGGCAACCCGGCAGCATGATCACCGTAGAAATGGGTTTTTGGGTCAGTGGGTCGTATTAGGGGTTTGGGGAAGAATCGACAAATGACAGATTTCTTTTCTTGATCTATCATTTTGTCGATTCTTTCGTCGACAAAACCCTTTTCTACGGTGGTCATGCTACGCGTGAAGAGCACGACGGATGATGTCATTAACCAGTGCATCATTTGTTTTCCTACCCGTGACACTTCTTGACAAGTGACAGTAGCCCTATCCATAACAGATACAAAATGGCAAATATGTTATTAATATAACAATTAATCATCCATATTATGTGACATTCTTTAGATAATTAGATTATAAGGTACAATAATGAATAGCTTCCGCTGTGATTGATTTGCAGGTGTCTCTTGATATTAAATTGATCTATAATCTGCTGTGATACTACTTGGCTACAGAATTTCCAGATAAATTCAAAACTCTCAGTATTTGTACATTCGACCTTATGCTTCTGATGTCGAATTAACGAAAACTTTACATAAATATTAGGTCTAGGTAAATTGCTGATGATAATATACGAGTATGTTCAGCCTTCAGCCCTGTTGGTTTTTAGACGGTATACGGGGTGTAAACAGACCCTTCACCAAGCCGTCAACCAAGCATTCTGTACGTCAAACTAAGTAACTTTACGCAAAAATTTTTGCTGGGAAACGAAATTTTTTTTGGGGTCAAAAATCACATTTTACGGTAAAACTCAATATAATGCGCTCAAAACTTATTGCAGATGGATGCTTTGAATAGTAAACGGACCATGGAGGTAATTGGAGTAAAGTTAGAACCTTACAAAGTAGTATTTAAAAAAAAACTTGTTTTAAAAAAGTTTAGTATTTAAAAAAAAACTTTGACCCCCAATATCTCCGTAACTAGAAGGTTCCCAGGTATGGTCCAGAACAAAAAAATGATCACAATGACGAGGAGAACAAGTGCCTTTCGGCTTCGTTAAGGGTCTTTTTACACCCTTTAGTCAATGTAAAGACTACGGGTTTACCTAGTATTTCTAATAATCAAAAAAAGTATTATATATAAATGTATTGTTAACAAAGTAAAATAAATGCACAGCAAATATTTGTGTAGAATATTACAATTAAAAATGGAAAAATAAAAAATACTTTTTTTGCACAAAGTAAGACCGCCTTCAAAAACACAAAAAAGTGAAAAATTACTTTAGCTTCAGAAGTCGGTGACAACAAAATTAAAGTAAACAAACAAAAGGTCACACACAAAAGTTATTTTTCACTTTTTTATGTTTTTGAAGGCGGTCTTATTTTGTGCAAAAAAAAGTTTTTTTTGAAAAATTACTTTAGCTTCAGAAATCGGTGACAGCAAAATTAAATCAAACAAACAAAAGTCACCGACTTCTGAAGCTAGTTATTTTTCACTTTTTTGTGTTTATAAAGCCGGTTTTACTTTTTTTGTGAATTAAGAAGTGTTTCCTGTGCTGTCATTTTTCACAGTAGTGACTGTTACTTATATGAGTTACTAAACAGTTCATCTCAAGCTCATTTTAAGCTTCCCTAATATTCTTCTAATTTCGTGATAATGCCAGTCTACGCCAAAATCTTCGTGACATAATATCCTTGAACAAATTCTCGGAATGATTACACAAGAGGTACCAACTTCGTTACCATTATTTTCGTGGAAAACGAAGCACGACGGACAAAAAGATCCTATTTAAAGATTATCGCGAATATATTGACAAGGTTGCAATAATCACGACGGATTACTTATACGGATCCCTAAAAGGATTTTGTAATATTAAGGAGAAGAATGTTCTGATTTGAAGGGACTGATCTGCCAGGTTAAGCCGTGCTTACCGCTGTCGGATCGTGGATGGTGGCTAAGAAAAAAAAGGAGCTTTTTGCCACAAAATCCCAAGCTCTACTATTGGCTCGGAATTCAAACTCATATGGGGATTTGGGGAATCGTATTACCCAGTACTAACTGGGTTGTGGAGGTCAGATAGGCAGTTGCTCCATTGAAAATACGGGTATTCAGCTGCATCCGGTTAGACTGGAAGTCGACCCCAAAAGTTGGGAAAAGGCTAGGCTATGATGATGATGGGGGTATTGGGAATGGAAAAGTCAGCCAATCGCTTCAAAATATGCAATGAAAAATGCTCTAAATAACTTAATTAAAAAACTGATGAGATTTTAGTTATAAGTACCGTCAGGGAAATTAATTGTTAAATAAATTGACACCTTTCCATTTTGTCGTCTTACACACATTTCATACAACTGTCAAAGCATGGCAGTTTTTATTGAAAATTAGCTTTTGCCCGCGGCTTCGCTCGCGTTAATTTAGAATTTGACAATCAATTCGGGTTGTACTCTGCTTGTAATAATATATTTCAATCACGATTCGAAAGACACGTAGCGCCATCTATTATCATAAGAACGTTATTGTTGTTTTCCTCGGGAACAGTTCTTTTTTTTTCAAAATGAAAGGTACCCCATGTCTGTTTCTTTACTACCTACCTGATAACGTATATGCAAAATTTCAGGATGTTCGGTTCAGTGATTTAGGCATGAAAGAATAACAAACAAACTTTCTTTCGCATTTATAATATTAGTAAGGATTACGGGCATTTTGTGTTGATAATCATTTCGCTCAACAATTTACGTAGAGCGTCTACCGCTTTACCTCTACAAAACCCCATTTAATAACATATCATGAACTACAAGCTAGAGGTGACCGCACTATCGATAATTATAATTACCAACACGTCATGTTCACTAGAGGTGACCGTTTATCGATAAACCCAATATATCATTAGTAATTTGCATTTAATGACACATATCATCGACATAGGCCTATCGATAAGGCGTACCTCTATAAGCTAGTTAATTAATTACTGAGGTAGATTAAGATTAATTTTCCCGACGATAATAACGATTTATGGCTACAGGAGGGTTTTAAAATGTATACTGTTAATCATACAGTATCTTTGTTTGAAATCTAGTTAAGATTTATATTGAGTGGGGTAAATAAACAACATAATTATTCAAAGGAAAAAACACTGCTGTAAATATTATCTAAGCTCTGCGGCTAAGGGTCACGACACATTGATCGAAAGCGTTCGACGGTTTGTCCGTACAAAATTGCAAAAAAAACACTAAAAAGTTTTAAAAAAAACTTTACTTTCGGTAGTTGGTTACTTTTGCCTTCAGCTTCCGAAAGTAAAGTGATTTTAGATTTGTTTTTGTGTTTTTTTGAAAGTCGGTTTTTTTTGCAGAATGTTTTTTACTTTTTTTGTTACCCTTTTGAGTTGTAGTGTGTATACCACAATAAATTCTTGTCATGAATTAATTTTTATATTGTAACTAGGTGTTATTAAGGTTCACCATGTCAACATAGGCCAAGAAAAAAAGAACCGATTTTGATGAAATTTCTATGAAACCAATCGGAAAGTATATTCTTTCACATTTTTTTTTGTTTCTAATCGGTTGATAAATGACGGATGGGGTAACAAACATAAAAAAAATACAACCGAATTGAGAACCTCCTCCTTTTTTGAAGTCGGTTAAAAAGAGCACAAAGTATGGGACGCCGTACCCCCAGAGATAAAACTTAAATAATATGGCATGTCAAACGCTTTACAATTCGCAATTAATGGACACCTGCAAAACCAAAGGCTTTGGTGTAGCAAATTTTCGTAACCATAGAAAAAAAAAGCATAGCACAGTATGCGTAATCAGGCTATAATGTTCTCACTGCTGGGACATAGGCCTCCTCTTTATGAGAGGGAGTGGGCTATAATCCACCACGCGGGCCCAGTGCGGGTTGGTAAAGGTCACATGTCTTCGAATTTTTGGTCTAGCTAGAACATGCCAGTTTCCTCAAATTGTTTTCCTTCACCGTTTTGAGAGCAGTGGTGATGAAATAAATTACACAAAATTATGCGCCTGCCTGAATTCGAACCCACGACTTACAGCTCGTAAGTCGGGCTGCCTCTCAAAGAAAATAGATCTAAATATAATTTGCCATGCCGTGTGTTTTTATTTCGAAAACCTATTAAAGCAATTGTGTCTATTAAACTAGTTCTGCCAATTCTCTAGTAGGATTGTTATCTATACTTCTATACTAATATTATAAAGCTGAACAATTTGTTTGGTTGAACGCGCTAATCTCAGGAATTACTAGTTCAAAATAAAAAAATATCAAAATTTTAGTGTCGTCAATTTATCGAGGTAGGCTATACAACATCACGCTACGACCAAAAGGAGCGTAGCATCAATGAAAAATGTTGTTAAAACGGGGAAAATAGTATTTTTATAACAAGGGCAGGAAGATGATGATGCTGGCGACGTGGGGCAAGCGACTTATTTTTTTTTACCGCTATCTAATATAGGCATTCCTAAATTCACGCCTTTGCCTCATGGGGGTTGGCAGACACTACAAAACAAACTTGCTTCGTTCCATACAAATTCCTATTGCTGCGGCTAAATTAAAAAAAAAAAATTGTCCCTCACTAGGTATTTCTTCTATCGTGGGTGAGTTTTACAAACATTGAAACTCACATACACAATCTCTTTAAAGTGGCTGGAAGAAACTGGATGGATAGCCATGGCACAAAACTGCCAAAAGTGGAGACCTACACTCAGCATTGGGTGGCCAAAGGTTGAAGAAGAAGACACAAACAGCTAGACCCGGAACAACTACCTGTTGGTCATACAAATATTATTTCTGTGTGGGAATCGAACCCGCCCGCTCTCGCACCCACTCGCTGCGCTTTGGCACTCGCTCAACCACTCCGGCAACCGTGTAGTCGTAAGATTCCTCTGACATATATTTGTAAAGAACACCACCAAAAAGGTCAGTATATATCCTATTTTCACTCCGCTAAAAACAAAGAGAACTAAGATGACCAGGCACTTTTTAAATATCTTCTACATACAAAAAAAAAACAAATACATAACTTATCCGTGACCTGTTACCTCAATAAAATAGAAAATAATTTGTTACTTGACCTCATCTGAGCCAAATTACATGTTATAGTACGTCGTTAGTTAATTGCGTTAGTTCAAGGTTCGATGATCGGGTTATGTAATGATAAACGCGCTATTTTGTGGAACAAGTATGTTTTGTAACGAGATTTTCATAATTTTCCTCATTACCTTAAAATTTCGCTACCTTCTGAATACACTGTATTATACCTTGTTTTAGGGTTCCGTACGTCAGTCGCCAAAAACGGAACCCTATTTTTTTTTTTGGGATTGGAAATCATCAAATAACCCCGCGCTCTGGGTGGAGTGGGAGGGAGTGTCAGACTTTTACTGACTAAAACCCATCCATGTTCCTTCTTTGCCCTTTGTGTTCCAGGGCCGCGGTATCCTATCGGTAGCGGAACCCTTATAGGATCACTTTTTTGTCCGTCTGTCCGTCTATCAAGACCCTTTTTCTCAGGAACGCATGGAGGTATCAAGTTGAAATGAATATCAAATACTCAAATCTGCTAAACCTTGGAGCAGTGAAAAAATATAACTTGTAAGTCAACGCGATCAAAAGATATGAACGTTTGTGTCGCATATTTTGCGATTTCACAAGGGAATCAAAACCTATAGGGTACTTCCCGTTGACCTAGAATAATGAAAGGATCATGGGCACTTTGGACTAAATTTATAATTGCCTCAACACTTATGACAGTGACGCCAAATAATAGGTAATAGTGTGTATGCCATTTTATTGTATGGGAGCTCAGTTCAAATCAAGCGCGAAAATGGTGTTTTGGCTATTTTCATAAACTAGAAAATATTAAATACATGAAACGTTTATATCATTAGATAGATAGATTTTAATAAATAAATCATTTATTGAACTAAAAAATGCGTATACGCAGCCGATCAGACATGACACTTCGTCATCATACAGCTGATTCTGACTCAAGGTAACGATGAGTGGTAACAACTGGCTGTAATAGGTATTTAAAAAAAACTTATGAGCTTTTACAAACCTCTCAAAAATTGAAACCATAGGCAGACAATGTTGCCAAAGAAACATAACTATTTATTAAACTGGGGTACGTTCTTAATTTTAGTTAAATAAAGTTCAAATTCGAAATATTATGTCACGACTACACTTTGAGGAGCTCGTGGCTAAACAATAACAGCCGCTCGGGTCGATCTTTAGGTTAAGCCGTGCTTGCCTAGGTTGGTCTGTGGATGGGTGACCACCCATTACATACCGGGTTTCCTCCGTGCCTCGGAAAGCACTTTAAGCTGCTGGTCCCGGTTGTCATTTGTAGATCTTTGACAGTCGTTAGGTAGTCAGCGGCCCAAAAAGTCTCACAACCAGTCTTACCAAGTGATATCGTATTACCCAGTACTAACTGGGTTGTGGAGGTCAGATAGGCAGTCGCTTCATGTAAAATACTGGTATTCAGCTACATCCGGTTAGACTGGAAACCTACCCCAATATAGTTGGGCAAAGGCTAGGCAGATGAAGATGACGACCCCTTAACGCACGATACTCAAGATAAAATCTCATTAACAGTCCATAATAATTAATAATTCCTGTTTATCTTATTAATAAGGCAGTGACATGCTTACACTATGATTAACTAGTCATCAAGTCGGTTTAGAGTTCGTAATTAACGGTTGTATTAATTAGATTCTGCATCCATTAAGAAATCATTGATTTAATGAGCAGGGAGTACCTGTGGCGCTATGTGTAAATAAGGGATGTAATGTACTTACCGTCTATTTATTTATTTGAGATAACTTGTGCAACATACAGACAAATCCATGCTATTGCACAGTTAAAATAAACATATTTATAATAAGGAAATAAGGTATGATAAAGAATATTAAATGAAGTACTTAAAAAACACGAAAATAAAGTTTAAGGTGGAAAAATTCAATGGGGTTAATTGAACTTGCGCGACTCATTTTTCATCAACATACAATCTTTATTCAATTTTTAACTGTAAACCTGATAAGTCGTGTTGTGTTAGTTTTAAAAAAAAAATCGATACTATTTAAGAATTGTTATGTAATAAATGAAATGGAATGACACTGACTTGCAAATTACAAAAAACATAAGAAAATTTGAATTTCGCGGGTAGCCACCCTGGCGTTTCCATCTTAAATAAATCTTAATTACTACTGTTATAACTTACAACTATTAAAAATGCGAAAGTTTGTGAGAATTAATGAAGGTTTGTTAATCGTTCAAGTAAAACTACTAAACGGATTCTTACGAAACTTTACAGTACCTGGGCGACCGATCTCTGCTCGGGTGAAAATAGAGAAAACGAATTTTCCTAGATATGAGACCTAGCTAGATCGATTTTTCGCCCCCTCTAACGTATATATTGCAAATTTAATCGATATTGTTATAGCCGTTTTCGAGAACGTGATTACAAATATTGCTCATTTAGGGATATAGTTTCAACACATCTTACTTACTATTATAAATGTTTGTGAGGATGTATGGATGTTTGTTACTATTTCACGAAAAACTACTGAACTGATTTGGATGAAATTTGTCACATAGATAGTTTATAACCTGGATTAATACATAGAATACTTCTTATCCCGGTAGTACGACGCGTGGGACTATTACCGAACTCCACGCGGGTGAAGCAGCGGGCATAAGCTAATAGGCTATAATTTATAAAAAACAATATTTACGCGACCGTAGCCGCGGGCGGGAGCTAGTACCCAATAACGTTTAGGTTTGACTTTGATAAAGGTAAGAAACAAAACAATGCCTTGTCAAGAACTCATCATCTACCGACCTTCCATGGTACGGAACTTGCAAGCACAAGTCACACCAAGCTATGCAAGGACGGTCAGCTTAATAGACATGACTCTATCTGTCGGAATGTTCGTCAAACTCGTTCACACTATAGGTCACGGATTATAATACGGATTTCACACTTAACAGAACATCATGCCTGTTATATCCGAAGGGCTTGGCAGAGAAAGAAGGGACACTGGCAAGTAGCGAAGGGCAGGGTGCGACTCGTTCAATATTGACGTTGAAAAAATTGGATAAATTATTTTTGATTTTGTTATAGAGGTGCACCTGCTAGTATAGTACTACATTTCGCCAGTTATGCTTAAGTCTCATGTAATAGGGGGTGAGCCTGTTGCCATCAACAGGGCAGATATCAGCAGTCGCATTTGCAACCACAAGACCAACGAGGCATTAACACCGATTGCACTTGATATAGGTACTGACTTAAATAGGGTCATATCATCACGCCTGTATTCACCGAACGAGTGAGCAGAGGTGGATGGTATACACGTATTTCGGTAGTATGTTTAAGTCCCACGTTTTGAACTAATTGCCGAAAACCAGGGTAAAATTAACACTACGGCCTAGTGATTATTTTTTTATTATTATGAGCCTGATGTGTCCCACTGCAGGGCAAAGGCCTCCCTTCCCTCTTTCCATTTATCTCTGTCTTTGGCTATTTGGGCCCAATCCTTTTGACAAGATTCCAGCTCCGCCATCTCCTTCTGAGCCTACTGCGTCGCCGGGTTCTGTTGTTCGGAATCCAATCTGTTGCCACTCTGGCCCAATTTTGATGCAACATGCGGCAGATGTGGCCTGCCCAGTCCCATTTTAATTTATTATTTACTAAAATATGTAGAAATACTCAATTTTCTTAAGTTGACTTAAGAATCGACAGTAGGTTTCTAGCAATCTTACTTGCTAACACAAGAACCGCGATGCAGTACTTGATCGTAGATATAATTTATTAGTACTTAAAAGTTATGGTCATTAAAAAGGTCTAATGGAGCCATGTCAAGTGATTAATGTCCATTTCCGTTTACAAGACCATAACTAGGTTTAGTGATCATAACTTGTTCATTTGCGGAATATGTCATCATCATCTGTCTAGCCTTTTCCCAACTATGTTGGGGTCGGCTTCCAGTCTAACCGGATGCAGCTGAATACCAGTATTTTACATGGAGCGACTACCTATCTGACCTCTACAGTAGTAGTACCTACTGGGTAATAAGACGATACCACTTGGTAAGACTGGTTGTCAGACTTTTTGGGCCACTGACTGCCTGTAACGACTGTCAAAGATCTACAAAAGACAGCCGAGACCAACGGCTTAACGTGCTTTCCGCGGCACGGAGGAAACTCGGTATGTAATGGGTGGTCACCCATCCACAAACCAACCTAGGCAAGCACGGCTTAACCTAAAGATAGACCCGAGCGGCTGTTATTATTTAGCCACGAGCTCGTCTACTTATGGGTATTTTTTATTAAGTTAATACATAGAAAGAAAGAAAAATATTTATTTGTCGCAGGGACATGACGTGCTTACAAAATACAGAATAACAAATCAACAATAAACATACAACGCGTAAAAAATATTTATAAACACAACACGACGGAACAAAAAAAAAGTTGATAGTTTGCACGTTGTGATTGCGACACGCAAGTTACCACTCATCATGAAGCTGTACTATGGGGGGCCCACAGACCAGCGCTGGTTTTCAGTGTTCACCCTTTCATTTGTAATTGAGTATTCTAGGCAGATGCTTCCCAACTCATATGTTGTCAGTCTTACCGGATGCGGCTGAAACTAGTAAAACGCAGTTTGACTGACTGTCGTACTACCAGCCCCATTTGGCTACTAGTAACGTCTTTCCGAGATCTACAAATGAAAGTCGGAATTAAGCTTAACATGCTTTCGAAAGCACGATGTTTTCAGGAATAAACTGGATCGGCACCCATCCACAGACCGACCGCAACAAGGGCAGCTTTACCTTCAACGACTCGCGTGGCTGTTACTGATCCGTCTTTGATTATTTTGTTTATTTAATCTACATGTACAATAATGGTACATAGGCGGAATTAATGCCACAAGGCATTCTCTACCAGGTCAACCTTTGGGTCAAATAAGAAAACATTGTGATATTGTACAAAATAAATATTTAAAAAAATAATATCTTGCTTTCGAAAATTTATATATCACAGTCAAAACTACTTTTAACCGGTGAAAACTATTCACCTTCGGCGCCAAGCATGATTTCCAAAATCACCCTTTTTTTGTATTTGTTTTTTTTTTGTTTATTTGGTTTTATTTATTGTATTAATGTGTTTTAAGCTTTCATCTTCCTTTTCCCTTCTTTTTTTCAGGTTTTTCAGAGTGTGTATCATAAATGATACACTGGCCTACCAAATTGTTTTGTGTGTTCTCATATCTCCAGGGCCATGTGTATCATTTATGATACACACTCTGAAAAACCTGAAAAAAAGAAGTTAAAGAAGAAAAAACGAAAAACCCATTTGGTAGGCACACTAAGAGCCAATAGAAAGTACTTGCCGAAGGAAGTAATACAGGCTAAATTGAAGAAAGGAGAAATAGCAGCAAAGCAAAGCAGAGAAGGAATAGTAGTGCTAAACTGGCGTGATAAGAGAGATGTGAGGATGCTTAACACCAAAACATCAGCTCTTGAAATGGTCCCTAACAAACCCACGAAACCAAAGTGTATTGCAGATTATAATAAAGGAAAATCTTCCATAGATATTAGTGACCAGATGGCAACCTACGGATCTGCCTTACGCCGTTGTACGAAATGGTACCGAAAACTGGCATTTGAAATCATATGGGGCACAAGCCTAGTAAACGCACATTTCTTGTATAACGAGTACTCTAGTAACCGAGTTTCGTGAACAAGTAATTCAAGATTTATTGGAGAGAAATTCTTCAACAGATAATGCCAACCTTCAAGCTTCCACATCAAGACAAATAGATAATAAACATCATTTGATTCAAAAAATTGTAGATGGAAAGAAGGTTCGTGGACGTTGCACCGAATGTTATAAAATTTACGGGAGACAGGGTACAAAAATAGCGGGAAAAAATAAAACGGCACCTCAAATCTACACCATATGTTCAACCTGTACGACTTTCTTGTGTGGCAAGTGTTTCAATAATATACATTGACGTTTGTTCTTTTCTTTTTGAATACTTACTATAATAAAATGTCATAAGAAGTAGCTATTTGTTTTATTTTTAGTTGCATTTAGACTCAAAGGCTTATATTTTCTAAAGCATAAGTCGTACCCCAAACCCAAATACACCAAAAGATTCGTCCAGGCCAGCGTTTGATTTTTCCTTAAAGAAATGTATGTGAAAAACGTGTGCATTAGTGATACACAACGCCTTGAACGCGATGGGCCAGATGTATCATTTTTGATACACATTGTATCAACAAGTGTGTGCAAAAATGATACACTGGCGCCGAAGGTGTTAACTAAATAACTAACATTTACTTAGAAACGAATTAGGTTGTTAGGTTTTTTTTTGTGACCCTTTGCAAAACATTTTGTTGCAGTAATTCTAGGGCTAGGTAATTACAACGTTCTGAAACAACATATTTTAAATTGAGAAAAGGCATTTTAACATGTTAAGGATTTTGACTGACACCAGTCAAAAGTGAGTTTTGACTGTAACATATAAAGGGTGTAAAAAGACCCTTAACGAAGCCGAAAGGTATTTGTTCTCCCCGTCATTGCGATCATTTTTTTGTTCTAGACCATACCTGGGAACCTTCTAGTTACGGAGATATTGGGGGTCAAAGTTCCAACTTTTTCACAAGTTTTTTTTTTAAATACTTGTTTTTAATGTAAGATTTTTACTTTAAACACCTCCACGACCCCCGTACTATTCAATCCATCCATCAGCACAATGTTTTGAATACGTAACATTGAGTTTTACCGTAAAACGTGATTTTTCACCCCAAAAAAAAAGTCGTTTCCCAGCAAAATTTTTTGCATAGAGTTACTTAGTTTGATGTACAGAATGCTTGGTTGACGGCTTAGTGAAGGGTCTGTTTACACCCTGTATACTATTACGATTATAATCTCGAATAAAGCAATAAGGTTTGTGAAAACAGCTTATTTAAATTCGGTGTGAAGATACGTCTCAGATCTGATGGAATGCGCTCGTCAGATGTTCGCCCAAACAATAGGTCACGAACTTGAGTGTGTTTAGCGACCTGTGCTATTGTTAAAGTGATTTTAATACGATTATCACAAGGTTGAAAAGGTATGCTCTGACTGTGATTGATTGAAGAATGTTGGTGGGTATAGTGGCAGATGAAATCAGTCTGATGCCTCATTGGTTATAATAATCCAGCTAGGAAGCTGGGTGTGATTTCAGAGTCGGGCAAAGTGTTATTAGTTTTTTTCAGTTGCAAAGAATTTTTCAGGATTTGAGCCCCTTGATAGCAATATGCTCGCCACTATAAATTAAGCGTCATGTTATGACAATAATGTTCTTTGTAAGTAATATTCACAGCAGGTATTATCAATTATAAAAAAAAATCATTAACTCAAAGAGCTTATTGTCAAACTTTTGTGGATTAGCTCAGTTTCTGATGTAAAGCGCTTCTTCAAAACGATTACAGTATCTCTAAAATGAATTCAACATAGTAAAATGTGATTGATTTGAAGAAAAAAACCAAATATACAATCTTATCAATCAAAATAACCATCAAACTTAATTTACAAGAATCGCTTCTTTTTCAAAGATATAGTATACGACACATACTAACTAGCAAAATTGCTAATATCTCATCATTACCTCTAATGAGACCTAACAAATATAAGTAAGGTCAAAATATATATGTATTTTTTAACGGTACGTAGTATATTATTACTTCTTACTACATATTTCCAAGTATCTAATAAAGTAAATAATATGTTTAAAAGTATGTACTCATGTATTTTAATGAAAATCGTCTGTTTATAAGTGAATTCATGAAGAAATCGGTTGTTAAAAAGTGCAATAAAAGGATGGAGGCAACGATCCCAATAAAAAATATTAGGATAATTGCGTAACGCACTCGTGTTGTCAATGTTGTTCATTCATGACAGTTCAACAACATTCATTGCGCTTTTACCAATGATATTATAAAGAAAGATACGCTACGTTCATACTGAGCGGCTTTCAAATATCGTTGCGTTGTTACGACTGCGATAGATACTACCCACATGCTACCTACCTGCTTCCTACCTGCTACCTACCTGCTACCAACCTGCTACCTATCTACAACCTACCACCTACCTACCACCTATCTACCACCTACCTAACACCTACCTACCACCTACCTACCACCTACCTACTACCTTCCTACTCCCTTATAAACCATCCGTGACCTATGTAGAACAACTATGTAAAATTTCATCAAAATCGGTCAAGCCGTTTCTGAGTTTTAGCAAGACAAACGAACAGCAATTGATTTGATAGATATCATTACATAATTATGTATGTCTGTCTAACCTTTCCCCGAACCGTTAGGGGCGGCTTACATTCTAACCGAATACGATGTATACCAGTATTTTATATAGAGTGACCTATCTGATCTCCACAACCCAAAAACTAGGAAATACGATACTCCTTGGTAAGACTGGTTGTCAGACTTTCAGGCTACCGGTAAGAACTGTCTAAGATCTAAAAATGAGAGCCAGAGGACCTAGGGCTTACAACTTACTCTTTCCTAGGCATGGATTAAACTCGGTACTAATGCAATTGATGGTCACCTATCCATTGACTGACCTCGACAAGCGACACTTAGCCATAAAGACCGACCCGTGCAGCTCATATTATTTAGCCACTGACCCCCTAACTCTTATTAGTATTCCTCAGCTTTAAAACTAATTCTCCGAGTCATCAAAACATCATTATTACTAATTAGTTTATTTCTTGTTTTTCTTAAAACAATTAGAACAATCAATACCCCAGTTACAGAGACAAGTAACGTCTAGTAAATTACCACAAAATCTTCGCCAAAGCGTGCCAAGGTCGGAGAGAAAGGATCGCATTGTTTCGCCAAGTCTTCGAAAACAATGAATGTGGACAAAACGGTTGAATTGTTACAGATAGTACTGTTTGCCCAACGTTTTGGATTTATTGTCCGTTTCACGGTTTAGAGAGTAGGTAGATATTAATTGGGGGCTATTAGGATTGACCTAAATTAAATCCTTACTTCCTTACTAATGTTATAAATGCGAAAGTAAGTTTGTTTGTTTGTTTGTTACCTTTTCACGCCTAAACCACTGAACCGATCATCCTGAAATTTTGCATATACATTATCGGGTGTACTAAAACGGACAAAGGGCAATGAAGGAACATGGATGGGTTTTAGTCAGTAAAAGTCTGACACTCCCTGGGCCAGGGCGGGAGGGGTCATTTGATGATTGCGCATCCTAAAAAAAAGGGTGTTACCAATCAGTACTTATCGGTACCAATCGATCGTTCGTCGTTGGATGCCAGTCGAAAGAGACAAACTATGGATCGACGTCGACTAACACCACACCAATCGATCGATCGTCAATCGATGGTACAAATGGCAATCGATCCGTCTCCCTAAGGTTCCGTTAAATCAGTATGGACAGATTGCAGATGGGGTGTGGACACCGGACAGATACTTCAATACATTATCTGTCACAGTCGGAATGCAGGACCAGCAAGCGGACCGTTATTTTAAGCCAAACATGTTATGATGACATGGTTATACCTTCTAAAAGGTACGCAAAATCATCTAAAATAATGCCATCTAAACCACATCTTGCACAAAACTTGTACAACATTACAACAAAACTTTAATTCAGTTGACCTGGTAAACATCGGTCACTTCAATCTTCTTAGAGACTGCGTCTACGCATAACCAATCATTGAGACCTATCAAGTCATCACTCTCCATTCAAAACTCAACTCTATCTTCATAAAAATAAAGTTAGAGGTTGTTGGTAAGGTCCCCGTGAGAGAGGTCTGGGTAAAATGGACATGTTATGGTTTTAATTAAGGATAGTTTAATGTAACAAGTCTTATCTAACGTACTGTTTCGCCCCGCGGCGTTGCTTGTTTCCCGTGAGAATTTAGTTTTCTTAACGCTTTTATTTTGTAATAGGGTTGGCGGAAGTTGGTGATGGTCTGGCACTTAGCACGTAGCCCGGTCATCGCCAAAGGAGTTGGTGGAGGCTGCGCTAGATGGGTCGCGAACGTCACGCGTAGGTGTTCTTGCGGCTCATCCACCAAGGCACCAGTAGCTTCACAGCGGTGTTTTTTAGTGGGTGCAAGCCCTACATAACCAAACCGTCTCCCCGGACTGAGCGGTATGCGTTAGGTATTTTTCACCTCTTATTACAAAAAAAAGTTTCTAGTTTTTTTTGTGGATTGGAAATCATCATATGACCCCTCTCGCTCTGGGCGGAGTGGAAGGGAGTATCAGACTTGTACTAAAACTAAACGTGACTAAAATCCATCCATGTTCTTTCATTGCCCTTTGTGTTCCAGGGCGCGGTATCTCTTTGGAACAGTCCCACATCCCAGGGTCTGGCACTTGAAGTCGTCATTTGCCTAGCCTCTTCTTACGAAGACAGCTGTATATCAATTTATATGAAGCGGCTGCCTATCTGTCCTCCACAACCCAGCTGTTGGGTACCACGATACACCTTAGTAGAAATAGTTTCAGGCTTTCTGGCTTCTGAGAACCCTTAGCTACACTAAAAATCACAGTCGGAGGCCCGTAAGATCAGATATGAAGTAGGTGGTTTAGGTTACCCATCCACGGATCACTACAGATCACAGATCGTGCGGCTTTTATCACTAAGCTCCAGCTGTCTGGAACTTGGAGACATGGAGACCTGTTACGAAGCCTGTGTCAGCCTGTCTATCACTATAACAGTTGGTAAAAAGATGGTTCGTTGACATATTCCCGGATTATGTGCTGGTCATATGTATGAACGTGGACGATACGAAAGATGTGTGTAAGGATAGTAGGAGGTGGCTCTCTGTAGTTCCTGCTTACCCCCATGGGAAATAGTGGCCTTCTTCTTCTTTCGTGGTACGACTTGTTTAAATTTCTTGGGCCCAGTATGTAGCCCCGTTAATCGCGGCGTCTGTGGCGTGTTTTAGTTCCTCTAAAGTGCCGGTGATGGGACAGTTCGGGCACACCAGCAAGTAGGACATTGACTGGTCGGGAGCACTGCATTCACACTAGAAATAAGCGTAAGTTTATTGATGTACTCGTATCTGTTACGGCTAAAAGTCGAAGTAAGGTTACACCTAGTTCTAGCCGGCTATACCTAGGTGGGGCCGGTAACAGTTGGGTATATTTAGGTGTATCCGTTTTATTGTTAGGACACACCGACCAAATGGATTAGGTTAGGTTAGGTTAGAACTGTGACCAAACGCGCTACATCCAAATTGGTTGCATCAAACCTTCACGCACCTAGGTATAGCCACCTAGAACTTGATGTAACCGTACTTCGGCTTTTAGCCGTAACATATGCATGTATTTTTGTCCTACCCTTATGGGAGCCGTGAGCTTACGTAAGTTTGTACGTTTTTGTATTTTCCTCATTTCTCCGCCGCTCCGATTCCTCAATCAAACATACACACATATAAGTGCCATCAGCTTCACTAAGTTATGTAAAGTAATTCTGTACGCAGCCGTAACTCAAGTTCGGCCATTATTGGATGCCGTGGGGTTCACTAGGTTAATACGTAGACTACCTGATGTGGTAGTATACCTATTAATGTTACATTAAATTGGTAGTAGCTTCGTTTACGATACTGTCTTTAAGTTAGAATTATAGTAATTACTGAGTGAATTATTTCTGGTGACTCAATCACAATACATACACATAACATCACGGCTACAACCCACAAAGGGTAAGGCACAGAGAACCCACATTTCGCGAGCGGAGAAGACCCTATTACCAAGATCCAGATTGCTTAACTAAGAAATTCCCAGTAATGTTTTACCCAACCTGGGAAGCGAACCTAAGACCTCACGCTCAACAGTATCACTAGATGTTGCTAGACCAACGAGACAGTCCTTCATTCCGTTTGATACTATATTAAAATCTGTCCATAATTATACATATTAGCCAAGATCCAAACCGCAAATACCAACATTAATTCATCGTACGCAATTGGTATCATCTTGGATGTAATCCTAAGAGTTCACTGGATGATTTTCATCACGCAATGTTTTATTTAATCGAAATCGTGATAGATTTGACATTGGGAATATGTATTAAAGGATGTTTATGTTTACAATGAGACAACGAAGTGAACTACAATGAGTCAGCAAGATTGGCTGGTGAATGAATGAAGGAACTATGGCTGATGTTTCCAAATTCGCAACCCAAGAAGAAACTCCGTAATTAGTGCAAACATCGATATACAGCCGTGCCTCGGAAAGCACGCTAAGCCGTTGGTCCCAGCTGTCCCAAAAAGTGTAAAAACTAGTCTTACCAAGGAGTATTGTATTACCTAGTACTAACTGGATTGTGGAGGTCAGATAGGCAGTCGCTCCATGTAAAATACTGGTATTCAGCTGCATCCAGTTAGACTGGAAGCCGAACTTAACTTGGGAAAAAGGCTAGGCGATCGATAGACAGCTAAACATGGAGCAGGGACGAGGCAAAGGGAAACTGCAATATCAGACATGATGATAAAACTGATACTGTTAGCCTGTTCATCCCACTGCCTCCCCATGTCTTCCAGTTGTTTCGATCCAGTGCCAATGTGGACCATTAGTCGCAGGTCTTGTCCAGCTCATCCCGCCGTCTTCTACGAGGTCTACCGCGACGCCTTCTGGCTGTGCTAAGGTTCCAGATAGTGGCTATTTTGCAGTCTTCTAGGCGTCAAACTTACCGACCGTGTACACAACACCACGCTGCACTCCCAAACACAAATTACTAACTGGAACTGGGGTCACGTCTGCCGGGCCAAAGAGCTGTGGGCCAAAATAATCACTTTCTGGAGCCCTTTTTTTTGCGTTCTCCTTTTATCTGCGATCGGCTGTCAAGCCAATGTTCCATTAAACATTAAGCCCTGGAGCCCTGACACAGCCAGAAGGCGACGCGGTAGACCTCGCAAGAGATGGCGGGACGAGCTGGACAAAACTAACGACCAGTGGTCCACATTGGTTCTGGATAGAAGAATTTGGAAGTCATGGAGAGAGGCCTTTGCCCAGTAGTGGGATGACACAGGCTATCAGTATCAGTATCATTAAACATTTACATTATGTGGTTCAGTTCTCGAGCCCTGGTGACAATGGTTAATCTGGGATTAATCTCGTTCATAATGCCTGGACTATCCTAAATCTTCTAAACATTATTCAATTTCGTTCTGTTTGCTCATTGCTGGTAGTCAAAGGTCATCGTAACACATTCGCAGATTCCGAGCACGCTATACAAACGCATAACGATACATCTCACGCACCGATCGACGGTCAAAGATTATGTGTGGAGATGGACGGATGTGGTCTAGATTTATGCCTATTACGTTGGAGGAACTTGAAAGTCGCAAAATTGAATATTCTAAAGTGTTTCATGAGTCCACAAAATACTTAAAAAGGACCGCTTTTTAAGCCATCGTCGTCGTTTCTTTGGCCAAAAGATAAATACTTTTCTGCGTCTTCTCATACAGGGTGGTTAAATTACCGATGAAAAATTTCGTTGGGGGGGTTCAGAATGATGTACTGAATTCGTGGTAAGCGCTTGCGCGTCGGTTTATAAAGAAAGCCTGAAAAGTCATTCAATTGGTTTTAAATAAGCCGTTTACAGGTGAATGAAACTAGTGTTTTTACATAAGCTTTCGGTATTCTACTACTAAAGTAATTGATAAAAATTAATGCGTAAGCACGAATAACTTCTTCTGTAATTGTTTTTAACCCTCGACAAAACAAAAGAAGTGTTATAAGTTTGAAGTATGTATCTATAAATATTGTCGCTTTACGTTTAATATAAGTAGAATATTTTAATCCAAGCATCCGTCGACGACGACGCTGCTCGCAATATTTTAGATATTATATTTCCTTTTTAGAGTTTTTTTTTGTTACGGGGGTTTCTTTAAACATGCTTTTTACGGTATAACCATTGTGATCTTGAATTACGAAAAGAACGTTTGCAGCAACATTATTTATTTAATTAGGTACAAAACCATCATCTATTTTCCTCTGTACATCACACCTCGCGTCTGTACGGTCCACATAATCATCAGCTACTGTACGTATTGCTTTTTGACATTTGACGCAGAATGCGGGATGCCGTGCGGTCGTCAAGTACGCATGTACCGACAGCAATGGCAGCTAATGTTAAGATATAATTAAATTATTATTTGTATTGCTACATATCCTGTTGGTAATGTCATGGTACACGGCAAGGCTGATGAAATTAGGTATTAGGTTGTTACGTTAAACCTTTTCGGTACACACACACAGTTTTTGGTCGTTAGGTTAAAATAGGATACCTGCTTGGATATTTCTCTTGAACTCACTTTTGTTGAGCTAATCTTGTCTAGATCTTTATTCATTATTTATAAATTTATTTAAACTTCATGTACAATAGTGGTACTTAGGCGGAGTTAATGCCACAAGGAATTCTCTAACAGTCAACCTTTGGGTTCCTTTTCTAACTATTTGCGTTTTATAATATGTATTTATGTAATTATATACCAACACATACTAAAATCGTAATCCACAATGAAACTACTGCAATAGCGTAAGCCGGTAGAAATTCTTAAAAATGTAACATCAGCATCGTCCCCTGTTTTTGTTATACCTACTTATATTATAATGCGAAAGTTTTTGAGGATGGATGGACTGATGGATGGATGGATGTTTGTTACTCTTTCACGCAAAAACTCCTGAACGGATTTGGATGAAATTTAGCGCACAGATAGTTTATAACCTGGATTAACAGTTAGGATACTTTTCATCCCGGTAGTATGATCCCGTGGGACAATTATCGAACTTAACATGGGCGAAGCCGCGGGCATACGCTAGTAAAATCATAAATTCATTCATACACTGTCACAGAACACATAGCCTTAACCGTTGGGCATAGAAGCTGTAAGAGTTCCTTGAGTAATCAAAGTGAACATAGAAAATATTTTTTTAATTTCATCCCCTTTAGAATTTAAATAATTAAATTTTTATTGAAGTCACGTTGTTTTAGGTTTTATTTTAATTTGTTTTCCAAATAGGGCTTGCGTTTGGCCGCAACTCGTCTGATGTGAAGCGATGATGCGGGCTAGGGTGGAGCACGCTTGCCTAGAAGAAACCGATTCACTCGAACTTTGAAAAGTTCCAGATTATAATGATGGGGAAACATAGAAGCCGGAATTACACAGACTGGCGGGTCAGATCTAGCATTCTACACTTGCGTCTTCAGTGAAGTAATGAAGGTTTTTACATAACGCTTAACGGTAATCCCCGAAGGGTTAGGCAGATGTGTACCTAATAGTACACCTACATTTCACCAGTTATGTTTTAAGTCACATATAATAAGAGAAAAAAAAGCTGGACAAAACTAACGACCAGTGGTCCACATTGGCTCTGGATCGAAGAATTTGGAAGTCATGGAGAGAGGCCTTTGCCCAGCAGTTGGGTGACACAGGCTAGCAGTATCAGTATCGGTATAATAAGGCAGTTCCTTGGTTTTCATAATCATTCAAACTTAGATACCCACTTATTAATGCTAAAACATAATCAAAAACATTACAATCTAAATGCCAACTGTGATTATGAGGAAGTTAATAGAAACGTAACGGTCGTAATGACAAATTAAAATCACGCACGACCATTGTTTGTTTTAATGATTATGTTCAACACTTACATAATGTTCCTGATGTCTTATATTTTAGTAATTTTCTAATCATCCAGATTTCCTCACTAATATTATAAAATGCAAAAGTAGCTTGTCTGCATGTTATTTACTTTTCCACACCTTAACGACTGATTTTTTTTAATGATAAACCATCATCTGCCTTGCCTTTTCCCAACTACATACAGGGTGTAAACGGACCCTTCACGAAGCCGTCAACCAAGCATTCTGTACTACAAACAAGTAACTTTACGCAAAAAGTTTTGCTGGGAAACGACTTTTTTTTTTGGGTAAAAAATCACATTTTACGGTAGAGCTCAATGTAACGCACTCAGAACATTGTGCCGATGGATGTATTGAATATTACGATGGAGGTGTTTAAAGTACAAATCTTAACCTTGGTAAGACTGGTTGTCAGACTTTCGGGCCACTGACTACCTGTAACGAATGTCAAAGATCTACAAATGACAGCCGGCACCAACAAGGCTTAACGTGCTTTCCGAGGTACGGAGGAAACTCGGTATGTAATGAGCTACACCATGACCTGGGTTCAAGACTGAAAATCAGTACTTTATTAACGTCAAAAATATATAGCCAAGTCGGTTTTAAGTTGGCGAGAAAACGTATAGGAACCAACTACCCCGGTTAAGACGTAAGGTGATTTTAAATCACAGTTGTATGCACGTTCCCGTGGTATAATTTCTAAATCGATTTCCAACTCGGGCAGAGCCCGGGGGCAAAACATAGTAAATAATAAAAGAAGTAAGTACCTACTGTAATATCTCTGTAATTAAGCGATTTTTGTTTGTGCGAAAAGCTTATATTCTATTGTTTTCAAAAATAGTGCTGCGTGCTTCTTTTGACACGTTTCCGCCGTCATCTTGTTTTTTCAACACTATTTCGAAGAAGTCCAGTAATATGTCTTTGACTGGCGGTCTATCCGTACTCACGCGCCCTGATTCTAAGGTCGTCGAAGCGTCCCGTCACCAGATAGACGCACTCTGCTTTATACGTAAGCAGCCCATCCATACGTAAAACTCACACCTTTTCCCAATAAGGGTAGGCAGAAAGTACGGAATGCTAAGATCCTCAAATAGTCCATTTGTGTCGTCCACGTTCATACATCTGGTCATACACGCAAGCCGGTTACGAGTACTACGTACCGGAACTATCTGACAAACCTCACTAATAAGTTCGGAGTCTTGTCCTTCTAGTGTGGAATATCAAGAAGTTTTTTAGTGTTTGTTTGGCTGACATTCTATCCGTACTCATGTATCCCGATCCCAAGGTCGATGAAGCGTCCCATCACCAGACAGACGCACTCTGCTTACATAAATATAGATATAAACAAAATGCAAACAAGAGATTGACTCGAACGGCGCGGACAAGTCTTGGTCTTGAGGAAGTCCTGGCTAAGGGAGTGTCCCCTTTTTGGAATAGGAAAGAACTGATGGATACTGTCCATCTGGGGAGAACGTTGGACTCTTTTTTTTTCTTAGCCTATATTGTCCCACTGCTGGGCAAAGGCCTCCCCATATCCTTTCATTCTTCTCTCTGTGCGGTTTTCTGCGGCTTCTAAGTCGTCACGCCAGCGTTTTCTAGGTCTCCCTCGGCCACGACGATACCTGTCTTTTGGCACCCACTGCGTGACGACTCTGACCCATCGGTCTTGATGCATTCTACAGACATTTAGTCTCTTACCGGCTAAAAATTCCTACTAGTGTTCATTCCTGTTAGTTGGGTGTCGTGTGCACCCCCAACTGGGTTGCCACACCCTATATCACCGTTTCGCCGTGCGTAATAAAGTCAATTTTCATCTAATTGTCATTCAGAACTTTGCGGAAACTAGTAGTGCAGTAATAAATAAGAAGTTATTGAGCATAAATATGAAGACTTTGTTGTAGACGACGCGCCTGTTATTGATGAGTATACTAACTGGTTGTGGTCGCCATTGACTTTGAAATTAGTTGGTAGGTACTCGTAGAAGGAATTTATCGTTTTAAATCAATATTATGAACGACCAGGAAGGAAGGCTATGGGGGGAGGCCTTTGCCCAGCAGTGGGACAATAGAGGATAAGAAAAAAAAATATATATCGACCAGTAGTGGCCGGCCTGTGGTGGTAACAGCCACGGTGCACATAATTATGACTTTGTGGAAATAAAATTAGTCCAGTCTAGGAAAATGAACAGCCCGTTAAAATTTTCGAGCAGGTTTACAATATTTTTTGAATAAAGTTAGGTTATGGTAATACATTTGATTGCTTAGAACTACTCGGAACCAAAGTTACACCCACTAGTTCTACTATTTTGGAACAAATCTAAACGTAGTACTAGTGGGAAAAAAATCCCATTAGTTCTACCGTAGAACTGTGTATTAGAACTAGTGGGAATCAACCTACGAAGAGCTCGTGGCTAAATAATAACAGCCGCTGGGATCGATCTTTAGGTTAAGCCGTGCTTGCCTAGGTTGGTCTGTGGATGGGTGACCACCCATTATATACCGAGTTTCCTCCGTGCCTCGGAAAGCACGTTAAGCCGTTGGTCCCGGCTGTCATTTGTAGATCTTTGACAGTCGTTAGGTAGTCAGGGGCCCAAAAAGTCGGACAACCAGTCTTACCAAGGGGTACCGTATTACCTAGTACTAACTGGGTTGTGGAAATCAGATAGGCAGTCGCTCCATGTAAAATACTGGTATTCAGCTGCATCTGGTCAGACTGGAAGCGGACCCCAGCATAGTTGGGAAAAGGCTAGGCAGATGGTGATGATGAATATGCTAAATAACTAGTCGTTTTTTTTAAGTTTTTCCGCTCTGGTATGTAAGGTTAATCAAGCGTTGAAAATAGGCATTTTATATTCCAAAGTGACCTGATGACGTTGCACCCCAGAAGTCAACGCTACATTGTATTATGACATCACTCAGGAATTTCCATAGCTATAAGGATATGATATGCAATGCTTACAAGAAAACATCGTAAATTGTCAACAGACATTAATCTGTTTAGAATTTTATTACTGACTAGCACTTCGCCCGCGACTTCGTTCGCAAAAACTGCGATAGCTAGCCTAATATGCATAATATACATATAATTTATAGCCTATAGCACCCACGAATGATGTAGCTTTCTGCCAGTGAAAGAATTTTTAGAATTGGATCATTAGTTCCCAAGATTATCTCCTATATACATACAAACTTACAAAACAACAAACTAATTTTACCTCTTTATAATACTAAGTATAGATAAACGTCTCCAGAGAGATTCATGGTTCGTGGGTAAATAATAACAGCCGCACTGCCGCACGTGTTTCGCAACCCTTATCTTTCCACCACCCTCTCACGTTGAACGGAAACCATGAATGCCCTACTCATGATTTACCACCTTGCGGACATCATCCGTAGTCCATCCTGAAGTCCTTGAACCGTATCCAAAGACAAGTGGGAGGATGTAACTAGAACCTCGTTACGTGGGGCTACCTCAATTGAACAGCACCGGAGTGAGGGTATAGAGCTATGTTGCAGGGTATGCTCCACCTCCTATACTGCTTCTTTCCCCAAAAACATGCAGTCAAAAGAACTTCTGCGATGCCACAGACGACCGTGTAAGAGCCAAATATCGGGCCAACGGGTGAAGATCTCACGCATTGTCGCAAGGCATTATGTTAGCTCAAGCATGGGGTGTTACAATACTTACAATAAAGGAAACTACATATTAATATACTACATATTTTTCTATTATTTTATAGCGACTGCGGAAGACTTAAACGAACTCATTTAATGTAAACACTGATTTAAGTTTTCACGGTTTACAACTAAACTTATACTATCACTTACGGGATATCTTCCGTGATTGTTCATTATTTTGAGCTCCCGATCATGACGCTTGCAAAGCGTCGAAATATCGGGAGCTCAAAATAATGAACAATCACGGAAGATGGCCCCCGATATGGTATAAACCTGTGGTGCTGCGGTTGGAGCATCTCAGCAGGAGCTCTAAACGGTCCAGATAGCAAGAAACTGATAACGATGCAGGTTATCAGTTTGGTTGGCGGAAGAACGATTGCATCAGCAATCTTCCACGGCGGCAACCAGAGGTCGAGCTAGAAGGCTTACTGTGCATCCACCAACCCGCATTAGACAAGCGTGGTGGGTTTATTGTCTATTTTCCTCCTCATGACATATACAAATAAAAAACAGGCTCCAAGTGCCCGTTAGCTCCAGTGGCGCAGTTGCCTAACCTTTTCCTAACAATGTTGGGGTCGGCTTCCAGTCTAACCGGATGCAGCTGAGTACCAGTATTACAGATGGAGCGACTGCCTACCTGACCTCAGCAATCCAGTTAGTACTGGGTAATACTATACTCCTTGGTAAGGCTGGTTGTCAGACTTTCAGGCCACTGACTACCTATAACGACTGTCAAAGATCTACAAATAACAGCGGGGACCAACGGCTGAACGTGTTTTTTCAGGCACGGAAGTAACTCGGTATGTAATGAGTGGTCACCCATCCACGGACCAACCTAGACAAGTGTGGCATTACCTAACGATCGACCTGAGCGGCTGTTATTATTCAGACACGAGATGCTCATATTCTTATCGCAAAAGAAGCGATATAGCGTGAATATTAATTACTTCGCATTAAGAAGTCAGAGGTGACAAAAACAAAAGGGTTATCAATGTGTTTTATGAAGTCTAATTAATTACTTTGTTTTCATTAGGTATTTACTGAATATTGTATTGTATTCTGGGGATTAACCCAAATGATATTTTTTAGAGAATAAATATTATAATTTCACATTTATCCGTTTCGGTCTTTCCATTTATAAATAACTAGGTCAAATGTGACGAAAACTAATGTGTCGTACGTTATCAATGAGTTTTATATAAAGTCTAATTAGTTATGTTTTCATTAGGACTGAATATTCTATTGTGTTCCGGGGAATGCCCAAATGATCTTTATTTAAGGAATTATAATTATAATTTCGTAGTTTTGGGGTATATAAGGAATAGTACTCCTAATATTTCTTATTCCTTGCTTAGCTTCGGGAGCAGCGACACGAATTCAAGAAACAAAAGTGAGTACACTTGTCTTATTAACTAAGTTATTGATAAAACTTACTTAGGATTTCAATTTAATATTATTGCCGTCACTGTCGTACAATTGGTTAAATACAAGTGCGCCATAGAGACGGGAACATGTTTAAGACCCTTTTTTTACGAGCCCATTCCGTCCCACAGCTGGGCAAAGGCCCCATGGCTTTCCAGTTTTCTTCATATTTTGCCTTCTCCGACCAATCGGTTAGGAATGAGTCAAGATCATCACGCCAGCGTTTCTTGGGCCTGCCTCGGTTACGACGCCCGTCTTCAGGCACCCACTGTGTGACTATCTCCGCCCATCTGTCCGGCTTCGTCTTTGTAGTAATTGTGTCCGCGTCCCTTATTGCTACTGTTAGATGCTTCATTTAGCCTTCCAATGATCAGTCACTAACTTTGATTTACAAGCATTTCTTGTCTGTTAAAAATATGACATAAGAAATGGTCACACCATCTCAGCGTTATTGATGAGTGCTGGTCAATTAATACAAGATAGAACGGACACCGTCGATAAAACGGTTACCACTTATTCAGTACATCATTTTGAACCTGCCAAAAAGAATTTTTTATGGTTATTAAAAAAAAATCGGCTGTTCCATACATTTTGGCCGTGTAGGTATTGCACTTTTGTAGGACACAGCTGTTTTTTTTGTGTTAGTAAACGATGAAAAATTTCGAAGTGGGGGGTGGATCAGATTGATGTACTGACACGCGGTAACCGTTTTCTCATCGATGACCCTTCCATTCTGTATAAGATTGATTATGTCTAAGTCGTGCGGTAGGAAAGTTGTTTTTGTTACTACTTCGACTAATTTGTTCCCGTTTCATTTTGTTTCTGGTGCCACGACAATTAAATCATTTTTCCGGGACTCGTGGAGCTTTATTATCTCGGCTTTTTTACGAGTGGGGTCATTGATGTCCTACGCCATGGGGTAGCGGAGAGGTCTGCCATACGCTTACTGACTAAAACCACACGGTGCTCCACCTCGTCAGTTTTATAGATAATATGGTTCGGCTTATAATTCGACTCCGATTGAAGAAGACCAATAATCTAAATCTGAATCCAATAATAATTGTGATTTTTTTTTTCAGCAACCAAAGACGAAAGATGATGCGGTTCGGGACTCTAGCAATTTTGATGATGTGTCTGATGGTGGTCATGGCCGGCCCCGTCACGATAATCTGCACTGCAACGACTGAACCGGTAAGTAAATTATTATAACTAGAAACCAATGTGTGTCCGATGAAATATCCCGTCAGAAAAATGACGAATTTAAATCCCTTATTTAACCCATTTTTGGGATTCATTTAAAAAAACCTTCTATACTGCTCACTTTCCTTATACATCAGGACATCATGACACACATTTGAGTCGAGTAGGTTTTGAAATTTGTCCGCTGCATATGAATTGTCCATGATTACGATGATGGACCCATGGAAAAATTCCTTCAGTTTGATGGTCTACATTCTTAAATACGACTTCAACTGTATGAAACATGCAGTTAAGAAGCTCTTGAGCATAATATGCTTCTAGACTCAGTGGTTTAGTCTGTGCGGTTGTATGTCTGCGTATTCTGGAGATATCTACATAATGATTAAGTTATTTCCAAAAAGTGATTGTGTTCATTTTTCTGCCGTATGTTGCCAAATTGCATGGAGTTGTCGAAAAGTTACATTTACAGCTGTCATTATTTAATTCGCGGCTCGTTTGAGCACATCTAAAGTTTTACTGTTAGTCGTATCAATTTTTGAAAGTTTTTCGAATTAGAACGAAATATGTCTACATTACATTTTACCATCACAGATTTCGGCAAAGTAACACTAGATGCCATTTCTACTTATTGTTCTTACCTTAGTGTTTGTTTTGGGTTGGAAACTTGCCAGATGTGATGATTTTCTAAACTCATACATAAAGAAACTATAATTGAAATTTAAACTGGCCCAAAAAAAATTTTTTTTTTAGTCATGGAGTCGTGGAGTTTCTCTAAGTAATTCAATTTGACCCTGTATTGACGTAATATTTATCTTTTCCAGAATGGAGATATAACAGAGACTTGCAGAGATAATGGACTCGTTCTTACCAAAGCCGATGGAACACAAATCGTACTACCCGAACCAAAAGGCAACATTAATTATTCCGAATATTTTGAACAAGGATATTATGAAATTCGTCATGGGAATACATATACGACTACTTACATACATATAAAATAAAATTATATATGTTGTTTACGTTAGTTTTATTATTAGAACTGTATTTTGAATGAAAGACGTTGAATGGAAGGCAAAAATTGGAGCTACATTTTCCAAAGCCATTTTCCACGTCGAAGATGGCGGGACGAGCTGGACAAAACTAACGACCAGTTGTCCACATTAGCCCTGGATTGAAACAATTGGAAGTCACGGGGAGAGGCCTTTGTCCAGCAGTGGGATGACGCAGGATAACAGTATCAGTATTTTCCACTTGTTTAGGCTTTATTCTTGGGAAAAAATATTGAGATGGTTACGGATATAAAAAGTTTTAGTATAAAATAATACTTTGTCTGTTAATATATTGTAGAGTAATAATTACGTTGTAGAGGATGTAAGGAATGTACTACGACTACACGTTCCCATATCGTAATGTTCTCTTATAACGTCAAAAGAATACACGGTCACGTGAGCGAAGCCGCGGGCACAGCTAGTCCTGAATAAAACCAATCGAATATAATATAATAGTCCTCCTGACCGTTTTCGGTCACGGCGGCCCATATCAGTGGATATTACCTATCGGCGCGGGAGATATTATATTATATTTACTCTTCCCTCACTCTTATAGTCCAAAGGCACGGAAATCCGACACGACCGGAGAGATATCATGCGCAGCTGAAATTGCTCAGTGCGCAGGTTAACACCTCTGTCTTACTCTTCGGGGATAACAGGCCTGAAGTTATATTACGCATACCTGATGGTAATCGACGATGCAGTATATAGAAGATGGGCCTTGGCTTGACTAGAAGTGATCTATTTCCTCTCGACTTGAAGACTTCCAGGTGATTACCTGGGAGTCTTCACTCTGTTATTTACTCTAGAGAAACACAAGCAGTAGCACAAATAGGTGTCAGTTCTAATTTGGACTTTATTTTGCAACACACTCATTTATTATTCAGTTAATCCTAACTAATATAATATCGGTATTTTACATAGAGCGCCTGCCTATCTGACCTCCACAGCCTAGTAGCTGGGTCATACGATACCCCTTGGTAAGACTAGATGTCAGACTTTTGGCTTCTGACTACTCGCAACAAAGATCTATAAATAACAGCCGGGACTAATGGCTTAAGGTGCTTTCCGAGGCACGGAAGAAACTCAGTATGTAATGGGTGGTCACCCATCTCATAATTTAGCCACGAGCTCCTCTGGAAGTGGTAAATGGCTTTGCAACATTCACCTCTACTTTTTGCGTTTCATTCAGTATCTGTCATTCGAAGTGACATGTCTAAACACCAAATTAATCAGAGATGAAAGATGAATTCATTAAGGAACTGATTCAATGATGGGAGATCAAAGATGGGGTCAAGTGAACCGTCCACTCGAGTGAAGCATTAGATAAAAATTAGTCGTGAAAAAAGGAAAGGTGTTGGGAATTTCAGAGTAGTATTTTAAAATACATTTAAATTATTAAAACAAACGTATACAACATATATAATTGTATTTGGTATTAAAAAGATTATTTTTACATCTAAACTAGTACAATCACGAGCACCGATATGTTAACACTTAACAACTTACAAAAGTGTTTTCCTCCTACTATTCTGATTAAAATTTCATGTTGTTACGAACACAGAATTCTGGAACACATATTTTTTATGAAAAAGATCATATCCCTAAGTTACAATCGTTATTTCTCGCGAAAATTGCTTTTGAATTTAGGAAATTGTATAGTGACTGTAAATTAGTGTTATATTTTTTTTTTACGATTAGTTGCTCAATTGATTAAAAGTGTTATATTTTATCTGTGGCAGTTTCATGACAGTTGATCTATTGATTTAAAGTGTTGGTAGAATGACTGATTTCGGAAGTTACGCTTTAAAATTAATAAAATAGAAATGACGGGAAAGCAATGGCGGCAAAGAATGGCGGGAACAGTTTAGGTGGCAGCTGTTTTGACCTGGACGCGATTCATTCTTGCTCCAGCCGTTACAACTTCTACATTTATTTATAACTAACGGCCCGTCCCGGCTTTGCACGGGTGGACATTTATTTTTTTAACATTTTGGGATAAATAATAAATAATAATAAATTCATTTATTTTCAGGTAATTATCACCCATTGCCACACACAGATTCACAACAAGCAATTATAAATATGTATATCAAATCAAATATAAAATGTCAATAAAAAAATAAATAAAAATAATCAATAATACAAATCGAAACAAACATGTCATCCTTAAATTAAAATTAAAAAATATATATATAAAATATAGCCTATGTTACTCAGGGATAATGTAGCTTTCTAATGGTGAAAAAAAATTTGAAATCGGCACAATAGTTTTTGTGTTTATTCATTACAAACATACATACACACAAAAATACATATCTTTCCTCTTTATAATATTAGTGTAGATTAATAAAATAACCAGTGCAATTATATTTGTTGAAAAAAATAGAACTAAGAAATAATAAAAGTAATACTGTGCTTTATTTCACCTCCTTACTTATGAATTTTATATTAGTGACTTTAAACATGTGATTATACTCATAATAACAAACAACTTTCCCAAAGAAACCAAGCGATTAGCGTTTCCTTTACTGTGAGAACGGTAAGTAGTCATACGTAATGTATTCCCATAATTAATATTAATATATCCTTGTTTCATATATTCGGATAAATCAAGACGGCTTGTAGAATAGGGTACTCCGATTTGTCTTCCATCGTCCGCGGTTAGAACGATTCCATTATTTCTGCAAGTCTCTGTTATATCTCCGTTCTGTGAAAATATCAAAGAGATTTAAAACACATATTATAGAGAGGACATTGGGAATATTGTCATACAATAATTTTCATCCTGAATATTTTCGATTTTGACACACGAATGTTACCTGACAAGCGGGCGTATGACACAGATGACACTAGACAGAACGAATTGTTACTAAGTAGTATCAAGTTTTGGATTACGTTTTTCTTCGTCATGACCCGTCTACAGCTCGGAAATATTTAAATGTCTTTGTGTCATATTAATGCGACCTGACCAGGCGACATATCGCACTGGACTGATCGATTTGTTACAAATTTGTAACAGGTTTTGGAATTGTCAGTTTCTTGATCTTGACCCGTCTATAGCTAGTTTATATTTGAATGTCTTTGGCAAATATAAATAGAATGTCAATACACGGTCAAATATAATGAGCTAGAAGACATCAAACTGAAGGAATTTTTCCTTGGGACGGTCATCGTGATCGTGAACAATTAATATGCAGCTGTCCCACACAAAACTTCAATACCTACTCGACTCAAATGTCTCACGGTGTCCTTATGTACAAGGAAAGTGAGTACTATGGCAGGATTTATTTATTTATTTAAACTTCATGTACAAAAGTGGTACATAGGCGGACTTAATGCCACAAGGCATTCTCTACCAGTCAGCCTTTGGGTCAAATAGGACAGCATAGTGATAGAGTACAAAAAAATAAATAACAAAAATATCATTTTGTTAACATAAATTGAAATACATAAATAGGCACATACTATTACATATATACAAATAAAATGAAATAAACTAATATATATTATAATACATACAAATAGTCCAAAATACGAGAAACATTATAATAATTACTATGACTACTAATGACAAGCATATGAGCAATTTAGTCTGATTTCAAATAGTACTTCCGTACTGTTCTTTTGAAAGCCATTTTGCTTTCAGCTTTTTTAATGCCAAGGGGTAGCGCGTTCCAGAGCTTTATAGTTGAGACAGCGTAAGAATTGGACATAAAACCAGTACGATGTGAGGAGGATTTATCAAAATTAAACCCAAAACAATGTTAAACAGGGGTTAAAAAATGAAGGGTGTAAAAAGACCCTTAACGAAGCCGAAAAGCACTTGTTCTCCCCATCATTGCGATCATTTTTTTGTTCTAGACCATACCTGGGAACCTTCTAGTTACGGAGATATTGGGGGTCAAAGTTCCTACTAATGTAAGATTTTTACTTAAAACACCTTATAACAGCCGGGACCAACAGCTTAACGTGCTTTCCGAGGCACGGAGGAAACCCGGTATGTAATGGGTGGTCACCCATCCACAGACCAACTTAGGCAAGCACGGCTTAACCTAAAGATCGACCCGAGTGGCTGTTATTATTTAGCCACGGCTTAACCTAAAGATCGACCCGAGTGGCTGTTATTATTTAGCCACGAGCTCCTCAAAGGGAGTTAAATTATATAATATAATGTAAATTCATCATTTTTCATAATTTACTTACCCATTGAGTCTCATTAGTGCAGATTTCTGCGGGCCCGGGCTTGGCACTGACCACCATCAGAACCATCATCAAAATTGTGAGAGTCCCGAACCGCATCATCTTTCGTCTTTGGTTGCTGAAAAAAAACATCACGATTATTATTGGATTCAGATTTAGAGATAGATTGGTCTACTTCAATCGGAGTCGAATTATAAGCCAAACCATATTTATTAGCTTGTAAATTGTCGAAACATAATTATCTGTTAATAAGTCTAGAATGAATAGATTCCAAAAAGGCGTAATTTTATAATTGGAGGCATTTTTCAAAACGTCGTTCCAAACTATCCAAGCAGCTTAACTTTTTTTTACCCAGTCTCCTTTGTTTTAGATACCACTCTAAGGGGTTCAGTAGATGCCTGCCGGGGCTGCGGGACTGCTCGAAAGAGATACCGCGGCCCTGGATCACAAAGGGCAAAGAAGGAACATGAATGGGTTTTAGTCAGTAAAAGTCTGACACTCCCTCCCACTCCACCCAGAGCGGGAGGAGTTATTTGATGATT
Source organism: Noctua pronuba (assembly GCA_905220335.1). Lineage (NCBI taxonomy): Eukaryota > Metazoa > Arthropoda > Insecta > Lepidoptera > Noctuidae > Noctua > Noctua pronuba. The sequence goes on from LR999918.1 coordinate 11,024,688, forward strand.
TCCCATCCTTAAAAAAAGGGGTTCAGTAGATCGACTGCATTTTAATATTGAAGTGACCATCACTTCAGATAAGACAGAGCCTACTGAGACACTGTACCCCAGCCAAAACTGCCGAGGAGGAACACCGTGTGGTGTTAGTCAGTAGGAGTATGCCATACCTCTCCGCTGCCCCACGGCGAAAGACATCCATGAGGATTACCGCACTTAAAAAAAGCCGAGATAATAAGCTCGACGAGTCCCGGAAAAACGATGTCCGGATGAAGCCGGACAGATGGGCGAAGATAGTCACACAGTGGGTTTCTGAAGACGGGCGTCGTAACCGAGGCAGACCCAAGAAACGCTGGCGTGATGATCTGGGCTCATTCCTAACCGATTGGTCAGAGAAGCCAAAATATAAAGAAAACTGGAAAGCCATGGGAGAGGCCTTTGCCCAGCTGTGGGACAGAATAGGCTTGTAAATCAAGGGTCTTATACATGCTCCCGTCTCTATGGCGCACTTGTATTTAAGCAATTGTACGACAGTGACAGAAATAATATTAAATTGAAGTGCTAAGTAACGTTTATCAATAACTTAGTTAATAAGACAAGTGTACTCACTTTTGTTTCCTGAATTCGTATCGCTGCTCCCGAAGCCAAGCAAGGAATAAGAACAATACGTCTGATATCTGCTTATATACCCCAAAAATTACGAAACGTGTTGAAATTATAATATTATTCCTTATTCTTCCTTATTTGGGTATTCCCCGAAACATAATAAAATATTCAGCACCTAATGAAGCCAAGACTAATTAATTAGACTTTATAAAACTCATTGATAAGATAACGTATGACCCTTTTGTTTTTGTCACCTCTGACTTCTTAATTCCAAGTAATTAATATTCACACCATATCGTTTCTTTTGCGATAAGAATATACGCATCTCGAGACTAAATTATAACAGCCGGTCAGGTCGATCGTTAGGTAATGCCGCACTTGTCTAGGTTGGTCCGTGGATGGGTGACCACCCATTACCGAGTTACTTCCGTGCCTGAAAAAATACGTTCAGCCGTTGGTCCCCGCTGTTATTTGTAGATCTTTGACAGTCAATAACCTTGTATGTCCCACTGTTGGGCAAAGGCCTCCCCCGTATCCTTCCAGGTACTCTTCTCCTGCGCAACCTCAAAGCAGCCTTCGTGATGAAATAGAAATAAAAATAGAAATTAAAGAAATTTAAATTTTCCTACTTTTTTTTGCAATTAGCAGGACAATGTCTGGTTGTATGTTGATTAAAATAACTAATATGGCTGTACTAAGTTATATCATCAATACAACCCTCAAAGTTCATTTAACCCCATTGACTTTTCAATGACTTTTTCATGAAATAATCATTCAATGGGATTAAATGAACATAGAGGGTTATTTTGATGAGTTTAATGATTATAATTCTGTAAATACATACATATTACATGTAAATCCACACTTATTATTAGAGGAGCTCGTAGCAAAATAATAACAGCCGCTCTGGTCGATCTTTAGGTTAAGCCGTGCTTGCCTAGGTTGGTCTGTGGATGGGTGACCACCGATTACATACCGAGTTTCCTCCGTGCCTCGGAAAAGCACGTTAAGCCGTTGGTCCCGGTTGTCATTTGTAGATCTTTGACAGTCGTTACGGGTAGTCAGTGGCCTGAAAGTCTGACAAACAGCCTTACCAATGAGTATCGTATTACCCTGCACTAACTGGATTGTTGAGGTCAGATAGACAGTCGCTCCAAGTACAATACTGATACTCAGCTGAATCCGGTTGGACTAGAAGCCAACCCTAACATTGTTGGGAAAAGGCTAGGCAGATGATGTATTATTTTCCTATCCTGTTAAGTGAACCACTGCAGGGCAATGGCCTCCCCTTTCTCCTTCCAACCCTCTCTGTCTTGTGCGATCTCTGGCCATGTTCAGCCAGCAAACAAGATCAGATCGACCTAGACGGCGATTTTCTACGTCAGGCATCCGGTGACTGACAATCTGTGCCTACCTCTCCTGGTGCATTCGCGCTTCGTGGCCAGCCCACTCCCACTTTAGCTTGGCTGTTTATTCCCCAACATCTGCATCCTGAGTTATGGAGCGCACGGTGAGGCAGATGTTTTTAACGCGATCTGTTCGCTTAACACCTATTTTGCTGCGCTCCATTTCCCGCTGAAACATCTTGATTGAAAAATCTTATCATTTACTATTTTTATAATAAGCGATAGCTGAATAGTATATGAGTGTGTTTCAAATTAGAACTGACTACTGCCTATCTGTGCTACTGCTTGTGTTTCTCTACAGTAAATAACAGAGTGAAGACTCCCAGGTCATCACCTGGAAGTCTTCAAGTCGAGAGGAAATAGATCACTACTAGTCAAGCCAAGACCATCTTCTATACACTGCATCATCGATTACCATCAGGTTTGCATAATATAACTTCAGGCCTGTTATCCCCTAAGAGTAAGGACCGTTGACCGTTTACAGTCCGCGAGATCTAAGCTGAGCTTTGCATTTGAGTGAGTGATTACCAAAAGTAGAGTCAGAAAAAAAACTTTAAAAAATATATTTTTATGTTTTAGGTAGTAGGTATATAACATAAGTGGGAGAGGTATACAAGTTTAAAAATAAAATAAAACTAAATAAGCAAAATTTTTTAAAATGAAGGCTAGCTATGATAATTATGTATGACTGATGAGTACCTACATATGTAAGTGTGACTGAGAAGTCAGAGATCATTAAATAAAATTCAAATATAAAAAAAAACTATAACAATTATTCTTCTCCACCGGACATTGCATCTTCATCAATTTCATTATCATTCTCGTCATCATTTTCACTCTCGTCTGATGTGTCGTTTGTGTTAATAATAAATCGTTCCGTTATATCATCAAGAGCTGCGTCGTGACCACGAAACTTTGTTTCTTCTTTTATTGCGTGATCACACACATTTTTCCATACTTCGACACTGATAGTGTCAACTTTTTCTTTCGCTAACCTCATTATTGTATCCATATTCATTGATCGGCCATTCTACGAACCTATTTTTTTTTTTTAATAAAAACAAATTCAATGATCAGGTGTTTTTATTGAGGTAGGAAGTATTAAAATTAACCTTAATTTAATCTAAAAATAGTTTTAGAGATCATCAATCACAAAATTAGCATTTATGGCACTTTTAAGATTTTTCCCTGTCGACAGATGTGACGCCATTATCGACAGAATAGACAATATTACGATATAACGAAAATTAATAAAATTCTAGAAAATATCAAAGTTATAAACTTAAAAAATTAAGTGTCTTCTCACTTGCTTAGGTATAATTATCATGAAAATAACCAACAGTTACAAAATAAAAAAATATATAAATTATGTCTACAGATGTGACTTCATTTCTGTAGATATTATAATGGGCAATTTTTTTGGCACGCTCACGCCATCCCTTCCTTATCTATCGCTGTACTCTTGGAGTTAGTTCTTTAACCGTCTTGATCTCTCCTGATGCTTTTTTCCTTTGGTATTTTCCCCTGTCTTTTCTGCGCCTTTCCTCTAATTCAGCTTCCGACATTAACGGCGCTTCTTCTTTTCTTCTTCAGTAATTTTTTTTGTTTCCTGCCATTTTTGGGATCAAAATTTGGAAAAAAAATGTAAAGCATCAAATCAAATCGGTATGCAGACGTCATTTCTAAAAAACGATGGTAATTTGCAGATCGTTTGCAGAAAATTAACTTAAAGATGAATAATGCTTCAGGTAAACCAAGCGGGAACTGTTAAAAGTAAAATATTTTTCTATTATTTTTAAAATAATAGAAAACAGTAGTAATACATGGCATAATGTATAGAAATACGTCACATCTGTATAATAATTTGTATTCTGTACTAAACTCAGCAAAAACCGCATATATTGAGCTAAAAAATAAATTATTTATGCAACAAAGGTTTTCTTAAAATCAATTTTAATCTTTATCAAATAAAAATAAGATATATTTCGCAAGAGTCTCACATCTGCAGGCATACGCCTCATCTGTAGACAGGTTGTCGACAGAAATGAGTTCGACAGAAGTGTGTGAATAATAGTTTAGTCCATGCCGAGGGGAATATTTGAAGTTATAAAACGTGGCTTCCATCACGTTCGATAATTTTACCGCTAATTAACAAGACCATAGTAAAATTATAATTTTGAATTAAGAACTTACTGTTTCTTGGCGATTTTAGAAGTGACGCACCAACTTTTACACTTTGTAGAATGACTCAAATCTTATTAATAACTCGGAAATAATGTCTTATGGCCAGCAATAACAGACAGTCGATGATAACTACGTGGTCAATTGTTGCTAGCAAAACTAAATATTGTTGTTATACAAAATATTTTAAAAAATACCGGATTTTTCATGTTTGTCTACAGGAGTGATTAGTTTTTTGCGAACACCGTAGAATCTTTTGTAACTTGAAATGTTAACGTGGTAATTTTTTTAAATTACACGGAAATATACTTTATTATATTTGCAATATGATAGGTTCACATAAAGCACTTAAAAATATGAGAAAGTATTTTTAAAACATCTCTGGACCCGGTAACCTATGTCGCGAACAGTCTACAGGACGTGATTTGGTCTACAGGAAACGCGCAAAATCTTCGTAAATGAAAGATATTATGTATTAATTCAAATACGTGATGATAGATAACATAAAATAAAGCAAAATACACATTATCGTTAAAATGTAGATATATTTAAAAAGGAGATATATAGAGCGAACAGGATTTTGGCCACTTCGTAGAATGGCCGTGATACGTTTTTTTTCGCCACGTATCCTTTTATCATTGCCCATATATTTTCAATTGGGTTGAAATCCGGGTGGTAGGGTGGTAGACGAAGGACGCTGTGACCATGTTCTCTAAGTAAAGTGTCAATTTTATATTCAATAAATCTTTGTTTGTTTTGCAGTATCAATTGATAGAGTTGTGGTTTAAGCATCGATGTAGAGTGATCTATATTGCGAAACTTGAGCCAGTCAATCATATCTTGTTTACGACTATTTGAGTTGGGAGCGGGATTTTCTAACGAATTGTGGTAAGATGCATTGTCTACCAACACAACGCTATTGGGCTTTAAATTTGGAATTAATTGCGTTTGTAACCATTTCGTGTAGTTTTCAGCATTCATATTGTTATGGTAATCACCACTTTTTTGATTTGCTTTGAACATCAGCAGTGCATTTGGTATGAAACCGTCCTCTCCGCCGGCATGAACTATTATTAAACGATTTCCTTTAGAAATTGGTTTCTTCAAACCAGAAGTGCTGCCATCTGAATAAGATTTCGAAGAAATGTGAGTCGTGTCTATATATGTTTCGTCGGTATAAACGACTGGCCTGCCCTGAATGCGATATTCAGAAATTTTGATCAAAAAATTGATACGTAGATAACGTATCTCATGTTTTTCCATTAGAATTTTTCTATTATCTTCTGTCCTTTTCCATTTAAATCCTAAAAGAGACACTTCTTTACGCAATGACCAAATTGAACCTGGATAGTTTATTTCTGTCTTCAACTTTTCATGTATTCGTTTCATAGTTGGCACCTCTTTATCAGTAATGTGAAAATTATGAATAGTTCTTCGGATTACCGCTTTATCAAAATCGTCAATGATAATTATATTTTTCCTGCATCTGGTCTTTTTCGGAGATTTAAATTTGCTTTCGTCCTCCAAAAGACGTTTGCCTTCCAATAAAACTCTTTTGACAGTAGACAGCGCGATTCCCGTCGATGTCGCTACCAATTGGGCTGATGTAGTGACACTAGACATGTTTTTTTTTTTTTTTTTTTTTTTTTATCCCAATTAAGGGTAAATTCATTTATTGTTTTTCACAGGTGAAATATCAGTTCTTATGACTATTTTAGAAAGGCTCGCTGTAACAAACCTATAAGGTGTACAATATTTAAGGCTGGCTCAATATTTGTTTATCATTAAAATAATTTTTCGTCCTAAGTCAACGTCCATCATTCATCATGCACTAATATAAGTTGTTCATTCACATAGTCTGATTTAAACATTTTGAATAATACATTGGTTTCACTGGTAGTTTTAAATATTACCCTTTCTTACATTAGTATGTACCTACAAGGTGTAAACGGACCCTTCACGAAGCCGTCAACCATGCATTCTCTACAACAAACTAAGTCACTCTACGCAAAAATTATTCCTAGGAAATGATTTTTTTTTTTGGAGTGAATATTCACGGTTTGCTGTAGAACTCAGTGTAACGCACTCAAAACATTGTGCTGATGAATGCATTGAATAGTACAAGGGTTATGTAAGGGTTGTGCAGATATTTTAAGTGAAGTTATAACATTGAAAACGTTGGAACTTTGACATAACTAGACGGTTCACAGGTATGGTCTAGCTAGAACAAAAAAATGATCGCAATGACGGGGAGAACAAGTGCCTTTCTGCTTCATTAAGGGTCTTGTTACACCCATTATAATCGCCATACCATATTTTACAACAATTCACAGTAAAATGAAACCTCACTGAGTTTGAAATTATGACACGTAGGCTAAAATGGACCTTATCGTTTAACAAATGCAAGTGACGTTCAACCTTTGGGTGATAAAGTAATTACAGAATAGAATAGAATAGAATAGAATTAGAATAGAATTTATTTGTGCATTTTAGATACAGTACACCAGTAGTAAACTTTAAAAATTAGCTATAACTAAGGTACTTACATAGTTTCTAAGTTCTTAATGTACACTCACTAAGTTTATAAGGTACACTTTCACAAAATAAGTACTTACACAGTAGGATCAAAAGTCGTTGTCTAAATAACGATTATTAAGTAAAGCAAAATGCCATTATAACTATGTAAATAAACGTACATTACTAATAGCATAAAACGATTGATAATGTCCATTGACGGTATACATAAAAAAAGTTCTTTACCTTCCGCGCTAGTTAAAACTGTGTTACGGCAAGGTAAGATTCTCGTTCGATGATTAAGTTTCAATCGTATCGTAATGAACATAAAACACATTTTCGCTAATAGTTTTTTCATACAATGAGAAATAGATGTCTTTGTCGTTTATGTCTTTAAAATAAGTATTTAAATTACACAATATTTCTTTTACTTGGCTATTTAACGGTTTTCTTATTATTCGTTTATTTGTGTTGGCAGACATTTCTTTTCCTAGTATCTATATAATCGAACACAAAAACAAAATAATATTAAGAATTAAAAACGTCACGCTGCTGACAGTACAAGGAATGAAGTGTGGAAAGTGCGCGGCGGAGATCTGTCGCGCGGGGGATGCACCGCGCCTCAGGCCGGTTGTTTAAACCGGTTTAAACCAAGCAAAAGATGCGCCGCGCTTTAGGCCGACGTCACACCTACACTATCTATGTGCACTCACACAAATGCAAAGCTCAGCTTAGACCTCGCGGACTGTACCTGCGCACTGAGCGATTTCAGCTGCGCCCTGGTTACTGGTCGTTAGTTTTCTCCAGCTCGTCCCGCCATCTTCTACGTGAGAAATAGCTTTGGAAAATTCAGCTCCAATTTTTACCTTCCATTCAACGTCTTTCATTCAAAATACAGTTTTAATAATAAAACAAACGTATACGGTAGCTTGGACCCTGTTCCCGATACCGGTGGGCTACAATTTTTTTATATTTTTAAATGTTTTTTATAAGGAATATTTTAAAATGTAATTGTATTTGTATAGAAATGAATAAAGAAACAAACGTATACTACATATATAATTTTATTTGACATTAAAAAGATTATTTTTACATCCATTCTAAAGGCATACTAAACAATGTTTGGCGATTAGCGTTTCCTTTTTTGTAAGTAGTCGTATATGTATTCCCATGACGAATATCATTATATCCTTGTTTAAAATATGCGGAATAATTAATGTTGCCTTTTGGTTCGGGTAGTACGATTTGTGTTCCATCGGCTTTGGTAAGAACGAGTCCATTATCTCTGCAAGTCTCTGTTATATCTCCATTCTGGAAAAGATAAATAGTACGTCAATACAGGGTCAAATATAATTACTTAGAGAAACTCCACAGATATGACGGAGTATCGATGTCTAAACATGAAGAATAAAAAAAAAATTGGTCCAGTTCAAATATTATTATAGTTTCTTATCATCAAGTTTCCAATCCAAAACCAACATTAAGGTAAGAACAATAAATAGAAATGGCATCAAGTGTTACTTTGCCGAAATCTGTGACGGTAAAATGTAATGTAGACATATTTAGTTCTAATTCGAAAAACTTTCAAAAATTGATACGACTAACAGTAAATACTTTAGATGGGCTCAAACGAGCCGCGAATTAAATAATGACAGCTGTAAATGTGACTTTTCAACAACTCCATGCAATTTGGCAACATACTGCAGAAAAATGAACACAATCAATTTATGGAAATAACTTAATCATTATGTAGATATCTCCAGAATACCCAGACATACAACCGCACAGACTAAACCACTGGGTCTAGAAACATATTATGCTCAAGAGCTTCTTAACTGCATGTTTCATACAGTTGCAGTCATATTTGAGGATGTAATGTAGACCATCAAACTGAAAGAATTTTTCCATGGATCCATCATCGTAATCATGGACAATTAATATTCAGCGGTCAAATTCCAAAACCTTCTCGACTCAAATGTGTGTCATGATGTCCTGATGTATAAGGAAAGTGAGCAGTATGGAAGGTTTTCTTAAATGAATCCCAAAAATGGGTTAAATAAGGGATTTAAATTCGTCATTTTTCTGACGGGATATTTCATCGGACACACATTGGTTTCTAGTTAAAATAATTTACTCACCGGTTCAGTCGTTACAGTGCAGATTAATGGGACGGGGCCGGCCATGACCACCATCAGACACATCATCAAAATTGCTAGAGTCCCGAACCGCATCATCTTTCGTCTTTGGTTGCTGAAAAAAAAAACACGATTATTATTGGATTCAGATTTAGACGATGATTGGTCTTCTTCAATCGGAGTCGAATTACATGTGATCTATAAAGCTGACGAGGTGGAGCACCGTGTGGTTTTAGTTAGTAAGCGTATGGCAGACCTCTCCGCTACCCCACGGCGTAGGACATGAATGGCCATTACTTCGAAACCCGGAAAAATGATTTAATTGTCGTGGCACCAGAAACAAAATGAAACGGGAACAAATTAGTCGAAGTAGTAATAAAAACAACTTTCCTACCACACGACTTAAACGTTATCAATCTTATACAGGGTGTAAGGGACACCGACGCGAAAACGGTTACCAGGTATCAGTACATCCTGGCAGGCTCGCTGATATTGGTGATGAGTCGGCGAAGTTAAAATGGGACTAGGCAGGTCATGTTTCTAGGATGTAGCCGGACAGATGGGCGGAGATGGTCAAACAGTGGGTGCCTGAAGACGGGCGTCGTAACCGAGGCAGGCCCAAGAACACTTGCGTGACGATCTGGACTCATTCCTAACGGATTGATCGGAGAAGGCAAATGATAAAGAAAAGTGGAAAGCCAGGGGGAGGCCTTCGCCCAGATGTAGGACAGAAAAAGCTGATAAAAAAGAACTAAGCAATATCTCCTGTCCCTATCGCTCGTATTTGAGCAATTCTACAAGTGACAAAAATAATATGACATTTCAGTGCTAAGTAATGTTTTTCAATATCATAGTTGTAAGACAAGTTGTGTGGTAATCGGTTGTCGTGGTATGGGCATATTGGGCATGTGATGCGGAGGAATTAGGAAAATGTCGTGAGGAAAGTTTTGAGTATGACAGTGGATGAGTATACTAGTAGAGGAAGACCAAAGAGACTGATGAGATGACGAGAAATAGAGAAGTATGGAAGAAGAAGACATGCTGCGCTGACCCCAAATGAATGGGACAAGGGCAAGAGAATGATGATGATTTACTCACTTTTGTTTCTTGAATTCGTGTCGCTGCTCCGGAAGCCAAGCAAGGAATAAGAAACATTTGGACTACTACAGCTTATATACCCCAAAAATTACGAAATGTGTTGAAATTAAAATATTATTCCTAAAATAAAGATCATTCGGGTAGTCCCCGAAACACGATAAAATATTCAGTACCTAATCTTCTTCTACTTTATCGTGTGGTTAGTTCGTAACCTGGTGTCAGAGTTTTTATGCCGCCCATGGGCCTCTGACTTGGCTTTACATGCCGTCGAGAAATATCTCTCAGGCATGCTGGTTTCCTCACGATGTTTTCCTTCACCGAAAAGCATGTGATAATTATACTATACGCACATGAATCCGAAAAATCAGAGGTGCGTGCCTTGGGTTCGAACTCGAGACCTATGACTTGGCAGTCCAACGGTCACACCACTAGGCTATCACTGCTTACCTAATTAAAACATGACTAATTAGACTTTATAAAACTCATTGATAACGTATGACCCTTTTGTTTTCGTCACATTTGACCTCTCAACTCGAAGTAATTTAAAAAAGGAGAGAGAATGAAACTGATAAACGTCATTTTGTTATTTTGAATCATTTTGCAATTAGTAAACAGAGTGATTCTTTTATGTGGAACAATAGGAGATACCGGAAATCTTTGTTAGGATCCCTCAGCTGTTTTATGAAAACAATTTTGGCGTATTTTTATTATTTGATCAAGTGCCCAAGACACCCATAAAAATGGATGGACTGCAGAAGTTAGTCAAACTTCATCTGATTACTCGTGGCTCATTAATAAAGGCCGCATTGGTCGATCTTCAGGTTAAGCCGCGCTTGCCAAGGTTTGTCTGTGGATGGGTGATCATCCATTATAAACCAGGTTTCCTGCCGGTCGTGACTTGGAAAGGCCGTTAGTCTCGGCTGCATTTATAGATCTCTACAGTTGTTACAGGTAATCAGTGGCCCGAAAGTCTGACAACCAGTCTTACCAAGGGCTATCGTATTGCCTCGTACTAACTGGGTTGTGGAGGTCAGTTAAACATTCGCTCCATGTAGTATTCAGCCGTATCCGGTTAGACTGAAAGCCGATCCGTACATGATAGGCAGTTGTTGATTTACTTTCAAATTATACGAAAAAACATTTCACACATTTTGACCCAATTCAGTATTCCAAATGTTATATCCTGATATACGTATTTATTCTTTACCTGATACCGGGAACTGTGACATAATTAAAAAAAAGTCTAAATTGGAACTGCTATTTGTGCTACTGCTTGTGTTTCTCGATTTGTGAGGAGCTCGTGTTTTATACAAAGTGTAAACAGACCCTTCACGAAGCCGTCAACCAAGGATTCTGTACATCAAACTAAGTAACCCTACGCAAAAATTATTGCAGGGAAACGACTTTTTCTTTTGGGGTGAAAAATCACGTTTTACGGTAAAACTCAATGTAGCACACTCAAAACATTGTGCTGATGGATGCTTTGAATTTTAAACGAGTCATGGAGGTAATTCAAATAAGGTTTTTACCTTAAAAACTAGCATTTAAAAAAAACTTGTGAAAAATTTAGAACTTTGACCCCCTGTATCTCCGTAACTAGAAGGTTCCCGAGTATGGTCCAGTACAAAAAAAATATCCCAATGACGGTGAGAACAAGTGCCTTTCGGCTTCGTTAAGGCCCTTCACCCTTTATTATTTATAATAACTTTATTACTGTAGTTGATTAACATAAGATGATATGATGTTATGCAGTATAACATCACGCCCGTTATGCCCGATGGGTTAGTACATCCACATTTCGCCAGTTATGTTTGATGCCCATGGAAAATGGCTTTCAAAAGATCAGTACGGAAGTACTATTTGAAATCAGACTAAATTGCTCATAAGCTTGTCATTAGTAGTCATAGTAATTACTAGCTTATGCCCGCGGCTTCGCCCGCGTGGAGTTCGGGAAATGCCCACGGGATCTTACTTCTGAGATAATAAGTAATCTATGTATGTATAGTACATACATAGATTTACATGTACTTGCTTATAACTTGCAAACATTCGTTCATAGTAAAATCAATTAAATTACATTTAAACGTGAAATATGATACCTTGGTTTAAGATTGGACACCGGGGACAACAATCAAATGATTAATTAGGAATCTATTTATAGACATTAAACTTTTACATAATATTTAATATCAATGTCGCGTATTACAAGCCAACGCGATCATCTGTGGAATAAACCATATTTACAGACGTCTACCTCAGAAAAATCCTACCTACTTACTTAATAGGTAAATACTCCCGCACGCCCCGCGCAACACTGCGCGCCATGCGCCCGTCTACGTGAGCTTCGAAGCCCTATTTGACTCTGTTGGGGGATGATTTTGATTTTGGTAAAAACGTGTATCACAGTTTTTTTTATCTCATAATTTTAATTTGAAAAGTATGTATACAAATTTTCAAGTCTTTCGACTCAGAGAATAAAAAGTTTCACTGAATATTCAACACCCCATTTCACCCTCTTAAGGGTGGAATTTAAAAAAACTGTTTCTTTGCAGATACTTACTTTTTACAAAGAACGCACACTCCAAATTTCATGTCTCTAGAACCAGCGGATTGGGCTGTGCGTTGATATATCAGTCAGCCAGTCAAGACATTGAATTTTTAAATTGGGGGATGATTTTGGAAAAACTGTGATACACGTATCTCATAATTTTATCTGAAGAGTATGTACACAAATTGTCAAGTCAATCGACTCGGAGAATAAAAAGTTTCATAGAAAATTCAACACCCCATTTTACCCTCTTAAGGGTGAAATTTTGAAACACCCTTTCTTAATGAATATTTACTCTTCACAAAGTATACACGATCCAAATTTCATGTCTCTAGAACCAGCGGATTGGGCTGTGCGTTGATATATCAGTCAACCAATCAAGTCATTGAATTTTTAAATTGGGGGATGATTTTGGAAAAACTGTGATACACATATCTCATAATTTTATTTGAAGAGTATGTGCACAAATTGTCAAGTCAATCGACTGCGATAATAAAAAGTTTCATAGAAAATTCAACACCCCATTTCACCCTCTTAGGGGTGGAATTTCGAAAAACCCTTTCTTAGTGGATACTTAATCTTCACAAAGAATACACCCTCTAAATTTCATGTCTCTAAGACCAGCGGTTTGGGCTGTGCGTTGATAGACCAGTCAGCCAATCAGGACATTGAATTTTAAATTGAGGGATGATTTTGGAAAAACTGTGATACACGTATCTCATAATTTTAACTGAAAAGTATGTACGCAAATTTTCAAGTCAATCGACTCAGACAATAAAAAGTTTCACAGAAAATTCAACACCCCATTTCACCCTCTTAGGGGTGGAATTTCGAAAAACCCTTTCTTAGTTGATACTTACTTTTTACAAAGAATACACCCTCCAAATTTCATGTCTCTAGGACCAGCGGTTTGGGCTGTGCGTTGATATCTCAGTCAGTCAGTCAGTCAGGACTTTGAATTTTATATGTATAGATTATAATGTTTCTCGTATTTTGGACTATTTTTATGTATTATAATATATATTAGTTTATTTCATTTTATTTGTATATATGTATTAGTATGTGCCTATTTATGTATTTCAATTTATGTTAACAAAATGATATTTTTCTTATTTATTTTTTTGTACTCTATCACTATGCTGTCCTATTTGACCCCAAGGTTGACTGGTAGAGAATGCCTTGTGGCATTAAGTCCACCTATGGACAACTTTTGTACATGAAGTTTAAATAAATAAATAAATAAATAGGGGGCGAGCCTATTATTATTTTTTTGACTTATCTAATACATGACCGAAATAATTATGTCTGTTATTGAATGTTTGATGAGGTTGACAAAAAATTGACAGTTAAACTTATTTTTTATAATTTTTTGACTTATTTAACGTAAATTGTATGTCCTTAATAATTGTGTTATAACGAATGTAAAATGAGGTGGACTAAAACAACCAGTGCAATGGATAACAACCACCAACCAGTGTAAGAGTGTAATTGTATTATTATTTATTAATTTTATATTAACACACATATAAATGTTGTACACCCCATGGGTATGTATGATCAGATCGACCTCAGCGTCGATTTTCTACGTCAGGCATCCGGTGAATGACGATCTGCGCCCACCTCTCTTGTTGCATTACGCGGCCAGCCCACTCCCACTTTAGCTTGGCTGTTTATTCCCCAACATCTGCATCCTGAGTTATGGAGCGCACGGTGAGGCAGATGTTTTTAACGCGATCTGTTCGCTTAACACCTATTTTGTTGCGCTCCATTTCCCGCTGAAAAATCTTGATTGAAAAATCTTATCATTTACTATTTTTATAGTAAGCGTATTAACTGAATAGTATATGAGTGTGTTTCAAATTAGAACTGACACCTATTTGTGCTACTGCTTGTGTTTCTCTAGAGTAAATAACAGAGTGAAGACTCCCAGGTCATCACCTGGAAGTCTTCAAGTCGAGAGGAAATAGATCACTACTAGTCAAGCCAAGACCATCTATACACTGCATCATCGATTACCATCAGGTATGCATAATATAACTTCAGGCCTGTTATCCCCTAAGAGCAAGGGAGAGGTGTATAGATCCTGTCTCGTAAAAAGAACGTTGACCGTTTACCTGCGCACTGAGCGATTTCAGCTGCGCCCTGGTTACTGGTCGTTAGTTTTCTCTAGTTCGTCCCGCCATCTTCTACGTGAGAAATAGCTTTGGAAAATTCAGCTCCAATTTTTGCCTTCCATTCAACGTCTTTCATTCAAAATACAGTTTTAATAATAAAACAAACGTATACGTAGGAGTTATGTTGACGAACAACTACCGGAAATACATTATGAAGGACGGGACGGTTGACGTGTGTCGGGCATGTCACCGTCCGGGTGAGTCCATCAGACATATTATTTCCAGTTGTTCTCGTCTAGCTAACGGCGAGTACTTGCATAGGCACAACCAAGTAGCCAGGATTATTCACCAGCAACTTGCCTTAAAATATAAACTTGTGGAATCTGAGGTACCGTATTACAAGTATGTGCCCGACCCAGTTCTCGAGAAAGGCCATGTCACCTTGTACTGGGATCGGTCTATCATTACTGACAGGACTATTGTCGCCAATAAGCCTGACATAGTAGTGATAGACCGATCAGCGCGCCGCGTAATGATAGTCGATGTTACCATTCCGCACGACGAGAACCTCGTGAAAGCTGAGAAAGAGAAACCAATAAAATATCTCGACTTGGCACACGAGGTTGTCGACATGTGGAATGTGAACTCGGCTATCATTGTGCCGATTGTCGTAACGGCCAATGGCCTTATAGCCAAGAGCCTCGACGACCATCTTTCGAGGCTCTCCTTAGGCGGTTGGATCAAGGGCCTGATTCAGAAGGCAGTACTCCTCGATACGGCTCGCATTGTGAGGAGGTTCCTGTCTCTGGAACCCTAACCACCGGTGGCTTGGACCCTGCTCCCGACACCGGCGGACCACTTTTTTTTATATTTTTAAATGTTTTTATATGTTCTTTTTAAGAAATATTTAGAAATGTAAAAAATGTGCAGATAAATGAATAAAGGAAACAAACGTATACAACATATATGTATAATTTTATTTGACATTAAAAAGATTATTTTTACATCCATTCTAAAGGCATACTAGACAATGTTTGGCGATTAGCGTTTCCTTTTTGGGTAAGTAGTCGTATATGTATTCCCATGACGAATATCAGTATATCCTTGTCTTAAATATTCGGAATAATTAATGTTTCCTTTTGGTTCGGGTAGTACGATTTGTGTTCCATCGGCTTTGGTAAGAACGAGTCCATTATCTCTGCAAGTCTCTGTTATATCTCCATTCTGGAAATGATAAATAGTACGTCAATACAGGGTCAAATATAATTACTTAGAGAAACTCCACAGATATGACGGAGTATCGATGTCAAAACATGATGAAAAAAAATAATAATTGGGCCAGTTCAAATATTATTATAGTTTCTTTACGTAAGAGTTTAGAAAATCATCACGTCTGGTAAGTTTCCAACCCAAAACCAACACTAAGGTAAGAACAATAAGTAGAAATAGCATCAAGTGTTACTTTGCCGAAATCTGTGACGGTAAAATGTAATATAGACATATTTCGTTCTAATTCGAAAAACTTTCAAAAATTGATACGACTAACAGTACTCTACTCACCTATAGAAACAACAATATTGTACCCAGGACTATGTAATATATATAACTTGATTTGAAGAGTTTCTTGCCCATTCTTCTCCATGAGATCTACTATTTTCGAATGGGCAACTACAGTCCATTCACAGTTATTATGCCTGTGGCGGGACTGTAGGTAGCTTATTTTTGACTATGCAAAAGTGCCTGTCACGGGTCTATTTGAAATAAATGCTTTGAGTTGGAGTTTGAGTAAAAACTTTAGACGTGCTCAAACGGGCCGCGAATTATTTAATGACAGCTGTAAATGTGACGTCACGACAACTCCATGCAATTTGGCAACATACGGCAGAAAAATGAGCACAATCACTTTTTGGAAATAGCTAAATCATTATGTAGATATCTCCAGAATACGCAGACATACAACCGCACCCTCCTTCCCTTCCACACTACTCAACCGCAGTGGTTTGAATTGTGTTTTTACTTACCTATATCTGGTTGCAAAAACAAATTAGGTAGTGTAATAGGGAACGCAATTATATATGTATTTTACAAATACCTACGATACCACTGGACCAGTAAATGCAGAAAAGAAAACAAAATACCCTCGACACTACCAGTGGTGCGGCTTAGTAGTGTAGAAGGGAAGAAGGGCAACCGCACAGCCTAAACTACTGGGTCTAGAAGCATATTATGCTCAAGAGCTTCTTAACTGCATGTTTCATACAGTTGCAGACATATTTGAGGACCATCAAACTGAAGGATTTTTCCATGGGTCCAACATCGTAATCATGGACAATTAATATTCAGCGGACAAATTTCAAAACCTACTCGACTCAAATGTGTGTCATGATGTCCTGATGTATAAGGAAAGTGAGCAGTATGGAAGGTTTTTTTAAATGAATCCCAAAAATGGGTTAAATAAGGGATTAAAATTCGTCGTTCTTCTCACGGGATATTTCATCGGACACACATTGGTTTCTAGTTAAAATAATTTACTTACCGGTTCAGTCGTTACAGTGCAGATTAATGGGACAGGGCCGGCCATGACCACCATCAGACACATCATCAAAATTGCTAGAGTCCCGAACCGCATCATCTTTCGTCTTTGGTTGCTGAAAAAAATCACGATTATTATTGAATTCAGATTTAGACGATGATTGGTCTTCTTCAATCGGAGTCGAATTACTTGTGATCTATAAAGCTGACGAGGTGGAGCACCGTGTGGTTTTAGTCAGTAAACGTATGACAGACTTCTCCGCTACCCCACGGCGTAGGACATCAATGACCATTACCTCGAGTCCCGGAAAAATGATTTAATTGTCGTGGCACCAGAAACAAAATTAAACGGGAACAAATTTGACGAAGTAGTAATAAAAACAAGTTTCCTACCACACGACTTAAACGTTATCAATCTTATACAGGCTGTAAGGGACACCGATGCGAAAACGGTTACCAGGTATCAGTACATCCTGGCAGACTCGCTGATATTGGTGATGAGTCGGCGAAGTTAAAGTGGGACTAGGCGGGTCATGTTTCTAGGATGAAGCCAGACAGATGGGCGGAGATAGTGCCTGAAGACGGGCGTCGTAACCGAGGCAGGCCCAAGAACACTTGCGTGACAATCTGGACTCATTCCTAACGGACTGATCGGAGAAGGCAAATGATAAAGAAAACTGGAAAGCCACGGGGGAGGCCTTTGCCCAGTTGTAGGACAGAAAAAGCTGATAAAAAGGACTTAGAAATATCTCTATCCCTATCGCTCGTATTTGGGCAAAAGTACAAGTGACAAAAATGATATGACATTTCAGTGCTAAGTAAAGTTTTTCAATATCATAGTTGTAAGACAAGTTGTGTGGTAATCGGTTGTCGTGGTATGGGCATATTGGGCATGTGATGCGGAGGAATTTGGAAAACGTCGTGAGGAAAATTTTGAGTATGACAGTGGATGAGTATACTAGTAGAGGAAGACCAAAGAAACGATGGATGGACTGTGTGAAGGATGATATGGCACGAAAGGAGCTGTCTGATGAGATGATGAGTAATAGAGAAGTATGGAAGAAGAAGACATGCTGCGCTGACCCCAAATGAATGGGACAAGGGCAAGAGAATGATGATGATTTACTCACTTTTGTTTCTTGAATTCGTGTCGCTGCTCCGGAAGCCAAGCAAGGAATAAGAAACATTTGGACTACTACAGCTTATATACCCCCAAAAATTACGAAATGTGTTGAAATTAAAATATTATTCCTAAAATAAAGATCATTCGGGTAGTCCCCGAAACACGATACAATATTCAGTACCTAATTAAAACATGACTAATTAGACTTTATAAAACTCATTGATAACGTATGACCCTTTTGTTTTCGTCACATTTGACCTCTCAACTCGAAGTAATTTAAAAAAGGAGAGACCGAAACTGATAAACGTCATTTTGTGATTTTGAGTCATTTTGATCAACAAATATTGATTACTCGTGGCTCATTAATAAAGGCCGCATTGGTCGATCTTCAGGTTAAGCCGCGCTTGCCAAGGTTGGTATGTGGATGGGTGATCATCCATTATACAGGGTGTAAACAGACCCTTCACGAAGCCGTTAACCAAGCATTCTGTACATCAATCTAAATAACCCTACACAAAAATTATTGCTGGGAAACGACTTTTTTTTTGGGGTGAAAATAACCTTTTAGGGTAAAACTCAATGTAACGCATTCAAAACATTGTGCTTATGGTTGCATTGAATAGAAAACGGGTCATGGAGGTATTTAAAGTAAAGTTATAACCTTGAAAAATTGTATTTAAAAAAACCTTGTGAAAAAGTTGGAACTTTGACCCCCAATAAATCCGTTACTAGAAGGTTCCCAGGTATGGTCTAGAACAAAAAAATGATCCCATTAGCGGAGAACAAGTGCCTTTCGGCTTCGTTAAGGGTCTATTTACACCCTCTATACCAGGTTTCCTGCCGGTCGTGACTTGGAAAGGCCGTTAGTCCCGGCTGCATTTATAGATCTCTACAGTTGTTACAGGTAATCAGTGGCCCGAAAGTCTGACATCCAGTCTTACCAAGGGCTATCGTATTCCCTAGTACTATTGGGTTGTGGAGGTCAGATAAACAGTCGCTCCATTTGTTGATTTACTTTCAAATTGTACGAAAAAACATTTTTTATACCTTTTGACCCAAATCAGTAGTCCCAATGTTATATCCTGATATACGTATTTATTCTTTGCCTGATATCGGGAACTGTGACATAATTTAAAAAAAGTCTAAATTGGAACTGCTATTAGTGCTACTGCTTGTGTTTCTCGATTTGTGAGGAGCTCGTGTTTTATACAAAGTGTAAACAGACCCTTCACGAAGCCGTCAACCAAGGATTCTGTACATCAAACTAAGTAACCCTACGCAAAAATTATTGCAGGGAAACGACTTTTTTTTTGGGGTGAAAAATCACGTTTTACGGTAAAACTCAATGTAGCACACTCAAAACATTGTGCTGATGGATGCTTGAATTTTTAACGAGTCATGGAGGTAATTCAAATAAGGTTTTTACCTTAAAAACTAGCATTTAAAAAAAACTTGTGAAAAATTTAGAACTTTGACCCCCAGTATCTCCGTAACTAGAAGGTTCCCGAGTTTGGTCCAGTACCAAAAAAATATCCCAATGACGGTGAGAACAAGTGCCTTTCGGCTTCGTTAAGGCCCTTCACCCTTTATTATTTATAATAACTAAGATGATAAGATGATATGATGTTATGCAGTATAACATCACGCCCGTTATGCCCGATGGATTAGTACATCCACATTTCGCCAGTTATGTTTGATGCCCATGGAAAATGGCTTTCAAAAGATCAGTACGGAAGTACTATTTGAAATCAGACTAAATTGCTCATAAGCTTATCATTAGTAGTCATAGTAATTATTATAATGTTTCTCGTATTTTGGACTATTTGTATGTATTATAATATATATTAGTTTAATTCATTTTATTTGTATATATGTATTAGTATGTGCCTATTTATGTATTTCAATTTATGTTAACAAAATGATATTTTTCTTATTTATTTTTTTGTACTCTATCACTATGCTGTCCTATTTGACCCGAAGGTTGACTGGTAGAGAATGCCTTGTGGCATTAAGTCCGCCTATGTACCACTTTTGTACATGAAGTTTAAATAAATAAATAGGGGGCGAGCCTATTATTATTTTTTTGACTTATCTAATACATGACCGAAATAATTATGTCTGTTATTGAATGTTTGATGAGGTTGACAAAAAATTGACAGTTAAACTTATTTTTTATAATTTTTTGACTTATTTAACGTAAATTGTATGTCCTTAATAATTGTGGAATAACGAATGTAAAATGAGGTGGACTAAAACAACCAGTGCAATGGATAACAACCACCAACCAGTGTAAGAGTGTAATTGTATTATTATTTATTAATTTTATATTAACACACATATAAATGTTGTACACCCCATGGGTATGTATGATCAGATCGACCTCAGCGTCGATTTTCTACGTCAGGCATCCGGTGAATGACGATCTGCGCCCACCTCTCTTGTTGCATTAGCGCTACTTGGCCAGCCCACTCCCACTTTAGCTTGGCTGTTTATTCCCCAACATCTGCATCCTGAATTATGGAGCGCACGGTGAGGCAGATGTTTTTAACGCGATCTGTTCGCTTAACACCTATTTTGCTGCGCTCCATTTCCCGCTGAAAAATCTTGATTGAAAAATCTTATCATTTACTATTTTTATAATAAGCGTATTTAAATAGTATATGAGTGTGTTTCAAATTAGAACTGACACCTATTTGTGCTACTGCTTGTGTTTCTCTAGAGTAAATAACAGAGTGAAGACTCCCAGGTCATCACCTGGAAGTCTTCAAGTCGAGAGGAAATAGATCACTACTAGTCAAGCCAAGACCATCTTCTATACACTGCATCATCGATTACCATCAGGTATGCATAATATAACTTCAGGCCTGTTATCCCCTAAGAGTAAGGGAGAGGTGTATAGATCCTGTCTCGTATAAAGAACGTTGACCGTTTACCTGCGTACTGAGCGATTTCAGCTGCGCCCTGGTTACTGGTCGTTAGTTTTGTCCAGCTCGTCCCGCCATCTTCTGCGTGAGAAATAGCTTTGGAAAATTCAGCTCCAATTTTTGCCTTCCATTCAACGTCTTTCACTCAAAATACAGTTTTAATAATAAAACAAACGTATACAACATAATTATATGTATAATTTTATTTGACATTAAAAAGATTATTTTTACTTCCATTCTAAAGGCATACTAGACAATGTTTGGCGATTAGCGTTTCCTTTTTGGGTAAGTAGTCGTATATGTATTCCCATGACGAATATAATTATATCCTTGTTTAAAATATTCGGAATAATTAATGTTGCCTTTTGGTTCGGGTAGTACGATTTGTGTTCCATCGGCTTTGGTAAGAACGAGTCCATTATCTCTGCAAGTCTCTGTTATATCTCCATTCTGGAAAAGATAAATAGTACGTCAATACAGGGTCAAATATAATTACTTAGAGAAACTCCATAGATATGACGGAGTATCGATGTCTAAACATATTGGAAAAAAAAAATTTTGGGCCAGTTTAAGTTTCCGACCCAAAACCAACACTCAAGTAAGAACAATAAGTAGAAATGGCATCAAGTGTTACTTTGCCGAAATCTGTGACGGTAAAATGTAATGTAGAAATATTTAGTTTTAATTCCAAAAACTTTCGAAAATGCTCATTGATATGATAGTAAAAGCTTTAAATATGACGTCACGACAACACTAAGCATTTTGGCAACATACGGCAGAAAAATGGACACAATCAATTTATGGAAATAGCTTATTCATTATGTAGTTATCTCCAGAATACGCAGACATACAACCGCACAGACTAAACTACTGGGTCTAGAAGCATATTATGCTCAAGAGCTTTTCACTGCATGTTTCATACAGTTGTAGTCATATTAGAGGATGTAGACATCAAACTGAAGGAATTTTTCCATGGGTCCATCATCGTAATCGTGGACAATTAATATTCAGCGGACAAATTTCAAAACCTACTCGACTCAAATGTGTGTCATGATGTCCTGATGTATAAGAAAAGTGAGCAGTATGGAAGGTTTTCTTAAATGAATCCCAAAAATGGGTTAAATAAGGGATTTAAATTCGTCATTTTTCTGACGGGATATTTCATCGGACACACACTGGTTTCTAGTTATAATAATTTACTTACCGGTTCAGTCGTTACAGTGCAGATTAATGGGATGGGGCCGGCCATGACCACCATCAGACACATCATCAAAATTGCTAGAGACCCGAACCGCATCATCTTTCGTCTTTAGTTGCTGAAAAAATAAATCACAATTATTATTGGATTCAGATTTAGACGATGATTGGTCTTCTTCAATCGGAGTCGAATTACATGTGATCTATAAAGCTGATGAGGTGGAGCACCGTGTGGTTTTAGTCAGTAAGCGTATGGCAGACCTCTCCGCTACCCCACGGCGTAGAACATCGATGACCATTACCTCGAGTCCCGGAAAAATGATTTAACTGTCGTGGTAATCGGTTGTCGTGGTATGGATATATTGGGCATGTGATGCGGAGGAATTAGGAAAATGTCGTGAGGAAAGTTTTGAGTATGACAGTGGATGAGTATACGAGTAGAGGAAGACCAAAGAAACGATGGATGGACTGTGTGAAGGATGATATGGCACGAAAGGAGGTGTCTGATGAGATGACGAGTAATAGAGAAGTATGGAAGAAGAAGACATGCTGCGCTGACCCCAAATGAATGGGACTAGGCCAAGAGAATGATGATGAGTTACTCACTTTTGTTTCTTGAATTCGTGTCGCTGCTCCGGAAGCCAAGCAAGGAATAAGAAACATTTGGACTACTACAGCTTATATACCCCCAAAAATTACGAAATGTGTTGAAATTCAAATATTATTCCTAAAATAAAGATCATTCGGGTAGTCCCCGAAACACGATAAAATATTCAGTACCTAATTAAAACATGACTAATTAGACTTTATAAAACTCATTGATAACGTATGACCCTTTTGTTTTCGTCACATTTGACCTCTCAACTCGAAGTAATTTAAAAAAGGAGAGACCGAAACTGATAAACGTCATTTTGTGATTTTGAATCATTTTGCAATTAGTAAACAGAGTGATTCTTTTATGTGGAACAATAGGAGATACCGGAAATCTTTGTTAGGAAACCTCAGCTGTTTTATGAAAACAATTTTGGCGTATTTTTATTATTTGGTCAAGTGCCCAAGACACCCATAAAAAAGGATGGACTGCAGAAGTTAGTCAAACTTCATCTGATTACTCGTGGCTCATTAATAAAGGCCGCATTGGTCGATCTTCAGGTTAAGCCGCGCTTGCCAAGGTTGGTCTGTGGATGGGTGATCATCCATTATAAACCAGGTTTCCTGCCGGTCGTGACTTGGAAAGGCCGTTAGTCTCGGCTGCATTTATAGATCTCTACAGTTGTTACAGGTAATCAGTGGCCCGAAAGTCTGACAACCAGTCTTACCAAGGGCTATCCGTATTGCCTAGTACTAACTGGGTTGTGGAGGTCAGATAAACAGTCGCTCCATGTAGTATTCAGCCATATCCGGTTAGACTGAAAGCCGACCCGAACATGATAGGCAGTTGTTGATTTACTATCAAATTGTACGAAAAAACATTTCACACATTTTGACCCAATTCAGTAGTCCAAAATGTTCTATCCTGATATATTTATTCTTTGCCTGATATCGGGAACTGTGACATAATAAAAAAAAGTCTAAATTGGAACTCCTATTTGGTCTACTGCTTGTGTTTCTCGATTTGTGAGGAGCTCGTGTTTTATACAAAGTGTAAACAGACCCTTCACGAAGCCGTCAACCAAGGATTCTGTACATCAAACTAAGTAACACTACGCAAAAATTATTGCAGGGAAACGACTTTTTTTTTTGGGGTGAAAAATCACGTTTTACGGTAAAACTCAATGTAGCACACTCAAAACATTGTGCTGATGGATGCTTTGAATTTTAAACGAGTCATGGAGGTAATTCAAATAAGGTTTTTACCTTAAAACTAGCATTTAAAAAAAACTTGTGAAAAATGTAGAACTTTGACCCCCAGTATCTCCGTAACTAGAAGGTTCCCGAGTATGGTCCAGTACAAAAAAAATATCCCAATGACGGTGAGAACAAGTGCCTTTCGGCTTCGTTAAGACCCTTCACCCTTTATTATTTACTAGCTTCTGCCCGCGACTTCGTACGCGGATCCTGTTGCTTATGCCAGCGACAACGGGGTCGTCAAAATCGAAGATCTGAAACGTCTGATGTCGAATTCTAAGAGCCCGGGGACGGAAAAACAACGGGATGCGCGAGACGATTCGAGACGTTCCATATCTTTCATTTTTGTAAGTCAGAAGTCGATGCGTAGATACGCTTGGAACTCAAGCGTAATTCTCTATCCGTGAACGTCTCCGACTCGCGAGACAATGCGTGACGTTCACGATCAGCGGTCAGTCGCGCATCATATTCTTCACAGTTCTCTAGAGACCTGGATTTAGATGCGTAAATACGCTGAGAACTCAGGCGTGCTTCGTTATTCAAGAGGAAGAGAAGAGAAGAGAGGAAGAGGTTTCCACGGAGCGAGTTGCAGCCTGATGTTCTCGAACAGCATCAAGTATCTCCTGACGTTCTTCGGTAGATTCTTGGGATCTTATGATCCTCAATCTTTTAGCTCCTTTGGAACATTCGGAAATATTTGACCTCTTTCTAGGCATGGTTATAGTTTTATTGTGAAGATACCTGATCAATTAAAATCTAAGTGACTGCTGTACGAACGGTGAACGGTAGCCTACCCGGTAACGCAGGGGGCGTTACCGGGTAAGCTACCGTGTCACGAAGATAAGTGGAAAAAGTCTAAAACACTGAAATAACATAAGCCCGAAGGCATATTTATACGATAAAAAAAAATAGGAGTTTTGTCCAGTAGAGTCAAATTTTCAATGATATACCGTCGTCATCGAATATCAGTCCTAAACTGTTACCGCCTTCACCGCGTGGAGGTACTCCCAGCTTATGTTATTTTATAATTATACAGTGAAATTAGTGAAAGCTTTGATCTTCGATTTTTATAAATCAATAGAGAGTGGTCATCAGATTGAACAATTTTTGCTAAGACGTCATTCCTATATGTGTTATGGTGTAGCTGGGCTCTTGGAGTCCCACAACAGGTGTTCCAGATCTTCGATTTTATAAGTCAACAGAGAGTGCTCATCAGATTGAACAATGTTTGCTAAGACGTCATTCCTATATGTGATATGGTGTAGCTGGGCTCTTGGAGTTCCACAACAGGTGTTCCAGATCTTCGATTTTTATAAACTAACAGAGAGTGGTCATCAGATTGAACAATTTTTGCTAAGACTTCATTCCTATATATGTTATAGTGTAGCTGGACTCTTGGAGTTCCACATCAGGTGTTCCAGATCTTCAAATTTATTCTCTCAGCAGAAAATGCTCATCACGTGGAACAATTTTTGCTATGGTACCATTTTTGTATCTCTTATAGTTTAGCTATTCTATTGCGGTTCTGCATCAGGTGTTCAAGTTTCCAAGATACATTATAACCTATATGTTGCCCAGACTTAATACCTATACAACAAAAAAAAAATCTTTCAAATCCGTCTAGTAGTTCCGAAGATTAACGTGTACAAACAAACAGACAAACAGACAAACAGACAAACAGACAAACAGACAGATTTTTTTTTTTGGATTCGTGCTCTGTTACTGTTTCTAAACCCCCCTCAATTTTTTTTTTTTTAATATATTCAATGTACAGACACAGCTTTTTTACTGTCTTATTATATGTATATAGATAATAACTTTAAGATGATATGATGTTATGCAGTATAACATCACGCCCGTTATGCCCGATGGGTTAGTACATCCACATTTCGCCAGTTATGTTTGATGCCCATGGAAAATGGCTTTCAAAAGATCAGTACGGAAGTACTATTTGAAATCAGACTAAATTGCTCATAAGCTTGTCATTAGTAGTCATAGTAATTATTATAATGTTTGTCGTATTTTGGACTATTTGTATGTATTATAATATTTATTAGTTTATTTCATTTTATTTGTATATATGTATTAGTATGTGCCTATTTATGTATTTCAATTTATGTTAACAAAATGATATTTTTCTTATTTATTTTTTTGTACTCTATCACGATGCTGTCCTATTTGACCCCAAGGTTGACTGGTAGAGAATGCCTTGTGGCATTAAGTCCGCCTATGTACCACTTTTGTACATGAAGTTTAAATAAATAAATAAATAAATAGGGGGCGAGCCTATTATTGTTTTTTTGACTTATCTAATACATGACCGAAATAATTATGTCTGTTATTGAATGTTTGATGAGGTTGACAAAAAATTGACAGTTAAACTTATTTTTTATAATTTTTTGACTTATTTAACGTAAATTGTATGTCCTTAATAATTGTGTAATAACGAATGTAAAATGAAGTGGACTAAAACAACCAGTGCAATGGATAACAACCACCAACCAGTGTAAGAGTGTAATTGTATTATTATTTATTAATTTTATATTAACACACATATAAATGTTGTACACCCCATGGGTATGTATGATCAGATCGACCTCGGCGTCGATTTTCTACGTCAGGCATCCGGTGACTGACGATCTGCGCCCACCTCTCTTGTTGCATTACGCGGCCAGCCCACTCCCACTTTAGCTTGGCTGTTTATTCCCCAACATCTGCATCCTGAGTTATGGAGCGCACGGTGAGGCAGATGTTTTTAACGCGATCTGTTCGCTTAACACCTATTTTGCTGCGCTCCATTTCCCGCTGAAAAATCTTGATTGAAAAATCTTATCATTTACTATTTTTATAATAAGCGTATTTAAATAGTATATGAGTGTGTTTCAAATTAGAACTGACACCTATTTGTGCTACTGCTTGTGTTTCTCTAGAGTAAATAACAGAGTGAAGACTCCCAGGTCATCACTTGGAAGTCTTCAAGTCGAGAGGAAATAGATCACTACTAGTCAAGCCAAGACCATCTTCTATACACTGCATCATCGATTACCATCAGGTATGCATAATATAACTTCAGGCCTGTTATCCCCTAAGAGTAAGGGAGAGGTGTATAGATCCTGTCTAGTAAAAAGAACGTTGACCGTTTACCTGCGTACTGAGCGATTTCAGCTGCGCCCTGGTTACTGGTCGTTAGTTTTCTCCAGTTCGTCCCGCCATCTTCTACGTGAGAAATAGCTTTGGAAAATTCAGCTCCAATTTTTGCCTTCCATTCAACGTCTTTCATTCAAAATACAGTTTTAATAATAAAACAAACGTATACAACATATATGTATAATTTTATTTGACATTAAAAAGATTATTTTTACATCCATTCTAAAGGCATACTAGACAATGTTTGGCGATTAGCGTTTCCTTTTTGGGTAAGTAGTCGTATATGTATTCCCATGACGAATATTAGTATATCCTTGTTTAAAATATTCGGAATAATTAATGTTGCCTTTTGGTTCGGGTAGTACGACTTGTGTTCCATCGGCTTTGGTAAGAACGAGTCCATTATCTCTGCAAGTCTCTGTTATATCTCCATTCTGGAAAAGATAAATAGTACGTCAATACAGGGTCAAATATAATTACTTAGAGAAACTCCACAGATATGACGGAGTATCGATGTCTAAAGATGATGAAAAAAAATAAATAATTTGGTCCAGTTCAAATGTTATTATAGTTTCGTATCATCAAGTTTCCAATCCAAAACCAACATAAAGGTAAGAACAATAAATAGAAATGGCATCAAGTGTTACTTTGCCGAAATCTGTGACGGTGAAATGTAATATAGAAATATTTAGTTTTAATTCCAAAAACTTTCAAAAATTGATACGACTAACAGTAAAAACTTTAGATGTGCACATTAAACATTATTACATTATTTGGGCCGCGAATTAAATAATGACAGCTGTAAATGTGACTTTTCAACAACTCCATGCAATTTGGCAACATACGGCAGAAAAATGGACACAATCACTTTTTGGAAATAGCTTAATCATTATGTAAATATCTCCAGAATACGCAGACATACAACCACACAGACTAAACCACTGGGTCTAGAAGCATATTATGCTCAAGAGCTTCTTAAATGCATGTTTCATACAGTTGAAGTCATATTTGAGAATGTAGACCATCAAACTGAAGGAATTTTTCCATGGGTCCATCATCGTAATCATGGACAATTAATATTCAGCGGACGAATTACAAAACCTACTCGACTCAAATGTGTGTCATGATGTCCTGATGTATAAGAAAAGTGAGCGGTATGGAAGGTTTTCTTAAATGAATCCCAAAAATGGGTTAAATAAGGGATTTAAATTCGTCATTTTTCTGACGGGATATTTCATCGGACACACACTGGTTTCTAGTTATTATAATTTACTTACCGGTTCAGTCGTTACAGTGCAGATTAATGGGACGGGGCCGGCCATGACCACCATCAGACACATCATCAAAATTGCTAGAGACCCGAACCGCATCATCTTTCGTCTTTGGTTGCTGAAAAAAAAAATCACAATTGTTATTGGATTCAGATTTAGATTATTGGTCTTCTTCAATCGGAGTCGAATTACATGTGATCTATAAAGCTGACGAGGTGGAGCACCGTGTGGTTTTAGTTCGTAAGCGTATGGCAGACCTCTCCGCTACCCCACGGCGTAGAACATCGATGACCATTACCTCGAGTCCCGGAAAAATGATTTAATTGTCGTGGCACCAGAAACAAAATGAAACGGGAACAAATTAGACGAAGTAGTAACAAAAACAACTTTCCTACGCACGACGACACGATGGTGCCTGAAGACGGGGGTCGTAACCGAGGCAGGCCCAAGAACACTTGCGTGACGATCTGGACACATTCCTAACGGATTGATCGGAGAAGGCAAATGATAAAGAAAACTGGAAAGCCACGGGGGAGGCCTTCGCCCAGCTGTAGGACAGAAAAAGCTGATAAAAAAAGGACTAAGCAATATCTCTGTCCCTATCGCTCGTATTTGGGCAAAAGCACAAGTGACAGAGATAATATGACATTTCAGTGCTAAGTAATGTTTTTCAATATCATAGTTGTAAGACAAGTTGTGTGGTAATCGGTTGTCGTGGTATGGATATATTGGGCATGTGATGCGGAGGAATTAGGAAAATGTCATGAGGAAAGTTTTGAGTATGACAGTGGATGAGTATACTGGTAGAGGAAGACCAAAGAGACTGATGAGATGATGAGTAATAGAGAAGTATGGAAGAAGAAGACATGCTGCGCCGACCCCAAATGAATGGGACAAGGGCAAGTGAATGATGATGAGTTACTCACTTTTGTTTCTTGAATTCGTATCGCTGCTCCGGAAGCCAAGCAAGGAATAAGAAACATTTGGACTACTGCAGCTTATATACCCCCAAAAATTACGAAATGTGTTGAAATTAAAATATTATTCCTAAAATAAAGATCATTCGGGTAGTCCCCGAAACACGATACAATATTCAGTACCTAATTAAAACATGACTAATTAGACTTTATAAAACACATTGATAACGTATGACCCTTTTGTTTTCGTCACATTTGACCTCTCAACTCGAAGTAATTTAAAAAAGGAGAGACCGAAACTGATAAACGTCATTTTGTTATTTTGAATCATTTTGCAATTAGTAAACAGAGTGATTCTTTTATGTGGAACAATAGGAGATACCGGAAATCTTTGTTAGGAAACCTCAGCTGTTTTATGAAAACAATTTTGGCGAATTTTATTATTTGATCAAGTGCCCAAGACACCCATAATAATGGATGGACTGCAGAAGTTAGTCAAACTTCATCTGATTACTCGTGGCTCATTAATAAAGGCCGCATTGGTCGATCTTCAGGTTAAGCCGCGCTTGCCAAGGTTGGTCTGTGGATGGGTGATCATCCATTATAAACCAGGTTTCCTGCCGGTCGTGACTTGGAAAGGCCGTTAGTCTCGGCTGCATTTATAGATCTCTACAGTTGTTACAGGTAATCAGTGGCCCGAAAGTCTGACAACCAGTCTTACCAAGGGCTACCGTATTGCCTAGTACTAACTGGGTTGTGGAGGTCAGATAAACAGTCGCTCCATTTAGTATTCAGCCGTATCCGGTTAGACTGAAAGCCGACCCGAACATGATAGGCAGTTGTTGATTTACTTTCAAATTATACGAAAAAACATTTCACACATTTTGACCCAATTCAGTAGTCCCAATGTTATATCCTGATATATGTACGTATTTATTCTTTACCTGATACCGGGAACTGTGACATAATAAAAAAAAGTCTAAATTGGAACTGCTATTTGTGCTACTGCTTGTGTTTCTCGATTTGTGAGGAGCTCGTGTTTTATACAAAGTGTAAACAGACCCTTCACGAAGCCGTCAACCAAGGATTCTGTACATCAAACTAAGTAACCCTACGCAAAAATTATTGCAGGGAAACGACATTTTCTTTTGGGGTGAAAAATCACGTTTTACGGTAAAACTCAATGTAGCACATTGTGCTGATGGATGCTTTGAATTTTAAACGAGTCATGGAGGTAATTCAAATAAGGTTTTTACCTTAAAAACTAGCATTTAAAAAAAACTTGTGAAAAATTTAGAACTTTGACCCCCAGTATCTCCGTAACTAGAAGGTTCCCGAGTATGGTCCAGTACAAAAAAAATATCCCAATGACGGTGAGAACAAGTGCCTTTCGGCTTCGTTAAGACCCTTCACCCTTTATTATTTATAATAACTTTAAGATGATATGATGTTATGCAGTATAACATCACGCCCGTTATGCCCGATGGATTAGTACATCCACATTTCGCCAGTTATGTTTGATGCCCATGGAAAATGGCTTTCAAAAGATCAGTACGGAAGTACTATTTGAAATCAGACTAAATTGCTCATAAGCTTGTCATTAGTAGTCATAGTAATTATTATAATGTTTCTGGTATTTTGGACTATTTGTATGTATTATAATATATATTAGTTTATTTCATTTTATTTGTATATATGTATTAGTATGTGCCTATTTATGTATTTCAATTTATGTTAACAAAATGATATTTTTCTTATTTATTTTTTTGTACTCTATCACTATGCTGTCCTATTTGACCCCAAGGTTGACTGGTAGAGAATGCCTTGTGGCATTAAGTCCGCCTATGGACAACTTTTGTACATGAAGTTTAAATAAATAAATAGGGGGCGAGCCTATTTTTTTTTTTTGACTTGTCTAATACATGACCGAAATAATTATGTCTGTTATTGAATGTTTGATGAGGTTGACAAAAAATTGACAGTTAAACTTATTTTTTATAATTTTTTGACTTATTTAACCAAAATTGTATGTCCTTAATAATTGTGTAATAACGAATGTACAATGAGGTGGACTAAAACAACCAGTGCAATGGATAACAACCACCAACCAGTGTAAGAGTGTAATTGTATTATTATTTATTAATTTTATATTAACACACATGTTGTACACCCCATGGGTATGTATGATCAGATCGACCTCGGCGTCGATTTTCTACGTCAGGCATCCGGTGACTGACGATCTGCGCCCACCTCTCTTGTTGCATTACGCGGCCAGCCCACTCCCACTTTAGCTTGGCTGTTTATTCCCCAACATCTGCATCCTGAGTTATGGAGCGCACGGTGAGGCAGATGTTTTTAACGCGATCTGTTCGCTTAACACCTATTTTGCTGCGCTCCATTTCCCGCTGAAAAATCTTGATTGAAAAATCTTATCATTTACTATTTTTATAATAAGCGTCCCGATGTACCGTATGCACCATTGACCTGCACAACTGAATAGTATATGAGTGTTTCAAATTAGAACTGACACCTATTTGTGCTACTGCTTGTGTTTCTCTAGAGTAAATAACAGAGTGAAGACTCCCAGGTCATCACCTGGAAGTCTTCAAGTCGAGAGGAAATAGATCACTACTAGTCAAGCCAAGACCATCTTCTATACACTGCATCATCGATTACCATCAGGTATGCATAATATAACTTCAGGCCTGTTATCCCCTAAGAGTAAGGGAGAGGTGTATAGATCCTGTCTCGTAAAAAGTACGTTGACCGTTTACCTGCGTACTGAGCGATTTCAGCTGCGCCCTGGTTACTGGTCGTTAGTTTTCTCCAGTTCGTCCCGCCATCTTCTACGTGAGAAATAGCTTTGGAAAATTCAGCTCCAATTTTTGCCTTCCATTCAACGTCTTTCATTCAAAATACAGTTTTAATAATAAAACAAACGTATACGTAGAAGTTATGTTGACGAACAACTACCGGAAATACATTATGAAGGACGGGACGGTTGACGTGTGTCGGGCATGTCACCGTCCGGGTGAGTCCATCAGACATATTATTTCCGGTTGTTCTCGTCTAGCTAACGGCGAGTACTTGCATAGGCACAACCAAGTAGCCAGGATTATTCACCAGCAACTTGCCTTAAAATATAAACTTGTGGAATCTGAGGTTCCGTATTACAAGTATGTGCCCGACCCAGTTCTCGAGAAAGGCCATGTCACGTTGTACTGGGATCGGTCTATCATTACTGACAGGACTATTGTCGCCAATAAGCCTGACATAGTGGTGATAGACCGATCAGCGCGCCGCGTAATGATAGTCGATGTTACCATTCCGCACGACGAGAACCTCGTGAAAGCTGAGAAAGAGAAACAAATAAAATATCTCGACTTGGCACACGAGGTTGTCGACATGTGGAATGTGAACTCGGCTATCATTGTGCCGATTGTCGTAACGGCCAATGGCCTTATAGCCAAGAGCCTCGACGACCATCTTTCGAGGCTCTCCTTAGGCGGTTGGATCAAGGGCCTGATTCAGAAGGCAGTACTCCTCGATACGGCTCGCATTGTGAGGAGGTTCCTGTCTCTGGAACCCTAACCACCGGTGGCTTGGACCCTGCTCCCGACACCGGCGGACCACTATTTTTTATATTTTTAAATGTTTTTATATGTTCTTTTTAAGAAATATTTAGAAAGTAGCTGTTGCCCGCGACTTCGTTCGCGTGGAAATTTTGGTATGTATGTGTAAGACTGCCTCGAGTGGTCGCAAGCGTGACTATGCTTGGGTTAGGGGGCGTCCATTAATTACGTGAGGCAATTTTGGCGATTTTTCAGCCCCCCCCCCCTCTCCCCTTGGTGAGATGTCGTGAGATTTTGCTTTTAATTTACAACATTAAGAGACTTTTTGCAAGAGCCCTTAGACCTCCTTAATCCAGCCCTGCCGCAAAATCCGTTCTTAGCAGACTTTTACTGACTATTTATTACCTCTTTGCCAAATTTCAAGTTTGTAGCACAAAAAATGAAGGACTTTCATACAAACTTGCGAGAGCCCTTAGACCCCCTTAATCCGGCCCTGTCGCAAAATCCGTTCTTAGCGGACGTCTACTAACTATAAACTACCTCCCTGCCTAATTTCATCTTTTTAAGTCAAGCGGTTTCGATATTTCGTGATGAGTGAGTGACCTTTCGCTTTTATAAAGGGTGTAAAAAGACCCTTAACGAAGCCGAAAGGCACTTATTCTCCCCGTCATGGCGATCATTTTTTTGTTCTAGACCATACCTGGGAACCTTCTAGTTACGGAGATATTGGGGGTCAAAGTTCCAACTTTTTCACAAGTATTTTTTTAAATACAAGGTTTTAATGTTGTAACTTTACTTTAAACACCTCCACGACCCCCGCACTATTCAATCCATCCATCAGCACAATGTTTTGAGTGCGTTTACTTTGAGTTTTACCGTAAAATGTGATCTTTCAACCCAAAAAAAAAAATCGTTTCCCAGCAAAAATTTTTGCGTAAGGTTACTTAGTTTGATGTACAGAATGCTTGGTTGACAGCTTCGTGAAGGGTCTGTTTACACCCTGTATATTTTTGCTTTTATTTTTTTAATATTTTGCTCTGAAGTTAAAATGCTAGTACAGCCACATCTAAACGTTAAAGACGTGCCGCGAGTGAAATAGTTATAATCTCAGTTATTAGTTATTTTCGTTATTTCTCTTCACTCCACAATTGTAAATAAAGCCTGCTTAGTATAGAAAAAATGCCTAATACAGCCCCCCCCCCCCCCAACTGTTCACCGAATGAAAAATATGTTGAATATACATTAAAAAAACTAAAGTCATCACCAATAGCGTAAAAAGTAGGGTTGAGGTAGATGGGCAAGAAATTCACTATAACGTCGATGAGTACATTTGAGTTTGAAATTTGCCGAGTCGAGAACGCCTGGAAGAGCTACTGGTCCATGAAGTCGCTGATGAAGGGTGACCTACCTTTATCCCTGAAGCACAATCTCATCGACATGTGCATTCTGCCCGTCCTAACCGGTCAGGGACCAAGTTTGAGCACCGTAATGCTCAAACTTGGTCCCTGACCGAGTCGCAAAAGTCCAAACTCAAGGTTGGCCAAAGGGCAATGGAACGTAGCGTATTGGGTATTAAGCTCAGCGACAGAATTCGCAATACCACAATACGCTCAAAAACTGGAATCGCTGATGTGGGCGATAAGATTGCTAGTTTGGAGTGGGATTGGGCGGGCCACGTCTGTAGAATGCATCAGGACCGGTGGGCCAGAGTCGTCACGCAGTGGGTGCCAGAAGACGGGCGTCGTCGCCGAAGGAGGTCTAGAAAACGCTGGTGTGACGACTTAGAAGCGTTTGTGACAGATTGGACGAAGAAAACCGCACGGAGAGAAGAATGGAAGGCAATGGGGGAGGTTTTTGCCCAGCAGTGGGACAATAAAGGCTAAAAAAAAAGATTACATAAAAATTATAACGAATGGGTTGCCTAATCATTAAGTCAAGAATATTTAAAACTGCGACAGACGCTAGGCTTGACCGCTTTTACTTAGACAACGATATACTTTCCAATCACATTTAAGCGTAAATTTGTCGACCTGTGTATCCTGCCTATCCTAACCTATGGTACCCAGACATGATCTTTGACGGAGGCTGAAGAGTCCAAACTCAAGGTTTGCCAAAGAGCGATGGATTTTAAACATCAAAATCACCGATTGAATACGCAACACCACAATGCGCTCCAAGACAGGCATCGCCGATGTTGGCGATAAGTGTAAGAGGTTCAAATGACTGAGGGGGTCACATTTCCGGAATGGGTCAGGACAGATGGGCCAGAATGGTCATACAGTAGGTACCTGAAGACTGTCATCGTCACCGAGGCAGACCCAACAAACGCTGGTGTGACGATTTGGATTCGTTCCTGACTGATTGGCCAGAGAAGGCAAAACGCCGGGAGAGTTGGAAAGGAAATGGGGAAAGCCTTTATCCAGCAGTGGGACAGAATAGGCTAATTAAAAAAACAAAACGTTATACCATCGTGTTTGTTATAAAATTACCTATCTGTTTTTTAATACATATTTTAATGAGAAAACAGATGAGTGTATATAGTACCTAGTAGTACACCCCCATTTTGTCAGTTATGTTTAACTCCCATGAAATATTTAGCGAGCTTATTGCCATTTTGTATAAAGAACAGGTTGTAAGGTTCTTCATCCCCCATAGAAAAGGGAGGATAGTCCGACCAGACGGGTGTAATGTCTGGTGGGCTATAACTGCCCAACAGTTGTTGTCGGGTACTTCTATATAGTCTTAAGTCGCGGATAACTTTATTTGGGCGATTTATTTGACCCAGGCAGAATTTAGACGTATTTCGATGTTTAGTTCATCACCTGCGTCATAGATGGCGCTGTAGTACTTTTTGTTATTTGTTGTTTTTGTACTTTTTATAGTGCCAATACACCATCAACCGGGCACAAAACCAGACTTCGTAGTTGCTACTGAGAATTTGATGGTGGAAAAACTCAATAACACATTGCCCGACCGGGAATCTAACCCAGGACCTCATGCTCGCTTCTGAACACTATACCAATCTATAAAAGAACAATAAAATTCCAAAATAAAATTCCAAACTGCGATTGATTATTGATATTTTGCAAATCGAGAAGGAAACAGACTTCTAGTAAAGCAAGAACTTTTTGTAGAAATCATCATCATCATTCTCCTGCCGTTATCCCGATTTTTTCGGGGTCCGCGCAGCATGTCATCTTCTTCCATACTTCTCTATTACTTTTTGGAGAAACGTTTGAAGAAAAAAGGAGAAAAACGGAAATGCAAACGATGCCAATACAAAAAAAAAAAATGGAAATCTAAAAGCATCAAAAAAATATTCAAACAAATTACAAAAAGTGAAAGTAATAGTGGGGTTTGAACTTGCGACCAGTAGCTTACAGAACGTTCAAGAACCCGCTAGGCTGTTTTCTCTGTTGACATAAGCTTTAAATAGCCATTCTGGTGCTTGTCATGACTGAAACGTCAAACAAATGAAGGATACTGACATAATGCATTATTGCTCACCCCCTTAAGCGAGTAGCGTGATAATATATAGCCTAACATGTGAAGAAGCCTGTAAGGAATATTTGTGCAAAATTTGAACAGGATCTATGCAGTAGTTTTTGAGCCAAGTCGGAACATAAAATTGGATTTTTACGATTTTATTATATGTATAGATGTAAAAAATGTGCCGATAAATGAATAAAGGAAACAAACGTATACAACATATATGTATAATTTTATTTGACATTAAAAAGATTATTTTTACATCCATTCTAAAGGCATACTAGACAATGTTTGGCGATTTGAGTTTCCTTTTTGGGTAAGTAGTCGTATATGTATTCCCATGACGAATATCAGTATATCCTTGTCTTAAATATTCGGAATAATTAATGTTGCCTTTTGGTTCGGGTAGTACGATTTGTGTTCCATCAGCTTTGGTAAGAACGAGTCCATTATCTCTGCAAGTCTCTGTTATATCTCCATTCTGGAAAAGATAAATAGTACGTCAATACAGGGTCAAATATAATTACTTAGAGAAACTCCACAGATGTGACGGAGTATCGATGTCTAACACGATGACAAAAAAAAAATTTTTTTTGGGCCAGTTCAAATATTATTATAGTTTCTCATCATCAAGTTTCCAATCCAAAACCAACATTAAGGTAAGAACAATAAGTAGAAATGGCATCAAGTGTTACTTTGCCGAAATCTGTGACGGTAAAATGTAATGTAGACATATTTCGTTCTAATTCGAAAAAGTTTCAAAAATTGATACGACTAACAGTAAAAACTTTAGATGGGCTCAAACGAGCCGTGAATTAAACAATGACAGCTGTAAATATGACTTTTCGACAACTCCATGCAATTTGGCAACACATGGCAGAAAAATGAACACAATCACTTTATGGAAATAGCTTAATCATTATGCAGATATCTCCAGAATACCCAGACATACAACCGCACAGACTAAACCACTGGGTCTAGAAGCATATTATGCTCAAGAGCTTCTTAACTGCATGTTTCATACAGTTGTAGTCATATTTGAGGATGTAATGTAGACCATCAAACTGAAGGAATTTTTCCATGGGTCCATCATCGTTATCATGGACAATTAATATATTCAGCGGACAAATTTCAAAACGTTCTCGACTCAAATGTGTGTCATGATGTCCTGATGTGTAAGGAAAGTGAGTAGTATGGAAGGTTTTCTTAAATGAATCCCAAAAATGGGTTCAATAAGGGATTTAAATTCGTCATTTTTCTGACGGGATATTTCATCGGACACACATTGGTTTCTAGTTAAAATAATTTACTGACCGGTTCAGTCGTTACAGTGCAGATTAATGGGACGGGGCCGGCCATGACCACCATCAGACACACCATCAAAATTGCTAGAGACCCGAACCGCATCATCTTTCGTCTTTGGTTGCTGAAAAAAAAACACGATTATTATTGGATTCAGATTTAGACGATGTTTGGTCTTCTTCAATCGGAGTCGAATTATAAGCCAAACCATGTGATTTATAAAGCTGACTAGGTGGAGCACCGTGTGGTTTTAGTCAGTAAGCGTATGGCAGACCTCTCCGCTACCCCACGGCGTAGGACATCAATGACCCTTACCTACCACTCGTAAAAAAGCCGAGATAATAAAGCTCCACGAGTCCCGGAAAAATGATGTAATTGTCGTGGCACCAGAAACAAAATGAAACGGGAACAAATTAGTCCAAGTACTAACAAAAACAACTTTCCTACCGCACGACTTAAACGTTATCAATCTTATACAGGGTGTAAGGGACACCGATGCGAAAACGGTTACCAGGTATCAGTACATCCTGGCAGGCTCGCTGATATTGGTGATGAGTCGGCGAAGTTAAAATGAGACTAGGCGGGTCACGTTTCTAGGATGAAGCCAGACAGATGGGCGGAGATGGTGCCTGAAGACGGGCGTCGTAACCGAGGCAGGCCCAAGAACACTTGCGTGACGATCTGGACTCATTCCTAACGGATTGATCGGAGAAGGCAAATGATAAAGAAAACTGGTAAGCCACGGGGGAGGCTTTCGCCCAGATGTAGGACAGAAAAAGCTGATAAAAAAAGTCTAAGCAATATCTCTGTCCCTATCGCTCGTATTTGGGCAAAAGTACAAGTGACAGAAATAATATGACATTTCAGTGCTACTTGTAATGTTTTTCAATATCATAGTTGTAAAACAAGTTGTGTGGTAATCGGTTGTCGTGGTATGGGCATATTGGGCATGTGATGCGGAGGAATTAGGAAAATGTCGTGAGGAAAGTTTTGAGTATGACAGTGGATGAGTATACGAGTAGAGGAAGACCAAAGAGACTGATGACGAGTAATAGAGAAGTATGGAAGAAGAAGACATGCTGCGCCGACCCCAAATGAATGGGACTAGGCCAAGACAATGATGATGAGTTACTCACTTTTGTTTCTTGAATTCGTATCGCTGCTCCGGAAGCCAAGCAAGGAATAACAAACATTTGGACTACTACAGCTTATATACCCCCAAAAATTACGAAATGTGTTGAAATTAAAATATTATTCCTAAAATAAAGATCATTCGGGTAGTCCCCGAAACACGATAAAATATTCAGTACCTAATTAAAACATGACTAATTAGACTTTATTAAACTCATTGATAACGTATGACCCTTTTGTTTTCGTCACATTTGACCTCTCAATTCGAAATAAGCTAGAAAAGGAGAGACCGAAACTGATAAACGTCATTTTGTTATTTTGAGTCATTTTGATCAACAAATATTGATTACTCGTGGCTCATTAATAAAGGCCGCATTGGTCGATCTTCAGGTTAAGCCGCGCTTGCCAAGGTTGGTCTGTGGATGGGTGATCATCCATTATATACCAGGTTTCCTGCCGGTCGTGGCTTGGAAAGCTGTTAGTCCCGGCTGCATTTATAGATCTTTACAGTTATTACAGGTAATCAGTGGCCCGAAAGTCTGACAACCAGTCTTACCAAGGGCTATCATATTGCCTAGTACTAACTGGGTTGTGGAGGTCAGATAAACAGTCGCTCCATGTAGTATTCAGCCATATCCGGTTAGACTGTAAGCCGACCCGAACATGATAGGCAGTTGTTGATTTACTTTCAAATTGTACGAAAAAACATTTCACACATTTTGACCCAATTCAGTGGTCCAAATGTTCTATCCTGATTTACGTATTTATTCTTTGCCTGATACCGGGAACTGTGACATAATAAAAAAAGTCTAAATTGAAACTGCTAATCAGAAATCAGAAATCATTTATTTGCCAATAATGTAGGTATACAAATATGATGGTTGTTTTTTTGATGAGCGTCCCGATACATTTTGCCTTACGGCATGCAAAATTATATAAAATAATAGGTACACAAAAAATAAAACATAAAAAAGCATTCCATTCACTAAGCAACATTATTATCAGCATTAAAATCATTCATTCATTATTATTCAAAAACTGCTATTTGTGCTACTGCTTGTGTTTCTCGATTTGTGAGGAGCTCGTGTTTTATACAAAGTGTAAACAGACCCTTCACGAAGCCGTTAACCAAGGATTCTGTACATCAAACTAAGTAAACCTACACAAAAATTATTGCAGGGAAACGACTTTTTTTTTTGGGTGAAAAATCATATTTTACTGTAAAACTCATTGTAACACACGCAAAACTTGGTGCTGATGGATGGTTTGAATAGTAAACGGGTCATGGAGGTAATTAAAGTAAAGTTAAAACCTTAAAAGTAATATTTTTTCACAAGTTTTTTCTTAAATACCAGCCTATTATATATATATATATATTTTTTTACTTATCTAATGCATGACCGAAATAATCATGTCTGTTATTGAATGTTTGATGAGGTTGACAAAAAATTTACAGTTAAACTTATTTTTTTATAATTTTTTGACTTATTTAACGTAAATTGTATGTCCTTAATAATTGTGTAATAATGAATGTAAAATGAGGTGAACTAAACCAACCAGTGCAATGGATAACAACAACCAACCAGTGTAAGAGTGTTATTGTATTATTATTCATTATTTTTTTAACATAGCCAATATATTGACACACATATAAATGTTGTATACCCCTGCATATGTTACAGTGATACAATAATGTAATTATAAGTATCTGTCTTTTCACATGTGACAAACAAATGAATTATGAATTATAAAATTATGTCTGTCTGTCCGTCAATAAACTTTTTAGTCTAAACCACGGAACTGGTCGTTATGTAATTTGACAAATAAGTAGTCTGGGACCTGGAGGAGGACATAGGGACGGGACTTGGAAAATGGAATACTTCTTCAACTGGATCTGCTGCGTTTACGAACTTGTGCGAGATGCGACTTGCAGATTTCGACGATGCTCACGCGTAGGAAACAAGTGACTCGCGCATTTAGACAGCCATCAGCGGATTTCAAACATGCCAATGCGTCGTGAGGCGTGCGACGTGTCGCTCTGAGGGATCGCATCCGGAACGAGGCGATCCGACAGAGAACCAGAGTTGTCGATATAGCTCACAGAATAGGTAGGCTGAAGTGGCCATGGGCCGGCCATATTAGCCGTAGAACCGAGGACTGCTAGGGTAGAGGTGTTCTTGAGTGGACACCGCGAATCTGCAAGCGTAAGGTGGGACACCCTCAAGCTCGGTGGAGCGACGATCTTCGAAAGGTGGCTGATAGCAACAGGTTGCTGAGAATCGAGTTGAGTGACGTGCAATTGAGGAGGACTATGTCCAGCACTGGACTGCTGTAGGCTGATGATGATGAATCAGAAGACGTCATTGCCGACACACGTAATGATGAAGGCAGGCAATCGAAAAAGGTGCCTCCAGTGTGCTAAGGTCACATAAAGAAAATCGTACAGGTGACATTTGTGAAACTAACGGTGTACACTAATGTTTCACAGCGGTTACAAATTGTTTTGCAGATATTTATATATAAAGACATTACAAATATATTTTATGTCAAAGATCTTTTATTATTTCATTTCTAATAATACATAATTATCTTATAAAACCTGACAACGAAAATCGAAAAATCAGTATAATCTGTGACCCTTAGCGCATATTGGGACATATTTGTCCCAGCCAATAAAACCTAAAATAATAAATGTATGATGTTTTTGTTGTTACATATACTTACAAATCATCAAAAGTATCACTATAATCCATATAAGTAATTAAAAATATCTTCCAATCAGTTTTAAGCGTCAAAGGGTTAAACTGAAAAAAGTATTATTTTAAACTAAAACTTGTTGTATCCGTAACCGTCCCAATGTTTTTCCCAAGAAGCGAGCCTTGACAAGCGGAAAATACTGATACTGTTATCCTGCATCATCCCACTGCTGGAGAAAGGCCTATCCCTATGACTTTCAATTGTTTCAATCCAGGGCTAATGTGGACAACAGGTCGATGGTTTTGTCCAGCTCGTCCCGCCATCTTCGACGTGGAAAATCGCTTCGGAAAATGTAGCTCCAATTTTTGCCTTCCATTCAACGACTTTCATTCAAAATACAGTTTTAATAATAAAACAAACGTATACAACATATATAATTTTATTTGATATTAAAAAGATTATTTTTACATCCATTTTAAAGGCATACTAGACAATGTTTGGCGATTAGCGTTTCCTTTTTGGTAAGTAGTCGTATATGTATTCCCATGACGAATATCGGTATATCCTTGTTTAAAATATTCGGAATAATTAATGTTGCCTTTTGGTTCGGGTAGTACGATTTGTGTTCCATCGGCTTTGGTAAGAACGAGTCCATTATCTCTGCAAGTCTCTGTTATATCTCCATTCTGGAAAAGTTCAATAGTACGTCAATACAGGGTCAAATATAATTACTTAGAGAAACTCCACAGATATGACGGAGTATCGATGTAGAAACATGGTGAAAAAAAAAAATTTTAGTCCAGTTCAAATATTATTATTGTTTCTTATCATCAAGTTTCCAATCCAGAATCAACATTAAGTTAAGAACAATAAGTAGAAATGGCATCAAACGTCTCTTTGCCGAAATCTGTGACGGTAAAACAACGATAGACATATTCACGTTCTAATTCGAAAAACTTTCAAAAAATGATACGACTAACAGTAAAGACTTTAGACGTGCTCAAACGAGCCGCGAATTAAATAATGACAGCTGTAAATATGACTTTTCGACAACTCCATGCAATTTGGCAACATACGGCAGAAAAATGAACACAATCACTTTATGGAAATAGCTTAATCATTATGTAGATATCTCCAGAATACGCAGACATACACCCGCACAGCCTAAACCACTGGGTCTAGAAGCATATTATGCTCAAGAGCTTCTTAACTGCATGTTTCATACAGTTGAAGTCATATTTGAGGACGTAGACCATCAAACTGAAGGAATTTTTCCATGGGTCCATCATC
The DNA here is from genome assembly GCA_905220335.1 of Noctua pronuba. Taxonomy (NCBI): domain Eukaryota; kingdom Metazoa; phylum Arthropoda; class Insecta; order Lepidoptera; family Noctuidae; genus Noctua; species Noctua pronuba. The sequence goes on from LR999918.1 coordinate 11,067,718, forward strand.
GTAATCATGGACAATTAATATGCAGCGGACGAATTTCAAAACCTTCTCGACTCAAATGTGTGTCATGATGTCCTGATGGTAAGGAAAGTGAGCAGTATGGAAGGTTTTCTTAAATGAATCCCAAAAATGGGTTAAATAGGGTATTTAAATTCGTCATTTTTCTGACGGGATATTTCATCGGACACACATTGGTCTCTAGTTATAATAATTTACTTACCGGTTCAGTCGTTACAGTGCAGATTAATGGGACGGGGCCGGCCATGACCACCATCAGACACATCATCAAAATTGCTAGAGACCCAAACCGCATCATCTTTCGTCTTTGGTTGCTGAAAAAAAAATCACGATTATTATGGGATTCAGATTTAGACGATGATTGGTCTTCTTCAATCGGATTCGAATTACATGTGATCTATAAAGCTGACGAGGTGGAGCACCGTGTGGTTTTAGTCAGTAAGCGTATGGCAGACCTCTCCGCTACCCCACGGCGTAGGACATCAATGACCCTTACCTACCACACGAAAAAGAGCCGAGATAATAAAGCTCCACGAGTCCCGGAAAAATGATTTAATTGTCGTGGAGCTCGTGGCTAAATAATAACAGCCGCTCAGGTCGATCTTTAGGTTAAGCCGTGCTTGCCTAGGTTGGTCTGTGGATGGGTGACCACCCATTACATACCGAGTTTCCTCCGTGCCTCGGAAAGCACGTTAAGCCGTTGGTCCCGGGTGTCATTTGTAGATCTTTGACAGTCGTTAGGTAGTCAGTGGCCCAAAAGTCTGACAACTAGTCTTACCAAGGGGTATCGTATTACCCAGTAATAACTGGGTTGTGGAGGTCTGACAGGCAGTCGCTCCACGTAAAATACTGGTATTCAGCTGCATCCGGTTAAGACTGGAAGCCGACCCCAATATAGTTGGGAAAAGGCTAGGCAGATGATGTCGTGGCACCAGAAAAAAATGAAACGGGAACAAATTAGTCGAAGTAGTAACAAAAACAACTTTCCTACTACACGACTTAAACGTTATCAATCATCAATCAAGGGACACCTACGCGAAAACGGTTACCGCGTATCAGTACATCCTGGCAGGCTCGCTGATATTGGTGATGAGTCGGCTAAGTTAAAATGGGACTAGGCGGGTCACGTTTCTAAGATGAAGCCAGACAGATGGGCGGAGATGGTGCCTGAATACGGGCGTCGTAACCGAGGCAGGCCCAAGAACACTTGTGTGACGATCTGGACTCATTCCTAACGGATTGATCGGAGAAGGCAAATGATAAAGAAAACTGGAAAGCCACGGGGGAGGCCTTCGCCCAGCTGTAGGACAGAAAAAGCTGATAAAAAAAGGACTAAGCAATATCTCTGTCCCTATCGCTCGTATTTGGGCAAAAGCACAAGTGACAGAGATAATATGACATTTATCATGAGTGCTAAGTAATGTTTTTCAATATCATAGTTGTAAGACAAGTTGTGTGGTAATCGGTTGTCGTGGTATGGGCATATTGGGCATGTGATGCGGAGGAATTTGGAAAACGTCGTGAGGAAAATTTTGAGTATGACAGTGGATGAGTATACGAGTAGAGGAAGACCAAAGAAACGATGAATGGACTGTGTGAAGGATGATATGGCACGAAAAGAGGTGTCTGATGAGATGACGAGTAATAAAGAAGTATGGAAGAAGAAGACATGCTGCGCTGACCCCAAATGAGTGGGACGAGGGCAAGAGAATGATGATGAGTTACTCACTTTTGTTTCTTGAATTCGTATCGCTGCTCCGGAAGCCAAGCAAGGAATAAGAAACATTTGGACTACTACAGCTTATATACCCCCAAAAATTACGAAATGTGTTGAAATTCAAATATTATTCCTAAAATAAAGATCATTCGGGTAGTCCCCGAAACACGATACAATATTCAGTACCTAATTAAAACATGACTAATTAGACTTTATAAAACTCATTGATAACGTATGACCCTTTTGTTTTCTTCACATTTGACCTCTCAATTCGAAGTAAGCTAGAAAAGGAGAGACCGAAACTGATAAACGTCATTTTGTTATTTTGAATCATTTTGCAATTAGTAAACAGAGTGATTCTTTAAGTGGAACAATTTGGGGAAATGCGTATCCATAGGAGATACCGGAAATCTTTGGTAGGAAACCTCAGCTGTTTTATGAAAACAATTTTGGGGTATTTTATTTTTTGATCAAGCGCCCAAGACGCCCATAAAAATGGATGGACTGCAGAAGTACTTCATCTGATTACTCGTGGCTCATTAATAAAGGCTGCACTGGTCGATCTTCAGGTTAAACCGCGCTTGCCAAGGTTGGTCTGTGGATGGGTGATCATCCATTAAATACCAGGTTTCCTGCCGGTCGTGACTTGGAAAGGCCGTTAGTCCCGCCTGCATTTTTAGACCTTTACAGTTGTTACAGGTAATCAGTGGCCCGAAAGTCTGACAACCAGTCTTACTAAGGGCTATCGTATTGCCTAGTACTAACTGGGTTGTGGAGGTCAGATAAACAGTCGCTCCATGTAGTTATTCAGCCATATCCGGTTAGACTAGAAGCCGACCCGAACATGATAGGCAGTTGTTGATTTACTTTCAAATTGTACGAAAAAACATTTCATACATTTTGACCCAATTCAGTAGTCCCAATGTTATATCCTGATATACGTATTTATTCTTTGCCTGCACCGGGAACTGTGACATTATAAAAAAAGTCTAAATTGGAACTGCTATTTGTTCTACTGCTTGTGTTTCTCGATTTGTGAGGAGCTCGTGTTTTATACAAAGTGTAAACAGACCCTTCACGAAGCCGTCCACCAAGGATTCTGTACATCAAACTAAGTAACCCTACGCAAAAATTATTGCAGGGAAACGACTTTTTTTTTTGGGAGAAAAATCACGTTTTACGGTAAAACTCAATGTAGCACACTCAAAACATTGTGCTGATGGATGCTTTGAATTTTAAACGAGTCATGGAGGTAATTCAAATAAGGTTTTTACCTTAAAACTAGCATTTAAAAAAACTTGTGAAAAATGTAGAACTTTGACCCCCAGTATCTCCGTAACTAGAAGGTTCCCGAGTATGGACCAGTACAAAAAAAATATCCCAATGACGGTGAGAACAAGTGCCTTTCGGCTTCGTTAAGGCCCTTCACCCTTTATTATTTATAATAACTTTAAGATGATATGATGTTATGCAGTATAACATCACGCCCGTTATGCCCGATGGGTTAGTACATCCACATTTCGCCAGTTATGTTTGATGCCCATGGAAAATGGCTTTCAAAAGATCAGTACGGAAGTACTATTTGAAATCAGACTAAATTGCTCATAAGCTTGTCATTAGTAGTCATAGTAATTATTATAATGTTTCTCGTATTTTGGACTATTTGTATGTATTATAATATATATTAGTTTATTTCATTTTATTTGTGTATATGTATTAGTATGTGCCTATGTATGTATTTCAATTTATGATAACAAAATGATATTTTTCTTATTTATTTTTTTGTACTCTATCACTATGCTGTCCTATTTGACCCGAAGGTTGACTGGTAGAGAATGCCTTGTGGCATTAAGTCCGCCTATGTACCACTTTTGTACATGAAGTTTAAATAAATAGGGGGCGAGCCTATTATTATTTTTTTGACTTATCTAATTCATGACCGAAATAATTATGTCTGTTATTGAATGTTTGATGAGGTTGACAAAAAATTGACAGTTAAACTTATTTTTTATAATTTTTTGACTTATTTAACGTAAATTGTATGTCCTTAATAATTGTGTAATAACGAATGTAAAATGAGGTGGACTAAAACAACCAGTGCAATGGATAACAACCACCAACCAGTGTAAGAGTGTAATTGTATTATTATTTATTAATTTTATATTAACACACATATAAATGTTGTACACCCCATGGGTATGTATGATCAGATCGACCTCAGCGTCGATTTTCTACGTCAGGCATCCGGTGACTGACGATCTGCGCCCACCTCTCTTGTTGCATTACGCGGCCAGCCCACTCCCACTTTAGCTTGGCTGTTTATTCCCCAACATCTGCATCCTGAGTTATGGAGCGCACGGTGAGGCAGATGTTTTTAACGCGATCTGTTCGCTTAACACCTATTTTGCTGCGCTCCATTTCCCGCTGAAAAATCTTGATTGAAAAATCTTATCATTTACTATTTTTATAATAAGCGTATTTAATAATAATTAATTAATAGTATATGAGTGTGTTTCAAATTAGAACTGACACCTATTTGTGCTACTGCTTGTGTTTCTCTAGAGTAAATAACAGAGTGAAGACTCCCAGGTCATCACCTGGAAGTCTTCAAGTCGAGAGGAAATAGATCACTACTAGTCAAGCCAAGACCATCTTCTATACACTGCATCATCGATTACCATCAGGTATGCATAATATAACTTCAGGCCTGTTATCCCCTAAGAGTAAGGGAGAGGTGTATAGATCCTGTCTCGTAAAAAGAACGTTGACCGTTTACCTGCGTACTGAGCGATTTCAGCTGCCCCCTGGTTACTGGTCGTTAGTTTTCTCCAGCTCGTCCCGCCATCTTCTGCGTGAGAAATAGCTTTGGAAAATTCAGCTCCAATTTTTGCCTTCCATTCAACGTCTTTCATTCAAAATACAGTTTTAATAATAAAACAAACGTATACAACATATATGTATAATTTTATTTGATATTAAAAAGATTATTTTTACATCCATTTTAAAGGCATACTAGACAATGTTTGGCGATTAGCGTTTCCTTTTTGGTAAGTAGTCGTATATGTATTCCCATGACGAATATCAGTATATCCTTGTTTAAAATATTCGGAATAATTAATGTTGCCTTTTGGTTCGGGTAGTACGATTTGTGTTCCATCGGCTTTGGTAAGAACGAGTCCATTATCTCTGCAAGTCTCTGTTATATCTCCATTCTAGAAAAGATAAATAGTACGTCAATACAGGGTCAAATATAATTACTTAGAGAAACACCACAGATATTACGGAGTATAGATGTCTAAATATGATGAATTTTTTTTTTTTTTTTGGTCAGTTTGAATTTCAATTATAGTCTCTTTAAGTAAGAGTTTAGAAAATCATCACGTCTGGCAAGTTTCCAACCCAAAACCAACACTAAGGTAAGAACAATGAGTAGAAATGGCATCAAGCTTTTCTTTGCCGAAATCTGTGCCGGTAAAATGTAATGAAGAAATATTTAGTTCTAATTCGAAAAACTTTCAAAAATTGATACGACTAACAGTAAAAACTTTAGACGTGCTCAAACGAGCCGCGAATTAAATAATGACAGCTGTAAATGTGACTTTTCGACAACTCCATGCCATTTGGCAACATACGGCAGAAAAATGAACACAATCAATTTATGGAAATAGCTTAATCATTATGTAAGATATCTCCAGAATACCCAGACATACAACCGCACAGACTAAACCACTGGGTCTAGAAGCATATTGTGCTCAAGAGCTTCTTAACTGCATGTTTCATACAGTTGCAGTCATATTAGAGGATGTAGACATCAAACTGAAGGAATTTTTCCATGGGTCCATCATCGTAATCATGGACAGTTAATATATTCAGCGGACGAATTTCAAAACCTTCTCGACTCAAATGTGTGTCATGATGTCCTGATGTGTAAGGAAAGTGAGCAGTATGGAAGGTTTTCTTAAATGAATCCCAAAAATGGGTTAAATAGGGTATTTAAATTCGACATTTTTCTGACGGGATATTTCATCGGACACACATTGGTCTCTAGTTATAATAATTTACTTACCGGTTCAGTCGTTACAGTGCAGATTAATGGGACGGGGCCGGCCATGACCACCATCAGACACATCATCAAAATTGCGAGAGTCCCGAACCGCATCATCTTTCGTCTTTGGTTGCTGAAAAAAAAAACACAATTATTATTGGATTTAGATTTAGACGATGATTGGTCTTCTTCAATCGGAGTCGAATTACATGTGATCTATAAAGCTGACGAGGTGGAGCACCGTGTGGTTTTAGTCAGTAAGCGTATGGTAGACCTCTCCGCTACCCCACGGCGTAGAACATCGATGACCATTACCTCGAGTCTCGGAAAAATGATTTAATTGTCGTGACACCAGAAACAAAATGAAACGGGAACAAATTAGTCCAAGTAGTAACAAAAACAACTTTCCTACCGCACGACTTAAACATAATCAATCATAAACAGGGTGTAAGGGACACCGATGCGAAAACGTTTACCACGTATCAGTACATCCTGGCAGGCTCGCTGATATTGGTGATGAGTCGGCGAGGTTAAAATGGAACTAGGCGGGTCACGTTTCTAGGATGAAGCTAGACAGATGGGCGGAGATGGTGCCTGAAGACGGGCGTCATAACCGAGGCAGGCCCAAGAACACTTGCGTGACGATCTGGACTCGTTCCTAACGGATTGATCGGAGAAGGCAAATGATAAAGAAAACTGGAAAGCCACGGGGGAGGCCTTTGCCCAGTTGTAGGACAGAAAAAGCTGATAAAAAGGACTTAGAAATATCTCTATCCCTATCGCTCGTATTTGGGCAAAAGTACAAGTGACAGAAATAATATGACATTTCAGTGCTAAGTAAAGTTTTTCAATATCATAGTTGTAAGACAAGTTGTGTGGTAATCGGTTGTCGTGGTATGGACATATTGGGCATGTGATGCAGAGGAATTAGGAAAAATGTCGTGAGGAAAGTTTTGAGTATGAGAGTGGATGAGTATACGAGTAGAGGAAGACTAAAGAGACTGATGAGATGACGAGTAATAGGGAAGTATGGAAGAAGAAGAGATGCTGCGCTGACCCCAAATGAATGGGACAAGGGCAAGAGAATGATGATGAGTTACTCACTTTTGTTTCTTGAATTCGTGTCGCTGCTCCGGAAGCCAAGCAAGGAATAAGAAACATTTGGACTACTACAGCTTATATACCCCCAAAAATTACGAAATGTGTTGAAATTAAAATATTATTCCTAAAATAAAGATCATTCGGGTAGTCCCCGAAACACGATAAAATATTCAGTACCTAATTAAAACATGACTAATTAGACTTTATAAAACTCATTGATAACGAATGACCCTTTTGTTTTCGTCACATTTGACCTCTCAACTCGAAGTAATTTAAAAAAGGAGAGACCGAAACTGATAAACGTCATTTTGTGATTTTGAGTCATTTTGATCAACAAATATTGATTACTCTGCAATGGATAACAACCACCAACCAGTGTAAGAGTGTAATTGTATTATTATTTATTAATTTTATATTAACACACATATAAATGTTGTACACCCCATGGGTATGTATGATCAGATCGACCTCAGCGTCGATTTTCTACGTCAGGCATCCGGTGACTGACGATCTGCGCCCACCTCTCTTGTTGCATTACGCGGCCAGCCCACTCCCACTTTAGCTTGGCTGTTTATTCCCCAACATCTGCATCCTGAGTTATGGAGCGCACGGTGAGGCAGATGTTTTTAACGCGATCTGTTCGCTTAACACCTATTTTGCTGCGCTCCATTTCCCGCTGAAAAATCTTGATTGAAAAATCTTATCATTTACTATTTTTATAATAAGCGTATTTAATAATAATTAATTAATAGTATATGAGTGTGTTTCAAATTAGAACTGACACCTATTTGTGCTACTGCTTGTGTTTCTCTAGAGTAAATAACAGAGTGAAGACTCCCAGGTCATCACCTGGAAGTCTTCAAGTCGAGAGGAAATAGATCACTACTAGTCAAGCCAAGACCATCTTCTATACACTGCATCATCGATTACCATCAGGTATGCATAATATAACTTCAGGCCTGTTATCCCCTAAGAGTAAGGGAGAGGTGTATAGATCCTGTCTCGTAAAAAGAACGTTGACCGTTTACCTGCGTACTGAGCGATTTCAGCTGCCCCCTGGTTACTGGTCGTTAGTTTTCTCCAGCTCGTCCCGCCATCTTCTGCGTGAGAAATAGTCGTAGTCGAAAAATGTCGTGAGGAAAGTTTTGAGTATGAGAGTGGATGAGTATACGAGTAGAGGAAGACTAAAGAGACTGATGAGATGACGAGTAATAGGGAAGTATGGAAGAAGAAGAGATGCTGCGCTGACCCCAAATGAATGGGACAAGGGCAAGAGAATGATGATGAGTTACTCACTTTTGTTTCTTGAATTCGTGTCGCTGCTCCGGAAGCCAAGCAAGGAATAAGAAACATTTGGACTACTACAGCTTATATACCCCCAAAAATTACGAAATGTGTTGAAATTAAAATATTATTCCTAAAATAAAGATCATTCGGGTAGTCCCCGAAACACGATAAAATATTCAGTACCTAATTAAAACATGACTAATTAGACTTTATAAAACTCATTGATAACGAATGACCCTTTTGTTTTCGTCACATTTGACCTCTCAACTCGAAGTAATTTAAAAAAGGAGAGACCGAAACTGATAAACGTCATTTTGTGATTTTGAGTCATTTTGATCAACAAATATTGATTACTCGTGGCTCATTAATAAAGGCTGCACTGGTCGATCTTCAGGTTAAGCCGCGCTTGCCAAGGTTGGTCTGTGGATGGGTGTTCATCCATTATACAGGGTGTAAACAGACCCTTCACGAAGCCGTCAACCAAGGATTCTGCACATCAAACTAAGTAACCCTACGCAAAAAATATTACAGGGAAACGACTTTTTTTTTGGGGTGAAAAATCACGTTTTACGGTAAAACTCAATGTAGCACACTCAAAACATTGTGCTGATGGATGCTTTGAATTTTAAACGAGTCATGGAGGTAATTCAAATAAGGTTTTTAGCTTAAAAACTAGCATTTAAAAAAAACTTGTGAAAAATTTTGAACTTTGACCCCCAGTATCTCCGTAACTAGAAGGTTCCCGAGTATGGTCCAGTACAAAAAAAATATCCCAATAACGGTGAGAACAAGTGCCTTTCGGCTTCGTTAAGGCCCTTCACCCTTTATTATTTATATTAACTTTAAGATGATATGATGTTATGCAGTATAACATCACGCCCGTTATGCCCGATGGGTTAGTACATCCACATTTCGCCAGTTATGTTTGATGCCCATGGAAAATGGCTTTCAAAAGATCAGTACGGAAGTACTATTAAAATTGCTCATAAGCTTGTCATTAGTAGTCATAGTAATTATTATAATGTTTCTCGTATTTTGGACTATTTGTATGTATTATAATATATATTAGTTTATTTCATTTTATTTGTGTATATGTATTAGTATGTGCCTATTTATGTATTTCAATTTATGTTAACAAAATTATATTTTTCTTATTTATTTTTTTGTACTCTATCACTATGCTGTCCTATTTGACCCCAAGGTTGACTGGTAGAGAATGCCTTGTGGCATTAAGTCCGCCTATGTACCACTTTTGTACATGAAGTTTAAATAAATAAATAAATAGGGGGCGAGCCTATTATTATTTTTTTGACTTATCTAAAGTTTATCTTGGACATCACAGACATCGGTGAAGGAAAACATCGTGAGGAAACCTGGACTTATAATTAATATAAGTCTGAAATCGCCAACCCGTCTTGAGCAAGCGTGGTGATCAATGCTCGTGCCTTCTCTGTATGAGAAGAGGCCTTTGCCCAGCAGTGGGACAGTAACAGGCTGGTATTATTATTATATTATTATATATATTATTTATCTAATACATGACCGAAATAATTATGTCTGTTATTAAATGTTTGATGAGGTTGACAAAAAATTGACAGTTAAACTTATTTTTTATAATTTTTTGACTTATTTAACGTAAATTGTATGTCCTTAATAATTGTGTAATAACGAATGTAAAATGAGGTGGACTAAAACAACCAGTGCAATGGATAACAACCACCAACCAGTGTAAGAGTGTAATTGTATTATTATTTATTAATTTTATATTAACACACATATAAATGTTGTACACCCCATGGGTATGTATGATCAGATCGACCTCGGCGTCGATTTTCTACGTCAGGCATCCGGTGACTGACGATCTGCGCCCACCTCTCTTGTTGCATTACGCGGCCAGCCCACTCCCACTTTAGCTTGGCTGTTTATTCCCCAACATCTGCATCCTGAGTTATGGAGCGCACGGTAAGGCAGATGTTTTTAACGCGATCTGTTCGCTTAACACCTATTTTGCTGCGCTCCATTTCCCGCTGAAAAATCTTGATTGAAAAATCTTATCATTTACTATTTTTATAATAAGCGTATTTAAATAGTATATGAGTGTGTTTCAAATTAGAACTGACACCTATTTGTGCTACTGCTTGTGTTTCTCTAGAGTAAATAACAGAGTGAAGACTCCCAGGTCATCACTTGGAAGTCTTCAAGTCGAGAGGAAATAGATCACTACTAGTCAAGCCAAGACCATCTTCTATACACTGCATCATCGATTACCATCAGGTATGCATAATATAACTTCAGGCCTGTTATCCCCTAAGAGTAAGGGAGAGGTGTATAGATCCTGTCTCGTAAAAAGTACGTTGACCGTTTACCTGCGTACTGAGCGATTTCAGCTGCGCCCTGGTTACTGGTCGTTAGTTTTCTCCAGTTCGTCCCGCCATCTTCGACGTGAGAAATAGCTTTGGAAAATTCAGCTCCAATTTTTGCCTTCCATTCAACGTCTTTCATTCAAAATACAGTTTTAATAATAAAACAAACGTATACGTAGAAGTTATGTTGACGAACAACTACCGGAAATACATTATGAAGGACGGGACGGTTGACGTGTGTCGGGCATGTCACCGTCCGGGTGAGTCCATCAGACATATTATTTCCGGTTGTTCTCGTCTAGCTAACGGCGAGTACTTGCATAGGCACAACCAAGTAGCCAGGATTATTCACCAGCAACTTGCCTTAAAATATAAACTTGTGGAATCTGAGGTTCCGTATTACAAGTATGTGCCCGACCCAGTTCTCGAGAAAGGCCATGTCACATCAGCACGCCGCGTAATGATAGTCGATGTTACCATTCCGCACGACGAGAACCTCGTGAAAGCTGAGAAAGAGAAACAAATAAAATATCTCGACTTGGCACACGAGGTTGTCGACATGTGGAATGTGAACTCGGCTATCATTGTGCCGATTGTCGTAACGGCCAATGGCCTTATAGCCAAGAGCCTCGACGACCATCTTTCGAGGCTCTCCTTAGGCGGTTGGATCAAGGGCCTGATTCAGAAGGCAGTACTCCTCGATACGGCTCGCATTGTGAGGAGGTTCCTGTCTCTGGAACCCTAACCACCGGTGGCTTGGACCCTGCTCCCGACACCGGCGGACCACTATTTTTTATATTTTTAAATGTTTTTATATGTTCTTTTTAAGAAATATTTAGAAATGTAAAAAATGTGCAGATAAATGAATAAAGGAAACAAACGTATACAACATATATGTATAATTTTATTTGACATTAAAAAGATTATTTTTACATCCATTCTAAAGGCATACTAGACAATGTTTGGCGATTAGCGTTTCCTTTTTGGGTAAGTAGTTGTATATGTATTCCCATGACGAATATCAGTATATCCTTGTCTTAAATATTCGGAATAATTAATGTTGCCTTTTGGTTCGGGTAGTACGATTTGTGTTCCATCGGCTTTGGTAAGAACGAGTCCATTATCTCTGCAAGTCTCTGTTATATCTCCATTCTGGAAAAGATAAATAGTACGTCAATACAGGGTCAAATATAATTACTTAGAAAAACTCCACAGATATGACGGAGTATCGATGTCTAACAAGATGACAAAAAAATTTTTTTTGGGCCAGTTCAAATATTATTATAGTTTCTCATCATCAAGTTTCCAATCCAAAACCAACATTAAGGTAAGAACAATAAGTAGAAATAGCATCAAGTGTTACTTTGCCGAAATCTGTGTCGGTAAAATGTAATGTAGACATATTTCGTTCTAATTCGAAAAACTTTCAAAAATTGATACGACTAACAGTAAAACTTTAGACGTGCTCAAACGAGCCGCGAATTAAATAATGACAGCTGTAAATGTAACTTTTCGACAACTCCATGCAATTTGGCAACATACGGCAGAAAAATGAACACAATCACTTTTTGGAAATAGCTTAATCATTATGCAGATATCTCCAGAATACGCAGACATACAACCGCACAGACTAAACCACTGGGTCTAGAAGCATATTGTATGGTATTTGATAATGATCATCAAACTGAAGGAATTTTTCCATGGGTCCGTCATCGTAATCGTGGACAATTAATATTCAGCGGACAAATTTCAAAACCTTCTCGACTCAAATGTGTGTCATGATGTCCTGATGTATAAGGAAAGTGAGCAGTATGGAAGGTTTTCTTAAATGAATCCCAAAAATGGGTTAAATAAGGGATTTAAATTCGTCGTTTTTCTGACGGGACATTTCATCGGACACACATTGGTTTCTAGTTATAATAATTTACTTACCGGTTCAGTCGTTGCAGTGCAGATTAATGGGACGGGGCCGGCCATGACCACCATCAGACACATCATCAAAATTGCTAGAGACCCGAACCGCATCATCTTTCGTCTTTGGTTGCTGAAAAAAAAATCACAATTATTATGGGATTCAGATTTAGACGATGATTGGTCTTCTTCAATCGGATTCGAATTACATGTTATCTATAAAGCTGACGAGGTGGAACACCGTGTGGTTTTAGTCAGTAAGCGTATGGCAGACCTCTCCGCTACCCCACGGCGTAGGACATCAATGACCCTTACCTACCACACGAAAAAGAGCCGAGATAATAAAGCTCCACGAGTCCCGGAAAAATGATTTAATTGTCGTGGCACCAGAAAAAAAATGAAACGGGAACAAATTAGTCGACGTAGTAACAAAAACAACTTTCCTACTACACGACTTAAACGTTATCAATCTTATACAGGGTGTAAGGGACACCGATGCGAAAACGGTTACCAGGTATCAGTACATCCTGGCAGTCTCGCTGATATTGGTGATGAGTCGGTGAAGTTAAAATGGGACTAGGATGAAACCAGACAGATGGGCGGAGATGGTGCCTGAAGACGGAGGTCGTAACCGAAGCAGGCCCAAGAACACTTGCTTAACGATCTGGACTCATTCCTAACGGATTGATCGGAAAAGGCAAATGATAAAGAAAACTGGAAAGCCACGGGGGAGGCCTTCGCCCAGTTGTAGGACAGAAAAAGCTGATAAAAAGGACTAAGCAATATCTCTGTCCCTATCGCTCGTATTTGGGCAAAAGTACAAGTGACAGAAATAATATGACATTTCAGTGCTAAGTAAAGTTTTTCAATATCATAGTTGTAAGACAAGTTGTGTGGTAATCGGTTGTCGTGGTACGGGTATATTGGGCATGTGATGCGGAGGAATTTGGAAAACGTCGTGAGGAAAGTTTTGAGTATGACAGTGGATGAGTATACGAGTAGAGGAAGACCAAAGAGACTGATGACGAGTAATAGAGAAGTATGGAAGAAGAAGACATGCTGCGCCGACCCCAAATGAATGGGACTAGGCCAGGAGAATGATGATGAGTTACTCACTTTTGTTTTTTGATATCGTATCGCTGCTCCGGAAGCCAAGCAAGGAATAAGAAACATTTGGACTGCTACAGCTTATATACCCCCAAAAATTACGAAATGTGTTGAAATTAAAATATTATTCCTAAAATAAAGATCATTCGGGTAGTCCCCGAAACACGATACAATATTCAGTACCTAATTAAAACATGACTAATTAGACTTTATAAAACTGATTGATAACGTATGACCCTTTTGTTTTCGTCACATTTGACCTCTCAACTCGAAGTAATTTAAAAAAGGAGAGACCGAAACTGATAAACGTCATTTTGTTATTTTGAATCATTTTGCAATTAGTAAACAGAGTGATTCTTTTATGTGGAACAATAGGAGATACCGGAAATCTTTGTTAGGAAACCTCAGCTGTTTTATGAAAACAATTTTGGCGAATTTTATTATTTGATCAAGTGCCCAAGACACCCATAAAAATGGATGGACTGCAGAAGTTAGTCAAACTTCATCTGATTACTCGTGGCTCATTAATAAAGGCCGCATTGTTCGATCTTCAGGTTAAGCCGCGCTTGCCAAGGTTGGTCTGTGGATGGGTAACCATCCATTATATACCAGGTTTCCTGCCCGTCGTGACTTGGAAAGGCCGTTAGTCCCGGCTGCATTTTTAGACCTTTACAGTTGTTACAGGTAATCAGTGGCCCGAAAGTCTGACAACCAGTCTTACCAAGGGCTATCGTATTGCCTAGTACTAACTGGATTGTGGAGGTCAGTTAAACAGTCGCTCCATGTAGTAATCAGCCATATCCGGTTAGACTGAAAGCCGACCCGAACATGATAGGCATTTGTTGATTTACTTTCAAATTGTACGAAAAAACATTTTTTATACCTTTTGACCCAATTCAGTAGTCCCAATGTTATATCCTGATATACGTATTTATTTTTTGCCTGATAACGGGAACTGTGACATAATAAAAAAGTCTAAATTAGAACTGCTATTTGTGCTACTGCTTGTGTTTCTCGATTTGTGAGGAGCTCGTGTTTTATACAAAGTGTAAACAGACCCTTCACGAAGCCGTCCACCAAGGATTCTGTACATCAAACTAAGTAACCCTACGCAAAAATTATTGCAGGGAAACGACTTTTTTTTTTGGGGTGAAAAATAACGTTTTACGGTAAAACTCAATGTAGCACACTCAAAACATTGTGCTGGTGGATGCTTTGAATTTTAAACGAGTCATGGAGGTAATTCAAATAAGGTTTTTACCTTAAAACTAGCATTTAAAAAAAACTTGTGAAAAATTTAGAACTTTGACCCCCAGAATCTCCGTAACTAGAAGGTTCCCGAGTATGGTCCAGTACAATAAAAATATCCCAATGACGGTGAGAACAAGTGCCTTTCGGCTTCGTTAAGGCCCTTCACCCTTTATTATTTATAATAACTTTAAGATGATATGATGTTATGCAGTATAACATCACGCCCGTTATGCCCGATGGGTTAGTACATCCACATTTCGCCAGTTATGTTTGATGCCCATGGAAAATGGCTTTCAAAAGATCAGTACGGAAATACTATTTGAAATCAGACTAAATTGCTCATAAGCTTGTCATTAGTAGTCATAGTAATTATTATAATGTTTCTCGTATTTTGGACTATTTGTATGTATTATAATATATATTAGTTTATTTCATTTTATTTGTATATATGTATTAGTATGTGCCTATTTATGTATTTCAATTTATGTTAACAAAATGATATTTTTCTTATTTATTTTTTTTGTACTCTATCACTATGCTGTCCTATTTGACCCCAAGGTTGACTGATAGAGAATGCCTTGTGGCATTAAGTCCGCCTATGGACAACTTTTGTACATGAAGTTTAAATAAATAAATAAATAAATAGGGGGCGAGCCTATTATTATTTTTTTGACTTATCTAATACATGACCGAAATAATTATGTCTGTTATTGAAAGTTTGATGAGGTTGACAAAAAATTGACAGTTAAACTTATTTTTTATAATTTTTTGACTTATTTAACGTAAATTGAATGTCCTTAATAATTGTGTAATAACGAATGTAAAATGAGGTGGACTAAAACAACCAGTGCAATGGATAACAACCACCAACCAGTGTAAGAGTGTAATTGTATTATTATTTATTAATTTTATATTAACACACATATAAAGTCGACCTCAGCGTCGATTTCCTACGTCAGGCATCCGGTGACTGACGATCTGCGCCCACCTCTCTTGTTGCATTACGCGGCCAGCCCACTCCCACTTTAGCTTGGCTGTTTATTCCCCAACATCTGCATCCTGAGTTATGGAGCGCACGGTGAGGCAGATGTTTTTAACGCGATCTGTTCGCTTAACAACTATTTTGCTGAGCTCCATTTCCCGCTGAAAAATCTTGATTGAAAAATCTTATCATTTACTATTTTTATAATAAGCGATAGCTGAATAGTATGAGTGTTTCAAATTAGAACTGACACCTATTTGTGCTTTCAGCTGCGCCCTGGTTACTGGTCGTTAGTTTTCTCCAGTTCGTCCCGCCATCTTCTACGTGAGAAATAGCTTTGGAAAATTCAGCTCCAATTTTTGCCTTCCATTCAACGACTTTCACTCAAAATACAGTTTTAATAATAAAACAAACGTATACAACATAATTATATGTATAATTTTATTTGACATTAAAAAGATTATTTTTACATCCTTTCTAAAGCCATACTAGACAATGTTTGGCGATTAGCGTTTCCTTTTTGGGTAAGTAGTCGTATATGTATTCCCATGACGAATATTAGTATATCCTTGTCTTAAATATTCGGAATAATTAATGTTGCCTTTTGGTTCGGGTAGTACGATTTGTGTTCCATCGGCTTTGGTAAGAACGAATCCATTATCTCTGCAAGTCTCTGTTATATCTCCATTCTGGAAAAGTTCAATAGTACGTCAATACAGGGTCACATTTAATTACTTAGTGAAACTCCATAGATATGACGGAGTATCGATATATAAAAATGACGAAAAAAAAAAAATTTTTGGGCCAGTTTAAATTTCAATTATAGTTTCTTTAAGTAAGACTTTAGAAAATCATCACATCTGGTAAGTTTCCAACCCAAAAGCAACACTAAGGTAAGAACAATAAGTAGAAATAGTAAACAATAGGTAAAATTTAATATAGAAATATTTAGTTTTAATTCCAAAAACTTTCAAAAATGCTCATTGATATACTAAAAGTGAAAGCTTTAGATATGCTCAAACGGGCCGCGAATTAAATTATGCCCGCTGTAAATATGACGTCACGACAACACCAAGCATTTTGGCAACAAAAGACAGAAAAATGAACACAATCAATTTATGGAAATAGCTCAATCATTATGTAGTTATCTCCAGAATACCCAGACATACAACCGCACAGACTAAACCACTGGGTCTAGAAGCATATTATGCTCAAGAGCTCCTTAACTGCATGTTTCATACAGTTGCAGTCGTATTTGAAGACCATCAAACTGAAGGAATTTTTCCATGGGTCCATCATCGTTATCATGGACAATTAATATTCAGGGGACAAATTTCAAAACCTTCTCGACTCAAATATGTGTCATGATGTCCTGAATTCCTGATGTATAAGAAAAGTGAGCAGTATGGAAGGTTTTCTTAAATGAATCCCAAAAATGGGTTAAATAAGGGATTTAAATTCGTCATTTTTCTGACGGGATATTTCATCGGATACACATTGGTTTCTAGTTATAATAATTTACTTACCGGTTCAGTCGTTGCAGTGCAGATTAATGGGACGGGGCCGGCCATGACCACCATCAGACACATCATCAAAATTGCTAGAGACCCGAACTGCATCATCTTTCGTCTTTGGTTGCTGAAAAAAAAATCACAGTTATTATTGGATTCAGATTTAGACGATGATTGGTCTTTTTCAATCTGCTGCGTCTTCAAGCTAACGAGGTGGAGCACCGTGTGGTTTTAGTTAGTAAGCGTATGGCAGACCTCTCCGCTACCCCACGGCGTAGGACCCCAATGACCATTACCTCGAGTCACGGAAAAATGATGTAATTGTCGTGGCACCAGAAACAAAATGAAACGGGAACAAATTAGTCCAAGTACTAACAAAAACAACTTTCCTACCGCACGACTTAAACATAATCAATCATAAACAGGGTGTAAGGGACACCGATGCGAAAACGGTGACCAGGTATCAGTACATCCTGGCAGACTCGCTGATATTGGTGATGAGTCGACGAAGTTAAAATGGGACTAGGCGGGTCACGTTTCTAGGATGAAGCCAGACAGATGGGCGGAGATAGTGCCTGAAGACGGGCGTCGTAACCGAGGCAGGCCCAAGAACACTTGCGTGACGATCTGGACTCATTCCTAACGGACTGATCGGAGAAGGCAAATGATAAAGAAAACTGGTAAGCCACGGGGGAGGCTTTCGCCCAGATGTAGGACAGAAAAAGCTGATAAAAAAGGACTTAGCAATATCTCCTGTCCCTATCGCTCGTATTTGGGCAAAAGCACAAGTGACAGAGATAATATGACATTTCAGTGCTAAGTAATGTTTTTCAATATCATAGTTGTAAGACAAGTTGTGTGGTAATCGGTTGTCGCGGTATGGACATATTGGGCATGTGATGCGGAGGAATTAGGAAAATGTCGTGAGGAAAGTTTTGAGTATGACAGTGGATGAGTATACGAGTAGAGGAAGACCAAAGAGACTGATGACGAGTAATAGAGAAGTATGGAAGAAGAAGACATGCTGCGCCGAACCCAAATGAATGGGACAAGGGCAAGAGAATGATGATGAGTTACTCACTTTTTTTTCTTGAATTCGTGTCGCTGCTCCGGAAGCCAAGCAAGGAATAAGAAACATTTGGACTACTACAGCTTATATACCCCAAAAATTACGAAATGTTTTGAAATTTAAATATTATTCCTCAAATAACTCCCCGAAACTCGATAAAATATTCAGTACCTAATTAAAACATGACTAATTAGACTTTATAAAACTCATTGATAACGTATGACCCTTTTGTTTTCGTCACATTTGACCTCTCAACTCGAAGTAATTTAAAAAAAAAGGAGAGACCGAAACTGATAAACGTCATTTTGTTATTTTAAGTCATTTTGATCAACAAATAATTGATTACTCGTGGCTCACTAATACAGGCCGCATTGGTCGATCTTCAGGTTAAGCCGCGCTTGCCAAGGTTGGTATGTGGATGGGTGATCATCCATTAAATACCAGGTTTCCTGCCGGTCGTGACTTGGAAAGGCCGTTAGTCCCGCCTGCATTTATAGATCTTTACAGTTGTTACAGGTAATCAGTGGCCCGAAAGTCTGACAACCAGTCTTACCAAGGGCTATCGTATTGCCTAGTACTAACTGGGTTGTGGAGGTCAGATAAACAGTCGCTCCATGTAGTATTCAGCCGTAACCGGTTAGACTGAAAGCCGACCCGAACATGATAGGCAGTTGTTGATTTACTTTCAAATTGTACGAAAAAACATTTCATACATTTTGACCCAATTCAGTAGTGTTATATCCTGATATATGTATTTATTCTTTGCCTGCACCGGGAACTGTGACATTATAAAAAAAGTCTAAATTGGAACTGCTATTTGTGCTACTGCTTGTGTTTCTCGATTTGTGTTTTATAAAGGGTGTAAAAAGACCCTAAACGAAGCCGAAAGGCACTTGTTCTCCCCGTCATTGCGATCATTTTTTTGTTCTAGACCAAAGTTCAAATTTTTTCACAAGTTTTTTTTTAAATACTGCTTTTTAAGGTTTTAACTTTACTTTAATTACCTCCATGACCCGTTTACTATTCAAAGCATCCATCAGCACCAAGTTTTGAGTGCGTTACATTGAGTTTTACCGTAAAACGTGACTTTTCACCCCAAAAAAAAAGTTTCCCAGCAATAATTTTTGCGTAGGGTGACTCAGTTTGATGTACATAATGCTTGATTCACGGCTTCGTGAAGGGTACGTTTACACCTATTGTGTAGATTTAAGTTTTTTATTTTATTTTATTTGTAGGTTGTGTGCACTTGTGGCATGTGCCAAATAAATATGTTTTCTTTCTTTCTTTCTTTTTCGTGGCCTAATAATAACAGCCACTCGGGTCGATCATCAGGTTAAGCGGTGCTTGCCTAGGTTGGTCTGTGGATGGGTGACCATGGCGCGCGTATTTCATACGGCTGTTTTGTTATTGAATGAGTATAAAAAAAAAATGTTTCTTTGGGAAAGTTGATTGTTATCATGGGTACAATCACGTGCTTAAGTATCGGTCACTAATTACCAGTCACCCTATATATTAACAACAAAATAAATTACTTACAAACTAAAAATCTATAAGAAAAAAAAAATGTACAAGTATCAAAACGGTTACAAGGCGTCAAAAAATTGGTCCACATCGCTGTCAAGAGGAAAAATGCCCAGGCTGGCAGCATTGCCACGTTGGATGGCAATGCTGATTCTTTGGCCAAAAAATAGGCCCGCCCTCTGGTCACGTGAAGAGTCGACCAACCGCTTGGCGATTTACCGTAATACTAAGTGGGCACTCGGACCCCATGGCCCTAGTGTTTCATCCCCAAACGGCTCAATCGAAATTCAATCGTCAGGCTCTCTGGAGCGAGGATTTTCGACGGGTGGCTGGTAGCAACTGGATGAGAGTTGCCGAGAATCGAGTTAAGTGGCGTGCGATTGAGGAGGCCCTTGTCCAGCAACTTACTCATGGACGGCTCAGACCTCAAGTGCGCATGCGGCGTCTCCCCACAGACAATGGCCCACCTTCCATCTTGCACCGCATATCACTTGATGATCTGCTTACTGCATCAGTGAGTGGGGTTCGCGTGGCTGAGTTTTGGGCTAAACATAGCATTTGAACTTTTTGCCATCGACACGCTAAGAAGAAGAAGCTAAAACGCTCGACCACGTGGACGAGTGTTGTCGTGTGATAACAAACAGCCTGCACAAGAGATTAAACGAAAACAAATAAAAAATTAAAAGTATGGCGAGTAAATTGTAGATTTTAAAAAAATGTATGTTTTTGAACAATAAATTAAAAAAAAATACAAGCGGACAAAGTCACTGACAAAGTGCTAGTTAAAAATAGTCTTTATCAAAGCGGAATTGATAACACAAGTTTTACGCAAATTGAAGTAGGTAACCTAAAGATCATAAGAACTTATGTTACCTACCTATATTCTTGCAAATAAATATATCATTCATTCATAAACAGGAATTCCCGAAATATATGTTTAATTAATAATGAGTAACTATTGTTTTTGTCCCCGATAGCAATAATTTACGTACGTAGAACGTCATGACTCACTATCGCGTACGTAGCAATTTTACAAACTAGCACGTCGTCCGCAGAAATTGTGATAGCGCGGCTAATATGCATAATATAAATAAATTTATTTAACCTATAGCACCCATGAATAATGTAGCTTTCTGCTAGTGAAAGAATTTTCAGAATTGGATCACTAGTTCCGGAGGTTCCTACATGGGCTGCAGGACTGTTCGAAAGAGATACCGCGGCCCTGGAACACAAAAAGAAGGAACACGGATGGGTTTTAGTCAGTACAAGTCTGACACTCCCTTCCACTCCTCCCAGAGCGGGTCATTTGATGATATCCCATCCGAATAAATGAAATTTTCAATTGGTTGACTTCGAAAATAGCGAAGATCAATCAAGCTGCCGTCATTTCACGCTTTACGTAATTAATTTTCTTGTTTGTTTGGTTGGCGCCGGCGCCGGTTCAAAATTAATTACTTACTTTAACTTTGAAGCTTAGCTAGACTAAGAGATTTTGTTATTTTTCGCTTTTCAGTTCATGTTTTCGTCTGACAACCAGTCTTACCAAGGGGTATCCTATTACCCAGTACTAACTGGGTTGTGGAGGTCAGATAGGCAGTCGCTCCACGTAAAATGCTGGTATTCAGCTGCATCCGGTTAGACTGGAAGTCGACCCCAACATACTTGGGAAAAGGCTAGGCTGACGATGAGTTCGTGTTTTCGTCGGTTATTTTTTTTGTTATTTTTATTTATTTTATTATATGTTTAGATATATTCAAATGTGCAAACATGGCAAAGTAACTTGATATTATTCATACGTTTCATGGTATGCGCAGTTTGCCTTATTAAACTGGTAGTATAGGTACCTTGAATGAGGTATTTATTTTAATATAAAATCACGCTCATTTCCGAAATATATTATACTAGCGACCCGCCCTTACTTCGTTCAGCGCCATCTATCGGGCCTAAGTCTGGAACCAACCACACATGTCATATTGACAACACTTCATTAAAATCGGTTTGGTGGTTTCGGAGATTTACGTGTACGAACATTGTGAAAAGGGAATGTTATACACCGTGACTTTTTAGTCGTCTTACAACGGCAACCCCTTTTCATGTATCCAACGCCTACTAAACATTCATAAAAAAAATAGAAATTTATGAGTTTTTAATAATTTAATTTAAAAAAAATTCGTTATTATGACTGTAGTTGTAAATAAACCGTTTTAAACCAAAATCCGTGGTTTAAAACCCGTTTTAAATTTGTTTAAAACGGTTTATGTTTTTAACGGTAACCACGACCACTTGGGCCGTACATTGATTACGAATTACTTTAAAGGGCTAATTGAAATCATTTACCATTTTTATTAATTTATGTGAAGTCATATATCATACTTATACTACTTTTTAGGATTAGACAGGCTGAAAACAATCATGAAATGCGTGTTTATTAAAATACAACGGCTACGCCGTATTTTTATTTTACACTTTGCCACCAAAATCGCAACGTAGGTGTGTGGAGAGAGAAGAAGATAGAATAAGAAGAAAATACATTTATTTGGCACACACCATAAGTGCACACAATAAAAACAAAAAAAAAACATTTTAAACCATTATTAAACCGCTAAGTGTGGTTTTAAACTAAAAAGACTTAAAACCAAATTGTTTAAAATCCGTTTTGCATCTCTAATTATGACGCATGACGTAGTTAAAACAACACACTTTATATATTATAAGGATATTATATATTATAAGGATATATTGATTTTAGGTTTGTTTTAAGCTGTTAGTCACATCAGCTGACGCAATAAACTGATAATGTACGGTATAAAAGTGCCACTATTTAAACTTTATTTTAGTGTTCAAATTATCCTGCAATACGTACCTACCGCTCTTCAAAATGGGGTCGAAACTAGTTGTTATGTTGTTGTTGATCAGTTTTGTGGGACTCTCATGGTCTGCGCCTAGTGTTCGTTTCGGAGTAGCCTGTATTGGTTCCATGCCGACATTCCCAAATGGCAATTGCGCACCAACGACTGAAGATCCTGCGTGAGTACTAACTATCAAATACCTATTTATACTATTCTATGTCGACAGCTATATTTTTATACAACTTTTAAAGAAAGTGGAAGTTGCCAATTTGACGAAATCATCATTTTTGTGTCACGGTCAAAATTAAAAGTAATTTCAGTCAAAATCACTTTTGACTGCGAAAATATGGTACTGTTTCGATGCCTGAATGAAAAGCTTCATTTTTTTCATGAATTTCTTTGGGAATGTTGTTTTTTATGACAGAACTTGATTGTACTCATGATAACAAACAACTTTCCCAAAGAAACATTTTTTTTATACTCATTCACTTTAATAACAAAAACAACAGCCGTATGAAATTCGCGCGCGCGCTTCTGTGACCTATCAGCTGTTATTATAGCCACGTGACGCCGTTCTGACTCATTACTATGGTACCGTGCTACAGTGGGTAGGCAGAGCACCCGCGCAAGCCCGCTCCGTAAACTGCGCCCGCCCGCGCCACAAGCCGACCGCCACGTGCTGTATGCCGTGTTATTGTGATTAAAGCGAATGAGTTTAAAAAAAAATGTTTCTTTGAGAAAGTTGTTTGTTATCATGAGTACATGTGTACACATGCTTAAGTATCAGTCACTACAATCACCAGTCACCCTACACACCGTGATTTTTTAGTCGTCTTACAAAGGTGGTCCACTCAATGTACCCGGCATAAGATTGCTCTAGGCGCGATATTTTTTTTTTACCTACCGTTATAGGTACAAAGAAAAATAAAAAATTCAGAATAAAATTATGAAACATCCTGTTAATGATGTTTACGGGTCAAACGGGAGAACATACTTACCCAGCGATCGAGTCCAGTAGATCATCGCTCGCAACAGGGTGTTTTAACTACGTCATGCGTCATAATACTGAATAATATTTTAAATTAATAAAATCTCATAAATACCTATTTATTGTTTATGAATGCTTAATAGTCATTGGATACATGAGGTGGGCTGCCGTTGTAAGACGACTAAAAAGTCACGGTGTATAGTATACTCAACACACAGATTTGTCAATTCTTTTTTTATTTTTCAGAATTATCCTGAAAGAATGGGAAGAGTATTTTAATGAAGGCTACAGTGACTGACGTCGCCCATGCGACGTATCACAAGAAATAGCGTCGTGACACTTCTTGATACTTGGGTTTCATTATTAATATTTTCTATAAAGTTTTGAAACAATTTTGTTATTTTTTTTTTTTAGATTTGAAGAAATCGGATACTAGAGAATATGTACTTTATTTATGTTCTCAATAAAACTGTTAAAAGCATTTATTTTAGCATTTTTGGCATTTTTAAAACCTATTTTTATCCCTACTCCCTTTTTTTATTTTTATATCTACCTTACTAACAATTAAAAAAGTTAAAAGAAGAGTTCTAACAAACAAAAATTGTTATTCTGTTCAAAATATTTTATCATCTATGTAAATAAACATAAAATAAATAATTAGTTGTAAATAAATAAATAAAACATAATAAGTATACTTTTATTTAAAATAAAATAAATTTGAAATATTGTATTGTATAACGGGCTGGTTTCCGCAACTCCACTTCAAAGCGCGTATTTTGCGTGCGAAAAAAAAAATTGAAATAATAATTATATTTAAAATAAAATAAATTTGAAATAATGATTATATTTAAAATAAAATCTATTGTACCTAATAGGTGATTGATGATGATGCCATGATGTTTAAGCTGTTAATTGTTTTTTACAAACTCTTCCATATCTTTTTTTTGGATAAATCTAGATAGTGTTTCCTATCAGACTACTCTGAGAAGAAACACCGAAACAAACTCAGAGGTCACAGTCTGATTCAAATTCAAATTCATTTATTTGTTAGAATATGGTACATTATTTATGGTCTTAAGTTTAATCAGGGGTCTCATCACATTCTGCCACGTGTGGCGTGCAAATATTAGGTACATTGTATGAATGTAATTTTTACAAGACAAAATATTAGGTTGGTACGAATTAAAATTACATTTTGTGGTATGTCAGTTAAAAATATTGTCCGGATATCATTCAAAATATTATTAAATGTCAAACTATTACAGAGTCTGTATTGAAGTCCAGACATAATCTTGGTCAGGTTCTATCTCTGATCTGACATTTAAATCAGCTCATGCTCCTGTGAATATTGTTAATGTGTACTAAGTTTTTTTTTTCGGATGGGAAATCATCAAATGACCCCATTCCCCCGCTCTGGGTGGAGTGGAAGGGAGTGTCAGACTTGTACTGACTAAAACCCATCCATGTTCCTTCTTTGCCCTTTGTGTTCCAGGGCCGCGGTATCTCTTTCGAATAGTCCCGCAGACTAAAACAGTTGTTCAGTTTTGATGTTACTAATATCTTTGTATTTGTAAACGAAAATAGTTTTTAAGTGATCATGCACTGACGTATAATATAAGAGGAGCTCGTGACTAAATAATAACAGCCGCTCGGATCGATTTTTAGGTTAAGCCGTGCTTGCCTAGGTTGGTCTGTGGATGGGTGACCACCCATTACATACCGAGTTTCCCCCATGCCTCGGAAAGCACGTTAACCTGGTCCCGGGTGTCATTTGTAGACCTTTGACAGTCATTAGGTAGTCAGTGGCCCAAAAAGTCTGACAAACAGTCTTACCAAGGGGTATCGTATTACCCAGTACTAACTGGGTTGTGGAGGTCAGATAGGCAGCCGCTCCATGTAAAATACTGGTATTCAGCTGCATCCGGTTAGACTGGAAGCCGACCCCAATATACATATTTGGGAAAAGGCTAGGCAGATGATGCACTCACATATTATTATAATATGAACGCCAAACTAGTAGCTCAGTTCTGGGCCGACACAATTTAGATTGCCATCGACACGCTAAGAAGCAGAACGTATAATTATGAAATCTGATTCTGATACAAAGAGATTATGTACGTATACTAGAGCTGTGACTAATAACACACCTCTGCTTACCTTCAGGGAATACAGTCGTGATGTTTAATTATGTTATGATGAAATAAGGTTCGAACCTACACCTCAATAACAATAGACAATAATTACTCATTAGAAGATACTTGAAGTATGAACACACAAAAGGAATGTACTTACAATAATAACATCGTATATTATGTTGAGGAGGTGAGCAGTGGGCGAAGTTTGACAACTTGTTTGTGCAGTCAGCGTTCTGTAGGCTCAGCAGAGGTGTAAAGTTCTGGTGGGCGCGGTTAAAGACGGTCTTAAGTACCTTATACCTTGAACATTTTGATCAATTTATCGAAATAGTCATTTGTTACTTACATAAACGCACGCTTGTTTTCCCCGATAGGTTAGGCAGGGGTAGTATAATAGTACCTACCCTACATCCACATTTCTTCAGTAATTTTAAAGTCCAATGCACTTTTTACAGGGCGTTAACGGACCCTTCACGAAGCCGTCAACCAAGAATTCTGTACATCAAACTAAATTACTCTACGCAGAAATTATTGTTGGGAATAATTAATTATTATTGCTATGATATCCTTTTGGGGTGAAAAATCACGTTTTACAGTAGGACACAATTTAACGCACTCAAAACATTGTGCTGATAGATGCATTGAATAGTACCGGGGTCGTGAAGGTATTTAAAGTAAAGTTATAACATTAAATAAAAAAAACATACAACAAAGTTGGAACTTTGACCTCTAATATCTCCGTAACTAGAAGGTTCCCAGGTATAGTCTAGAACAAAAAAAAACGCAATAACGGGTAGAACAAATGCCTTTCGGCTTCTTTAAGGATACTTTTACACCCATTATAGACTCCGGGGCTGCTACCTACTGAAAAAGTGCTACTGGAGAACTCCAGTAACAATTAGTCCGTGCGTTAGTCCGACCTGGAAAGCAAACCCAGGGCCCTCCGTTTTTGACCACGAGACCAACAGTGCTGATGGATAACGTTCCTCTTACTGTAAAATTAAATTCTTGTAGCCAAAACACCCGTACTTACGTCTTTGTAATCCCGATGACATCGAGTAAGATCCTTCTATAATTAATGCTGGCAGCCCACTTGAAAGCAAAGAGTCCTACGCAGCCTCGTCATCATGTACTAGAGTGTGCTCAGCTGTGTTTATACTATTTATTAGTTAAATAGCGCATTCCTTAGGAAATTTGTTGGCAATTATTCTGGAATGAGTAATTTTACCCAACTGCGGCGAAGCCCAAAAGGAGGGCTATGTGTTTGACCTGTATATAGGGTCTAACTTTTTAAACACGAAATATTTCAAGAGTAACTTCTACAAGTCCTTAAATTATTAAACCTTCCAAATTACAAACTAGCGGCATGTTATGCAAGACAATCGAAAAAGCGTGGAGGAGCTTGCATTCTAATCAAAGGAAATTTAGAATATAAAGAACTAACGAACATAGCACGACAATCAAGCACAAACGCATTCGAATGTTGCGGAATAGAACTAGTCACACAAAGATTAATTATTATCTGTATTTATAGACCACCAAAACTAAATAACCTAACTGTATTTTATGAAAACTTGGACTTGATCCTGAAAACGATTTGTACAAAACCAAATAAAAAAATTATTGTGTGTGGGGACTTCAACATAGATATCCTAAAAAGGAACAACGTTACCAAAGACTTTGAATACTTTCTTTTAGGGTACAATCTTAATTTAAAACTGCGACAACCGACTAGATTATCCAGTAACAGTTGCCTTGATAATTTTGCTTGTAGTTCTCAAGTAAAATGTAAGTGTGAAATAATGGACTTTGCTTTATCTGATCATACTGCACAGATACTGGAAGTAAAAGTAAATAAAACCTGTAGAATTAGTTCCTGGCGCATTAAGAAACGTGATCTATCTACCGAAAATTTAGTTAAGTTCAAAAACTATCTTCAGTGTCTTTCTTTCTCGGATGTTTACCTAACAGAGAACGCTAACGAAGCATATGATAACTTTCTGGAACACTTTCTAATGCTGTACGACCTTTGCTTTCCATACAAGTTAGTGACCGTCAAATCAAATCCAAGTATTAAATGGGTATCTCATGGTATACGCGTATGCAGTAAAAGACAACGACAATTGTTGTGGAAATACAGACGTGAATCTTCAGCCGAAAACAAAAATACATTCAAAAACTACTCTTTGAAATTCAGAAAAATAATTAAATTAACCCAAAGAGCACAAAACAATTACTTTATAAACACCTCCAGTAACAAATCAAAAGCATCTTGGCGTATTATAAATAACAAAACACGCGATGTCGAGCCAATATGTAAAATCAAAATTCAAGACACCGTCATTAGTAACCCATTAGAAATTGCAAATGCATTTAATAATTTCTTCATTGATCAAATACTATGTAATACTCCACCAACACGTGTACCTACTGGTTTAATTAGCAACATACATTCGATCTTTATGTCGCCAGTGCTACCTCAAGACGTAATAAGGGTAATACAGACACTAAAAAATACTAACAGCGTTGGGTATGATGGTATAGATACAAAAGTTATAAAATTCGTGTTTAATAATATTGCCTTACACATAAGCCACATTATAAATTTATGTATTTGCTCTGGAATATTCCCCGACGGTCTAAAAACAGTTATTGTAAAACCACTTTTCAAAAAAAACGATAAAGAGAGTTTAGTTAACTATAGACCTATTGCGCTAATTCCTATATTTTCAAAAGTCGTCGAAAAGATCATTTATGAATCAATCAATAAGTTTTTATGTAAATATAATATTTTATGTGATGAACAAAAAGGATTCAGGAAAAACAAAGGTATCAATATTGCTATTTACGATTTACTAAGCGTTATAATGGGGAATGTGGATAAAAAACTACCAATCTGCGCAATCCTCACAGATATGACAAAAGCTTTCGATTGTGTTCATCACGAAACCCTGCTTCATAAGCTTAACATGTACGGGATAAGGGGTACGGTACTAGATCTAATTAAATCATATCTTAGTGGCCGTAAACAATACACGGAAATTTCTAAAATTTGCACTAGCACTAGGCGTGAGATAAAATATAAATCCGGAGCAAGACTTATAAGACATGGCGTACCTCAGGGTGGAGTTCTTAGCTCGCTCTTATTTTTGCTATATATAAATGACATACCTAATCACGTTAAACATCCCATGGTCTTATTTGCTGACGACAGCACCGCACTAATTAAATGTACAGACATAAATAAATACGAACAGGACATAAATATTACACTTAAGGACATTGTGAATTGGCTTGACAAAAATAATTTAGTAATTAACTTGCAAAAAACTAACGTGATGCACTTTTATCAACGCACATCGGTACCGAATTTAGTGATAGAATACAATAACTGTAGAATAGACCAAGTAAAAGTTGCGAAATTTCTAGGTATAATGATAGATAGCCAGCTGACTTGGAAACCTCAAGCAGAAGAAGTATGTAAAAAACTGAGCGTATCCGCGTATGTCCTACATAATCTAGCAAAAAAGGTAAACATCACCACAACAGTAGTGGCATACCATGGTCTAGTAGCATCCATTTTAAGATATGGAATAATCTTTTGGGGAAACTGTGCCCTACGAGAACAGGTGTTCAAAGCCCAAAAACGATGCATAAGGGCAATACTTAACATGAAAGTGACAGATAGTTGCGTTCCTATGTTTAAGTCCCTAAAACTTTTAACTTTCCCGTGTATGTATATACTAGAAATAGCACTCTTCGTTAAATGTAACATGCACCTTTTCACTTCAGTATCAGAGACTAGGAAGAGACCGATAAGAAGTCAGTATAAACACTTACTACATGTTGAGAGATGTAATACTGCTTTGCTCAAAAAAAGTGTTATTAGTATGGGTCCAATAATTTTTAATAAAGTTCCCGATATCATTAAAAATAACACAATTCAAAATTTTAAAAAGAAACTGACATCACTATTGATTGCAAAATGCTATTATTCAGTAAATGACTTTTTAAATGACACTGACTTATAATTGAATAATTTAATGTATTGACTAATTTAATGTAATTCAATTAATATTGACATACCTAATGTTCTCATTCACTCAATTTATCCTATTTTTATTCCAATTGTATTAACTAGATTTTATATTTTATATTATGAATGTTCTATGTCGACTATTTCTGTTACTATTTACCATTATTTAATTTAATTTTCAATGTAGTTGTCAATTTCAAGAATGTTTGCATGCCTAAGATAAGGTAGATTGTACAAGGCTCACCCATATTAGTGTTACATCTTATTTTATGTACCTGCAATCTATGCAAATAAATTTTACTTTACTTTACTTTACTTTAAGTCGTAAAGACGCCATAGCAACGAAAAAAAAAATTGAATGTTTTTATTTTTACGAAATTATTATAGTTCTAAATATTTTTGCGACATTTTGCATAAAACCTTTACAAACTTTAAACTTACTTACTTACTTTTACTTTTTTAAACTTTTTTTTACTTTTTAAACCTTTAGACAGTATTTATTTTGTGGGTCAAGTAATTTTAATTTTTTTTTTTATAAAAATTAACTTAGATAAAAAAAAATTTTCGTTGCTATGGTGACTTTACGACCTATAGAAGTTACTCTTGAAATATTTCGTGTTTAAAAAGTTAGACCTTATACAATGTCGCCCATGCGCATGTGACCGCCCGTAATTTTCTGAATATTCATGAAGAAATGTCGAAAATAAACTTTAAAAGGGGGGGTCTATCTACAAAATTTTTCATGTCATTCCATTTTTAATTTTTTAAGTATAGTTTGTAGATTTGCTTTCTATTTTTTGACAGATCTCCGAAGTTTATGAGTCGATTTGGATTCTGTTTATTATTTCTAAAAGCTTATGAGTTATTTTAACAGGTTAATTAACATTTTTACTAACAATTATCGACGACGAAAAAAAAAACGGAATCGAAGTCATTTTTTCGGTGAAAAATTGTGTATTTATTTTTAAAAAACTAGTGTAACTCCATAAATTATCCCGATAGGACGACTTTTTTAATCATTATTTGTAATCTACTACATAACAGCTACAAATTCACAGAACATTGTTGATACCTATCTCTAAAGAAAAAACAAGGGCGGGTATAAGAAATCATCGCAATCTTCATGTGTGGGCCACTGAAAATCCACACGTCATTAGGGAAACAACTTTCCAGACTCAATTTTCCGTAAATGTATGGGCTGGAATGATTGACGGTGAACTTATTGGCCCTTTCGTGTTACCAAACAGACTAGATCAACACGCATTTTTAGATTTTATAGTCAATACGTTGCCGTTACTTTTGGAGGAAGTACCGCTGGAAACAAGAAGGCGTATGTATCTGCAATTAGATAGAGCTCCAGCACACTTTGCACGACTAGTTCGTGATTATTTAAATCAAAATTACCCGTGGCGGATTAGCAGAGGAGGTGCCATTGCTTGGCGCTCTTGGCGGCGCCGCGATCTCCCGACCTTACACCCTTAGATTTTTATCTTTGGGGCTACATGAAACAAAAAGTGTATGCCGTGCCGTTCGAAAGCCGCGAGCAATTAACGGCTAGGATTTTTGCTGCTGCTGCGGAAATAAAAGAAAATCGTGAAGAATTACGTCGTACAATCAAAAGTGTTGCCATGAGGGCTTTGGTTTGTTTACAGGAGGGTGGGGGCCATTTCGAAAATCTAATTAATTAAAATTCATGTATTTTTAATTTTTTTAGTAAAAATCTGGCTATTGCTTGTTTTTTTTAATTTAATTATCATCCTCATTATTAGTTTAACCTTTTAGTACTCACTGCTAAGAGCAACATTCAATTGACTTTCACATTATCTTTTCCTAAATTTGACTCATCAGAGTTTTTAGAGTTTTACCTTGGATTTAGTTACAGTTAGGTATCAATAATGTTCTGTGAATTTGTAGCTGTTATGTAGTAGATTACAAATAATGATTAAAAAAGTCGTCCTATCGGGATAATTTATGGAGTTACACTAGTTTTTTAAAAATAAATACACAATTTTTCACCGAAAAAATGACTTCGATTCCGTTTTTTTTTTCGTCGTCGATAATTGTTAGTAAAAATGTTAATTAACCTGTTAAAATAACTCATAAGCTTTTAGAAATAATAAACAGAATCCAAATCGACCCATAAACTTCGGAGATGTGTCAAAAAATAGAAAGCAAATCTACAAACTATACTTAAAAAATTAAAAATGGAATAACATGAAAAATGTTGTAGATAGACCCCCCCTTTTAAAGTTTATTTTCGAAATTTCTTCATGAATATTCAGAAAATTACGGGCGGTCACATGCGCATGGGCGACATTGTATATGTATGAATTTCCTTTTATTTGTTCCCTCGTAACTCCTAAACGAAGGAACGGATTTGGATAAATTATACGTTATTAGATTCGTCTTGGTGGCGCGAGTGTCACATTAAGACAATAAAAAAAACAAATAAAAAGACGGATTTGGTTTGCCATTTTGTGGAGTTCGTTTTTTTTTTCTTTCAATACCATACTCAAGGTATCAAAATTCGCGGGCCTGTGGACGGTGAGTAATGGGTTAGCTCACCGTCCGTCCGTCTTATGACGACAGACCGTGTCGACGGCGCGTTCGTGTTCCACGCGCGCCTCAAAGAGATGTCAGCAACCAGGAAGGGGCCCGCAAGGGCCGATGCCTGCCGGGGCTGCGGGACTGTTCGAAAGAGATACCGTGGCCCTGGAACACAAAGGGCAATGAAGGAACATGGATGGGTTTTAGTCAGTAAGAGTCTGACACTCCCTCCCACTCCACCCAGAGCGGGAGAAGTCATTTGATGATTTCCCATCCGTAAAAAAAAAAAAAAAAAAGGTATCAAAATTAAGGGTTTAAAAGTTGATTACAAAAATATATACAACTTATATGATTGACAAGTAATTCGAAGTGACAAATCGTATAAAAAAGGGATAAAATCGTTTATAATATAAAAGTCAAAATCGTCAGCGAAATCTTTCACCTGACTAAACTAAAAAGCTGGAAATAAAAAAAAGTTGTTGAAAAAACTAAAAAACATCTGACAAAAAAAAAATAAAAGCAAAAAACGAGCAAATTTTAAATTATACAAAAGTGGGCCCATTACAATATAAAATTATGAAAATTTTAACATTGTATTCTTCATATTCGATCGTTTATGAATGATCTTTTTCATCATCTGCCTAGCCTTTTCCTATTTTTGTTGGTGTCGGCTTCCAGTCTAACTGGATGCAGCTGAATATTAGTAAGTTACACGGAGTGGCTGCCTATCTAAACTCCACAACCCAGTTTTTGGCTATCATATTATATTCCTTCACCAGACTGTTTGCAAGACTTTCTGATTTCTATCAAAGATCTACGAATAACAGCCAAGACCCCAACTGCTTAC
The DNA here is from genome assembly GCA_905220335.1 of Noctua pronuba. NCBI lineage: Eukaryota > Metazoa > Arthropoda > Insecta > Lepidoptera > Noctuidae > Noctua > Noctua pronuba. The sequence continues at coordinate 11,101,000 of LR999918.1, forward strand.
CGTGAGTCCGAGGTACAGTCTCGGTACGTCCTGGATGGTCACCCATCCACGGGCTGACCTCGGCACGCGTGGCTTAACCTTGAAGACCGACCCGTGCGGCTGTTATAATTTGGCCGAGAGCCCCTCAGAAGGTTATATTTTATGAAGTATCTATAGTAAAATTGCCATCATTAAAACGAATTATCAGACTTCAGACACCTAATCACCTGACATCTCTAAAGATTACAAACGAACAAACAATCTGACCTATAAAAACCATCAATAACATAATCATAACAATAATGATCTATAATTACAGTAATCATATAATTGTTGCGCCATCTTGGGTTCTCACGGACGCCCCTAATCGCTCATACCTTACCATATTTGGTGCAAATGTGAGAGAATTAAGACGACCGTCCACTTATAGGTAAGATATGCACGGAGAGGTTTTGCTATGAGTCACAGCTTTGCTAGGAGCGTGCTACAATTCTCCGCTCGTCCGCGCGGTCGGGCGATGTATGTGTGTTAGGCGATTCTCTCACTGCACCGCGCTCCGTCGCGTAGCGTGGAAAATTCATTGTACGAAGACGCGTACCGACGCGTTTTCAGTGTGCTGTCTTAAGCGTGTATTCTATACAAATTCAGATACTTTCTTACAATGTTAAAAACTGCAGCCCGCCTTAGGCATCAACGGTTTGTTACAAGCCAATGCGGCGTGAGACCCGCTTCACCGCCTGACCCCGCGGACGAGCGGTGTTGCGTGATAACCGACTCAGATGCGCCGTTCATTTGTTTGCCAGCCAGCGTAGCTTGAGGACTCCGAAGCATCAGTATCTTGCCATTATCCCAATTTATTTGAGGTCGGTGTAGCAAGTCTTCCTCTTCTCCATACTTCTCCATTAGTCGCCATCTCATGGGTCACCCCACAGATATAAGATATACCTAGATAACACAAGCATCACCATCAGTAAGAAAAGCGTGCTATTTTTTGACAATCTACTATGACGTCATAAGCACTATTTAGTTACTATAAAACAAGTTAATAAACAATATAGACTACGTTTTTGTTCTTTAAATGTCTAGAATTAAGTTTTTGTGTTGTAACGTTGTTGTTTTAAACAAATTAGCTTGCTGCGACAGTAGCCACGTTAGGCATTTATTTATTTATTTATTTATTAATATAGGTTCACCAATAGCTTGTGTGTACAACATATCAGAATTATACATAGGTTTTAGTCTTAGACTTACACAGTCGCCAATTATAGGTTAACCAGCATTCACAAAAGTAAGTGATAACATAAGAAAGAAAAAAACAGAAATTTAACGAGTGACTCTAGATAACAAATTTAAAAGTAACCTCCTTACATTTAAGGATTTACTTAACTTACGAAATAATAATATAATGAAAAACGGTATCACTACTATTTTATTAACCAATTACTACTAAAAATTAAAAATATATATATATAAAATAGGCATAAAATGCTTAAACCGGGCTCGCGAAGTAGGTGCTCTTGTGCTATCTAGGTATATGTAAATCTATGGGTGAGGTGGGTCACCCCCTTTCTAGCCTTACCATACTTTACACAGCCCATCCATCGCTTCTTTGGCCTACCCCCACTCATACAAAGTAAAGCTAAGTGCACGCGCAGCTTAGCCGTGAGCAGCTATGGATCGATGCCTTTACTATGGCTTGCGCTTACGCCGATCTAAGGATGCTTAGCTTATTAGGGGAGTGTAAAGTGGGTTCATATTAGGGTGTTTTTAAACGTTCAAGCTTTAATTGAGAGATTACAGAATAACTTAAAAGGTTCTCTCACTGACAATCTGTTAATTAATGTTACAAAGATGTATCAACTGGAAACCGGACTTACGTCAGACTTTTTTTATGACTTACCAAATAGGTTGGTGGGTTAAAAAAACCTTATACTACTATATAGGGTATTATAGGGTGACTGATAATTAGTGACCGATACTTAAACACGTGATTGTACTCATGATAACAAATAACTTTCCCAACGATATTTTTTTTATACTCTTTCATTTTTATCACAATAACACAACCGCCGTATGACACTCGCGCGCGCGCCTTTGACCTATCAGCTGTTTGCGCGTGACGTCGTTCTGTCTCATTTTTATCGTACCGTGCAACAGTGGGTAGGCAGAGCACCCGCGCGGCTCGTAAGCCCGCTCCGTAAGTTTTATTGTGATAAAAGTGAATGAGTATTAAAAAAAATGTTTCTTTGGGAAAGGTGTTTGTTATCATGAGTACAATCACGTGTTTAAGTATCGGTCACTAATTACCAGTCACCCTATATGCACATCATCATCATTTTCCTGCCCTTATCCCAATTTATTTGGGGTCGACGCAGCATGTCTTCTTCTCCCATACTTCTCTATTACTCGTCATCTCATCAGACACCTCCATTCTTGCCATATCATCCTTCACACAGTCCATCCATCGTTTCTTTGGTCTTCCTCTATTCTTATACCCATCTACATTAATACTCAACATTTTCCTCATTCCTCCGCACCACATGCCCGCACCACGACAACTGATTACCACATAACATTTCAGTTACAGGGGCCACTCTCAGACTTCCTCTTATGTACTCATTTCTTATTTTATCCATTCGCGTAACTCCACACATCCCCCTTAGCATTCTCATCTCATCTCAGCCACATGCATGCCTTTCATTCATCGCTTTTGTGGCCCAACATTCCCAACATCCATACAATATGCCCAGCTTGCTGAATCGAGCCTAGGATCAGCCAGCCCATCTACAGTCTTTTTTATGCTTTTAATACCAGATGGCGCCACCAGTGAAACCCGGTGAATGTATTACAAAATAAACTGTGGTTAGTAGACGCAAATGAGAAATAAATGAGTTAGCACAAATTGCCAGGCTCAAATGACTTTCCTTGATTAATGTTGCCACACTCTTTCTAAATAAATGCTTATCGTGACCCGTTGAAAAATGTGTTTTTACTGTTGGCCTACTGGCTTGGTTATAAAGTGTTGGGTCAGACAGGGAGGCCTACTTTTCTATGAAGGAAAATATTCCTAAAATATATAGGGTGTTAACGGACCCTTCACGAAGCCGTTAACCAATCATTCTGTACATCAAACTAAGTAACTTCACGCAAAAATTATTGCTGGGAAACGACTTTTTTTTGGGATGAAAAATGACGTTTTACATTAGGACTCAATGTAACGCATTCAAAACATTGTGCTGATGGATGGATTGAATAGTACGGGGGTCGTGGAGGTGTTTAAAGTAAAGTTCTTACAATAAACACGTATTTAAAAAAAAAACTTGTGATTAAGTTGGAACTTTGACCTCCAATATCTCCGTAACTAGAAGGTCCCAGGTATAGTCTAGAACAAAAAAAATATCGCAATGACGGGGACTGGGGAGACCAGCCTTTCGGCTTCATTATGGGTCTTTTTACACCCTTTATACAAAAATAACAAACTGTACTGTTGACTACTGAGCATGAGGTCCGAAATTGGATTCCCAGGTTGGGCAAAGTATTACTAAGTATTTTTATTTATTTATTTATGTAAACACGAAATACTTAACAGAACATTACAATAAGATAGAAGAGTACAAAAATACTGCTACTGCTGTTATTAGGTTTTTCTATCAGGAATTTCTCTGGAGCAGCCACGGAGTCTGAATTGGTGCCCGGTTGATGCCAATAGGCAGGCCCTATTACATTACATTACTAGCGTAATGTGGGTGTATTATTTATTAAATACACATTCGCCTAGCCCTTCGGCGATAACAGTGCTATGTTTTATATAATATGAATTTTAGATTAACAATGTCTAACCGGATGCAGCTGAAGCATGGAGCGACTGCCTATCTGACCTCCACAACCTAGTTATTACTGGGTAATACGATACCCCTTGGTAGGACTGGTTGTCAGACTTTTTGGGCCACTGACTACCTGCAACGACTGTCAAAGATCTCTTTTTTTTTGTTTACCCTGTTCTGTCCCACTACAGGGCAAACGCCTCCCCAATTCCTTTCCAACTCTCTCGGTGTTTTGCCTTCTCTGGCCAATCAATCAGGAACGAGTCTAAATCGTCACGAAAGCGTTTGGCCTGGGTGACGACGACCGTCTTCAGGCACCCACTGTGTGACAATTCTAGCTCATCTGTCCTACTGGAAATGTGACCTGCCCACTACTGCCCAGTCCCATTTTTACCTCGCACTGACAATTTTTTTTTTGTATTTTTTTTAAGCCTTGTATGTCCCACTGCTGATCAAAGGCCTCCCCCATACTTCCAGGTACTCTTCTCCTGCGCCACCTCGAACCAGCCTTCGGGATGCGCGTCTAAATCATCTCGCCACCGTTTTCTGGGCCGGCTCGGCAGCGCTCTGACAATAAGTTAAATATTCCTTATTAGATAGTTAGCACCTTTGTATGTAGAACTGACACTGAGAAACATAAGCATCCATTTCCTCCTATTGTTTCTCGGCACTTTCACGTAAAGTAGCTTACCTAATACATATGTTTTCAAACGTTTACATATTACGTTTTGCGAACGTTGAGTTGGTTTTAAAAAAAACACTATGACTGATCAAACTAGGGACATCGTACCGGGACGTCCCAGCCGCCGCGGGAGACGACCCGGGCGTCGGGGGCCACGTGGTGGCTCCCGGCCACCGTAGGCGCGGGCCTGTGGCAAGGGCCGATGCCTGCCGGGGCTGCGGGAATGTTCGAAGGAGATACCGCGGCCCTGGAACACAAAGGGCAAAGAAGGAACATGGATGGGTTTTAGTCAGTACAAGTCTGACACTCCCTCCCACTCCGCCCAGAGCGAGACTGAAATGACCCCCATTTGATGACTTCCCACCAGAAAAAAGGGACATAGTTCAGGGGTCATTAAAATAATAAACTTTTACTAAGGGTCCAGCCATAAAATACGGAAAAAACTGTTTACATTTTGTGGAGTTCAAAGAATCAAAATTTTCAAATTTGTTTTTTTTTGGGTTCCATACGTCCAAAATATAAACGGAACCCTTGTATTGTTTTATTTTAGATCAACGACGTTTTCAAAGCATTCAATTACGGAAGTAACACCTCAGAAACATCTCGCTTTTTGTTACTGGATAAAATCATTATTAAATTGACCCTCACTGTAATAATCATATTGAAATTAGATCCCAAAAAAACTAAGCATTCATCAACACCTTCGTTCGGCAAAGTTTTTTAAAGCAAATTGCACTTATTGTAGTAAGTATACAAAACTGCGGTAGCTCACCGTTGAAAGAACAACAAAAAAAAACTAAGATGTTTGCAATTCAAAGTAAATAAATTCAATACTAGTAATTATTGAGCGTTTATTTCTGACCCTCGGTTTGACAAAAGAATGATTGTTTATTATCATTCAAGTGTTATTATTTCGTCGTATTTGGTGTTAAACCTTTTTTGCTGCACCTACTTCCGATTATCATTAGAGATGGTAAGGTCACTTGGGTCCATAACGTTGTGGGTTCAGTATGAAAAAAAGACAACCATGAAAACGGGATATTTACCTAACGGGATTTTTACATTTCTTTTCTTTTATTTATGTTTACCATTTGTTTTGAGACACTAATAAAAAAAAACTCAAAACAAATAATAAACATGGTAAATATCCCGTTTTCAGTGTTAATGATAATGTTAGTAATCATGTCAGTTTAAACCTTATAACCATTTGCGTAGTCATTTTTCCGTAAGTAAGTAAGGTGGCACACTCAAGTAATCTGTAAATCTAGGTAAAAAACACAAAATTATTTTATTAAAAAGCGACGTTTTTGTTATTCAAGTGAAAATTAATTACTTAAATTGTAATTACTCAATTCTTAACAATTTTTGTAATAATAATTCAATGTTTTAATTAAGTAAAGTAACTCATAGTGTTAGTAACAATTTGACTTATATCTATGTTAGTAAACTCAATCATATACAAATAATAATAATAATGAAATGAACCATGGCACAAAGTTATTATGCTGCAGGTCCAGCAGAAATTTTGCAGCACCGGTTAACGATAGCTGGTGTTGGTGCTGCCCCGCACCCTGCGTACCAGGGATGCCGCATCTCTTACGCATTAATGTATTTAAGCAATCTACGCTGGCTTCTGCAACACATCCCTGAAGCAGTACAGAAACGCGTAATAAACCAATAAAAGAATGAATCAAAGACTTATGAAAAAACCCTCATGAGTACATTCAAACCCAAACATCACCAACAAAGAAGATTATTTACGATGGCTCGATGCTTTTGTTGCAACACTGGCAACTCCCATTGCCCGTGGCCGTGAATGAGGCTTAAACAGTCAATCAACAATTCTACGGAACCCTAAGCGTGGGCGATACATAATAGTCTTCGTAATTATAATCATTGTGTTTGTAATATAATTGTAATAATTTGAATACAGTATTGTATAAATAACGATACAAGAAATATTAGAGAATGGTACATATTTGGTATTGGGATGTGTTAATAATACTCATAGTACTGCCTACCTGTTACCACCTTTAGAATATTAGGCGTATCCTTATGTTGTAGAGATTGATCTTGCATGATCTGATAAACCAGGGCTTGGAGCATTAAGTTAAACAGCCAACATAACATAATGGCAACAATGAGCTCGTGGCTAAATAATAACAGCCGCTCGGGTCGATCTTTAGGTTAAGCCGTGCTTGCCTACGTTGGTCTGCGGATGGGTGACCACCCATTACATACCGAGTTTCCTCCTTGCCTTGGAATGTAGGTTAAGCCGTTGGTCCCGGCTGTCATTTGTAGATCTTTGACAGTCGTTACAGTTAGTGAGTGGCCCAAAAAGTCTGACAACCAGTCTTACCAAGGGGTATCGTATTACCCACCAAAACATTTTCTCAAATTATCCAGGCTGGAAAGTTGGACTGCCTCATTGGTCCAGTGGTTACAAGCGCGACTATTGAGCATGAGGTCCTGGGTTCGATTCCCGGGTCGAGCAAAGTGTTATTGGGCTTTTCCATCAGGAATTCGCAGTAGCAGCCACGGGTTCTGGATTTGTGCCCGGTTGAGGGCAATAGGCTCGCCCCCTATTACAAGGGACTTAAACATAACTGGTGAAATGTGGGTTTACTGAACATTAAATTTATACCTATTTTTTTTTTTTTTTGAGATACTTCTCATTGCGGTAGGACGTAAGTAAATTTTAATCCTTCTTTTTTAAAATTAAATACAACGCACCTTGATCTTTATGTACTAATAAATGACGCCATTTAGTACTTCCATTAGACCGAAACAAAGAAGATCTTTAATAAAACTATAACCCAAATAATTGCATACAATGGACCTTGACTGAGTGATCGTTAAATGAGCTTTTTGTTTTAAAAATAATCTAAATATACTTTTAATAACTTGTTTGACTTTGTACTGCATTCTTTTTTTTTCTTTGTTGGCTTTTTATGGCTTGCTTTATAATATTATTTTTTTGTATAAAAATTGGCAATTTGAGATAGGAATTACAGCTAATTGGCTAATTGGCCCCAGCTTGGGTCAATGAGAGCACAATTGTAGTCTAGAAATATACTACCTTATGCCCGCGGCTTCGCACGGGGTCGTACTACCGAGATAAAAAGTATCCCATGTGTTAAGCTAGATTATAAACTATCAGTGTGTCAAATTTCATCCAAATCCACTCAGCAGTTTTTGCGTGAAGTAACAAACATCCATCCATCCATCCTCACTAACTTGCGCATTAATAATATTAATAAGAAGTAAAATAAAGAAAATATTATACTGCACTATTATAGAATTTAATCTTTTGACGGCCATACCATAGTCACATATACATGACCCGCAAGCGCGTGCTCTGTACGCCAAACGACATAAATATATGACAAAATGATAGGTGAAAATGTGGCTGGCGTGGAAGGCACGTACGTGCGTTTATGCTCTGGTAGTCAAAAGGATAAAGTGGAAGCGCCATTAAAATCATCAATACGACCCTCTCAGTTCATTTAATCCCATTGAATGACTTTTTCATGAAATAATCATTCAACGGGTTGTATTGATGCTTTGAATTATTATAATTCTGTAAATACATACGTGTTACGGTCGCGAATCATGTTTTGTTCAACATTCAGCCTGACATTAACCTGCATATTGCAAAAAAAAACGTAAGAAATTTGGAATTTCGCGGGTTACTCTGGCGCTTCCCCTTAAAGAATACTTTTCAATTTTGTCTTTAAGGCAACTTTCTCTTCGTCGTCCCTTGGTGTTTCATAAGCCAATAAGTAGTAAACTACCCTACCAAACATATCATTCAAAGATCACATCATCTTCTAATCATCATCTTCCAGCCCTTGTCCCATGTTTCTTGGGGTCGGCGAAACACGTTTTTTTCTTCCATTCTCCTCTGTCAACCGTCACGCTATCATTTACACCTTTTGCCTTCATATCAATCCTCACACAATGCATCCTTCGTTTCCTTGGTGTTCCTCTCCCTCTCCGTCCATCAACATTTATATTCATCACACTTTGAGCCACATGCGATTCGTCCCGCCTCATCACATCTCCATACCAAGACAGTCGATTCCCATTCAACTTTTCTGTAACTGGCGCAACTTTCAAACTTCCTCTAATATACTCATTTTATCCACTCTTGTCACACCACACATCCACCTCAACATTCGCTTCTCCGCTACATGCAATCTTTTGTCATCCATCTTCTTCACAGCCCTGAATTCCGATCCATACAGTACGACAGGTCTAATCACGGACTTGTATATCATCATCTATCTAGCCTACTCCCAGCAACATATGTTGGGATCGGCTTACAGTCAATTCGGATGCAGCTGGATTTCAATATTAGGATTATCCATCCATGGACTAACCTCGGCAACTTAACGTTCGACCGACCCATGCGTTAACAGACGCACGGATCTATCGAATCCTATTCAGTTCATCATATACCTAACCTTTCCCAAATTATTGGGGTCGGCTTCCAGTTTGATTGGCAGCTGAATACCAGTATTTTACACTGCCTATCTGACCTTCACAACCCAGTTAGTACTAGTTAAGACGGCACCCCTGGATAAGACTGGTTGTCAGACTTTATTATCAAATATCTACAAATGACAGCCAACCAACCAAAAATGGGACCAACGACTTAACGTGCTTTCCGAGGCACGGAGGGAACACGGTATGTAATGATCGAACGCTATACAGTTACGAGCTCCTAAAACAAAACAAATCCGTCTTACTCAAAACTAAAACATCATTAAGACCAAAACCCCGCTAATATCCAATAATGTACATTACAAAATGGTCTTCGACCATGTCAATAACACCATCATCCATATAATAAACAGCCTCAATTACCTCCGACAAGAGACGAGCAATAAATAAAATTGAACACTCTAATTACGAAGAATCGAACCTTGAACTGCTCGGTATGCTAGTCAAATGTCAGTCGCTGATACATTTGTGGTTTTGAACCATTCAAGTGGGCTAAAGTTCGCGTGAATTTGGCGGAGAATTATGTGCGGTAATTGACACTGGTAAGGTCTTGTTCGTACTGGGGCTTAAGTTTCAAAAAATGTTCTAACTTGGGACAAAACATTGGGTATTTCAGGAATTTCTCAAAAAAAGGCCAGTCTTGTTTTGTGCCCGGTTGACGGCTTTAGGCTCACCCGCAGTTACATGAGACATGCCCTTATCTGGTGAAATTCTTCGCTGATCACATGAGTAACAGGAAACAGTATGTAGAATATGCTGGGAACAGATCTGAGCCCTATTTTACGAGGTCAGGCGTAAGTCAGGGCAGCAATTTGGGACCATTTCAATTTATAGTGATGATAAATGACTTGCCCGAAGTCGTCGAGAATGCCAAGTGCCTGTTGTTTGCTGACGATTTAAAATTGCTGCTCTCTGTGAAAGAACAAAAGGACTGTGTGAGCTTACAGGAAGACATAGACAGGGTTGTGGAATGGGGAAAGAAGAATAAGTTGGTGTTTAATACGTCAAAGTGCTCGGCAATAACTTTTAGTAGGATGAAAATGCCAAAGAAATATGACTATAGGGTGGGCAGCACGGTATTGAAAAGAACAGAAACAGTGCGTGATTTGGGAGTACGCCTTGACTCGGGCCTGGCATTTCGTAATCATATCGTAAATGTTTGTAAAAAAGCCTATAGGAGCCTAGGGTTCGTCCTCAGAAGAGCGGAGGGTTTTACAACCATCGCTGTGCTAACTTCTTTATACAATGCATTGGTAAGAAGTCAGCTCGAATGTAACGCAATCATATGGGCTCCGCATGAAGCTAAATACAGTCTCATGCTGGAGCGTATACAAAATAAATTTACTAGGTTTCTGTACTTAAGGTTGTATGGTGTATACCCATTTTATCCATTGATGTATCCAACCTTGTTTGTTATAGGCATGGTAGGATACAATAAATTGGAAACAAGGAGGGACATAGCTCTTGCTACATATATTTTTAAATTATTGCGTGGCAAGACTTCAAACTCAGGTATATTAAAAGAAATAAACCTGTGTGTGCCCGACAATTATGTATTGCGAAGACGACGGCCACGTCTATTGGCGGTTCCCAGAGGTAGAACCAATCTACTAAGTAAAGCCCCTATAACGCGTACCTTGCGTATACTTAATGACGTAGCAGACAGCATAGATCTTTTTACTTGTTCTCTGGGTGAGTTCACAAAAGTCACTATGTATAGAATATGTTATAATAGATAATAAAACTGTAATTATAGCCACACTATTGAATTAGGACAATCCTGTAATGATAGTGATGATGAGTGAATAAATAAATAAATAAATAAATAAATAAAATGTGGGGGCACTATAACCTCTGCCTACACCATTGGAGATTACAGGTTGCTTCACAAGTTTTGCTTTAGATACCCAATTACACTAAAATACAATTGTTTTAAACATAAACCATTCAAGACTGAAAACCCGTAAACTAATTCAACGTGACACTATATAGGGTGTAAACGGACCCTTTACGAAGCCGTCAACTTAGCATTTCGTACATCAAACTAAGTAACTCTACGCAAAAATCATTGCTGGGAAACGAATTTTGTTTTTGGGGTGAAAAATCACGTTTCACGTGTAAGGCACTCAAAACATTATACTGATGGATTGGAATTTAAACAACGAAGGTGAGTAAGAATTATAAATCAACCAGACATTTACGAAGTTGGAATCAATGAATGAAGTGGATCCCGTGGTCTTTAGAGACGGATCCCCTGAGAAATTACCCATGGAAAACCCCATTGAGCACACGACTTATCCACCTCAATAAATTGAAGCAGTTACTCTGTCACATTGCAACAAATTAGTGATTACCATCCTCCTTTTAGTCTGAATTACGGAGACATACAAATCATATAAGGAATCAGCAAATTGCTCGGATATTACAATCGTTGCTGTGTGAGAACATCTCGAGAATATCTGGGAAATACCAAACGATGGTACAATTACCATGACTTGTAAAGGTTGTGTTGAATGATTGGGGTTGCAAGTAGTTCTATGGCATCATAATATGCTTGCAGACTCGCTTGTATGTGACCTACCTTCTACTTTCAACATCATCTGCCTAGCCTTTTCCCAACTATGTTGTGGTCGGCTTCCAGTCTAACAGGATCCAGCTGAATACCAGTATTTTACATGGAGCGGCTGCCTATCTGACCTCCACAACCCAGTTAGTACTGGGTAATACGATACCCCTTGGTAAGACTGGTTGTCAGACCCCATCACCCATCCACATACCAACCTAAGCAAGCACGGCTCCGACCACCCATTACATACCGAGTTTCCTCCGTGCCTCGGAACGCACGTTAAGCCGTTGGTCCCGGCTGTTATTTGTAAATCTTTGACAGTCGTTACAGGTAGTCAGTGGCCCAAAAGTCTGACAACCAGCCTTACCAAGGGGTTTCGTATTACCCAGTACTAACTGGGTTGTGGAGGTCAGATAGGCAGTCGCTCCATGTAAAATACTGGAAGCAGACTCTAACATAGTTGGGAAAATGAGAAGATCGACCCGTGTGTCTGTTATTATTTAGACACAAGACACAAGCTTATTTCAATACTTTTGAAAACTATTGCAGAAACAAAAAAAGGTTTAAAATCCAAAAAGTTCAAAGGTCTAAGTCAAATATTTATGCTGTTTTGGCTTCCGTACGTTTTTTCACGGGAGACCACTGTAAACCAGCGCTGTGCTGTGGGCCCCATAGCACAGCAATCATGTTGAGTGGTAACCTGCTTGTCGCAGTCACGACGTGCAAGCTGTCATCTTTTTTATTTTGTTGTGTTGTATTCAAAATGTATTGTTTTTTTTTTGTTTTTTCTTAGTTTAAATGCAAGTCATGTCCCTGCGGCATATAAATATATTTCCTTTCTTTTCTTTCTTTCAATTGTGACTTGTCCTCAGATATCTGTACAGATTTGCTCAACTCTTGGATATTCCTAGCAACTATGGTAAATTATGACGTCGCAGCAATAACACCAAGCTATGTTCGGCTAAACCATGAAAGATTGTACAGAACTTGCCAAAAATTAGGCCATTTAAGTCGGCAACTAGCTATTTATAAAAAATTGATACCAATATTGTGTAGCAATTGCTATTTTAATAGCACCATTATTGCGCTGTAACACCATCTATGGTATATCCAAATCAATTAATGTTCCTTAATACCTACTTATAGTTCATTATATTAACCAATGTCTTAGTATATGGCCGTAAGTAACCCTTACTAAAACCAACCAGAGCATAAAAAACTGAGATCAAAATAACCCAGTTGAACCCATTAATAAAAAACACAAATAAAAAACCCATTTAAATGACACAACCGCCATTAACATTAGCAATCCAACTCCGCATCTATCCAAAAGTGAAAGTCTCATCGTAATCGGTGCATCCACGCGCAATAAATCTTTACTTATGGTTTTTAATGTAGCATTTTGTTAAGTAATGTTACTTTAATGAACGTTTTAAGTTAGTAATTGGTCTTTTGAGATGTGAACTACTTAATTCTCATGATGTTACTGAAAGTGTGTTGGTTAATGATTAACAAAGTAAGTCGTAATAGTTCAAGATTTTTAAGCCAACATTAGGACACAGCTTCTCGACTTATCAGATGCGCATGCGACTGAATACTTAAGTGTTTTTCAACACAATAAATCAAATCAAAATATTTTATTTCACATAGGCCTAGATGGGCACTTATAAAACGTCGACAAAAAGGTGCACGGTTCGGGTTGGTCGTTTCCTATGGAGAAGAACCGGCAAGGAACTCCATGGTTACTCTTTTCTAATCATTGGGTATTACAATATTTTCATGGTGACAGCATTTGTACTTAAGCATGGGGCGACAGCGTAGGCCCGACAATAAGTCGTTGTTTATTACAAAAGATGTATAAAAATATACAAAGTTCACAAAGGTTAACAAGCAGCTGGAAATCTACAAAGCCTAAATGATCAACTAATCAAGTAATACAAGGTGCTATACAAGGTGTAAACGGACCCTCCACGAAGCTGTCAACTAAGGGGGCGGGTTCAGAATGATGAACTGAATGCGTGGTAACCGTTTGTGTATTTGTATTTCTGTATTTCTGCCACGGAAGGTCGTCTCAGTCTGCGAAGGGTATGCAACCCAAAAAACTAAAGTTGAAAAACACCAAAACGTTTCGATAAGATATTTTTGAAAGCCCCAACAAATATAAAGGGTGTAAAAAGACCCTTAACGAAGCCGAAAGGCTCCCCTCATTCGATATTTTTTTTGTTCTAGATCTTATCTGGGAACCTTCTAGTTACGGAGATATTGAAGGTCAAAGTTCCAATTTTTTCACAAGTTTTTTTTTTAATTCCACTTTTAAAGGTTTTAATTTTACTTTAATTAACTCGATGACCCGTTTACTATTCAAAGCATCCATCAGCACTAAATTTTGAGTGCGTTACATTGAGTTTTACTGTAAAACGTGATTTTTATATCTTTTTAGCGTAAAGTTACTTAGTTTGATGTACAGAATGCTTGGTTGAAGGCTTCGTGAAGAGTCCGTTTACACCCTGTATTTTTGAAAGTCCCTAAAAATATATATTTCGAATTAAATGAAGAGTCCAAATTATTTGTCGCTAGCTCTCAATCTACAAAGGTCGTCGGTTCGACTCAGTGTTACATTCTTGGGCAAGGTCGGTGATGCGAACGATAAGTCCCTTTCTCACGTTAAACATCACGCTTAGTTCAATGAAGGTAAGCAGTTGGGTGGATAGAGTGTGGATTGTTATTATTTTTTGATATTTTAACTGCGGCGCTTAATTGCGCAATACCTCTTTAGGACAAAAACAGAAAAAATATGTAATTAGAAACATTACCAATCAATATTATTATAGAAGTAGGTAAACAACTTTAGGAAAACCATGCTGACATCAATGCCGTCTTATTTACCGTAGCATAATCAGGCAATAATGTTCACATTGCTGGGACACACAGCCTCCCCTTCAAGAAGCCGTCAACCAAGCATTCTGTACATCAAACTAAGTAACCTTACGCAATTTTTTTTGCTGGGAAACGTTTTTTTTTTTGGGGTGTAAATCACGTTTTACGGTAAAACTCAAAGTAACGCACTCAAAATATTGTGCTGATGGATGGATTGAATAGTACGGGAGTCGCGAAGGTGTTTAAAGTAAAGCTACAACATTAAAACCTTGTATTTTTTTATAAACTTGTGAAAAAGTTGGAACTTTGACCCCCAATATCTCCGTAACTAGAAGGTTCCCAGGTATGGTCTAGAACAAAAAAATGATCGCCATGACGGGGAGAATAAGTGCCTTTCGGCTTCGTTAAGGGTCTTTTTACACCCTTTATAACCCACCACGCGGGCCCAGTACGGGTTGGTTGATGTCATGTCACATGTCTTCAAATTTTTGGTTCTAGGTCATGCCGGTTTGCTCATGATGTTTTCCTTCACCATTTTGAGAGCAATGAAATAAATTACACAAAGTAATGCGACTGCCTGGGTTCGAAACCACGGCTTACTGTTCGTAAGTCGGGGCTGCTCATCATCATAATATAACATCACGCCTGTAGTCCCCGAAGGCTTAGGCAGAAGTGTGACTAATACCTAGTACACCCGTCATTCGCCAAAGTTCCATTTAATAGGTGGTGAGCCTGGTGCTAGCAACCGGGCACAATTCTAATTCATGTACATACCATATTTCACGCAAATAAAGAATCTTATCTTATCTTCTAGACTTCGTAGCTGCTACTGAGGAATTCCTGCTGAAAAATCCAATAAGTAACACAAGACTTGAATTAAATGAAAAAAACAAGGTTTTTTAAAAAAATAGCACACTACTCATAATATTTTAAAGTTTTTTAGAGAACTATGTTAGAGATTTTGTGTAAATAATTGGTTGTGGATGATGAGGGAGAGGAAGACCAAAGCTGGATGGATTGTGTGAGGAATGATATGAAAGAAAAAATAATTAATGAGACCGTGACCGTCCGGCTGAAACTTGAAAGGGGATAATGGAACAAAAAAACCGGCCAATTGCGAGTCAGACTCGCGCATGAAGGGTTTTGCACCATCGGAGTAGGGGAGCCCCCTTTATTTTTAATTTATTTTTATTATTTGTTGTTAAAACGGCAACAGAAATACACATCCTGTGAAAATTTCAACTGTCTACCTATTACGGATCATGAGAAACCCTGAAGCCTGCTGAAAGACAGACGGACGGACGGACAGCGGAGGCTTAGTAATAGGGTTCCGTTGGTTAGATTCGGGTACGGAATCCCAAAACGTGTTGCACCGACCGACCGTAAGTAAAACATGGGACAAGACAGAGCTGATTATATCACTTTGGTATCATCAATCGCTGTAATAAGACGACGATACAATATAATATAATTATTATTGTAGTGCACTGCCGATGACAAATTGTTATTTAATTTGATATTATGTCATGACTAAGTGATGTGGACGACTTATACTATAGGAAGGCAGTCGACAGACTATTCGTTTTAATACTGAATTATTGATAAATAGTTTGTTTTATATCAAGTACTCCGATCTCTCAATTTTGATTGAAATGAGTGTCCATGGAGTTTCTTGCTCATTCTTCTCCATTGAGATCTACGCCTTGGAATGGGCAACGACAGTACTTTCACAAGTTATTATGCCTTGTGTCTGGGACTATAGCTTCGCCTTCTTTGTTTTTCTGACATTCAAAAGTGCCTGTTATGGTCTAATTGAAATAAATGCTTTGAGTTTGAGTTTGGTCTTGTCTTTGGTTATAAAATGTGCTATCGAATATCCTGACTTATAAAACCTAATTAATCAAAATCTTGGCGATAACATAGAATGTATAAAACAAGGCGCTGTTGGGTGTACTATGAGGTACACCTCTTCCTCACCCTTCGGAGATTACACGCGTAATGTTATGTTATTTTATAAAAACAAGGTTTTTGACTTCCAGAAACTAAAGTAGAAAGTGACACATTTCTCACTTCTAATTCACAAGAGATGCATTATTCATAATTAGATACTTTACAGGTCACGTACATTCACGCAACTAAATGATTGCGACTAAGTATCTACTGCGGCTGCGCCTGTCGAAAATATACCGACTGCCCCGTTGGTCTCGTGGTCACTAGCGCGACTGCTGAGCGTGGGGTCCTGGGTTCGATTCCCGGGTCAGGCAAAAAGTTCTATCGGGTATTTGCATTAGAAATTTCTCAGTAATAGCCCGGAGTTTGGAAGTTGGCGGGATGATACCCCCGAGCCTTCCCCCATTCCTTCCACTTTTCTTCACTTTGAATTGAATAGGTATTATTCATCATGCCTATTCTTGTGTCATTCTCTCATAGAACCATTCTGTACCACTTGCCCACTGACCGTAAGTCCTCGACCTCGCATCTTTGGCAAAAACACCTTATTATTTGATATTCTCTATTGAGGTTACGACTACATACTATGCGTTATATTATATATTACATGCTTGACTCACTCTGGTATAATAACGACCACGCGGGTCTTACACAAGGTTGAGCTGCACTTGGTTTTGTGTGTGGATGGGTGACCGCATTATACAATTTATACATACCGATATTCAAACTTGAACAAGAAGCGGGTGAATGGGGTGCACTGTACAGGGTGGCGATTTAGTTACTTGCATCCTTCAGTCTACCTGTCATATTAAATAACTTTCCCAAAGAAATTAACATCATCATCATCTGCCCAGCCTTTTCCCAACTATATTGGGGTCGGCTTCCAGTCTAACCGGATGCTGCTGAATACCAGTATTTTACATGGAGCGACTGACTATCTGACCTCCACAACCCAGTTAGTACTAGGTAATACGATACCCCTAGGTAAGACTGGTTGTCGGACTTTTTGGGCCACTGGCTACCTAACGACTGTCAAAGATCTACAAATGACAGCCGGGACCAACTTAACGCTTAACGGCTTAACGTGCTTTCCGAGGCAAAACTAGGTATGTAATTAATTTCTTAAAAAAAAAAATAGTATCAGATTCAAGAAAAAAAATGCATTTTTCTAAATCCACCGCAACAGTCTTTCTATTGTAGTACAGGAATTTGGTGGGTTTTTTATTTGGTGATGGTACAGGGTTGGTCGCATCTGCCGCATGTCGGAGGAGCAATAGGCAAAACTTACCACTCAGTGGATACCAAATAGCAGGAAACGACAACGCGGCAGGTTCAAAAGGAGATGACGGGATGAGCTGGACTCTTTCGCAAAGGATTGGCCTACAATCGCACTAGATCGCGAAATGTGGAAGGAGGGAAGGGAGGCCTTTGTCCTGCAGTGGGACATATAGGCATATAATTATAATAATGAGTTTCTATGGTAAAGTTATTTAATATGAATGACGGATAGACTCACTTCATTGAAGGATAATAATAAAGCTTTATTCATTCCACACAATCAAACTTATATTATTTACTGTTTGGATAAGTATTCATTTTAAAATGACCGGAACGAAATAAAACATGCTTTTTATTACATTTTTTTATTTACTCATCCATCACAATCAGTAGTATCTTTCACAATTGACTTACAATATTAAAACAAGTTCTTTGGGGTTTTAAACTCGAAAAGTATAACAATATTTTAGAAGCGGTGTATACTGTAAAGACTTTGACATTTGTTGTCATTTAGGAATTAACAAGTTATAATGAAAAAGAAAATAAACAATAAGGTTCAAATTAGAATAAGAAAAGTTGAGACTCACAGACAAATGTGCGTCAAAAGAATGACTTGTAAAAAATATGGATATATTTGATATCTAAATAAGTATTGGAATCTACCCTAAAACGTCTTTTATTTATTACACATACAAACGATCCCCACAAATGGCGGTCGGCACTCGGGACTCGATTTAAATCGATAAATACAAATAAACATATTATGCACAAAATGTCAGGGTATTGTGTGAAGATAGGGGCTGGAAAGCCTAAGAAAAAATTACCTCTCGCAAGCCAAGAAGGCATAATTATAATTGCCGACGCTGTTACGATGCCTGAACACAAAGAGGATGAAATACTTAAATCTGGGCTTCTCTATGTGCCATAGAGAAGCCCAGATTTAAGTATATCAGGCGTACACGATGATCGCAATGATGTTCAAAATGTTCTTATTAAAAAATCCGAAACAATGGAGAATGATGAATTTTGTTTCTTGCCAGATGATGTTGGTGAATCAGATGTTTTAGAAAAAGTTGAATATGACAAAGAGATTCTTATAGTCGGTAACATTATAAAGATATACAGGGTGTAAACAGACCCTTCACGAAGCCGTTAACCAAGCATTCTGTACATCAAACTAAGTAACCCTACACAAAAATTATTGGTGGGAAACAACTTTTTTTTTTTGGGTGAAAAATAACCTTTTACGGTAAAACTCAATTAAAACGTATTCAAAACATTGTGCTTATGGATGCATTGAATAGTAAATGGGTCATGGAGGTATTTAAAGTCAAGTTATAACATTAAAAATTTATATTAAAAAAAAACTTTTGAAAAAGTTGGAACATTGACCCCCAATAACTCCGTAACAAGAAGGTTCACAGGTATGGTCTAGAACAAAAAAATGATCACAATAGCGGGGAGAACACGTGCCTTTCGGCTTCGTTAAGGGTCTATTTACACCCTTTATGTTTCGAAAATTGTAATTTTTTTAAACAAAGAAACTATCTGAAGAATTTGAATCAGTTTTACCTGCATTCAGGAACTCCCTCATCATGGCAACTGCAGTTGCCTTGCAAACAGTAGTCTTCTCAAACTCGAACATTGCATCGCTCACCAAAGTAACCAGGTGTGCATTTACAAACAGATTGTCCATGAACACAAGACTGTTCATCAGAGTTACTTTGGACGAGGTTAGTTAATGGTTCGCAGTCTTGAATGAACTGATAATTTTCTTTTATTTTATAGTTGGCTGCTATACCGCCCATGACACTATTAGTACCCAACGAAAAATTTTCGAAGGGTTCTGTCGAATTCGATGAAGTCTTTGGTAATTTCCACATGAACACATCACATTCAGAGCACAAATCCACCCAGTAGAGGAACGTTTTTGAAAGGGTCAGTGAATTTGATGATGTACGGACAACATAGGTGTCATCACCCGTTAAAGACGCTAAAAATGTGGGGTTTTCACCATTCAAATTAGTATAAAAAATACTGTCTACAGAACTATTCTTAGGCTCAATAAAATACATTTTCTGTGTTAATTGATTAATAACCAGGGAGTGTGGTGTGACGCCTGAGAAAGTCAAAACCTCTTCTCTTCCAGAACCATTGAATGCAGCTCTCTCTATTGTCGGAACGGTCAAGTTGGTGTTGATCCAGTAAACGTACCTGTTAAACAAAACTCATTTAGCTATCACTCAGTAACTATTACATTTAATTTTCGTTGCTTCAGTTTAAAGTAAAGTACACGTACCCTCTACAGCTATCCAGGGCAACATCAGTGGGGATCCCTTCACCCGTCTTGATTAAAAGATTTCCGTGAATATTGTTATTCGATCCATGTTTTAATGAAATCCAATTAATGCTTCTTTCGTTTGTATCACTGAAGAACAGTAATTCTGTTGCTGGATCAAAGGCGAGACCATGAATGTTTCGCCCGTTTGCCTCAGTGTGACAGATGTTTTCATTGGTAGATATGCCGTAACTACATATACGGTCGCCGCCGGTCTGTTTGTCGACGTAAAGCAACTTGTCGTTTATTTCATCGTAAGTTAAAGCTGTAAGATTTTGGGTATCAAAAATTAAGGAGTTCGTCATATTATCGTTGGCATAAAACTCTAGAACATGTCCTTTAGTTACGGCAATGTCTGAAACAACAGAAAAATAGTTTACCTTACAAGCTAATCTTATACATATAATAATAGTAGATTAATTATTCACCAAGAAGCTTTATTGAGTCCTGAGCGTAACGAAGGATTCTAGGTTGCGAACTCCCGAGTGCGGCGAGAGAGTTCTAAGTTACTCTATAACACGTCTAAACCAATTCTAGTATAGTTTTTGCCGATTTTAATTCATTTTCGCCGTTTCTTTATTTCTAATTTTCAGTAACTAATAACCATGCTTGTGGTCAGTGGCGTGCCTAGGGGTCAAAAATATGGCAAGCCCATAAGGCAAGCATAATATTCAGAAACCCTAACATGATGAAGAGTAGTAGGTTATAAGGGCAAGCAAGCTTGTAAGCTTGTATGAAAGTACTGCCACTACCTGTGATGACCCGTGGGGCTACTGCTCAGGATATGGAACTAAAATTTAAAATGGCCCTCCAAGAACTTAAGTGGTCATTTACGGAGACGCGGCGCGTCGGGCGGCGCGTCGGGCGGCGCGTTGTGCGGTGCGGCCCGCTTTCAATTCAAATATATGGCGATGTATGAGAGCGTTTACGGAGAAGCGTTTTTACACGCGTTTGCTTGAAGTGCAGCGTTGCCCGCCGCGGCGAACGCGGCGGTGCACGCGGCGTCGAACGCGCAAACGCGCAAATACGAACATATGGCAGATGATACCGCCGCGTCGCCCGCAGCGTTCGCCGCGGCGGTGCACGCCCCGCGTCTCCGTAAACAACATCGTACATTTCCATATGTTTGTGTTTGGGCGTGTGATAACGCGGGCCGCTGCACGCGCCGCCTCTCCGTAAACGGAAAAAACGCGCACCGCGCCGCGCGACGACCCGCGCTACGCGCCGCCCGACGCGCCGTGTCTCCGTAAATGGGCACTAAGGAAGCAAAACTACATTGTCAATAACTGTTATAGGAGATAAAAGACAGTGAGGAGGAAAGTTTGTATGGAAGTTAAGTAATTTTTGACGATGGGAAACCCCAAAGCGTTCATGGCTTGTAGCAAAAGCAGGTATACTCGGGGGTTGGGTGTGCGCGCAAATGTACGACTAACTGCCAGAACCTCGACCCCGGAGTCCGTTGAAAATGAGGAAATCAACTCACCCCAAGACTGTGCCAACCCCACGGACAGCACTAGTAACGCCAGCACACACCGCGTTCCACACATTGTATACTTCAGTAATACAAATATGTTTTAACTGAGGCAGATAGTGCCCACTCCTGGCGACCGCTCCTGAATTACTATAATTAATGTGCTGGCGTTTTCTCCTTATAAATAGGACATGTAGATAGGCATACTTGACTAGAAAATATCCCTGAGGTCTCGTTAATAAAAGAGGTTTTTCCCCAATACGTATTTTGGCAGCCTTTGTGGTCATGTTTATTCACTGTGCCATTTTTTCTTTATCACTAGCTATTGTTTGCTGTATAGGCAATATGTTTGGGGTATTCCTTAAAGCGCAACTATTTTTAAGCGCAACCAACTAAGTGCAACTAAATTATTCCTCGAAGCGCAACCAATAGTTGCGCTCAAAAATTCAAATTAAAAATATTATATGTTTATTCCTCAAAGCGCAACCATGATGAAAAATATCGTTAATGAATACATCATACCTATCTTTATTTTTATTTATGCAATTACCCCGCAAATCGGGCTAATTGCAGTGTGACGGTATATATTAGACAAGTAATTTTAAATTAATAGAATAGGTTCTACGAATTTAGCAAATACTGAAAATTTTGTGGGTAGGTACCTAATTAAATAAAAATAGTACAAACACATAACTAAACTTTAGATACCTCCAGGACTTTACTAATTAAATATATTGCCTATAGAGCAAACAATACTTAGTGATAAATAAAACAATGGCACAGTGATAAACATGACCACTGACTGCCAAAATACATATTGGGAAAAAACCTCTTTTAGTATCGCGAGCTCAAGTATGCCTATCTATATTTCCTATTTATATGGAGAAACGCCAGCACATTAATTATAGTAATTCAGAAGCGGTCACCAGGAGTGGACGCTCCATCAACCTCAGTTGCAACACATTTGTATTTCTGAAGTATACAATGTGTGGAACGCGGTGTGTGCTGGCGTTAGTAGTGCTGTACGTGGGGTTGGCACAGTCTTGGGGTGAGTTGATTTCTTCATTTTCAACGGGCTCCGGGGTCGAGGTTCTGGCAGATAGTCGTACATTTGCGTGCACACCCGACCCCCGAGTATATCAACTACGAGTTTAGGTACAAGCCATGCGCCCTTTGGGATTTCCCATCGTCAAAAATTACTTAACTTCCATCCAATTAGTTTGGACGTGTTATAGAGTAACTTAGAACTCCCTCGCCGCACTCGGGAGTTCGCAACCTAGAATCCTTCGTTACGCTCAGGATTCAATAAAGCGTTTTCTGTTGTTTGTTGTTGGTGACAGTGGAGTTTTGCTTCCTTAAGTTCTTGGAAGGCCGTTTTCAATTTTTGCTCCATATCCTGAGCAGTAGGTAGTGGCAGTACTTTCATACAAGCTTACAAGCTTGCTTGCCTTTATAACCTACTACTCTTTATCATGCTATGGTTTCTAAACAGTCTGCTTGCCTTATGGCCTTGCCATATTTTTGACCCCTAGGGACGCCACTGATCACAGGCATGGTTATTAGTTACCGTAAATTTGAAATAAAGAAACGGTGAGAAATCAGCAAAAACTATACTAGAATTGGTTTGGACATGTTATTGAGTAACTTAGAACTCCCTCGCTACACTCGGGAGTTCGCAATCTAGGATCCTTCTTCCTTAGGCTCAGGATTCAATAAAGCGTCTTGGTGAATAATTAATCTACTATTATTATATGAATAAGATTAGCTTGTATGGTAAACTATTTTTCTGTTGTTTCAGACATTGCCGTAACTAAAGGACATGTACTAGAGTTTTATGCCAACGATACTATGACGAAGTCCTTAAGTTCTGATTCCCAAAATCTCACCGCATTGGTTTATGATGAAATTCACGACATGTTGCTGTACGTCAACAAAGAGAGCGGTGGTGACACTATATTTAGTTACGACGTATCTTCCAATGAAAACATATGGCACACTGAGGCAAACGGGCGAAACATTCATGGTCTCGCCTTTGATCCAGCAACAGAATTACTGTTCTTCAGTGATACAAACGAAAGAAGCATTAATTGGATTTCATTAAAACATGGATCGAATAACAATATTTACGGAAATCTTTTAATCAAGACGGGTGACGGGATCCCCACTGATGTTGCCGTGGATAGCTGTAGAGGGTACGTTTACTTTACTTTATAAAACCGACTTTTTGTATTTTTAAACAAACGTTTAACACTTCAGAAGTCGGTGACAACAAAACTAAATCAAATAAACAAAAGTCACCGACTTCTGAAGCTAAAGTTATTTTTCACTTTTTTGTGTTTTTGAAGTCGGTTTTTTTTTGCAAATTTTTTTTTTTTTCCATTTTTAGTTGTAATATCCTATACAAATATTTCCTATGAATTTATTTTACATTGTTAAATAACAATACATTTCATGGTAATAGGCTTATACCCAATCAAATGGAACATAACATAACTAACTTTCGAAATCTGGATGTACGGTACACATCTGCATACCACCTCAGAGCATACAGGCGTGATGTTATGTTATGATGTATGATGTGGAAACAATAAACATCCAAGCGATTGCAGCAGTCATGACAGATTTGCTATCTAAAGGGTGCAAAAAGACCCTTAACGAAGCCGAAGGTCACTTGTTCTCCCCGCCAATGCGATCATTTTTTTGTTCTAGACCATACCTGGGAACCTTCTAGTTACGGAGATATTGGGGGTCAAAGTTACAACTTTTTAACATGTTTTTTTTTAAATACATGTTTTTAAAGTATAATTTTTACTTTAAATACCTCCATGACCCGTTTACTAGTCAATGCATCCATAAGCACAATGTTTTGAATGCGTTTCATTGAGTTTTATCGTAAAAGGTTATTTTTCACCCCAAAAAAAAAAGTCGTTTCCCAGCAATAATTTTTGTGCAGGGTTACTTAGTTTGATGTACAGAGTGCTTGGTTAACGGCTTCGTGAAGGGTCTTTTTACACCCTGTATTATTGAAGAGTTCCGTTCGATATCTCCGAAGTCCATGATCAGATCATGACAATATTTCTATGGGAGCAACTCTTTCAAACAAAAAAGAATTTCCCAAATCGGTTCAGGCCTCTACGAGTACTCGATGAACATACATAAAAAAAAAAGATTCCGACGAATTGATAACCTCCTTTTTCAAAGTCGGTTAAAAATGAAGCAACGAAAATTAAATGTAATAGTTACTGAGTGATAGCTAAAAGAGTTTTGTTTAACAGGTACGTGTACTGGATCAACACCAACTTGACCGTGCCGACAATAGAGAGAGCTGCATTCAATGGTTCTGGAAGAGAAGATGTTTTTACTTTCTCAGGTTTAGCACCACACAGCCTGGTTATCGACCAACTAACACAGAAAATGTATTTTATGGTACCTCAGAATAGCTCATTGCAGAATATTTGGTACACCGATTTGAATGGTGAAAACATACAATTTTTAGAATATTTTTCGGCTGATAACACTGAAGTTTCCCGACCATTATCTGCTTCACTGGCCGTTTCAAAAACGTTCCTCTACTGGATGGATTACTGCTCTGAATGCGAGCAACTCGTGTGGAAATTGCCAAAGACTTCATCGAATTCGACGGAAACCTACGAAACTTTTTCGTTGGGTACTAATAGTGTCATGGGCGGTATAGCAGCCAACTATAAAATAAAAGAAAATTATCAGTTCATTCAAGACTGCGAACCACTAACTAACCTCGTCCAAAATAACTCTGATGAACAGTCTTGTGTTCATGGACAATCTGTTTGCAAATGCACACCTGGTTACATAGGTGAGCGATGCAATGTTCGAGTTTGAGAAGACTACTGTTTGCAAGGCAACTGCAGTTGCCATGATGAGGGAGTTCCTGAATGCATGTAAAACTGATTCAACGCCTTCAAATAGTTTCCTTGATTAATTAAATTACACTTTTCAACACACTTGCTCATAAAGTGGCATTTGCGGCATGGCTCTTAGGGTCACAATACATTCAACACGTTTTTTTTGCATTTTCACACTAGTGCAGAAAAGTGCGCTACATGTACTAGACTAGTCGAAGATGTGTTATTCTGGAAAATGTGAATATGAGCTGTGTAAATAAATATGTTTTATATTTTACCAAGTTTTTATTTTGTCCACAAAAAAACATAAATTCTAATATTCCGGGAGAAGGTGGCTATTCCGTGAATGAGGAGGAAGAGCCTTTCTGTCAATGTGTTGGTAATTATGACGAGCCAAGACGTGAAGGTGCTTAACATGACAATCTTACTATTACTTCTTCTTCTTCACCCCCACGTATTCAGCAGAAACAAATTAAACCCTAGCAGATTTACTGTCAGATTGGCGAAAACCTAAGAATCTGAAGAGAAGCAAGGGAATGAGCCCCGTCTGGTCTTTTGCACTCCCTATTATTTAATAAAATACAAGAAAATATTGCGAAAGCCTACCGTAATAATAGAGAACCAAACCCTACCAAGTCCAGGTGCCCAAATTTCGAACAAACTTAACTAATACGAAACTTTCGAACTGCTCTCTATCCATCAACATTTATATTCATCACTATTTTAGTCACATGCGATTCGTCTCTCCTCATCACATGTCCACACCAAGACATAAATACAGTTACTTGTTTATAAATACAATTTTTCATAAAATAAAAGTGATGCTCCGTCATACATGTGGCAATTGAGTTTTATTTCTAATAATAGATAGGAGGTACATAGACCAGTTTCAGGCACTTTAAAATAGCCAAAAAAGCACAATATCGGTATAAGGCCTGCAGTTGTCCTTTCCAAAACAGATCTCTTTGGAGAAGAATGGGCAAGAAACTTCAAGGCAACTCTTTTTGTCGCAATGGCATAGCAATTCAAACAAAAGAAACTCCCTTTTTTCTGTGAATCGCGGGCACCTTTCTACCAGACCGCTAAAGATATATAGTCGTGAACATAGCTAGCAACTACATCCGAATGGTTGTGTAACCCGCCCGTCTAAACATTGTACTATTGTCTTTATTTTCCCGTGCAAATCCGTTTAGAGTAGAAATAAACTACGGACTTGAGACGGTTTTACTTTCCCAACTTATAATACCATAACATCTCAGTTATTTGTGAAGGTTTACCTCATCATCTTCTGATTAATCTTTCCATGGAGCTTTGGTCACGCTGAGGTGAGCCCCTCGTAGGATGTGGTACGAAATTCACTCTCACGATTATGCAAACTAACCTGTATCAAACTGGCACGAATAGTCAGCTAACTTCCTAATCGTCCACGTCCCGCATCCCGTGTGAGATTTGTCTTAATGTTCACGAAGGGGATGGAGGGGTCTTAGTTCGCTAACTTTGCTCGCTCACTTGTCCGCGCCTTCGCCTTCGTCTCTAACCTGTCCGAGTCGGGGTGGCCCAAGTCCTGAGCTCGCTTCACTCGCTCTTGCATCCTAAGTTGTTCTTGTTTATCTATTCCGTATGCCAAATTGCCAACATCGTTTTCCGCGTTTTTTTCCAAAGTCAGTGCCGGCAGCAATTCAACAAACGGCGCTGGCAGCTAATGTGTTAAAAGTAAAGTACTTCTAAGTTTGCCTAAAAATACATCAAACAAAGGCAGAAATTGGTATCTATTTTTGGGTTAGCCAAAAGACGCTCGTCAAACCATTCGTTCGTCATTCTGCGAAGAGGCTTCATATCGATCTTAGACTGTAACATAAACACTTTCCTAAATTTGAAAGCAATTTTCGCGAGAAATAACGATTGTAACTTGGATATAGGATCTTTTTCATTAAAAAGATGAGTTCCAAAATACTATGTTTTCATAACAGCATGAAATTTTAATCAGAACAGTAGGAGAAAAACACTTTTAAAAGTTGTTAAGTGTTTACGTATTGGTGCTCGTGACTGTGTTATGTTACATTGCTTGATTTTGTCTCGGCAGAAGTACTTATGACAGTTTTAGCTATGCTTGTTCGTGTCGATCGCAAATCGTAATGCAATGTCAGGTATGTCACGCACATCTAGGCCGTGACCTACGAGGCAGCTAGGTGTAGCAATTATAATATAGACAAGTTTCTAGTCAGACACATTCTTACGTGTATGATGTTAGCTGTAAGCAGCTGTGTGAAAGACTGAGGGCAGGAATTCAAGACTAGTATAACCAATTGTAGAGGAGAAGCTTGAGGGTAAATAATAACAGTCGCAAAGGTCGATATTTTTTTTTTTTTCGTTTGGGAAATCATCAAATGACCCCTCCTGCTCTGGGTGGAGTGGAAGGGAGTGTCAGACTTTTACTGACTAAAACCCATCCATGTTCCTTCTTTGCCCTTTGTGTTTCAGGGCCGCTGTATATCTTTCGAACAGTCCTGCAGCCCCGGAACAGTCCCGCAGCCCCGGAACAGTCCAGCAGCCCTGGGGCAAAGGTCGATCTTCAATTTTAAGCAGCGCTTGTCTAGGTCGGTCCGTTGATGAGTAACCATCCATCCCCCATGCCTCGGAAAGTACTTTAAGGCGTACGTTCTGGCCGTCATTTGTAGATCTTTGACATTTGTTATAGGAAGTCAGTGGCCTGAAAGTCTGACAACCAGTTTAACCAAGAGGTATTGTATTACTCCACGCAAAATAATGGTATTTAGCTGCATCCAGTTAGACTGGAAGCCGACCCCAACATACTTGGGAAAAGGCTAGGCAGATGATGAGCCGTTTGACGGATCGTTCCTAGGTTATCTTAATATACACCGTGACTTTTTAGTCGTCTTACAAAGGTGGTCGACTCAATGTGCCCGACATAAAATAGTTCTAGGCGCGTTTTTTTTTTACCTACTGGGTACAAAGAAAAATAAATAAACATTAGAAAAAAATATGAAACATCAACAGGATGTTTACGTGTCAAACGGGACAATATACCTACCCAGCTCTCGAGTCCAGTAGATCATCGCTCACAACATGGTGTTTTAACTACGTCATGCGTCATAATATTGAAAAATATTTTTATTTTTAAATGATTAAAATCTCATAAATACCTATTTTTTATGAATGCTTAATAGTCATTGGCTACATGAAGTGGGCTGCCGTTGTAAGACGACTAAAAAGTCACGGTGTATAACAGTCATTGCACTTTGCATACGTCATAATATTGAATAATATTTTTATTTTTAAATGATTAAAATCTCATAAATACCTATTTTTTTATGAATGCTTAATAGTCATTGGATACATGAAGTGGGCTGCCGTTGTAAGACGACTAAAAAGTCACGGTGTATAACAATCATTGACACTATGTTCTTACACACAAATCTCTGAAACCACTCAACCGACACAAACACCACACTTCCGCAATATTTCTGGAAATTTCCTATTGCAAAGCTCAAAGCAATTATTGCTTACAATAAAAAGTCGCCAAAAATGTATGACACCATGCAAATTGATCACTATAAGCTATTAAAAATCATGCACGGTTTGATTATTCAACTTATAACATACATTTCTATGTCATTGTGACACGGAGAAGATTTTAAGAGGTGGGGTAGACGTGTCGGGTTTATTCTTGTCCATTTACATACATTAATCCTTAAAAACTTAGAAACCATAGAATATTTTTGAATGATTGAAACCATGATTATTTTTGACTGACATAATTTTATTTTTTATTTACATGATTTAACTTTAATTGACATGATTTATATTTTTTATTAACATGGTTTATTTTTATTGAAATGATAAATTTAATATTTTGTTTTTGCTAATATACCGAATTTTAATTGTATAATTGAATTTTATTTTGTTTTTGAACTGTAATCCTTATAAGCCGTATTGTTTGAGTTTTAATGAATTTTCGATACAATGTAAGAATTGTTTATGAAATAAATGAAATGAATAAATAGACACTCCTTATGCTTCGTTTTTGGTCATACACGCGCGCCGATTACGAGAACTATGCACCTGATTATTAAGTTGACAAGAGTCTGAGAGAGAGGTCTCTCAGACTCTTGTCAACTTGTGTGGTGTTCCTCAAGGGTCACTGCTGGGACCACTGTTCTTCTTGAAATGTTTAAAATATGTACCATTTGGTTCTACTAAATCTGAAGTACTATCTGTCAAAGTCCAGTGTCCAGAGTCTGGTCCGCAATCCCCCAATGTCCCGCAAGTCCATAATTTGACGGCACGGTTGACGCAGTGGCTGAGCAATTGATTGCTGCGTTGCGTGTCGCGGGTTCGATCCCCGCACGAAACAAATATTTGAATGGCCTACAGATAGTCGTTCTGGGTCTAGCTGCTTGTGTATTTTAGGGTGGGCGTCGATCCATCGAGGCCATCGATCGATGGTAGAATGAATAAGTCGACGTCAATCGACAGTTTCTATTACACCAACTTATCAATCGTCTTCATTCGGCGATCGATCGATTGGTGAGGTAACAACCATTTCCATTCCTTTCCATCAAATAACCTCCCCCCCCCCCCCCCCCCGCTCTGGTAGTAGCCGCGGGATCTCTTTCGAACAGTCCCGCAGCCCCGGCAGGCATCGGCCCTTGCGGCCCCTTCCTTTTTGCTGACATCTCTTTGAGGAGCGCGTGAAATACGAACTCGCCGTCTACACGGCAGGTAACACCCTTATTTTAAATGTTTGTGAACGCACCCTCGATACAGGACAAATTCCTAGGGCAACGTCCTAAAACAACTGTCTCTACCGTATAGACTGCACCTTTACAGTTTGTCACATTTGTTGATGAAGAATGTATTCGTGTACACCTGCACTTATGTTAATTACCAAACTTGTAACCGCCTGCAGTAGACTTAACACTTGTATTAAAATATCTGTTATGTTGCTACATGACTTACCAACAGAAGCTATTGCATTCACCGGCTACTTGCTTTGGCAACGGAAGTTATTCTTCATAGTAATGGTGCGTTTACATTTTAACCATGTGGTGTGCGATATTTTTTATTTTTAAACGTCCTCAAGGTACTGGACATCCATTTGAAATTAAAGTTACTATAGACCGACCGCTTTAATGAGTCCTCCGCCTTGCCCCGTCAAAGGCTCATTAAGCGTCCACAAAGTCCTAACAATATCCCACAGGTTATTTGCTTTAAAATAACCATAATCCACGTAGGTATTACGATACTAATTGAACCAAATCGTGATCAACCTTCAGAATATTCCATTTAAATTAATACCTTCGCGAGGACTCATTAAAGCGGTCGGTCTATAGTCTAGATCTTTATGGTCTAGTAAGGCTTAAATGAACCCCCTAGACCAAATTACAGAAACCACTTTTGTAGGGGCCAAATGCCCCACTACCAGCAGTCTTGCCTCGGTTGGTCCGTAGATGAGGACCATCATTACATAACGAGTTTCCTCCGTGTCTCGGAAAGCCACGTACTAACTGGGCTGTGGAGATCAGATAGGCAGACGCTCCATGTAAAATTCAGTTGCATTCGGTAAGACTGGAAGCCGACTCCAACATAGTTTGGGAAAAAGCTGGGCAGATGATGAAAGAGAGAAAAAGAGAGAATGACGAAGAGATAAAAGTCCTAAGATAATAAGAAAGTCGACTCATGTTCACACACACCGTGGTCCCACATGCAAATGTGAAACACATTGCATTCATTCATCAGGTAACACATTATTTCATTTAACTGATGATTTTTTGTACAAGCTTGTTTTGCCACTCAACACCGTTGGGATATTATTGATGGGGAAACAAAAACATGGCAAGCGTGAGTCGTGGGATAGTCTTAGAAACATGTTGAAACTATTTTAAGCGGATGGGTTCAGTAGTTTTATTGGAGTGGCGATGCTTGAGAGCGGCCTGTTTCGATTTGCCAACCAGCTCACCGAGGGACCGTCCACTGTGACCATGGAACCCTATGCGAGGATGCGTGGAAAGAATGAACCGCGCAGATAACATGATAAACCTCTCCGTGCACACCATATAGCTGTGGACGGTCGACTTTGCAGAAAAGAGTCACAAATGGCGCCAATATGCTTTGGTCGACTCTCAAAGGGGGATCAGGTCCGAACTCTATTTTGATCTGATTTTTTATTACAAGATAATTTGTTGAATTGTTGTGAAAGTTTTTAAATTGAAGTTATATGTTTTATTGTTTAAAAGTATAAATTTTTGCATGCCTAATGGTAGAATGTACCAGGAACAAATAATTGCTACTGTAACAACTCATGTATGTACCTACATTCAATGCAAATAAATTATTTCTATTTCTATTTCTATTCCTACTCATTGAAGCGGAGACGAGAGGAGAGATGTCTCATATTTTTTAGGTGGCGTAGTGGAGACGAGAAGAAACGTGCGGTGAGCGGCGTGCAGCGAGCGCTAAACTTGGCGTCAGTTGCCTCTGCTGCGGTCTAAGCAAGTACGCATCTCCGGTGGATACACCCTAGCTCCTAACCATCTGCGCTTCGCACATCTCCGAGCGTCTTCGCTTTGGTGATTCCGGGGCTTACACGGTCAGTGCTGTAGTGAAGTTAACCTCATAGCCAAGAACTACAGCGTTCAATCAACTTGCGTGTTGCTATAACGAGAAAAGAAATGAAACATGTAGTTAAGTTACAACATACCACGAGCCACCGTAATGCTATGATACTCACGCGACGGACGCGATCGTTTGACGCTAGTCTTATCGCCGACTATAGTCGCCCCAGTGATGTGCCGGGCGTTGCACAGAGGGGGCTCCGGACGGGTCTTTTAAGAGGAAACGGTGCCTCCTCTCATGTGCGGATGGTGACCACCGCGCACCCGGGTGGTTTTAGTGCGGTAAAAATCCCACACTCCCCGGTCTTATCCCCAAAGACCGGTCGCCTTTTGAAGGTTTCCACCCTAAAACAAAAAAAAAAAGGCTTATCGCCGATGTCGTGAACGGGACGTCTTCAAGGTAAGTCTTCAAGTATGAATGCAGATCATAAGGTCCTGGGTTCGGTCCCCAGGTTGAGCAATGTTCATATATTTTTGTCGGAAATTCTCACAGCCTTCGATTGTGAGTGTTTGAAGATAATGGCGATGGTTTCGTCAATACATGAGAGTTAATAACGTCATTAGTGGTTTGTTTCACTCTGTGGTACCACAAATTTTTAGTAATTAGTTTAGTGGGCGACTAGCAAAAGGTATTTACAAGGCAGATGTGAGTGGCAACGCCGGGAGGGGACGCCCTAGAAGGACATGCACTGACCTTATTGGTGGGGTCTTCAGAAAGATCAGGTGCGTAGTACTCGCAACCGGCGTGCGTGTATGACCAGATGTATGAACGTTGACGAGGCAAAAGGAGTTTCTAAGGATCGTAGCAGGTTGCGTTCTGTGGTTTCTGCCTACCCCCATGGGAAAAAGGCGTGAGTTGATCTATGTATGTAGTTTAGTACCATAGCGAATCTCGATCATAGCGGCCAATCGCTGCAGCAGATTTTATAGTGCACAAGTACCAAGTGACACAGACGACGACGACTGACACGCAGTGACAGTGATTCTTTGTACGCAACCAGTTGCGAATCAAGAAAACTTTTTCCTTAACCACAACTTGGTTGCGAACAAAGAATAAGAGCTTCGCAAACTTACATGCGTGCATTAGTTGCGATGAGTCATGAGAGAAAAGCATTTCATAAATAGCAACCAGTAGCTAAGATAATGAATAAAAAAAGAAAAACGAACAATCACAATTTCAATGTCTACCTATATTTCTATACCTATATATATATATATATATATATATCACGTATCAAACACATAAAAACTAAATGTTCTTCTTTCTCACCTATAAAATTAAATTATATTTTCCAAAGGGCCTTTTCCACCCTTCTTTTCTCTCATTCAGATTGCATTTGGGAAAATAATTTCTATGCAGTGCCCCACGCTAATTATTCCGGATTTCAGGTCGTTTATTACCGAATCGATTTCCGCGTCTATTTCTTCGTATTCTTTTTTCTTTTTGTTGCTGACTTTTCTTAAATCAAAGCACGTAGACTCCAGATTTAAAACATCTAGTAAGTGAGCTAGATTTGGTTTTATGCAACCTATGTATTTATTTATTTTATATATTTATTTATTCATATTTTTTGTATGAAAAAAGAAGATAAAAAACAACGAATCAACAAAACAGTGTCAACAAAGAGACCGACAATGAAGGTTGCGAATAAGGAAAACAAATTCTTCTGGCGTAACTGGTTACGAAACTTAATCATCAAGACGCTTAGTTGCGGTTAAGGAAAAGCTTTCTTTATTCGCAACTGGTTGCGAATAAAGAATAAAAATTCCTAATTCGCAACTGGTTGCGAATCGCAGTTGTGAAAACGGCCGGAGGGGACGCAGCGTGTGTAATGTTACTTACCAAGGCTGACAAGACAAGCAACTGCAAAAAAAACACACGAAAATTTAAATCAAGAGGATGGCTTCAAAT
The DNA here is from genome assembly GCA_905220335.1 of Noctua pronuba. Taxonomy (NCBI): domain Eukaryota; kingdom Metazoa; phylum Arthropoda; class Insecta; order Lepidoptera; family Noctuidae; genus Noctua; species Noctua pronuba. The sequence continues at coordinate 11,134,899 of LR999918.1, forward strand.
TGTCAAGTACGTGGAATCCAGTTTTGAGTATATTTGAGTCAAAAGTAGCAGCCGGCATCGTAATAAGGACTCTACAAAACTTGGTGATATTGTGAGTGGGTTTTGCCGTGACTTGTTCTAGTAGTGCGCGTAGCAAAAGACAAAGAAAGAGGGTAGACAGATTTGTCTGCTCATAGCAATTTTATTTTCCATCCACCCGCAATCTCCAGTTAACCCGCGATTATGGCGCTTGCAACAGCGTCGAAATATCGAGAGCTCAAAATAACGAACAATCACAGAAGATATCCCTTAAGTGACGGTATAAGTTTAGTTTTAATTTGTGCGTAATTAGTCACACTGCCTCGTTGGTCGAGTGGTTTCAAGTGCGACTGGTGAGCATGAGGTCCTGGGTTCGATTCCCGGGTCGGGCAATGTATTATTGGGTTTTGCCATCAGGAATTTCTCAGTAGCAGCCACAGAGGTGGTGGAGAGCGTTTGTGCCCGGTTGATGGCAATAGGCCGCCCCCTATTACATGGGACTCAAAACATAACTGGCTAAATGAGGGTTTACTATTATATACACGTCTACCTAATCCTTCGGAGATAACAGGCGTGATGTTATGTTATGTATCATCACAATTACATGCGATTTATAGAAAACTGGCGATGTATGAGTTTCCTATAGAAGAAAGAAGAAAGAAAGAAAATACATTTATTTGGCACATGCCACAAGTGCACACAATATAAAACAAAAATAATACAAGGCAAAAAATAAAACTTAAAACTAAACAAAGAATTTAACACTGTGTGCCTCACGGCTGCGCCAAATAGGCCCAGTTCAGCAAAATGCCGGGCAACTAGTGCCTGACGCTGGTTTTCAACTGGAACTGGATTAGAGAGGTTACGGATGTAAAACAGCATTATGTGTTGAATCATTGGTGATGGTGAAAAAGGTACATATACTAGGTACTGTACTATACACCTCTACTTATACCTTGGAGGAATACAAGCATGATGTATGTCCCAACCCACCATTAACTTGAATCTTCACGCTACCTCTGGCTAATGAGACGGCTAGACTAAGTGGACAGCTCTGAATGAGCTGTGGCAACAAATCAAATTAATAGACCATAAATTATGTCTCCTTAGATATTTGCTCATACAAACCGCATCTATCATACAAATATGATGGCTCCGTATTTATAAGTAAGTGGGGTAATTGGAGTTTGTTAATAGTGGGATTGAGTTTGTGAGAAAATTGCAAAAACTGAGTTCAGAGTAGGTTTGAGGACTTGGACAGGTCGCGGGCCTGTGGACAGTGAGTAATGGGCTAGCTTGCTGTCCGTCCGTCTTATGACGACAGGCCGTGCGCCTCAAAGAGATGTCAGCACACCGGAAGGGGTCCGCAAGGGCCGATGGCTGCCGGAGCTGCGGGACTGTTCGAAAGAGATACCGCGGCCCTGGAACACAAAGGGCTAAGAAGGATGGATGGGTTTTAGTCAGTACAAGTCTGACACTCCCTTCCGCTTCAGGTTGTCACACCACCTCTTTCTCGGCCAGCCTAGGCTGCGCCGTCCATCTGCAGGCACCCATTGAGTGGAGACTTTTGCTTAGCGGTCATTGTGCATGCGGCCAACGTGACCCGCCTAATCCCATTGCAGCTTGGCAGCCTTCTTGCCAGCGTCTATTATGCCCGTTTTACAAACTCGGTCTTGTCTTTCACCTACCAGAATACTGGGTCCTAAGGCCCTCATTTTATTATAATTATAAAAATCAGCCCAACTTTAAGCTACCTACCAATAATTATAAAGTAAACCACCATCTGCCTAGCCTTTTTCCAACTATGTTAGGATCGGCTTCCAGTCTTACTGGATGCAGCTGAATACCAGTATTTTACATGGAGCGACTGCCTATCTGACCTGGTACACGCCAGTTGCTGGGTAATACGATACCCAATTATTAAGTAAATCAACAATATAATAAAAACTTTAGTAAATAGAAAATCGTATTACAAAACACATTTTCATCACTAAGAGATTTATAGGGTAACGAGCAGGTCAAAGATCATCTAACTGATATTTTCTAATTAACTTTAATAGTGCGAATGTAAACGCCATCGTCAATTATAATTACAATTACATTTAAATAGTTTCGTTAACTTTGATGAAGTAAAGTCGATTTTTCTGTGAAATCGCCTGGGGTATACTGTCTGGTAAACTTTATTACCTTACCAATAAAATTATAATCATAAATTAGTCGAATTTCAAGCATAAAGTGCGAAACGAATAGGTAGTTCATAAAAAACGTAGCTACTAAACATAAAAGAAAAGATGTTTGTTTTTTTTGTTAATTTTATTCATTAAATTTTAATTAATTTAAGTATAATCTAAATCTAAAATTACCATATTTTTTATTTTTTATTAAGCTTATTTTTATTATATTTTCAAATTTGATTGTGGATTTTACGTTTTATTTGACATGGATAAGTATTGCATTAATTTAATTTTTAATTTTTATAGATTATTTTGAGGTGTAATAGTGTTGTGTGGTGTGATTTGTCTTTGATTATTTAATTATTAACATTATTTTTAAGTGTAACTAACATAATTATGGATCGTTGTGTCTGAAATAAATAAATTGAATTGAATTAAACAGAGTACCTACTAAAAAACAAAGTGTTTACCTCGATATCCTTCAAAAGCCTGTGGTCATGAGCACCTATGCCCGTCGTCCTATCCAGTGTGCTAAAATTAAGGTAACTGATACCTAAATTTGTAATTACATTATTGTTAATGTGCAAAATTACCTCACGATGAAACCTTAAGCATTATAACCGATTTAATTATCCTCTCTGCCTTACCAGTTTTTGTAAACAAAAAGCTCTAGCTCATCCCGCGATCCCATCTGGGCCTGATGCAGTGACTACCTTGTACCCATTACATACAGAAAAATCCTATCAATCAGTGGCCCGAAAGCCTGACAACCGGTCTTACCAATAAGTATTGTATTACCCAGTCCTAACTGGGTTGTGGAGTTCAGATAGGTAGTCGCTCCATGTAAAATACTGGTATTCAGCTGCATCAAATTAGACTGGAAGCCGATCCTAACATAGTTGGGAAAAGGCTAGGCTGATTTTACAGAAAAATATTATGTCCTCGACTGCAACACAACCAAATAACTAAACAAATGACGTCATATTATAGCAATCGTAGGAATTCGATACAATTTCATTTAAACGAACAGTAATAATAATTGTATTATACCATAATCGTACGTCCGTGAGACGCATCTTATAATCTCGCTTCCGCTCCGTTCACTTAACTGAACCAATTATGTGTTAAACTAGCTTTTGTCTGCGGTTTTGCTCGCTTTATGGTCGGAGGTTATCCCACGAAAGCCGATGAAACTCAGGGGTAATGTAGTCCCATTAGTGAATTTTCAGAATCTGATCAGTAGTTTCGAAGATTACGTCCTACATGCAAACTTACAAACTTTACCTCTTTTAATATGAATGCATGGGATCCTTGTTCGATTCTCAGGTCGGGCAAAAGTGTGATTTGGTTAACAAAATAGAAATTTCTCAGCAGCAGTCTAGAATTATGCCCATCCTAGATGGCATTAGGCTCGCCCCCTATTACATGGTACTTAAAAGTAACTGATGGTTTAATGTGGGTGTGCCATTAGGCGCCTCTGCTTAACCCTTCGGGGATTACAGATTTGTTGTCGTCATGGATGACCAAAACCGTACGTCCATGAGACGCATCCCATTATGTTGATTCCGTTTCGCTCACTGAACCAATTATGTTTATTAGTAAACGAAGGTGTAGGGTCAAAGTGGATTGTACAGTCAGAGAGAAACGTAGGTCATCACCAGATATCGGTTAGAGTTTTATATTTAAAGTTCAAGGAAGTAAGTTAAGCCGCGTTGACACGATCTAAGTTTGCTCGGACCGAGTGGACTCGGATACCAATTCAGACGCAACTCGTATTGTGGCAACTCATACCAACCCATCCGAGTGCGCTCCGATTATGAGTTGCCACGTGGGGTTTAACGCATTTGGTGCACATCTCAACTTGTACACCATGCTCAAATGGTGAACTTAGCAATGGTGCACTTCTCATATGGCACACTTCGGAACTGGTGCACTTCGCAAAAGGAGCACTTTTTAAGATGAGTGGAGATTTGGAAAAATTGACTGAAAATGAAAGAATCTTTGGTTTTGTGTAGGTAATTTTCTTAAAAATACAATCAATAAAATAATTTTAATTAAACTCTACATAATCACTATGACATTTTTTTTTTTTTGTTGCGTCTGTGGAGGTATCCGCGTCCACTCGGTCCGAGCATACTCTGATCGTGTCAACGCGGCTTAATTCCTCTCTCTAACGTGTTCATCGCAACTGTAAGTTTTCAAAGTGCGATAAATTATTTACCCATTTAGATCTCTGATCATCGCTGTCGTCCATGTCCAAAGATTTAAGAAAAACCTAGTAATTAAAATCGTTACAGTATCTTTTTTTATTTGTAACAAATGGTTAGAGTTGATGGATGGAGAGGGAGAGGAACACCAAAGAAACGATGGATGGATTGTGTGAGGAATGATATGAAAGATAAAGGAGTAAATGATAGCGTGACGGTTGACAGAGGAGAATGGAAGAAAAAAGCGTCTTGCGCCGACCCCAAGTAATATGGGACAAGGTCAGGAAGATGATGAACAAATGATTAGAGTAAAAAAAAATTGAAGAATGTTTGATAATTCAAATAATAATTTCAAACTAAAAAACTTTTACTCACTTCGGCTCAGTACAGCATTTTTTAAACCCCCGATGGCCGAAATACAAATAATTATATACTGACCAAAATAAGTTCTATTTAATTGAATGAACATAGTCCGAAATGGCCATCGACTTTAATCTCTGAGTAATCACCAAAGTTCAAAAGTGATTTTGTGTCGTAATTATTCGAAGATTAGTTAGGTTGACACCTCTTTCTTTGGCCAAAAAATTAGCATTGCCATTCAGCGTGGCAATGCTGCCAGTCTTCTGGGCACGTTTCTACATGACAGCGATTTGGAGGAGTACTAAGACGCCCAAGCGTCCTGTTGTTTTTTATATATAAAATAGTCCCTTTTTTTATTTAAATGTTTAGTTTTCATTATTCCAGAAGTAGCTTTAAATCGTTGATGTCTTTATGGCCTCATAATTCAAATAATTTGGGAGATAAATCGTTCATACTTGTTTTGTAGAATCAGGGCCTTTAGAGCAGTTTAACGGGATGCAATCGATATAAGAGGAAAAATCATGGTGTATACTTATATCGGCACGTGACTGTACAAGCAGGGCCAGTTAGTTCATCACCAATTTATAGTTGACGTAACTATAATTTGGCATGTGTACTTACGCATCTCAAATAATATCTACTGCGTAGGTAAGTTGATTAGGATTGCTACAATTTTAATACATATTGTTATTATGAAAGATTTAAATGGAAGCAACGACAATTACGCACACAATCTTATCTCAAAAAGATTTGAGTGTTACTTGAGTGTAATAATTTGATGAATGCATGTTGAAATAAATAGTTTGACATTTTTTTTTAATTATTGGTAAATTGTTTGGCTTTTGTTGTAATTACAGGCACCTGAGAATTTAAACTTTAATATTAACAACACTGTAAGCTTGACTCTAACCACATGGTTTTTTTTTTAATATCCAAATATTTTTAGTATTATTATCAGCCATTTGTGTCCCATTGCTGGGCTAAGGCCTCCCTTCCCTCTTTCCACTTATCCCTATCCAATGCTGTTGTTCACCAATCTTTTTGGAAAGAGTCGAGTTCGTCCCGCCATCTCCTTCTGGGCCTGCTGGTTTGCCGTTTGCTGCTGTTTGGGACCCATAGTGTGGTTACTTTAGCGCATAGCTCCTCCGGCATGCGACAGATGTGGCCAGCCCAGTTCCATTTAATTTTGGCAGCCGTGTGACCTACATCGGCAATATCCAAACATTAGGGTCTTATTTTCATGTCGGTACGATCTTCCCGAGAATAACCTTGATAAGCAGAGCTCTACTCAGCTGTGTCGTGTCTCACTCGCAGGCCGTGAATTCGAACCCAAAAAAGGCAGTTAACTTTCCGTCATTTTTGACAACACCGATTGGCGATGCTCTTAAAAACGATGAAGTAGAACATCATTGGGTAACCGGCATGACCCACAACAAACAAAATCGAAGACATCTGACATCCCACCAGCATACTCCCTCTCATAAAGAGGAGGTCTGCACCAGCAGTGGGATCGTTGACTGATTATGCTAAGCAGCCACCCAACAAGGTGGAAGAAAAGCTGACTCCCCTATGTCTGGCGGGTGTACAGCACATCAAGCCACCCGAAACTGTCAAATTTTCCCAATCAACCTTGAAACTAATACTTTAGCGATAAAGTTGAAAATGTATAAAAGAAATTTGACACATTGTAGTAGCTTGATGTGCTGGCTTTTGTACTTACAGACGTAACAACAACAACAAACAACAACATCCATTTCTTTTCAGGCTACTTTGGCCCATAGATATAATCCTCACAGACTAACATACATACGATAAAATACAAATTGTGTTATCAAAAATAACCTTAAAACTATGTTAATAAAGGCACAAACCCACCGCGGCGCGCGGATAGGCTATGCACGTGTGTTAGCTTCGCTTTGGCAGAAAATGTATGTGATTGTGTCCACTGCAAACCACGGACACGCTATGTATCAAATGACGTCATTAGTACATGCGTGGCTTGCTCAAATAAGGCGCTCACATAGCTCAACGCTGTCAACGCCATGCTGGCTGTGCATGTGGTACGCGCTATACACGAATATTAACCCACGACTATGCCGCGGTAGGCCACGCACGCTACAGTTGTACATAGTGTTCATTGTGGGTGTGTAGCGTGTAACGCAGTGGAAACGTAGACCCACGTTGTCAAACAAATGAATCGGCACAGCTAAAATACGCCGCGTGCCCGTGCACAGCGTGCGCCGCGGAGGGTCGCGAGTTAACACTTCACTTGTGCACTATGTCACTGTGCGTTCATGTGGCACTTGCCTGTGGACGGATGAACGTATCAGAACAACTTAAAAAAGGACAGTATCAAATAAGGAAATCAATTTACTAAAAAAAGGTAATTACCTTCTATAAACTCATAACGGTTCTGACCTAGTTACATCGAATGTGATGTACTGATCACGATTATAGATCATCAATATATCATCATTATTCGTTATCACGATTTTTGTACCCTCACGGTAATGTTCAATTAATTGATTAATTATTTGGTAAGTGATTTAGTTGAATTGTAGTATTGAGAGTGTCCATCGTCAAATTGACCCTCGATTGGCTGACCCCCCAAAGTAATACAAACTTAACATCACATCACACCTGTAATCCCCGAAGAGTTAGGCAGAGCAGTCCCGAATAGTACACCCACATTTCGCTACTTATGTTTTAAGTCCCATGTAATAGGGGGCGAGCCTATTGCCATCAACCAGGCACAAATGCAGACTCCATGGTTGCTACTGAGGAGTCCCTAATTGAAAAACCCAATAACACTTTGTGCGACCTGGGAATCGAACCCAGGACCTCATACTCAGCAGTCGAAGATCTACAAATGACAGCCGGGACCAACGGCTTAACGTGCTTTCCGTGGCATGGAGGAAACTCGATATGTAATGGGCGGTCACCCATCCACGAACCAACCTACGCAAGCGCGGCATAACCTTAAGATCGACCCGAGTGGCTGTTATTATTTAGCCACGAGCTCCTCACAATTTATCTGAAATCCATTTCCTCTTTCTGAAATCGGTTTCAAGAAGTGACCAAACTGTGATATGCCTCTGCATCAGTAACGATTTCATACCATGCCGTCGAATACCTTACAAAAAAATCATTCATCACCCACCACTTCCAGCTGTCCATCCATACCCATTTAGTTGTTCGAAGATCTGTTGCGAGATCTTAATGCTACCCGTTTCAATTTCCACCTTACCGGAGCCATCCTCTCTAATATATAATACCCACCACCCACAGCATCCCATTCCACTCCATTCCCACTATGTATATCTTTAAAAGCTCGAGATTTGTCAAGTATCTTACTAATTAATCTTTCCACACTTCTTAATCTTTCATCCTTGGCTGCCCAACTAACATTGAATTCAAAGCATGGATATAAAAGACTAAATTATATGCTTTGTCAGAAAATAAAGAAGATATTTACAAAACAGGATAAAATAGGCCATTGGATAGTTTTGGCGAAAATCGCTTGTGACAGATAGACTGACAGACAAGACACACATTTAAAATACATAACTTAACTTTTTTAAAAGCTCGACGTTTTTCACAGAATCTTCTTATAATGCATCTTTCGTTGAGAATTTACTCTATTTTCATTTGCCAACTGAAAAATACCCGGAATCGACCCCACAACGTTTCCTTGGTAGCCCAACTAACATAGAATATAAGAGTGAGACAGGCCTGCAAAAAATTAGGTAATAAATAAATAAGACAAAAAAAAAACACTTCTTACTGTCCCGTCGTTCAACGCAGCATTTTAGGTAAAATCACGTGGTAGATAGATTGACAGTTGACAGACGGATAGACACTGAATCTAGACAATAAGTTTTCAAAAGCTACAAATCATCATTATATTGGGGTCGGCTTCCAGTCTAACTGGATGCAGCTGAATACCAATATTTTACATGGAGCGACTGCATATCTGACCTCCACAACCCAGTTAGTACTGGGTAATACATACCCCTTGGTACGACTGGTTGTCAGACTTTTTGGGCCACTGACTACCTCAAAGATCTACAAATGACACCCGGCACCAACGGCTTAATGTGCTTTCCAAGGCACAGAGGAAACTCGGTGTGTAATGGGTGGTCACCCATCCACAGACCAACCTAGGCAAGCACGGCTTATCCTAAAGATCGACCCGAGCGACTGTTATTATTAAGCCACGAGCTACTCATCAAAAGCTACATATCCAATTCCAAAATCATCGACCAACCGCTTAACTTTTCTAAAAGAGCAACATTTTTACAGCATCTTCTCATTATTTCCCAATCAATTCGCTCACTCATCAAGAATGTACTCCATTTTCAATCACCAACCGAAAAAAACCCGGAAGCGACCCCCCCAACGCATCCTTGGTTGCCCAACGATCATAGAATTCAGAGCATGTATATAAGAGTACATAGACTGCTGCAACCGTCAGTCGTCCATGTACAGTAGTTGCGTGCACGCGTTTCTAGTAATTCTGTGTTAGTGATTGTGAAGTGTTGTGAGAAACGAAGGCGTATTTGAAAAAAGTTAGTTTTTGTTTTTTTTTAATTCTTTTTTATTCTAAGGAGGTTCGGTGGTTAGAGAGTTTTTTTTTAGAAAAAAACTTGAAATTCTAGTTGAAGATTTTCTGGTTTATAGCTAGAAATTGCATCTGTTTGCAAATATGACTTACGTGGTTGTCGTAGACGAAACCCTATTAAAAATTATCAAAGAAACATAAATAATAAAAATAGTTAAAACATAATTATATTACCCCTGTTTGGTAATAAACATTCGTAAATGCAATTATTGAAATGGAAAGTGTTGTATCCAATTTACAAAAATTACTCATTTTTTTATTAAAGTTATAACAAAACAACAAAAACATTTAAATCTGCAAGCCATTAATCATTTTCTAAAAATACAACAGCAATTTTGCCATTGCAAATCAAAATTAACTACACAACAATATCAATTGACTAACAAACAAAATATCCAAATAAAAAATAAACACTTCCTAACATTTTCGTCTGTTTTCATGAACTCAACAATATATTAACTTCCTAAGCAAAGTTATTACTTAAAACTCATTAACATAACTATGGAAGCCGAATGATTTGAATATAATACTAATTGTTGATTAAGTGCTATTCAAAGTTATTTGTTTAAAATCGTTGTTAGATTTGACGTTTTAACTATTTTAAAAAGCAGTATAACATCACGACAGTATTACTTGAAAGGATATACAGAGATGTATGTACAATTGTACACCCACATTTCTAAAAGATAAAGATGTTTTATTTGTTATAAACATGCGCGTACGCAAATTTAGCAGGCAAGATCTTAGTGAAGTAGGGTGGGGTAGATCCGTACATGATTTACCTGGTGAGGTGTACAAATTGTTGTATTAATTTTACAGATTAGAACATATATTTTAGCCATTGTTTTTTTGGGTATATTCATAGTAACTAATGTCTGCATATTATTTTCTTTGAATCGGGGCGAGTCTGCCACCATTTATGGCTTAAGACTTGCCAAATAAGTTTTTTTAACTCAAAATACTAAAAAAACTATGAACTCTACGAATATGAAAAAAATACCACTCATAAGAAGAATTCATGTTGATTATTTTAGCCTGAGCAGAATTTTATTTTATTTTCTATATTGAATAAAAAATCTATAAAAAAATAAAAATAAAAAGATTTTTTGATCGCGATAACAAAGCGTTCTTTTCGATTTTTACACTCGAAGATAAAAAAATAAAAAAATTGAGAATGCCTGGGCTGGTTGTTTATTTAGCCCCTAGTACGTCTGTTTATTAAAAAAAATCTGTCAGTGAATCGTTTTAGGGGCAGAGTTGACCAAATTTTGTAAGTCCGAAATTTTTTCTTAAGTCCCAAAACAATTTTTTTTTTCAATCATTTTTTTTTCTTTTCTTTTCTGCTCATAGTGCCTCTAAGCGTATAATCCAACTACCAACTATTATTTAAAATACATTCGCAAGCAAACGCCCGTGACGAGAACGCGTCAGTCTCACACATGATTAGTTTTTGCCCACGACTTCGCTCGCCATATTGTCTTAAATTATCCCGCGGAAACGTTTTAAATATGCCTGAAACATAAATATGCCTTTGAAACTCGGGAACAATTTAGCTTCCCATTATTGAAAGATTTTTCTGAATCGGATCAGTAGTTTCGAATATTACCCCTACATTAGAAACTTATAAACATATTTTATTCCTTCATAATATTAGTACAGTATAGATACAATGTCCCTGTATCCATGTCTTAGATTTTAAACAAATAAGTAACTCAACATGAAGACAATATTTCTCGAAAGTGTAGACAGGCACGTCCATATTGTGATAGTTCGATTTTAATTACGATTATTATAGTCTAGATCTCCTAAACCTGCGTCTATGCTAGGCGAGCCAATCACGATCATATCTCAAGCGGACCACAAATTCCCTTGGCCGGAGTGCTCCCTGTCATTGCGATCATTTTTTTTGTTTTACACCATACCTGGGAACCTTCTAGTTACAGAGATATTGGGGGTCAAAGTTACAATTTTTCACAAGTTTTTTTTAAATACAACTTTTTAATGTTACTTTAAATCCTCCACGAACCGCGTACCATTCAATGCATCCATCAGCACAATGGTTTGATTGCGTTACATTGAGTCTTACCGTAAAACGTAATTTTTCACCCCAAAAAAGTCGTTTCCCAGCAATAATTTTTGCTTAGAGTTACTTAGTTTGATGTACAGAATGCTTGGTTGACGGCTTCGTGAAAGGTCCGTTTACACCTTGTATGTAGATATAATACCAGAATTTCCAAAGCAGTAGCCTCTCAAGTTTATAGTTTTTAGAACTATGGAACTTGCTAATTACAGTACACTAATATTGTATCGACTGTACTACAATAGAATTAACTTGTGTAATGGGCATTACAAAAGTATATAAATGGGATATCAAATAAACTATGTACTATTGTTTTGTTTGTGATTCGTTTTTGTTATATATTTAACTTATAGGTTATTTGGTGATAAAAATTAAGCATAAAAAGGAACGAAGATATATAAATAGATTTTAGATTTGTATTATGTTTTAATTTATTTCTATGACTGCCTTGTGGGTCTAGTGGATGAAAGCGCTAGTACTGAGCATGAGCGCTTGAGTTTGATTCCCAGGTCGAGCAAAATGTTATTTTGGTTTTTCCATTAGATATATTTCAGTCGCAACCTAAAAAGGCTAGAAATACAAGTCAAGGGACTTGTGCCCTGTTGGTGACAAAAGTCTCTCCATGGGACAACTATACGAAAGTATATCCCTGCATGCCCATTCGGAGAAATAGGCGTGATGTTATGTTACTTGACACAGCATCTATTACGTACAAAGTTAAATTACTTTACTTTATGGAACTTAAACATAACTGACGAGATTTAGGTGTACCATTAGGAACACCTCTACCTAACCTTTCGGGGATCACAAGCGTGATGTTATCCTAGGCCTAGCCTTTTCCCAACTATGTTGTGGTCGGCTTCCAGTCTAACCGGATGCAGCTGAATACCAGTATTTCACGGGGAGAGACTGCCTATCTGTCCTCCACAACCCAGTTAGTTCTGGATAATACGATACACTTTGGTAAGACTGGTTGTCAGACTTCCCATCCACGGACCAACCTAGGCAAGCGCAGCTTAACCTAAAGATCGACCCGAGCGGCAGTTATTATTTAGCCACGAGCTCCCCCACAAGCGTGTTGTTATGTTATGTCAAATTACTTTATGACAAATCAAAAGATTACAAAATAATTTTTTTTTTCAGCCCTTTAGATTGACATGTCAGAGTACGACACGTACGCAATCCACTCTTATATACAGTTATGTAGTTTATATTAATGGAGGCTGACGAAATAATCTCACATAGATTCACATAGGTCGCAGTAAGTTGCATCCTATTGCGGCAATACAACGTCAATGTGGAGTAAATCGATTAGAAACTACAAGTTACTATTACGGCTACAGCATCGGTCTGAAGTGAATTATTACAACTAGGTATCAAACTCAAACTCAAAGCATTTATTTCAATTAGACCATAACAGGCACTTTTGAATGTCAGAAAAACAAAGAAGGCGAAGCTACAGTCCCAGACACAAGGCATAATAACTTGTGAAAGTACTGTAGTTGCCCATTCCAAAGCGTAGATCTCTATGGAGAAGAATGGGCAAGAAACTCCATGGACTACTATCAGAGGCGAAGGTTCCATACAACCCGATTTCGACCGGCTTCCCTTTGAAATGGCACAGTCAGTATTCTATAGACAAATAATTATAATCACATTAAAGATATGTACTCCGGCTTACCTCTTACAAAATTGACCCTTCGCTACTGGAAGGTATGTTTTCCTCTTCGAAGAATCGGTGAAACTTTGAATTCGGTTTGGTAGTTTTGGAGTGTAGTTTTTGATTTTGAAAAAATGCGTCTTCAGCAAACAGTTAAAACGGGATATTCGTTTCGTCCCGATCGTTAATCATTAAGTAATTCTTTGTGACCATGTCAATTTAAAAACTTATATTGCCTGTATAGAAATCGACGCTAAAAAAGGCTAAAATCGCAAATCATGATGTAGTTCTGCATTTTTGATATGTTGTATAGATCAGTTAGGGTGATGTGAATCTAAATTTGCAACTTCGAAAAACTTGTGTTCGCTGCGCAGCAACTTTGGGACTTTTTTCACTTTTTGCTCTAAAACTCAAAAACTATGCATTTTCAACAAAAGACATTCTGATAATTTAAGCCCAATCGGAGCTCTATTAATCTTAAAAGGAACAAGCTATGGCCCTTCAAAGATGGTAAATTTTTCCCGAAAATTGACAATTTTAGGGCCCGATGTTCTTGAGGTCGTTGGGTAGGATTGTGGAATTTGACCGCCTCCAGGACGAGCACTTGCATCACCATTCCATGAGATTTAAACATAACTGGACATAAATGTACTATTAGGTACACATCTGCAAAACCCTTCGGGGATTACAGGCGTGATGTTATGCATGTGAAATGACGAAAAATTATAAACGACATCAATCAAATCATTAAAACCTTTTTAAAGTTACCATCATAAACACAACTTACTATAACAAAAACAAATAATCTTAAAACAATAAAAATCAAAAGTTCAAAGGAAACTGGAGGTCGAAGCTACTATAACAAAATAACAAAGATGTAAAACCGCTTACGTACAAGAAGGGACTACAGACACAAGGTTTAAGTTGAAGCCAAGGCCGGGATGTGTCAAGTGCCTTCCATGTTTGCTTAGAGCCGCGTCTGTCAATACATTCTAGTCGTTATGTTGGTACAAAGACAGGGGAATTGTAAATGAGTTTGGCTTTCAGCTTTGACTTTGGAAAAAGGTATTTAGGTCTAACCTAAATACCTTTTTCCAAAGTCCTAGAGCTAGGTGATAGCTATGGTGGTAGCTAGTGGTTCTAGAGCTAGGAGGAGCTCGTGGCTAAATGATAACTGCCGCTCGGGTAGATCTTTAGTTTGAGCCGTGCTTGCCTAGGTTGGTCTGTGGATGGGTGATCACCCATTACATACTGAGTTTCCTCCGTACCTCGTGGAAGGCACGTAAAGGCGTTGGTCCCGGCTGTCATTTGTAGATCTTTGACAGTCGTTATAGGTAGTCAGTGGCCCAAAAAGTCTGACAACCAGTCTTACCAAAGGGTATCGTATTATCCAGTACTGACTGGGTTGAGGAGGTCAGATAGGCAGTCGTTTCATGTAAAATACTGGTATTCAGCTTCATTAGGTTAGACTGGAAGCCGACCCCAACATGGTTGGGAAAAGGCTAGGCAGATGATGATGATATTAATTTCTTTGGGAAAGTTATTTAATATGACGGGTAGACTGAAGGATGCAAATAGGGAAGCCAATCGCGCAAACGCGGGATCACGCACCTTTTTTGCGGGATCTGAAATTATGGTTCTAAAGCTAGGTTAGCTGGAGTCTTTTAATAGAAAAAAAAAGCTTTTTTTAACGTTGCCTACGCCAACTGAAGTTTCAAAGTCATTATCATCATTCTCTTGCCCTTATCTCAAGTTTCAAAATATTGGTATTATTTCTAACTTTTAGACATGTTTGATTCATTGACCTAAATTACATAACATCGTGCCAGTAATCCCCGAAATATTAGACAGAAAGGTAGCTATAGTACCCAATGCTTGATAGAAAAACCCAATAACCAGCTCCTCCTGGGAGTGAAACCCAGGTTCTAACGCCCAAATAGATTAATAACATCTAAATATTTGGTTCTCCACCCACTTAATAAAATTAAATTAACAAATAGGAATGTAAACCTATATAATTCCTATTTACCATTCAGCCCTTATATTAATACCATATAAAGCTCCTAACTAGCGTTCCGTAGTCATAGGACTACATGCTAACTAACAAATGCGGCTATTTACAAATGGCGGCAGTAAATAAGTTCAATGCGCAAGTCAATCTGAAGAATAACAAACTCAATGAGCTAGTCAATACGCGACGCTAATATCTAGTAATTAATTGAGCTTGTAGGGTTGGCAAACGCCAATAAATGAGATACGACTTTAAAAAGAACAAAGAAATAATTTGGAATTGTATTGTGTGGAAATCATAAATAATCTAAAACAAAAAAAAAACATAGAATCGTTTACTCCGTCTAGTAAAAGTAATCCTAATGTTATAATTAAACATTACATCATAGCACACAAGGTGTAAACGGACCCTTTCAGGAAGCCGTCAACCAAGCATCCTGTACATCAAACTAAGTAACTCTGCGCAATTTTTTTTATTGGGAAACAACTTTTTTATTTTTGGCGTGAAAAATCACTTATTACGGTAGGACTCAATGTAACGCACTCAAAAGATTCTGCCTATGGGTGCATTGAACGAGTAAAATAACAACATTAAAAACTTGTACTTAAAAAAACTTGTGAAAAATTTGGAATTTTGACCCCCAATATCTCCGTAACTAGAAGATTCCCAGGTATGGTCTAGAAGAAAAAAATGATCGCAATGACGGGGAGAAGAAGTGCCTTTCGGCTTCGTTAAGGGTCTTTTACACCCTTTATAAAACTCAAAAACACTGCCCGGCCCGGGACCTTATGCTTAACAGTAACACTAGCTACCATAATACTAGTAAATTATACCGGCAAACTGACCCAAGTTATAATTATTGCCCCGTGACAGCCCTAACTAAGAATAAATTACATTATTTACAATGTAACTCGTCGGCTCCTCTCAAAGTCTCCATTTACTTCGTGAGCCTACAATTTACGAGAAGCGTTGCTTTTTGATTGGTAATGAGAAAACTTACTAAATCTTTGTGTTAAAGTATCTTAGCTGAAATTCTCAACTACGAAAGAGGGAGACGGAACATGACATGTGTGCATCTGCATATTTGGTGCTGCATACTGCGTCTAAACTTGATGAACTATACGAAGTTAGAGGAATTTCCTCTTCCCTTATTGTATCTAATTTTTTGTTTGCATTATTACAAACTATGTAGGATACTTATAAATGCTTTACAGTTTGGTAGACGTAACATTCTTTGTAATGCTTAGGATGTCACCACGAATAAACACCTTTAATTTTTCACATTTTTATTATTCATTAGCTAAATATTAAATACATTAATAAATTAAAATAACCTAAAGTAACTAACTTAAAAAATGGCGTCAAAAAACTCCTCCTCAATGCTGTCAACTGTTAATGTACCCAAGAGACTGGCGGCGTTGCCACGTTGTATGGCAACTCTTAGCCTTTGACCAAGGTAAAAGCCAGCCCTTGGGTCACGGGAAGTGTCAACTAAGCGATCTGATTTTTTTTTCACATTTTTTCTACAACATAACTAAAAAAACAGAATTATCTATAACACATCGCACCCGACCTCTTCACTAGAACAAACCACAGACAAACAATAGAATCGCGTGAGACTATTGCTCAACGAAGGTGATGCTAGTAGGAAACGCACAGATTATCAATTCGTCTTGCTAGTGACAGACGGACGGACAGGCCTTTTTAGTTATAATAGTGGTGGTTAGAGGAAATTGTGATGAGCTTGCTTAAGGAGGAGAATGGATACACTAAAGCTATTTTGGGGGCTTTATTCTCGGTTAAAAAAAAGAATTTGTATGGCATGAAGATTTGTTTTTACTGTGAATACGAGGACTATTGTGGGTCATAATATTTTTTTATTTTTAAGTTTAGTTAGTTTCACGATTGTCTGGCAATTTGAGTACTTTATGCGGCCTACCCAAATGTTCTTTCTTTGGTATTGTTCGTCGTGTCGTTGAGGTCCTTAGATTATGAGTCGAGCTACACGCTCACTGACAAATGCTTGCACTGACTGTACAGGTCCACTCAAATCTGTGTGGTTATTTCTTCAAAAGACCATCTCATACATTAATCTGCATGGTCTTCATATGATCGTTTTCATCTGCATGGTCTTGATATGACTTGACCAATATCTGGACTTTAAAAGAGACAGTGACCTCTGAGTTTGTTTCAGGAATAATATGTAAGATTTGTCTGAAAACACATACGTATTTAAAGTTACAAAAATAATCCCTAGTCTACAAGAACAATTGAGTAATGTGGGTGGACTTAAGCGATTGTTTCTCAACAGAGTATTAAAATTGTGAGTTCTTTTTACATACACGTAGATCTTGAGTTCATGAATGTATGGCATTGTACTCGATGCCATACATTTTGTTTTTTCCGTACTTTAAAGCGTCTGACAGAAATTTCCGTCGACAGGAAGCATCTGGCAGTGTTAACAATATTTTTTTAACAATCTTCTATGTAGGGTGACTGGTAATTAGTGACCGATACTTAAATACGTGATTGTAGTCATGATCACAAACAACTTCCCATAAAGAAACATTTTTTTTTTATACACAGACTTTTATCACAATGAGACAACAGCCGTATGAAATTCGCAAGCGCGCGCCTGTGCCCTATCAGCTGCTAGCCGTTTAAAAAAAATGTTTCTGTGAGAAAGTTGTTAGTTATCATGTACACGATCACGTGTTTAAGTATCGGTCACTAATTACCAGTCATCCTGTATATGTGACATAAAAAAAAATCAGAATCACTCAGGCTTTAAGAAATTTACAAATATTTTGACGCAACTTTAGCAACCGATATTGAAAAATTTGCCGTTAAGTTATCAGGTATGCATACGTTCACAATACATACTAACTCAAACTCAAAGCATTTATTTCAAATAGACCCGTGGCAGGCACTTTTGCATAGTCAAAAATAAGCTACCTACAGTCCCGCCACAGGCATAATAACTGTGAATGGACTGTAGTTGCCCATTCGAAAATAGTAGATCTCATGGAGAAGAATGGGCAAGAAACTCCATGGACACTCTTTTCAAATCAAGTTATATATTACATAGTCCTGGGTACAATATTGTTGCTTCTATATGTGAGCACAGTGTAGAGATAGGAAAATAAAACAAAATTACAGTTAAAACCATAAAGATTAGGATAAGCCCTACTAACCATAATAGAAAGTCTACATGGTACTCACACTTACAAAAACTCAAATAATACTTCTAATTTATATAAAACAATGGTTATCATAGTAACTAAGTTTCCAAACGAAAACAAAAAAAGAAATGATGAAATAACTAAAGAACTAAAGGGGGATCATCTCTTCCAAACATTAAAATCTTAGACTGTGAGCCCAAGTGGCAGTGGAGCAGGACCAGGATTGAGCCGAGCATTTTTATCTACGATATAGTCTTCCAACTTATAATATGCTCGCTTAACACTTCTCGATGCCACACATTTTGTTACTGAGAAAATAAGTAATGTCTGGCGGACCTGGGATCTTGCTGTCGAAGTCATCATGGTAATTTAATGGCCGCCTATTGTAAACAAGAGATACTAATTAACATAAGGATTAAAAGCAGCTCCCAAAAGAGGAGGACGTGTATTGTTATATACTCAAAACAATATTTAACATAATATTATACTAGTAGGAGTTGACATGTACGTGTTTACTCACCGAGGGGTCTGGCTAGAGGTGTTTCGCTCACACATCATTTCACAAAAAAAAAATTGGGCAAATTGGGGCTAGGCCTTTTGCCAGGCTCCCACATTGATCGAGTGGTCGCAAACCGCGACTGTTATGCATTAGGTCCTCTGTTCGATTCCCGGGTCGGTCAAAGTGTTATTGGGTTATTCCATCAAGAATTTCTCAGTAGCACCCACGGAGTCTGGATTTGTGCTCAGTTGATTGCAATAGGCTCGCCCACTAAACAGGGGACTTAAAACATAACTGGCGAAATGTGGGTGTACTACTAGGTACACCTCTGCCTAACCCTTCGGGGATTACAGGCGTGAAGTTATGTTATGTTCTTTTGCCATCAAATCAACCGGGCACTAATTCAGATTTTGAGCAAAACAATATCGCATTCGATATTTAAAATCCTAAAAGATCAAACGCACAATTTGACACAATTTAGGTCGAACTCGAAAATCCACAAATGCACAAATTGTAGGTCAAACTAGACACCACCAACCTTCGCAGACCCATCAAATCAAGTTAATATTCACACAGCCATCAGATAAACTTACAGTTAAGTTATACTTAAGTTAACTATACTTACGCGGTTACCGTCAACCGGTAACCTTCAGGTAACCGTTCAGTTCACGACTTTGACATATCAACCGCCGACTAAGTCAGCGAGATTGGTAATTTTCTAAGTTATTTCCATGTTAAGTTGAGGTTTATCGTGGGACTTAAGTTAAGTGTGTAACTTGAGGTTGTTGCTCTCATGTGGTCTACGAAATTGAAATTTTCTTGTTGAGAGGACTATTCGAAGATCGCGAGTAAGAGCAACAGCAAGATCGGTGGATGACCTTCAAAAGATCACGGTGAAGACCTGGTCAGACCAGAGACTCGCACAGACCAGGGCAGCATGGGCCCAGAGGGAGGAAGCCTATACTTAAGAGTGGCAGGAGACCGGATTATGTGCAACATAAAATTGACGAAATATGCACCAAAAGTGCCAAAATATGCAACAAAAATTGACGAAATATGCAGCAAAAGTGCCAACATATGCAAAAATAATTGACGAAATATGCAGCAAAAGTGCCAAAATATGCAACAAAATTTGAAATAACTACTACAAAATAATGTTTCTTTTTTAATTTACTCCTTTTCTTGTGAGAACTGAGTTCTGTTCCTAGTTATTAGTAGTAATATTGAGCCTCTATTAATTAAAATACTTTTGTAACCTGAAAACAATCGTTCTACATTCATTAAGGTTAATGAACACTATTGGAATTTAGGTGCTTTTTTGGCACGTTTTTGCATTTTTCCAGTTAGAAACAGTAAATAAGCTTCAGTAAAAAAAAAAAAAAAAAAAAAAAAAAAGCTTCAGTAGCGTTTTAAAGGGATCCGCCAGTCTGAAGAATTCACAGCCGGCTTCTCTGTGTCCCGATCATTATAATCTGGATCTCTTCATAGTTCCAGTGAATCGGTTTCTTCTAGGCAAGCGTGTTCCACCCTAGGCCGCGTCATCACTCACATGAGGCGAGTTGCAGCCAAAGGCAAGACTATTTGGTCTTTAACAATAATAATTCGGCATACGCTACGATAAGAACTCTTGTCAGACAAGACACTGTACCCGGCCGACGACATTTAATTTACTTTATAAATGAGAGCCCTTTATTAGGTCGTATGTTGTTCATAATAAAGAGCCGCTCTCGGCTAAAGAATAACAGCCGCTCGGGTCGATCTTTAGGTTAAGCCGAGCTTGCCTAGGTTATTCTGTGGATGGGTGACCATCCATTACATACCGAGTTTCCTCCGTGCCTCGGAAAGCACGCTAAGCCGTTGGTCCCGGGTGTCATTTGTAGATCTTTGACAGTCGTTACAGGTAGTCAGAGGCCCAAAAAGTCTGACAACCAGTCTTACCAAGGGGTATCGTATTACCCAGTACTAACTGGGTTGTGGAGGTCAGATAGGCAGTCGCTCCAAAAATCGCCGCTGTAAAATACTGGTATTCAGCTGCATCCGGTTAGACTGGAATCCGACCCCAATATAGTTGGGAAAAGGCTAGACAGATGATGATGTTGTTCGAAATAAGATTCGCGACATTAATGATAAAACATATACTGGTTCATTATCATTAAAATCATCAATAAACTCCTCAAAGTAGTATTTAATGGAACATAATGATGAATGTGATATGTAAAACTTGATGTTTGACATCAAATATTACGATAGATTTTAATGATTTTAGCTAAGCACTATCATCAACTTTAAGTTTACAGTATTAGAAACTTAACATCACACCTGTAATCCCCGAAGGGATAGGCAGAGATGTACCTAATAGTACACCCACATTTCGCCAGTTATGTTTAAGACCCATGTAATAGGGGCGAGCCTATTGCCATCAACCGGGCAAAAAATCCAGACTCCGTGGCTGCTACTGAGAAATTCCTGATGGAAAAACCCAATGACACTTTCCCCGACCCGGGGATCGAACCCAAGACCTCATGCCAACGAGGCAGTCAGACACAAAACTTAATCCGTAAAGGTGTGATTTACTGTTGATGTAGTAATTAAAGTTGGGTATGTCATAAAATACAGCTTAATCTCCATTTTCACTAATACTAAGCATCACCTAGCTGTTGCAGTAGGAATTTCAACTCTCCGTACTGAGCGAAGAGTTGAAAATTCCAACAGTGAGATTTTATTTAGATATCAATTTAAGTGGAAAATGACCTTAAAAGTATTTAAGATATAGGTACGGTTAGCAATTCGCATTAAGATTTGCGAAACAAGCACTAAAATTCTCATTGATCCAACTGATTTGTGTGAAGATTATATTGCAATTCAATTAAAATTTACAAATGTACTCTCGACTTTGTTGCTGTACAGCAACAGATTAACGTTTTATTCACGATGGATGTAAAGAGAACTAAAACTTACGTTATTACTAAAACATTATTTATTTATTTATTTAAACTTTATGTACAAAAGTGGTACATAGGCGGACTTAATGCCACAAGGCATTCTCTACCAGTCAACCTTTGGGTCAAATAGGACAGCATTGTGATAGAGTACAAAAAACACACAGTGGCATATTATAAAAAATAGTTGCCACAGCTGGGGCGCGAACCTCCTCTCCGAGAGTGAGAGTGCGTTGTGATCCACCAGTTCCATCGCCATCCAGTGCACTGTGGTGGATCTCGCCTGTCTTTGCATTTTTTGGAATCAGAATCAGAATCAGAATCAGAATCAGAATTATTTATTTGTAAAACATAGGTGAAGAACATATATACATTAATCATACATGTCAAGGTCTTAAATAGATAAGTGTTGCACTATGCTTTGTCATTGTTGACATACAAATATTAAAGTCAGGTTCATCAAAGTTAACAAAATGTTCAATTTCAAATTCTATCAATTTTATAAAAATACATTAAAATAATCAATTTAATAATGTCCACTACAAGAAAGAAAAACAAAAAACACACACAAGAAGATCATAACAAAAGAACATGCGAGAAATTATTCGTCCGTTACATTAATAATATGAATTAATAAAATTACAGAATTTAATCAAATAGTCATCCAAAATTAAAATAGTCATCCAAGTCAACATTAATAATATAGATTTATAAAATTACATAATCTCATAATTCATCATATCATAATTTAATCAAATAGTATTATCATTAAAATAGTCATCCAAGGTATAATAACATTTCTCAACTAATAACTTGTGAAGACACTTTTTGAATTTCTTTAATGGCATACATTTTATAGCATCAGGTATTTTATTAAAAATCTTTGGTGCAACACCAAAGAAGCTCTTTTTCATTAACGCAGTATTACATTTCAACGTACATAGTTGATTTTCATATTGACTCCGAATGGGGGTCTTCTTAACTGTTGAAAATTTTGTAAATAAATGTGGATTTGATTTTATAAATAATGCTGTTTCTAATAAATATATAGCTGGTAACGTTAATATTTTTAATTTCTTGAAGTGGGGAACGCAACTATCTGTTGACTTTAAATTACACATGGATCTTACACACCTTCTTTGCATCCTAAATACCAGTTCCCTATTTGTTGATTGTCCCCAGAAAACAACACCATAACGGAGAATAGAGACTACAAGTCCATGATAGGCTGTTAACAGTGTCTCAGAATTAACTCTCTTAGATAATTGAAACAATAGATACGCAGATTTACTCAGCCGTTTACAAACCACTTCTAGATGAGGTTTCCAAGTCAACTTATGGTCTACAGTTATGCCCAAGAATTTTGCACTCGTAACTTCTTCTATTTTACACTCATCGTAGGTAATGTTAAGGGGTGGATTCTCACGTCGTTGATGAAACTGTATAATTTTAGTTTTATTCAAATTGATCACAAGATTATTATTATTTAGCCAATTAATAATGTTATTTAGCGAGTTATTGATCTCATTTCGATATTCGTTTGGATCAGTGCATTCTATGATAGCCGTACTGTCATCTGCAAAAAGTACCATTTTGTTTCTCAAATTTCTTGGGAGATCATTTATATATATTAAGAAAAGTGGGGGCCCGAGTACAGTGCCTTGAGGCACACCATACTTCACGGATCTCGCTTCAGAGACATATGTAGTTTCTAATTTGCTTATAGGACAAATTCTGGAAATCTCAGTACACTGTGTCCTATCACTTAGGTATGATTCTAGGAGTTTATGAATGTTTCCACGAATGCCGTACCCGTGTAACTTTTGCAGCAAGATCTGATGATCTACGAAGTCAAAAGCTTTTGACATATCCGTGAAGATGGAGCACACACGATTTTTTTTATCCACAGAAGTCATTATACTTGATAGCAGGTCAAATAGTGCCATATTAATATTAATATTTTTCCTAAATCCTTTTTGTTCATTGCAAAATAACTGAAACTTCTCGAAATACGTGTAAATGGAATTATATATTATTTTTTCAATAACTTTTGCAAAAACTGGTATTTTTGCAATAGGCCTGTAATTTTTAACATCAGTCTTGTCATTATTTTTGTAAATGGGTTTAATAACGACCTTCTTGAGACTAGTAGGAAATATACCATCGGAAATGCAAAGATTAATTATGTGCGATAACGGTGTCGCTATGACCTCCTTAACATCTTTTATTACTCTAGTTGAAATACCGTCGTATCCTACTGTACTAGTATTTTTTAAGCTACTTATCACTTTTATAATGTCAGTATCTGAAACTGGTAGCATAAATAGAGACTGCGAAGTTGAGTTTTCAATAACATTTCTACACGAATTTGTTAATGGGGTATTATTAAGGTTAGTTTTTGAATTATTTTCTATAATCTCTATAAAATATTTATTGAATTCATTCGCAATGTCAAGGGGATGTGTAAGAGTTGATTTATCATTTTGTATGGTCAATATTGGTTCTTGCGGCAGACATACTTTGGATTTGTTAATAACTTGCCAAGCAGCTTTTGATTTATTTTGAGACGTCTTTATGAAGTGGTTGTTTTGGGCCTTCTGGGTTAGATTTACTATTCTTTTATAAAGCTTGGAATACTTTTTAAAAGCAAGTCTATTTTTTGTGTTCGGATTATGCCTATATGTCCAAAGTAGCTGCCTCTGTTTTCTGCTACATATTTTTATCCCATTCGAAATCCATTTGGTTTTTTTACAAGTATAAATGGTTACTATTTTTTCTGGGAAACACAATTTGTATAGCAATATAAAGTCATCTATAAAATTTTCGTAGGATTCATTTGCGTCTTTAGCTTCGTATACTCGTCGAAAAGTTAGGTTTTTTAGATGATTTTTAAATTTCATTAAGTTATCTACTGATATTTCCTGTTTAGTTGTTTTCCAATATTTGATCATACAGGTTTTTTTAATAGGAACTTGCAGTAGTTGTGATGTGTGGTCAGATAGAAGTAAATCTATTATTTCAGCTTTACAACCTTTACGGTAAGAATGTGCAAAATTATCTAAGCAAGAGTTACTAGCCAATCTGGTTGGTTTATCAAGTTCTAATTTGAGATTATATTGCAAAAGAAAGTTTTCAAATTCTATTGTGATTTTATTTCTCTTTAACACGTCAATATTAAAGTCTCCGGTTAATATAATTTTTTTATTTGTAGATACGCAAAGTGTTTTCAATATATTGTCCAGTTTTTCATAAAATACATTATAATTATATTTTGGAATCCTGTAAATGCATATTACAACAATATTATAAGATGTCAGTTCAATACCGCAACATTCGAAAACACCTGAGATCGACTGTTTTGCAATATCAGTCAATTCTCTGAATTGCAGCCCTGCTCTTACAAAAATGCAAGTTCCTCCACGTTTGACACTTCTGGTAAAAAAGGCAGCTGGGCAGAAATTAGGTATATGCAATATGCATTCATAGCCCGCCTCTATAAAATGCTCTGTTATACAGATAATATCTACCTTTGTTCCCTTACTAGAAAGCTCGTCTAATTTAACTACTAACAGATCTGATTTATTCATAAGCCCTGCTATGTTCTGATGGAGAATGGTAAGGTGATAGTTATAGAAAAAACTGATTCTCTATTGTTTTTGTTAATATTAGCGGTTCAGTTTTATCTTCTTGAGAGCAACCAACTTGTGAGTGTATATGGTCTTTGGTATTTACAAAAACTAGGTCTAAAATTAAATCATGCAAGTCTGACAAAACTTTCATAAAGCCTTTGTTATTCAGGTGTGCATGCCGTTGGTTATACGTATCCCACGTGTATGGAAGATTAAGGTTTGAATCTAGTATAAATGCATAATTGTAAGTCTCAACATCCATGTAAATTAGATTGTTGAAAGTATCAATTCTGCTGTTAAACATTATATTTGTATTGTCCATAAATTTAAAAGTTGGCAGACATATTATGAAGTTAGTATGATTAAGTGGTAATAATTTATCTCTAACATAAGTAACAAACTCAATATAATTATGCGTTTTTGTAAAGTCGTCTTCACCAATAAATATAATACAATAATCTAATCGAGAGAAGTTACGTACTTTGAGATCAATGTCCTTTAACAAATATTTCATTCCGCATCTGGGAGTACGGTAGTGACACATATTAAAGTTCCCTAAATGAGTTCTATCACTCAATGTTTGCATTCTGTTGGATGTTTCACTACTCAAAATACAAATGTTATTCTTCACAGGTGGAGGTGATGGAACATGAGATTTTGCGCTAATAATATTATTCAATGAGGCGACACCTTGAGTACATCCAGCGTCAATGTTAACTTCATGTCCGCTTGGCGCTCTTGTCAAACTTTCCGATGTCTGCGTCTGTTTCGTTTTTGTATAAGGAGTATGAATGTTCTTCTTTGGTGTTTGAACTCTGGATTTAAGTGGACTACTGACAATTACTTTGTATGTTTTATTTTTTTCCAATAGGTCGTCATTACTTTGCTTCAACTTACTATTTTCTAGCGATAATATTTCAATTTCCCTATGCGCACTTAGCAATTGATTTTTTAGTTCTTCTATCTCTTTCTTATAAATAGTAATTCGGTTATCATCCTCGTCCTCAGATATATCTGGCATAGAATTTGAGGTACAATCCATCGTTTGCGAAATTATGTCGCTGTCATCCTTATCCGGTTCCGATTGGGTGCGTTGTCTTCGATGAGTTATATTTCCAAAGAAATTCATTGTTTTAAGTCAATTTATTTTATATTATTGAATATTTTTATTTTCTACCAAAAGACTTAATTTTCTTATTCTGGTATCATAAGTTTTTTTGTAGCAACACTTTTCTATTTTTTTTTTTTTTTTTTTTTTTTTTTTATAATAGCAACACTGGTCAGTGTGTCAATTTCATTTCCGCTCCTTGACACTAGATGGCGCTGTTTGCCATGAAGTATTTATTATTAGTAGTAGAAACCCTAATGTTAATGTAAATTTTTAAAACGTCAATGTCAATATTTGTTTCGCTACTCACTACTAGGGGCGCCACTTATGGTACAAAGTTCACTTTTTAAAACAAAACATTGTACTTAACCGTTTTATTATTTTATATATGTACATTTGCTAGTAATTAACTCGCCACTTATTATGTTTTTAAATGTTCTAATGATGAGAGTACCTTTGTATAGGTCCAGTATACTTGTTTTTGTCCGTGATTAGCACTTTTTGAAGCACAATAACGTTCAAAAGTCCAAATATTATTATGGTTTTATTTCTTCCTACGGGTTCTGTCGACGGAAGAATCGACAAAATGACAGATCAATAAAAGAAATCTGTCATTTTGTCGATTCTTCCGTCGACAAAACCCGTTTCTACAATGGTCATGCTACGCGTGCTGGTATACCGGATTGAATACTTACTCTACCGGAATCCGAATTTCTAAACAATTGAATGTGAACTTGTACCAAAAACTCGCAATTGTTAACGATATTTATCGCTACTGGTCTAACTGTCGCGAAATAACGCTTTACGTGTTTTATAATACAGGTCCGGTGTATTATGATACGCATGCGATATGATATATAGCGATGGTTAATATGGGTAGCAATAGCTAACTTTTACAACAGCAAGTTTTTGGTACAAGTTCATATTCAATTGTTTTGCGTAGTTAAAGCAATTTGACCATAGCTTACAATTTACACATAACATCACGGTTGTACATTTCGCCAGTTATGTTTAAGTCCCTCGTAATAAGGAGTGAGCCTATTGCCGTCAAGCAGGCCCAAACCTAGACTTCAATACTAATAACATTCAAAATCAATTACCTAATCTGCCTAAATTGGTTAGCTATCGTAAAACATTTTTGCATTAATTGAACATTACCAACTAATTGAATTACTGATGTAACATTTTTATAGTTCATCCTTATTCGTTTATAAATGGTAATTGGATTTACTCTATAAATTGTCATTTATTGTTGGCTAATGGCACATGGTTTTTTTTGTTCCTAGCCTACTCTGTCCCACTCCTGTGCGAAGACCTCCCTCCACTCCTTCCACTTCTCGCGAACCCGCGCGTCCTCCTTCCAGTTCGGACGGAACTTGTCCAGTTCGTCCCGCCATCTCCTTCGTGGCCTGCCGCGACCCCGCCTCAAAGTGTCAGGGCACCAGTTTTCTGCTATTTTGGCCCACAGTTTGTCCGGCATACGGCAGACATGACCTAAGTATCCAGTCCCATTTTAGTTGGCCAACCTTTTGAGCCACGTCAGATATATTTGTTTTGGAGCGCAGTATTGTGTTTCGAATACGATCCATTAATTTAACACCTAGTATACTGCACTCCATGTATTATTATTAAAGCATTTATTTCGGGCAACACCCATAGTGTTAGTAACAATGGTCTTAATTACTAGTGTTAATAGACAGACATGGTTAATCTGTGGAGTTTCATTCATTGTCGTAGCATTGCAGACACCCATCTCTCAGCGAATATATTCAAGATAGTATTGGTACTTTCACGAAGATGAGCAAGCAGGGAAGCGCTTCTTTTACGTATGATAAAATTAGCTAGTGAAACCTATCACTACTTTCTTTCAGTCTTTTCATAGCTTCACAATAAGTCCCGCTTAACGCGTCAGGCAGATGATTTTACTCTTTTCTTTTGCGTTAGCTTACTACACCTGAACTGATAACGATAATCCCATGGTTGTCCCAACCCTATGCATATCAGGGCGAGCAGCACTAGCGATCGGGACGACCGCGACCGATATAACACTACATTCGGGAGTGCGCGGAAGAGTGACGTGTTGTTTCAGTTTCTTACAATTTATTTGTGATGTTATAAGTATCAATGGTTATAAGTTCGCTCCCCAGGTTGGTCAAATCTCTGTTAGAATTCCCGGGTCTGGATTTGTTCACAGTGAATAGTAATAGGATCTCTATGATCACATGATATTCAACAGCATCAGGTTAGAGTGAGAGCCGATCCCAACATAAGAAAAGGCTAGGTGGATGATCATGAGAATCCTCATCTAACCTCTCGAAGCATAAACGTGTCATGTTCAGTCTGTTATTTCTAAGCTAGTGGCTAAATAATAACAGCCGCTCGGGTCGATCTTAAGGTTAAGCTGCGCTTGCCTAAGTTGGTCCGTGGATGGGTGACCGCTCATTTCATACTGAGTTTCCTCCGTGCCACGGAAAGCACGTTAAGCCGTTGGTCCCGGCTGTCATTTGTAGATCTTTGACAGTATTTAAAGGTAGTAAGTGGCCCGAAAGTCTAACAATCAGTCTTACCGAGGGGTATCGTATTACCCAGTACTAACTAGGTTGTGGAGGTCAGATAGGCAGTCGCTCTATGTAAAATACTGGTATTCAGCCGTATCCGGTTAGACAGGAAGCCGACCCCAACATAGTTGGCAAAAGGCTGATAAAGATGATGATGTTGTTCAGTTATTTCTAAGGCCAAAGGAAATCTAGACCATTAAAAACACCATAATGCTATCGAAAAACAATAGAACATCGCAACATCAAACCTTGTATAAAAAACGGAAACATTAAATCAAGACATGGCTACATGGCTACATGGCTTGATCAGATGGTTGACCTCAGAGCCAAGCGATAATTTTTTATAACCTAGTCTGACATTTGATGGATATATCCTTTGTGGGGCGATTGAATTAGATTTCGTAATGTTTTGCATGTGGATTGAAGGTTTTGTGTGTGAAAATGCGGCGCAAATCTTTTGATTTGTAGTTTCTAAGCGATTATCTTATATGTATGGCGACATTTAATCGTATATCAAGGGAAAAAAAATGTACACACTGCGGCAATTTCCCTAGAACCTCTGTCAGAAATCTATAAGTAGGCCAAAATATAATCAGCGTAAAATAACGCTAAATGTGTCGACAGAATAATGCCAAAATTTTTCACGAAGTTTTAAACTACTCATCAATTTTTGCCGTCAACCAAGTATTCTGTACATCAAACTAAGTCACTCTGTACAAAAATTATTCCTGGGAAACGACTTTTTTTTGGTCTGTATAATCAGTTTATGGTAGCGCTCCATGTAACGGACTCAAAACATTGTGCTGATGGATGCATTGAATAGTACAGGGATCAGGGAGGTATTTAAAGTAAATATTTAACATTTATTTGCATCTAAAAAGTTGAAAAGTTTGAACCTTCCATTATTCTTCCTTATATCCGTAAGCAGAAGGTGTGGTCTAAAACAAAAAAAAATGACCGCAATGACTGGCAGAACAAGTACCTTTCAGCTTCGTTAATGGTCTTTTTAGACCCATTATAAGTATTAAAATGCAGTAATATGTCATCCCACACAAAATAAAGATGACACAAAACATCAATTACCCTAGAATACATGCACTTCAACAACATTATAGAGTAATTTACGATTACAAAACTTCAAAAAAAACATAAGTATTTTTACCGAAACGATTTGCATAATGTTCTAACTATTCGTTGAGGTCAAGGTGACGAGTGGTGCATGAAGAATGAAGAACTCTTTATTACTAACACGTAACGATACTTTAAGCGTTTGTGGTTAGTTTTACAATCGGATGTTTGTATCGAAAGTTCGTTAATTAGGTGAGTTTTTGAAGAACTTATGTGAAAAAAATATAAATTGGTAGATGTATATCTTTGATGGGGAATTGATTGTACCATTTTCTTCTGAAACAGTGTCTGGACAATGTTAGAGCACTCACCCAACATGAAATTATGCAGTATTATAAAGTCCTAGCTATAGTCCCGTGGTTTCACCCGCATTTCCTCTTTTTGCTCAGCTCCAAAGCATTACAGCGTTAAGTTAAAGTACCTATAACCTGCCTCAACAATTGAGTATTTAAATCCAAAAAGATTTTTTCATATCTGACGGGTAATTCCCGAGATTAAAGCGTTCAAACAACAAAATATACAAACTCTTCAGCTCTATTGTGTTAGTGTAATATTACTATCGAAAAATCCAAGGAAAAGACATCAACGCGTTAACAAAAAATTGTCTATAATGCTAAACTGAAATCAACAAATTGTCTAGTGCCTGATTCACACAATGACCTGACCTAGAAATCTAGACATTGCAATTCTTTACACATACCTAAGTACGTAACTGAACGCAATGCATTGTGATAAACTGAAAAAAAAATCGTGACATGAAAAATTTTCAAAACAAAATTATGCAAAACTTAATTTGGTTCAAGCTGTTTTATTAGTTTTGCAATGTAAAGTATCGTGTTGAAATAGTTGTTATTTATTTTGTAAAATATCCTTTTGTACTAATGTCTTCATTTTTTCACAGGTACAGACAACACAGTATCAAAATGATTCCCTCCGTCAAAAGAGTAAGTCGCTATGTATTATTAATTTATTATTCAATCTTTATTTGTAAAAACAAAAACATTTATCCGCAGAGAGTTTCGTTTTCAGTCCAAAATATAAGGTAAACACATGTCTATAAATGACTATGGGGTACCATGAATGCCATTGAACAATATTTTGATTCTAATGCTGAGCCGGTTGTTGGAAATCCCTGGTGATATGACTCATTTAAATGCCTAGTGTTCGTGAAAACGGACATTATTGCTTCTTGTGTACATACTTACAATACATACTTAAGAATTACTACAAGTAACTCTTAAGTATGTATTGTGATTATACGGGGTGGAAGGGACACCGACACTAAAACGGTTACTACGTATTCAGTACACCATTCTGAACTCGGTGGGGTTCGTGCTGTTTTCTACAAAACTGCAATACCTAAACGCTCGAAGTGTATGGAAGAGCTGTTTTTATTGTTAAATTGCCGATGTAAAAGTTGTGTGTGTGGGGGATCAGAATGATGTGATGATGATGATGATGATGCCATCTAGCCGATTTCTAGGGAGGTTGCTTTTGTGTGCTGCTCTATCATGTGCTCTCAAGTGGCTATCATACCCAACTTTAGCCGAAAAACTCCGAGTACAAAGCGGACATGTCAGAACACCATTGACGAAATTGTAGGGTATAGCTGAAGGTGGCCTAGTTTTAAGGTTATCACGCTTAAAGACTGAATACATGATAACCGTTTGAGCGTCGGTGTCCCTTCCAACCTGTATTTTATTCACAATGTTTCCGGCCATCTTGAATCCTAACTTTAAAAATATCCTGACCTGCACTTACCGTATCAATTACTTCAAAACAATATCTCTATTAACCGTCAATCAATCGTTGAAACAATCAGAGGTTTTTAGCGTACCTTTGTAACAGTCAAATTAATAAAATTATTAAACACAACACGAGAGGAAGGCCAAAATTAAGTTACAAAAAATAATTTCTCACGCTAATCCATTGTGTTGTCAAAATATGAAAACAGCCATTGATCATAAAATACTGGTTGTAGGAAGAAACAATCGAATTTATTTAACAATATAGACACGTGTACGTCAGCACGCTTATTTAAAAGGAAGTGGCCAGAGAATGTGTTCAGGAAATAATATAACATCACGCCTGTAGTTTTCCAAGGGATAAGCAGAAATGTATGTCCTGCATTTCCCTATAATGTACCACAGTTGGGACAGGACTCCTCATTGTGAGAGGGAGTGAACGGTAATCAAAAGAGTAATGAAGAGAGTCCTACCCTATTGCTATTGGGCACAAATCTTGACTTGAGGCTACTAATAAAGTTATTTAAAAACACGCATTTTGTTTGAGCTAGAGACCTGACTGCTTGCGGCTAGTAGACCTCGGCTTAATCTTCGGGGAACGCAGACGTCATGATATGTTGAGAGTGTGCCATGTCATGTACAAACTACTAATTTATTATAGTAAAAAATATGTACAAACGGTTACATGGCGTCAAAAAATTCGTCCACATCACTGTCAACAGGAAAAGTGCCCAGAAGGCTGGCAGCATTGCCACGTTGGATGGCAATGCTGATTCTTTAGCCAAAAATAGGCCCGCCTTCTGGTCACGTGAAGAGTTGACCAACCGCTTATCGATTTCCAGAAATACTAGGTTGGCACTCGCACTCCATGACCCTAGTGTTTCAACCCCAAACGGCTCAAACACATAATAATAAAATATATTAAATATTGTCCAGTTTGAAACTATGTTAGTTAACCTTTGCACTTAACGCATACTACTAGATGTGTACATAACCAAAGGCCTTATTTACTATGACAAAATGCAAGTAACGCATTAGAAACGCGCACTGTGGCAAAATAATAGTACATACCTACCTCTGGCATTCATTTTGTATTAAACTAGCATTTCGCCTGCGACGTCGTTCGCAAAAAATGTGATAGCTCGGCTAATATGCATGTTATAAATATAATTTATATCTTAGGCAAATCAAGAATAATGTAGCTTTCTGCCAGTGAAAGATTTTTTTAATTGGATCATTAGTTCCGGAGATTACCCCCTACATACAAACTTACAAACAAATACCTCTTTATAATATTGGTATTGTCGAACTTATCTCAGTGTGTAGATCGTCTAAGATTCATTTAAATCTAGTGTTTCGTGTCTCTAGACATATTTTTAAGATCTAATCACATGTTATTGGCTTAAATCAGTGCAACTCCACTAATAACCCATGATTTGGAGCCAGCTTAAGAAAAAAAAAAACGTTCAAAAAAAATCGGATAAAGAAATCGTTTTCACATCAATATCTCGAAGCTAGTATATTTAAATCGATAAGAGGTCAATTGAAGTGCCAAAAAACAAGTCTGCATAATAAATCCATAAAAAAAACATTTTGATGTATTACATTTTTTTATTTATTTCAATTGAAAGTTGTTTTTTGCAAGATTATTCAATAATTGTGAAAGTGTACCGATTCAATTTATTTTTTTGTGTGTTTGTACGTATGTGTGTTTCGTGTCTCTAAATTGCTGGCGTTATAATGATGTCTGTATTTTTGATTGATTGGTCTGTGATTATGTTTGGAAATAAGTTGCCTTTAGATGTTTATGAAATTAAGCACTATACAGTGATCAAATCCGAAGGTGTATTATTAGCGTTGGATAAAGGTGTATAATGCAGCAATTGCCACACTTGCTGAATTACTTAGTCATTTTAATTCGGATATGTTGTCATTTGGGTATAGCTATAGAATGAATGATGAATTTCGTTTTCTTTTGTATTTTTTTTTATAGTAAAACAATTTATTTGAACAGCTTCTTATTTCATGTCTTACCAATTTGATTAAAATCCGAAAAAATATCTGATTACAAAATGTAAAAAGTGGAAAAACGATAGATATGTCAAATGTGTCGTTTTATAAGTATCAGTAACTCCAAATAATCTCCCCAAATGGCCTTTAATAGCAGAGATGCCTATTACTACCCGGAAAGGCGATCCTTCATCTAATTTTCTTCGAATGAGGTTTTCATTCGAATAAGATTAGAAATTCAGAATGCATCAATAAATGCAGTCATTACCAAAACTGTAATCTATTTATGAGTAACACCCATCCAAATATAAAAATACTATTCAGAATACATTGAACTAAATACTACAAATTAAAAGCAACTTCCTTTACTCAGTCACAAGATGGCATACCAATCGCTTGACCCGTTTAGGAGTATTTTTTATCTGTGCACGGATTCTAGTCTCAGCCTAAATGTCAGTTGTCGTCCTCAAACATTCTAAATGAATGAAATATCTTACTAGGCTACGTATTTTACGATTAAGCAGTTAATGGTGGTAGTATTATCGAGTAGGAAGATAAATGGTTTCAGCCGTATTTGGAGTTAAGTGTGCATATTAGATCTGTCAGAAGTATTTTCGATGGAATGCAAATGCTTCATCTCATGCAGAGAAGGAATGGGACTGATCACCATGATTTTGTTGGGACTTTCACTGGCAGATAGCTGATGTTATAAGGACTAACTTAGGATACTTTTATTCTAGACAAAGGATTAGGGTTCCGTGCAAAAAAAAATGTTAACAAAATTCTATTGAAATAGGAATGTAATATTTTTATAATAATTTCACGCGAACTAAGGTCGTAGGCAACAGGTGATTAAATCTTAAAACATCTCGCAAATTGATAATTTCTAGTGAATTTCATAAGTACACTAAATAACATCAAGAATCTGAAAAAAATGAGAACGTAATTAAAGAGAGCAATTTACGTAACTGTAATATTCAATCAATATTGTTAAAATTTATTAGCATTCAGCTGCATCCGGTTAGACTGGAAGCCGACCCCAACTTAGTTGGGAAAAGGCAGGCAGATGATGATTGTTTTAATTTATGAAAGAATCACTTGGTTATTGATTTAAATCCCCAGCAATGAACATTAATCTTATTTACACCAATAAATTAAATACCAATGAACCAATAAATCTTCTTCAAAACCAATTTCTATCAAATTGACGCAAATTGGTTTTAAACTAATTGAAAAAAATATTAAAATAGCTCTTTGACGATTATTCGCAATAATAATAATTGGGTATCAATGCATGATCTATTCAATTATTATAATAAATACATAATTTATGGGGACTATTATTGTCAATATGTCTGTTTAATAATTAGACTATTTCCTAATTGATCGATTAGACAGCAATGCAATATATATTTGGCATACTGAGGTAATATTGGGCTCTTGTTATACAATAGACCAACCCGCATTGGGCCCAGACGATGGATTATGGCTCACCCCTCTCACAGAGAGGAAGATTTTGTCCCAGCTGTGGAGACATACAGGGTGTAAACGGACCCTTCGCGAAGCCGTCAACCAAGCATTCTGTACATCAAACTAAGTAACTCTACGCAAAAATTATTGCTAGACAACGTTTTTTTTTGGGATGATACATCAGGTTTTACGGTAGGATTCAATGTAACGCACTCAAAACATTGTGCTGATGGATGCATTGATTAGTGTGTGGGTCGCGGAGGCATATCAAGTAAAGTTATATTATAACATTCAAAATTTGTATTAAAAAAAACTTGGAATTTTGACCCCCAATATCTCCGTAACTAGAAGGTTCCCAGGTATGGTCTAGAACAAAAAAATGATCGCAATGACGGGGAGAACAAGTGCCTTTCGGCTTTGTTAAGGGTACTTTTACACCCTAGGCTGGCACAGTAGTGATGCGGATATTGTTTGTATAAAAAGGAATCTGATTATTACTAATCTATTATCATATTAGTAAGCTCTAAGTAGCAGATGAATCTTCTCAAGACATGGTCTTCGAGGAAACATTTCCATAATAACAAGAACTAAGATTGATGAGGTTGTTATTAACCAATGAGGAAGCTCATTAAGTCATTATATTATGCTACTACATATGGGTACCATAGTAATATACACATAACCAACCTCTGTCGAGTAGTAAGAATTGCATAAGATTTTTTTTTTCTGGATAAATTCACATAGTATTGCCGTTGTTCTTTTGGCGCGTAAATGACATTGATAGGAGGGCGCTGCTGGTGAACATTTGTGTACCTGTCCGTGGAAGTTGCATTGAAAAAACAAAATGGTGGGCGTTAGTTCCGATTTCGGCCATGCGCCATTGGATCTATACAAGGCTTATGAAAACCAGAACTAAGGCACACGATTGTCATTTGACGTTCCTATGTCTTTGGTTCTTTATTTAAAGCACCACAAATATTTTTGCTCTATTTCTCTAACATCATCTACCTGCCCTTGTCCCATGTTACTTGAGGTCGGCGCAAAATGTTTTTTTTTCTCCCATTCTCTCCGTCAGCCACCACGCTATAATTTACTCCTTTTTCTTTCATATCATTCCTCACACAACCCATCCATCGATTCCTGGGTCTTCCTCTCCCTCTCCATCCACCAACATTTACGTATATATTCATCACTCTTTAAGTCACGTGCGATTCCTCCCTCCTTATCACATGTCCATACCAAAACAGACGATTCCCTTTTAACATTTCTCGGTGTAACATTTCAATTAAGTGGTAGTTTCAATAGTGATAGAGCAATAACTTATTTATTTATTACAAAATCTAATTTATCAACAAGGAAACATCAATTAATGTTTGTACATAGATAAACTCTTGACATAGGACCTATTCAATTAGTCATAGTAATGGACCAAGAGAATTGTCTATTCAAATGTTGCACATTAACGTTAATACCACTTACACAAATATCCTGTTTATGTGTATGTGAGCCGTTACGTAAGTCAAAAATAGCAACTTTACAGGAGAGTGAAAAAACTGTATTTATTTATACCTAGATAATGATACCAAGTTATAATTTGTGTTCACTTCAAATAAGAGAAAGACGTTGCTTGTTTCTGTGATTGACTGAAACAACGCGCCTTCCGATTCTCTAGCAAACAGCATCAAAACTCAAAATGTCACGCCGTCAAAAATTGACGTACGTGTTGTTAGAACTTCAACGACGTTATGTACTTTCATCTTGTAAACACTTTACAATGTTTTGTCCCATTCGGTTGTAGGTAGAGTGAGAGAGACGTCGCCAGCTCAATTTACAGACCTTTTCTTAACAGTTACTAGGACTAATTGTGGCAGTGCCAGGGTAACCCGCGAAATTCTAATTTCTTAGGTTTTTTGCAATTTGTCGCTCAGTGTCAGGTTGTACATTGTACAAAATATGATTCGCGGCCGTAATTTGTATGTATTTCATCTGCCTCGCCTTTTCCCAACTTTATTTAGGTCGGATTCCAGTCTAACCGGATGCAGCTGAATACCAGTATTTTACATGGAGCGACTGCCTATCTGACCTCCACAACCCAGTTAGTACTGGGTAATACGATACCCCTTGGTAAGAGAGGGTGTCAGACTTGAGCCACTGACTACCCGTAACGACTGTCAAAGATCTACAAATGACAACCGGGACCAACGGCTTAACGTACTTTTCCGAGGCACGGAGGAAACTCAGTATGTAATGGGTGGTCACCCATCCACAGACCAACCTAGGCAAGCACGGCTTAACCTAAAGATCGACCAGAGCGGCTGTTATTATTTTGCCACGAGCTCCTCTAATAATATGTGTGTATTTACATGTAATATGTATGTATTTACAGAATTATAATCATTAAAATCGTCAAAATAACTCTCTATGTTCATTTAATCCCATTGAATGATCATTTCATGAACAAGTCATTCAATGGGGTTAAATGAACTTTGAGGGTTGTATTGATGATATAACTTAGTACAGCCATATTAGTTATTTTAATCAAGATAAAACCAGACATTGACCGGCTAATTGCAAAAAAAAGTAGGAAAATTTAAATTTCCTTAAGTTCTATTTTTATTTCTATTTCATCACGAAGGCTGGTTTGAGGTTGCGCAGGAGAAGAGTACCAGGAAGGATATGGGGAAGGCCTTTGCCCAACAGTGGGACATACAAGGTTATTATAAAAAATAAAAAACACAACAAATTAACGTTGTGTGTCCAATTTTTTTCTTTGACTTTTTAAGCCTTTTAATAAGAGGGCAAGAGATAACTAACCATTTACAAAGTGTCAAACGCTTAATAAAGAATGGCACGGACAAATTCGCGCATAATATTTTAGACACGTCTAAACCCGGGGGTCGCCAGTTTGACCCCAGTCGCTATCACTGTTACAGGCATTGCACTTTCTCGTAAATAGCAAGAAACAGGTAATTTTAGACTCCATACATCATCCAAGGATGTCAAGTAGTAGCGTTGTGAATATATCCGAGTTTTTGGACGTTTATCCGAAAGATACGAATGAAATTAACGTCATCACGCCCAATACCTAAGGGTAAGAAGTAAATTTCGCCAGTTATATTCACGTCTTATGTACCTAATATGGGATAAGATGCCATTACTAAAAAAAAACTGTTTAAAGAACTATTTAAATCCGATTTAGAGTATCTAATCCCGCCGACAAACTGTTACGCAGTTTGGTGGGTGTATAAAATTTACAAAATGTTTGGTCCTGATTAAATGTTTTTTTAATGAGTAGTACTAGTATTCTTTAAAGAAATTCATTATTTATCCATTAAGTGTCAAAGATAATATAATCAATTGTTTAAACACAGGTAAAAAAAAAATCTAGTCGATCAACTCGACAAAAACACAGAGGAGAGAAATACTTTTTATGATATAGTTTATTTAATTGTAAACTTAATATTGTATGACATAGTTATGATACAACACATTTTGCAATACAGAAGAGCAGTTCAGATTTATACTAAGAAGCCTGGTGCAATACAAGCCACGATCAAATTACATTGTCCATAATGTGTTAAGAGAAACGACTTGAAGACAGCTTTTATATGGGCCTTGTAAGCTATTAATACCTCATCAATTGCTTTCTGTTTGTACTTGCAATTACACATAATTTAAGAGAATTTATATAATAAGATAAGAGAAGATAACTTTAAAAGCGAATCTTTTTGTTACTTTTTATTATTTAAATACCAATCGGATGAGATGCGCAAACTCAATTTATAGAACTTCTATGAACCAAGACAGTTTTTAAATAAGAAATCACGGTGACGATGATTGTCACAATTTAAGTTAAGATCGCTGCAAATGGAAAAATCTATTATTATTCTACAGAAAACCATTGGTTACCATGTTTATTTGCAATATTTCTTACATAGGTACACTTATGCCGAACCTTTCATGATAAACAGGCGTTTTATGTTTTGCAGGATTAAAAGACTTTTTCAAATAATTTCATCGAAAGAAAAATATCCGAAAATATCCGCACCTTGACATCCCTACCGCAACACTATCATGCAACGTCTAATCGTATGTCGCCATGCAATTTATCACAACTTTATAACACCACTAAATCATTCGAAAATCACCTCTAATTCTAACAGCACAAGAGTTATAGCGGTTGCAAAAACTTTTGTATACAGACTTGGCAAGATTGTATGAAGATGGGAGTCATTCAGAAAATTTGTAATGAGGCGGAACAGTAGCGGTTTTAGGCCCGCTTGCACCACGAATCGTTAATCGCGTTTAAAGCTAACCATATTTAAAATATCATTTTATCTCTGTCATCTTTGTTTTAAATGCGTTCTACGTTAAACGCGTTTCTCGGTTCGTGGTGCAAGCGGGCCTTATCATTGAGTTGTATATCTTGGTTTTTATACGGCTAGTATAGTAACCGTAATTAGTAGATGCTCGTTCGGAGATTTTTTTGCGATAGTTGTAAGCCGCTCTCTTTCTTCCAACAACATCAAGCCTGTAATCCCTGAAGGGTTAGGTAGAGGTGTACCTAATAGTACACCCACATTTCGCCAGTTATGTTTTAAGTCCCATGTAATAGAGGGTCAGCCTATTGCCGTCGACCGGGCACAAACTGGTGGCAAACACCACACATAAACACTTTACCAGACCTGGGAACCAAATCTAGTGCTTAGAGGTAGCATTTGAGACTGCTAGACCAACGAGACAAGCAGTCTTAAATTTTCCCACATCACTGAGTTCATCATAAATGAGTTCTGAGTATCACCAGTTAATATCCTCAAATTTACGAAACACAACTATGATTTTATCCACGCTCTATCGTTACATCAAAATTTCATAACACAAGATATTGTCTAGATGCGTTTTTATGAAACAAAACATAATATAATATACTCACAACTATGTTATATAAACAGTAAGCACTATCTTATTATAATAGCT
Source organism: Noctua pronuba (assembly GCA_905220335.1). Classification (NCBI taxonomy): domain Eukaryota; kingdom Metazoa; phylum Arthropoda; class Insecta; order Lepidoptera; family Noctuidae; genus Noctua; species Noctua pronuba. The sequence goes on from LR999918.1 coordinate 11,175,275, forward strand.
ACCCCCTTGTGTAATAGCGTAATGTTTTGACCGCTAGGGGTCAACATCTAGTACTTACAATGATATTTTTATGGAAACTCTTATCATAATAGTAATGATCTTTGACATCGTCGTGGAATGCAAGATTTTATGTACATATGTATCTTTCGCAGAAAAAAAATATTTATAGGATAGTCCACTGCTAGTCAGTGGCCCAAAAAGTCTGACAACCAGTCTTACCAAGGGGTATCGTATTACCCAGTACTGAGTTGTGGAGGTCTGATAGGCAGTCGCTCCATGTAAAATACTGGTATTCAGCTACATCCGGTTAGACTAGAAGCCGACTCCAATATTGGTAAAGGCTAGGCAGATGATGATGATGAGTCCACTGCTGGACAACTGTCTTTCCGAAGTTACGTCACAGCACCCTGTCCTACGCTCTCTGCATCCAGATTGCCTCATTAACGACGTCATCGGTCTAATATACTGGGTGGACAGACACCGGCTCACAAACAGTAAACACGTATTCAGTACATCATTCTGAACCGCCCCACATTGTTGCTGTTCCTTTTAAACAGCAACAGCTCATTTTAAATTACCGATGAAACTTTTATTTATTATTTAAAAAATAAATAATATCAGCCTGTTACTGTCCCACTGCTGGGCAAAGGCCTCTTCTCATACAGAGAACGCACGAGCATTGATCACCACGCTTGCTCAAGACGGGTTGGCGATTTCAGACTTATATTAATTATAAGTCCAGGTTTCCTCACGATGTTTTCCTTCACCGATGTCTGTGATGTCCAAGATAAACTCAGAAAGTACATATGAATTGAAAAAGTCACATTGGTACTTGCCCGGATTTGAACCCACAACCTCATGCATGAGAGGCGAGGCCTTTACCTCTGGGCCTCTGGGAAAAGAAAGGAACAGAAAATAGTACAAAGGTGATGCTTATTTCTAAAGACATCTCTTCCAGCATACCTGCGAAAAAACACAATATCCGAGAGTTCCTGCGAAGTCGAATTGGGACCCACTTGAGTATTTATATGTGGGAGGGATGTACAGAATACGTGGTAACTCTTTGTGCGTCGGTGTCCCTTACACCCTGTATAATGTGCTGAGTAGTGGGTCATTAAAGCAAGACAAAGAACTCGACTTAGTGCTTGGCAGGTAGATTCAGTTGAGTGCAATGTTTCTGCTCTGTCTCACCACTCCACTAGATACACGTAACCAAGGCGTACCTAAGACCCAGTGTAGCTTGGTCATAGATCTTTAAAGTCACAGGCAAACGAACAAAAGTTTAATCCATAGCTAAATCCCAAGTTGGTCACCACAGAACCATTAAGGGCAAGTTTATCAAAGGGCTCTCGATACCCACACTTTATTTGTAAGCACGGTCGATTACTGCGCGTAAAATGGGACCAACTTAACTTGATACTAAGTAGAAATGTTGGTTGTGAAGATGGAATGCCAAAAACTAAGAGCTATACTGGAAAAAAAATCTGAAAGTCAAATAGTTAAAAGTTATTTTATTTAATGTCTTTTAAAATAGGTTATTTATGAGCTAATGTCATCATTACAGCCGGAAAACCGGGCACAAGAAGGTTTAGGCATCCCCAGGTAGTTACCACACGAAAACAGATTAATTTTTTTATTTATGTACACACAAAATACTTAACAGGACATTAAATTAAGATAGAAGAGCACAAAGGTACTGCTTATTTTATAAGAAATTTCTTCCAGCAGACCTGCGAGAGGAAAGTTTGATTAGAAATGTAGACACAGTGTGTAGAAAAGACGAAACAGATCGTCTGAAAATATACGTCTAATATTATAATTTAAGGGCCAATACAGTATCTTCTACGTTTCTACGAAACAGGCAGAGAGTAATACACCAAAATAGTTAATCAGCTCTTTCACAATAATAATTATTTAAAATCTATGGCTACAATGACGGGAGTGAAGCAATAGTAGATGTTTGTGTAAATAAGTACCTATTGTGACTTGTCCAGGTCTTGTTCTTTCAAATATGATTAAACCAGCTAGGCCTAGCATGCGTTGCAATGCATCTTTTCCTACCAACCTACCCTATCCTACCTACCCTACCCTACTTACCTACACTACCTATCTACCCTACCTACCTAACTCTAGCTGTCAAATGCGGAAGAGACTTAATTTTTTTTTTAAAACCCTGAACTTTCCAGATATTTCAATGGTTATTCTGTTATTCGAGGCGAAGACGAATTCAAAAAATCAGAGATCATTAAAATCGGTCAAGCCGTTCTTTACTTATAAATGGTGTAGCTAACCCGACATTGTTTTATACATATAGATACTTGACAGACATTAGTTGAACAAAATTCTACAGACCAAGTTAAACTGGTTACTTTAGGCTTGCCATACAAAGCGCCACAGCACAACGAATAACAGTACACTCACACGATACTATTACATATAAATTGAGACAGTCGTGCCAAATTGCGCCTCTGTGACCTCGAGTGCGCAACTTAGTGTTAGGGTCACCACGCTTACAGCAGGAATTTGAATACCTATTTGAAAATGAGGGCCATTTGTTTGTGAATTTTAGAAAAAAAAACTCAGGATTATTGGTCTTGAAAATTGATCGGTTATTTATAAAGACCTTCATAATGTGGAAACTGTTTATTCTGTGTGTGTGTGTGTGTGTGTGTGTGTGTGATATTGTTTATTTTTATACTCTCACCCGGAATAAGGTGTTGGGGCAGAGAACACAAATTATCGACATAGCTTACAGTACAAGCAAACTGAACTGGCAATAGGCTTTTTGACAACATCCAAAAAAAACAAAAATATTTAGTCCGCCATTTAAATCACCAATTTTTTTTTCTTTTGTCACATAATCAAAAAATGACGACGTTACAGCGCATCAAAGTTCAAGACTTGGCTTGTGACGTCACTGGACAATAAAAAGTAACAGAAATTGTGACGTCACGCGAGATTTCAACGCATTGTATCGTGGTCATTTTTCGTTTACATGACAAAAGAAAAAAATACGTGTCCAATATTTTTTGATAATGTAACTGACGGACTAAATAGGTTTTTTCAGTGAAATACCCTATTGGTCAGCCGTGTTAGCCGTAGAATTGAAGACCGTTGGGGTAGACGCGTTCTATAGTGGAGATCACAAATTGAAAAGCGTGAGGTCTTCGAGCTAGCCATCGGGATGGGAGTTACCGTGAATTTGAGTCAAATCATCAATCCAGCTTAATTAGCAATTCAGCCCTTTAATGGTCTATTGAACCAATTATCTATACTTATATAATATTATAAAGCTGCAGTGTTTGTTTGTTTGTTTGTTTGAACGCGCTAATCTCTGGAACTACTGGTCCGATTTGAATGATTCTTTCAGTGTTGGGTAGTCCATTTATCGAGGAAGGCTATAGGCTATACAACATCATCGCTACGACTAAAAGGAGCGGACCAGCAATGAAAAATGTTGCAAAAACGGGACGGGATTTTACGCGGACGAAGGTCGCGGGGAACAGCTAGTTTCTAATAAAAAGCTCACTTAACAGCACCAACTAAAACTTTGTCTTATTAATACCCACATCTAGTCTAGACATAACACGAACCGAAGGTCATGTTAAGCAGACTAAGTTGCGTTATCAAAATTAATATCAGCGCCCATTAAACTGCAAGTTATAGCCGTTTAATGGCCCCCGCTATGGCCACTGCATATCGTTCTCCAGTTTACGATGTTTTGAATTGGATATAAAATGTATGTTAAACAAGGTGTTAAAGGACCCTTCACGAAGCCGTCAACCAAGCATTCTGTACATCACACTAAGAAACTCTACGCAGATATTTTTGCAGGATAACTTTTTTTTTGAGGTGAAATATCACGGTTTACGGTCTCAACGTAATACACTCAAAGCATTGTGCTGATGGATGTATTGAATAGTACAGAGGTCGTGGAGGTATTTAAGAAAAGTTATAACATTAAACATTTGTATTTGAAAAAAACTAAGTATAAGAGAGGCGCGCGAGGAACACTACGTACCGCGCCGTCTCGGGTCCAGTGTGATGGGGACGACGGATGCTCCCGAATCTGTCACCCCTGGATGGGTGGAAGCTAGGTCTACTGTACCTATTCTAACCTTTGGTGATGACCCTTAGTTTACATTCCCTTTTAAACCACCTAGGACAAGGTTCTTAACTAGAAATATCAGTAACCAATCTCAGTACGTCAATCAAAAGCTAATTTATAACAAAACTTAGAATGGATCCTAATTTTCTATACCAGTCGAGACTAATCCGTGTTAATACAAACGCATGGTCATATTAGCGCAATGTTATTGATGTTCTTAAACCTTCCCACGTGTGCTGATGCATTCTGTTTGGATTCTGGTATTTTGTCTACAATTCTAGATATTATACAGACGTAAAGTTAGACTAGAATTAAGGCTGATGCGTATTTGGGGTGCACCGCACGTTACATCGCTTACGTACGTCTTGTGCGAACCATCACTGTGTAAAACCGCACTGCGCTGTTTTGTACAAGAATGACATGTGTTTGCCTTTTTTTTAGGGATGGGAAATCATCAAATAACTCCTCCCGCTCTGGGTGGAGTGGGAGGGAGTGTCAGACTTTTACTGACTAAAACCCATCCATGTTCCTTCTTTGCCCTTTGTGTTGCAGGGCCGTGGTATCTCTTTCGAACAGTCCCGCAGCCCCGGCAGGATGTGTTTGCCTTTAATTAAAGTTATCTTCGAAATTTATCATAACACAGCGTTCATAAAGCTCTGATTTTAGTCCATTCTGAACTTCAAATGAGTCTACTAAACTTTATTAGTGCAATTCTTCAGAAAGGACAGGTGCGTAGTACTTGCGTCTGGCGTGCGTGTTTGTCCAGATAGCCCAGAACGTGGATGAAGCAGAAGAAGTAGGATCGGAACAGTTCTGAGGTAGCGTGCTGTAGTTTCTGCCTACCCCCAGTTTATTTAACTTTCAGTAATCATAGTTGAATTGCAGTAACCCTAAATTCGTCTTAAATCGATGACTTGGAATTTGTTGATCGATAGAGCCCTTACCTTCCATTAGTAGCTACTTAATGATATCCTCCAGTATCTACCATTTGTGTCAATCTGTGAGGCCTAACCTAAGCTAGACATTTACATCAATTATGTAAGTAAAGGATTTACATATAACTTGCGATTCTGTTCGTTGCCGAGCGTGTTGAAACGTGTGCCACAGAAATAACGCACAATCTACTTGACATTATAATGTGAGCGCTTGGAACTGCTAATTGACAGTGATTACAATTATCTTTCAAAGGGATTTAGAAGACAATATCTGGCTGACTATAAGGGCTTACGAGGTATTTAGATTAGACAAGGTCACCCTATGGATGATAGAGAAAACGAGACTTGGAGTGGATGCCACGTAAAGGCAAGCGTTGGTGCCAACTAGCTAGATGGACCATCATCTGCCTAGCCTTTTCCCAACTATATTGGGGTCGGCTTCCAGTCTAACCAGATGCAGCTGAATACCGAGTATTTTACATGGAGCGACTGCCCATCTGACCTCCACAACCCAGTTAGTACTTGGAAATGCGATACCCCTTGATAAGACTGGTTGTCAGACTTTTTGGGCCACTTACTACCTAACGACTGTTAAAGATCTTCAAATGACACCCGGGAACAACGGCTTAACATACTTTCCGAGGCACGGAGGAAACTCGATATGTAATAGGTGGTCATCCAGCCACAGACCAACCTAGGCAAGCACGGCTTAACCTAAAGATCGACCCGAGCGACTGTTATTATTTGACCCACGTGCTCCTCTCCCTTTAATGGCGTCGGTCCAACTAGCTATATGGTCCGACGACATTAAAAAGGTTCCTTGGTCAGACTGGTAGTGGAAGGCGGTGAACAAGGTGTTGTAGTGAAGCTTAGGCCTCCGTCCAGCAATGGATTCTTCTTTATCGTGTAGTTAGTGCCTAACCTGGTGTCAGAGTTTTTATGCGGCCCACGCCCTCTGACTTGGCTCTAAATGTCTCTTTGGCATGCTCGTTTCCTCACGGTGTTTTCTTTCACCGAAGCAAGTAATAATTATACAATAAGTAGATGAATCCGAAAAATCAGAGATGCGTGACTTGGGTTCGGGAACTCAATTGACTTGGCAGTCCGACGGTCACATCACTAGTCTATCACTGTTAGCAATCGTCTGAGATACATATACTGGAAATACAATGTAATCAGAGGCCTCTGCCCCGACACATACCTCTTATCACGCTGAGATATGTAGAAAGCGCGTTGATTAATTCAGTACTGTTTGTGATTTCAAAATGCATTGTCTAGAATCTTACGTAATTAGTGTTAGTTCATCTTAGTACAAGAAGTCTTTTCATTATAAATCTTTTTGAATCGGTCTAGGATCCGTGGGTCTAAGCTAAGAGAAACCAAACGGTTCAGAGTGGATTCCCTCAGTGAGACTAAACACCATCATCACATCTAAACGGCGTTCGAAAACTGTCACTTTCAAATTGCTATGGCATATTGTTACTGACAGCTCTTGAACGCGGTTCATACGTGCTTGCGTTCAGTTTCAATGGTGAAATGATATCGTCAAAAGGTTAAAAACAATTACTGAAATAAAACATGTGACATCAATCAACTCTTATATACATTCCGACTAAATTCTTCAAACACACCTTCATCACAATTATATCGCTGCACTAAGTTGTTCTTACTAATTAACATTGCGAATAGAAGCAAAGGTCCTCGTCCCTATGGTACAGGAGTAAATAGCTAACAGAGACTGAGCTACACTTCTTGCATGTGCCAGAGCAAGAATGTGTATCTCATGTTTCATTAATAGAATGTCTAACAGTGTGCGATGATTACGGGGTGTTCTCTCATCTAAGCTGTTTATTTTTAAACCGAATCAATATTTAAACCTTGATCACGATTTCGATTTGAAAACAATTTACTTAATTATGACGCGTTGCAATTTTTTCAGTAAATGTAATAAACGCTTTAAAGAACGGAAACAATACAATTAAGGAGCGATATTGATACTGTCAAAAAGGCGATTTGAGAGATTGTATTGAGTTTAACAAAGCAATATAATTCGGAAGTCAGATGAGTTATCAAGAAATTGTAAATCAATGGTTTTAAATATTTGCAAGTATAAAAAATGCACCGGTAAGACGTCGTGAACAAATAGATATGCAAAAAGTATTTATCCCAAGATCGCAACATTATTTTAAAAAGCTTGGTCTCTGTCGCAAATCTACTCCTGTCACCATAGTGTAGCATGCAGGAACATTGCCCACACTGGGTCAGTAGTCATAGCAACCGGTCTACAACCAGTTTCTAGGTGACACCAGACACGCTTGTTTGTATCTTCACGCTGTGGCTTTTGTGGGGGTAATGTTTACTTGTTACTACGTAGCAATTAGGCTTAGCAACTTAACATATATCACTTTATAGTGTTTCTATGTCTAGAGGCATTCAAAAAGAGAATCATCTAGTTTATTTTTAACCGATTTCGAAAAAAGGAGGAGAGGTTCTCAATTCGTCGGAATCTTTTTTTTTTTGTATGTTCACCGATTACTCGAGGGCGTCAGAACCGATTTGGATTTTTTTTTTTTTTTTTTGTGATGACTTATGTTTTCGAGGAAACAGGACACGTAAATCTTTTTAGTAAATATTTCAATTTTAATTAAAAATAAACTTTTTATTCATTTTAACTTTCTGGTATTTATAAATTATATCTGTAACATAAAGGTAGGTCGGAGTTGCAAGACTACGGCATATTACAAAAAGACGCTCAGTGAGTATAAAAAAGACAATCGTTTAGTATTTTTCGGAAGTGAAAACTAGAATTATTATTAGTAATCGATTTAATAGAAGCAAATCTTTTTTTGAACAACGTTTGAAAATCGGTCGCACATTGATGTCGTCTGCGTTGATGTCTTTTGTACTATTCTCACCGACTTTCGGGATCGATATAATATGGTCGTTTATCATCATCAACATCATTCTCCTGCCCTTCATCCATTTATTTGGGGTCGGCGCAGCATGTCATACATGCATGCATGTCGTTTTCTTATGTTTACTTTTTTATATATATTTTTTTTATTGTGAACTCAAACTTTTTTTTTTTAATTTGTCCTGTGTGAGTCTAATAAATACTTTTTCTTTCTTTTTTTATATCTTCTTCATACGGTCGTTTATGTTTAATCTAATTTATGTGATATTCGATATTATAATCAATTATAATTAAGCATTTTTATTTGTTTGTAGGTAGAGTTGTTGTGATTGTTTGTCTAAATGTACCTACAGAGTTTTAACATAAAACCTTACGCCCTCTAAATTTAGTGCCATTTTCATATAACTGCTATTAGTTATTGAAACATCTGAATCTGAATGAAACCATAGAGATAACACTTACTTTTTACATAAAACATTTTTTATGTGGCCCCATAAAACATACCAATTAAAAACTAGTGATAACCGTACAACTACGATGTCTATCGGCACTATATGTGTTAGACCATGAAGAGAACACATAAAAACTACCATCAATATAAAAATTGACGAGTAACACCAGGAGTTTGTACATGGTCATGGAGCATAATCGATTTAAGTGTTAATAATAAAATACAAATAAAAATAAATTATCTGACCTCTTTTTTGAAAACACTTTTGTGTTATATCTAATGGCAGAATTGATGACAGGGTTAGAAAGTCAAAAAACAGAATTATATTATGATAATTATATGAATCACGTTAAAAAAATTAAAATAGTCATAGTCGCAGTGAATATCAGTCACTCAATGTAAAATATTAGTATTCAGCTGCATCCGGTTAGACTGGAAGCCGACCCGAACATAGTTGGGAAAAGGCTAGGCAGATGATGATGAATCTTAATGACTTTTATTGCGTATAGTGTAAATTCTGAGACAACGCGAATAAAATCGGCTACAAATAACCGTAACTTATTTATAAATGTTGAAATTAATACTGGTCGTTAAGAACCTATTTACGTATGTTACTTATTTACTTTGTATATATTAATCATAATCAAAAAGGAATGGGTTGATGGCAATTTTAGCTATTCGTCACAGGTGTTAAGAACCTAATCGATTAAATAAAAAAACCTCGGGTATTTTACATCGCAACTATTTTTGAGCGCAACCAACTAAGCGCAACTAAATTATTCCTCAAAGCGCAAACATTAGTTGCGCTCACAAATTCAAATTAAAAATATTAAATGTTTATTCCTCAAAGCTGGGAGGATGTATGATGGATTCATTAATGATATTTTAAAAAATATTTAAAAAAAGATATGCATAGGCATGAGGAGAATAAAAGAATATGATCTTTTATTTGGACTTAAGACCCTTTCTTGAGTTGTCCGTGAGGCAGCGGTGTGGTATAGTATACTCTGTTTACCGAAACTATACTGCACTGCTTCCATTTACCGACTCAACGGTATGTTTTCGGCATAATTAGCGCAGTATCGCTTAAATCCTCGCGAGGAAATGTGGTCTTTGAGTGTGGTTAAGATGTTGTGGTTAATTTATCTGTATTTACGAAAAAACGAAAGTCCTACTGGTGTCGTACAAACATCTTTTGAATCTGATTGGTCCAGCAATAACAAAAGAATATACAACATTTAGAGCAGCAAGCTTTCGCGCAAGTGTCCTGATACCGCACTGGATTTTTCTTAACTTGGTAAACTGAAACGATATACGGAGCCATTCCCTCGTATACCACGCCAATCAGGAAACACTCATTGAAATACAAGATGGAAGGGACACCGATGCTCAAACGGTTATCACGTGTTCAGTACATCACACCGAACCTAGAAATTTTCCTCCCGGCATTGACCGAATTTGGCTCCCGGCGGAGCATGCAGATCCCGAAACCCTGACGCATCGACAAAGCGGGAAAGGACCAGAAAGTGACACTAACAACTCGGTAGTAGTTTTTCTGAACAACGAACGAAAAACATTCAGCCACCAATAACAGGCTGTCGAAAGTTTTTATAAACCACAGCTGTTAAGCAAACAATTTTTTTTTTTTTTGGTTATTAATCTTCGTAATTATTCAAATGTGCAGCAATTTCAGTCTCAATATTTTATAATTGGCATTTTTAAGTAATCTCGTTACATTTTTATTAATAAATCTTCATTCAGTCATTATTACATAACTTAATGCCCCGATTTCATCCGCTTAAAGAACATTTGCATACATATCAAAAGAAATTACAACTGTTATAAAAAACTAAGCAAACAGCAATTATCCACCGGGTTATTTAAGAGCTTCTTTATTACAAATACTATATTGTTATCGCACTATTATATTAACAAGGTACTTTGTTATATTTTATAACAAACTTTATTCTGTAATCCATACTTCCATACTAATCCATACTAATATTATAAATGCGAAACTAAGTTTGTTTGTTAGCTTTTCACGCCTAAACCACTGAACCGACCATCCTGAAATGTTGCATGTACTTTGTCAGGTATACAGAAACGCACATACCATACGCATATACCTTTCATCCCGAAAAAAATTACTGTTCCCGAGGAAAACAACAATAACGTTCTTATGAAAATAGATGGCACCACGTGTCTTTCGAATCATGATTGGATTCGAGTACAACCCGAAATGATTGTCAAATTCTAAATTAACGCGAGCGAAGCCGCAGGCAAAAGCTAGTTATTAATAAATAGAAATATAAGTTGTGCTATTATTGCATCAGTTGTATCACGTGAATCATTTGTTTTTAATTGTTGATCTTATTTCCGTCTTAAAATATTAGTGAACTCAAGATACTTATGTATGCCCTCTAATTTAAGTGCCATTTTTAAATAAAGCTTTTAAAATAAAAAAATATAAATCTACCCACATTTTGCTAATTTTTTTCCAACAGCTTCGCCCTTATGAAGAACGGAATTATCCCAAGAGAACGTTCTACCAGGATAAACCTCAGAATGTCAATAAACAGTATTCTACGTCCTAACTCTGGTCACGCTCTACCCGTGTGGCTGATTAATTTGAAATTCCTTGCGTCATAAAGTCCTGAAGAGGTAAGGGTGTAAAAAGACCCTTAACCAAGCCGAAAGAGACACGTTCTCCCAGTCATACTATTCAATGCATCCATCAGCACAGTGTTTTGAGTGCGTAACATTGAATCGTACAGTAAAACGTGATTTTGCACCCAAAAAAAAAGTCGTTTCCCAGCAATATTTTTTGCGTAGAGTAACTTAGTTTGATGTACAAAATGCTTGGTTAACGGCTTCGTGAGGGGTCCGTCAACCAGGAAGGGGCCCGCAAGGGCCGATGCCTGCCGGGGCTGCGAGACTGTTCGAAAGAGATACCGCGGCCCTGGAACGCAAAGGGCAAAGAAGGAACATGGATGGGTTTTAGTCAGTAAAAGTCTGACACGAGAGAGCGGGAGGAGTTATTTGATTGATTTCCCATCCTTACACTTTGTATATACATTAACTAACGCCTTTTCACTACGGGGGTAGGCAGACACCACAGAACCGTTTTATATCGTCCACGTTTATACACGCACGCCGGTTGTGAGTACTACGCACCTAACCTTTCTGAAGAATCTCATCAATAAGGTCAGAGTATGTATGTCCTTCTAGGGCAAAGATACATTCGTATTTAAAATATTTACGCACGGCTAAAAGCTAAATTCCAAAACAGCAATCTTTCTGTATCATACGTTCCGTATTATCTATCGCAGTCGTAACAACGCAACGATGTTTGAACTTCTTTATAATATCACTAGCTGTTCCCCGCGACCTACATCCGCGTAAAGTTATTAAAAATACAATTTCCCCCGTTTTTGCAACATTTTTCATTGCTGCTCCGCCCCTATAGGCCATAGCGTGATGTTATATAGCCTTCCTCGATAAATGGGCTGTCCAACACTAAAAGATTTTTTCAATTCGAATCAGTAGTTCCTGAGATTAGCGCGTTCAACCAAACAAACTCTTCAGCTTTATAATATTATTAGTATAGATTGGTATGCTGTAGTTTTGTAATACTTAATGAAGAAATAATTATTAATATCCTACCTTCACTGAGCTCGTCCGTCTTGCTATCATCATCTAACAAGATGTCAACGTCAATCTTACAACTGGTCTGACAACTGACAACCGATTGTTAGTCGTGTTTACTTATTGCTGTAACGGTTACTGGTAATTACTGGTTGGTTACCGGCAATCGTGGTTTAACGTACGGATTAAGTAAGTCGCTTTATCAGTAAAGTGCTGTGAGAGAATTGGTAAACAGCTCAGATATCCTCGTTTCAGTAGTTAGTACGCTGAGACTACCTAAACCCATTGTTTATAATAGTAGTAATATTACGAGTCTAAACGATAAAATAACTATAACTATTGAGGAGGTTCTTGCTCCCGACACCGGCGGACCACTATTTTTTATATTTTTATGTTTTTTTTTAAGAAATATTTAGAAATGTAAAAAATGTGCAGATAAATGAGTAAAGAATAAAATAACTAAACAAACTATAAAAGGGCAAAATATAATTTATTATTTATGAATATTTACATTATTTACAAACTACAAATCTATAATAGTAATAAAAACATGTACAAGTATCAAAACCACATCGCTGTCAACAGAAAAAGTGCCCAGAATGCTGGCAGCATTGCCACGTTGGATGGCAATGCTGATTCTTTGGCAAAAAACTAGGCCCGCCCTCTGGTCACTTGAAGAGTCGACCAACCGCTTGGCGATTTCCCGAAATACTAGATGGGCACTCGGACCCCATGGCCCTAGTGTTTCAACCCCAAACGGCTGAAACACATAACTAGCAATTTAATTATTTATTTTGATGCATATTTCGACGATTTTAAGTTGCAGTTGTAATGCTTTATTTTTCTATTATAAGTCTATACGTGAGGATTTGTAATTGGCTTTCTGTTGACTATGGTTTCCTTTTTTTTTGTTTTTATTAGCTGTAAGTCCTCCATGATGTACTAAAATAAATAAATAACTTTCATACGCCATGGGTGGCACCATCAATATACCATCGTTTTGACACTCACATCTATGTTAAACATAACTTTCGACTAAACACCATCACAATAGATTATTAACATCTTAAATGTATTCATTGTGAATACCATATCATGGTGACACAGTGACAGGAGGTCACCGAGCTTGGTGACTTGTTATGTACGAACTATGGTGAAAATATTAGACATTCCAACATGTGATTTTATTTATTTAATTACAACGGTCGTGTTTGCAACCAATTTCAAAAAATAAAAGAGACTATTATAACACATTAAAATATACAAAACTAGCTGTTGCCCGCGACTTCGTTCGCATGGTAATTTTGATGAGTGAGGAAAAAATATATCTTATAGCTCGTGAAAATGAATGGAGATCAACAAAATCAAGGGGGTTGAGGGTAAAATGGTGGGGAGGGGTATAACTTGTGGTAGGTACCTATATTCAACTAACTATAATTAGACATTTTCCTTCTTTATCCTATTTATTTGCGCCCGGTTGATGACAAGAGGCTCGCCCTCTATTACACGGGACTTCAACATAACTGGCGAAATGTGGGTGTACTATCAGGTACACCTCTGCCTAACCCTTCGGGAAATACAGGCGTGATGGGACGAATCCATTGCCAATAAACGGCAAAAAATAAAGCTCCCAGCAGCTACATACAAAATTCTGAAAAACAAAAACCCAATAGGACTTTGCCCGACTCCAGAATCAAACCCCCACTTAGTCGAACATTAAACGCCAACCATCTCGTAATATCCTTCAACAACAGGTGCGCATACCCACTCAAATACATTTCCCCTGACTCAACCAAACTCAATACTCTAATCAACTTAACAACCCATTCATTCACCCAGGGTTGCCCCTTGACCGTGGCGCCTAATATGGCAACACTGACAATATCAACTGTCAGTTATGTCATATTAAAAAAAAACATTTGTTGTTGTCTATTATAGAGTTTTGACAGTTATTCAATGTAAGGTCAGGGGACAATGTATGATTAAGGTTTCGCGAATCATTGTTAGGTTATGATATTGAATTGTTATGTGTATTATATCATAGTATTCTTATAAACCGTGACTTTTTAGTCGTCTTACAAAGGTTGTCCACTCAATGTGCCCGACATAAAATAGCTCTAGACGCGATTTTTTTTTTTTTATACTCTCCATAATAGGTACAAAGAAAAATAAATAAAAAATTATGAAACATCCTGTTAATGATGTTTACGTGTCAAACGGGAGAACATACCTACCCAGTGCTCGAATCCAGTAGACCATCGCTAACAACAGGGTGTTTTTTTGGTTTAATATGTTTATTTTTAAATGATTAAAATCTTATAAATACCTATTTTTTTTTAATGAATGTTTAGTAGACATTGGATACATGAAGTGGGCTTCCGTTATAAGACGACTAAAAAGTCACGGTGTATTTGAAAAGGTAAGCAGAGGTGTAGCTGCGTTTCAGAAACGCATAGTTTTCTCTATGGATTATTTTTCTATCTGCCCAACTAAGTAACAGCAAAGACTTAGTTTTTTAGTACCTGACCTCCACAAATTGCATCCTTTATGGTTTGATTCCCAGGTTGTTCTTGGATTTGTCTATCAGGAATTTCTCAGTAGCGTCCCTAATTTTGGTTAAGTGCCCGGTTGATAGCAATAGACTCGCTTTCTATTTTTTTTTTAGTTTGCCTGTATTGTCCCACTCCTGAGTAAGGCCTCCCCCCATTCCTTCCACTTCTCACGATGGTCTGCATCTTCTCTCCAACTCGCGAGGAAGCCATCCAAGACGTCCCGCCATCTTCTTTTCGGTTTACCGCGACCCCGTCTAGCTGTTTCAGGGCTCCAGTCTTGCGATATTCGGGCCCACAGCCTGATAGACAGACATGGCCTGCCTTTCTATTACATAGAATAAAAAAAAACCATAACTGGCAAAGTGTGAGAAGTGTGATTACAGGCGTGATACTTTGTTACTAATGATAAGTACTTAATTGTTATTCATTTTAAACGAGTAATAGAAACTGTCTGTTCTAAAAATAAATGTTTAAATCCGTTATTTTTATCACTGTACAGTCGCCGGCACATCAAATTACCACAAACTATTAAATTTGCTCATTCGATTTTGAACTTAACTGTCAATCTTTTATGATTTAAAATCATTTGGAGAAATTTGACAATTGGTGGTAACTTAATGTGCTGTGACTGTAGATTTTTCTATGACATAACAAATCGGTACCCACAGCGTATCATAACAGTTATATAAACAAACAAAAAATTATTGGTAAATACATAAACAATTGTTTTTTATTGTTTGGTAGATTCCGATTAACATCGATTTGTGTCGTTAATTCGATATAGAGACGGGATTAACAAATATGACGATTCTTAACTAATATGACGGTTCTTAACTGTTCATTGGTTTTTTTATAGTGGTGTAAAATAACCGTTAAGTCATTAGTGTTGTTAATTGGAGAGCTTTTAGCGGTTATGTAATTAAATACTCCTTGGTCTAGTGTTACTGCTGAACATGAGAGGTCCTGGATTTGATTCCCAGGTCGGACAAAATGATATCGGATTTAAGAATTTCTAAGTAGTAGGTCTTCGATATTGGAAATCGCGTTATGGAACTCAAATAGAGTTGGGCAGGACACATGGCAAGACGTGGTGATGGCAGGTGGAGTAAAGCTGTGACGGAGTGGCGTCCAAGAAATGGAAAGAGAAGTGTTGGTCGTCCGGCGGCGAGATGGGCAGACGACATTGTTGCCATGGCGGGAATATCCTGGATGAGGCTGGCACAAGACCGTGGAACTTGGCACAAACAAAGAGAGGCCTATACCCAGCAGTGGGTGAAGTCGGGCTGTGGATGATGATGAGCCCAGAGCTTGGATTTGTGCCCGATTGACAAGATTAAATGGGACTTAAACATAAAAATGCGAAATATCGGTGGACTTATAGTACACCTCTGCCTAACCCTTCGGTGAAATGCTGGCGTGATGTTATGCTATGTAAGTAAATAAATTATAAATGCAAACGCATAAAACATTATCATTATGAAAAAGATTTAGCACTTATTTCATCGACCAGCACAACACAAGTAACAGATTGATATTCAATATTGTTAGTTAACAAAACCCTACCATCTTACTATACTGTTGGGACACATGCCTACTCTCTGAGAGACATTTACGGCTCACTCCCAGCTGTAAATGCCGTATTCCACCACTAGAGCAGGTTGGTAGATGTCTTCTAACTTTCGGGTCTCGGCCATGACGGTTTCCTCACGATAATTTTCTCCAAATGAAATTCATATGTAATTTATTTTAGTGTATGTGTAGCGTATGTTCTGTAATTTTTGTGTTTAAATTCAGATACAAATCATTTGTTTATGAATAAATGACTATGACTGACTATGAATCAATCCCTGTGCCAAAGAGTACCTTTAATTTCCACACAACCACGGAAGCAACCAAAAGAACGATCCTATCTCAAATCTGACTTGCAACAATCCAATTTCTTGCACAAAAACCAGCAAAACGTTTCCCCGTTTGCGAGACTTGCTATTTTCCTTTCAATCAATTTTTCTTCACCGTTTTTGCCTCCCATATCACTGCAATGTGTTATTTTGCAATTTTAGATAAGTAGGCAATCACTTACATGTACACAGCGTGAGAAATTGAGAGCATTTGAGAAATGAGTTTATAATTATAGGTTGTATGGCGTGTGGCCGTCGCCTCGCGGTGTAAAAGTTTAATCTGTCAAATCGAAATTTAGCGGCAATTTGTGTTGCCATACTTTTTGAGACACAAAATTTTATTTTTAGCTTTTTTAATTAAGGTAGAGTTACATTAAGACTGATTTGAAGTCCTATGTCATAGGTGGCGAGCTTTTTAACATTTATCAGGACAGATCCAAACTCCGTGTTGGTATTGCCAAATTCCTCCAAAAACAATAGCACTTTGTTTGACCAGAGGATCGAACCGAAGAACGCACGTTGCGCTTGTGAACCGCAAACAAACAGAATATAGTTTTAATGTTTGTTTATAGTAATGTTAACCGTCATGCATTACTTAGGAATTGTCTAATTACCAAGAGCTTCATCAAGATGGTATTTTAACTACGAGTAAAATTATGTTATTACATATGTATTTACGATGCCTTATATGCATATATAAGGCATCGCATTACTTCAACATAGCCGAAAGGAAATAAGTCATTACAAATCCTATAGAATGAGTTTATTGCACATTTATGATATTTATGGTCAATAATTCTCAACGTCTTTATGTCCTGTTTGTATTAGGAGCAGTAAACATCATACAAACTCGGTTAACTACTTTTACTTGAACTAGTAATAGATACATACTTCAAGCCATTTAGCAATAGGAAAAAGTATACAGGGTGTAAACAGACCCTTCACGAAGCCGTCAACCAAGCATTATGTACATCAAACTAAGTAACTTAACGCAGAAAATATTGCTGGGAAACGACTTTTTTTTTTTGGATGAAAAATCTCATTTTACGGTAAAACTCAATGTAACGCACTCAAAACATTGTGCTGATGGATGGATTGAATAGTACGGGGGCCGTGAAGGTGTTTAAAGTAAAAATCTTACATTAGAAACATGTTTTAAAAAAAAAACTTGTGAAAAAGTTGGAACTTTGACCCCCAATATCTCCGTAACTAGAAGGTTCCCAGGTATGGTCTAGAACAAAAAAATGATCGCAATGACGGGGAGAACAAGTTACTTTTCAGCTTCGTTAAGGGTCTTTTTACACCCTTTATATTCATCCTTATATAGAAAATCATACTAGTTTTCCTTTTTCTTTATATAGCCTAAGCATAAATAAACATAGAAAAGATATGTACAAGCCATATAAAAAGCGGACATTGCCCTTGCAGCATGTGACTATGTTAATTTAGTTATTATTTTAAACCCGTCATATTAAAATGATATTAAACTTAAATTTTAGCATTTACATTTTGCGTCCCCTAAAGCAAAAAAAAAAAAACTTTTTTAAACTGGCAACACTATCACGCGATTAGCTCGACACTCAAAAAAGTATTGACTCGCATCTTGCGTCAAGTGCGAGCCGCATCAATTTTCCTGTCATAAACCACACCAATTAAATTGATTTATGCGTTTAGCTTGAACTTACACATTATATAGTAATAATGCGTTATGTAAGACTTATGTAATATTTGACATATGACCTTAAATTAGGTTTGCGTGTTCATTTTTTGTTGTAATTATCGTTTGTTTGTACATCATTTGGTTTAAGGTTAAGGCGACTATTGTAGTACATTATTTACCCTGCTTTGTACGGCCCCTCCTACCGGGTCTATCCCTACTTTCAAGCTGGAACCAACCATACAAATTGACAAAATTTAATTGAAATCGGTTGGGTAGTTTCGGAGATTTGAGTGGACGAACACAGCGACACATGATTTGGATATAATTAAGATCATCTTCCTTGTAACGTACTCTTTTTTACTCGTTAGTCTCCTAGGTTCTTAGGTACTGCAATGGACCAGCGTCAACTGCGTGAGAATGAATCATACGTAAAATTACATTCCCTGTACGCAGAACTCCATTTATGTAAATAATACTGCTAAAATCAAAAATCCACCAATGGATGTTGAAATACTCTTACGAACGACGCGTGAAATCAGCTGTTCACTTCCTGCCTAGCTACAGAGTTCATCGAACTCGTCGTCGAGCTTGCCGTTCGCTATGTGCATTTTGCTACGGTAACGATACATTGCTTATAGGAAATAAAACAAATAAAATTTATTAGATTCCCAAAACATTCCTGAAATAATTTCTTGTACCGGTCTTCTTCTTAGTATGATATACTGAATTCACCCCATCAGTTTGTGGAGGACTGTCCCTCACACCCTGTAGGTTCCTATGTGTACCTCGCCTTAGTCGACACCCCAACAATGCAATTTAATTTCTTAAAATCAACTGAATCGAATATTTAAAGAGATACTGCCTAAAACCCACTTAATGTACAATGTTTAAAACAACATAACATTAATTTTATCATAAAAAAATTAAACAGCATGTTACCTACAACGACCCTCACAAAAAATCTTGAACAAGACTTAATAATACAAAAAATAGATAATAATCAATGTTTCCTTTGATTCTCACAAGTCACACCGTATCACTACGATCTCTGCCTGGTCCCCAACGATTGTGGCGTAACGATAAATATGTATTAGCAGATAAATCTCACAGATTTTTTAAATCTCATGTAACTAACAACAAAAATAACCCCGTGTTTTGTGACTGAAAACCTTCTATCACCTTAATTGAAACCCTAACTTTACCAACATACAATTCAAAATTGCTCTATCAAACACGTGTAAGGTAATACAAAACATTTGCTTCACATTTTTAAACTCTAGCCTCTCAAACGCAAGTGTTAAAGTCGCGTGTCTCAGTCAGCGATGTGACCGTTCTCACAAAAAACAATGGAAAACAATAATTAGGTTAAAACAGTTGAATTATTTCACACAATTTACGACTACATGCATACATGCGTGTTTGTAATTTATACTTTAATTACTGCCTACCCTTGTAACAGTGCGCTAATCACCAGTAATCACCATGTTGTATTTAAACACGGAAAGGGAGCCGGTGTCCCAACAGGGGAATATATTGGCTGATCATTTTAAGCATCTAAACGTTCATGGGTAAAAATAACATGAGCTTGATTCTGTCAGGTAACTGCAAATTTTCCTGAGGACGCTTTTGAAGGGCCCTTACGAAGCCCAAAGGCACTTGTTCTCCCCATCATTGCGATCATTTTTTTGTTCTAGACCATACCTAGGAGAACCTACTAGTTACGGAGATATTGAGGGTCTAAGTTCCGATTTTTTTTTTAATACAAGTTTTTAATGTTTTAACTTTACTTTAAATACCTCCACGACCCTCGTACTGTTCAATGTATCAATCAACACTATGTGTTGAGTGTGTTACATTGACTTCTACCGTAAAACGTGATTTTTCTACCCAAAAAGAAAGTCGTTCGAAAAAAAGAAATTCGACGTTGATTTTCGTCGTTTTACAAACCGGATGACAATCTATGATACCTAACAGTACAACAGTACACTGATACGGTCTATAAGAAACATCACGATATTCCCACAAAATGACGAAATATCTCATCCAATACAATGTTGCAGGAATCTTCTGGAGCTTTTCTCGCTGGCTAAAATATAATAATTAATACACGTAAATAAAATACTTTAATGACCTCATGATATTAATTAAAATAACTACATAAACCTAATACTAGTAATATTATAGATAATAATTATAATTGTTGAACAAACTTGCAATCCAGTGTACGAGTCACTGGATGCTTGTTTTGTCCAATATTTTGTTGCCGTGCCCTAACTGGGTTTCATGTTGGAACTTACTGACATATATGTAATAACTAAATGTACACATGAATGCAATAAACACTTTGAGTTTGAGTTTAAATGTATTCAAAAAACAAGAAACAAAAACCGAGTTTTTAACTACGAGCCCAATTTTTTTATACACCTATCCAAAGACCTTCAAATATAACTAGCTATAGACGGGACAAGACCAAGAAACTGACAATTCCAAAACCTGTTACAAATTAGTAACAAGTCGATCAGTCCAGTGCGATACGTCGCCTTGTCAGGTCGTATTCATATGACACAAAGACACTCAAATATTCCCGAGCTATAGACGGGTCATGACGAAGAAAATCGTAATCCAAAACTTGTTACTACTTAGTAACAATTCGTTCTGTCTAGTGTCATCTGTGTCATACGCCCGCTTGTCAGGTAGCATTCGTGTGTCAAAATCGAAAATATTCAGGATGAAAATTATTGTATGACAATATTCCCAATGTCCTCTCTATATGTGTTTTAAATCTCTTTGCACCTATCATTTTTATACAACGTTCCAGAAACCGAGTGACAGTCTAAATTAAAAGCTAACAAAAGCATTGCATCCCGACAATGAGAAACATCACGATATTTCCACAAATGACGAAACAGCTCATCCTCTCAAGCTCTCGGAAACGAAAACATCCATTAAACTAAACATAGGAATCAAAATGGTGTTCGTAGCATTTAGAAAGTTAATAATAGCGCCCTAGTTCGTAGTTGGCACTAGTATCGCAACCCGTGTCAATTGTCGTGACTCGGGTTGAGCAACTGATGGCAGGAACTAGGGTTAGGATGGGGATTCTGCACGAGATCTTGTTTGTATAGTCGTGTAGGTTTGCGGAAGACGCGTTATGCTGAAGCCACATTCAAATATTTACGGGGTATAGACGGGACAAGACGAAGAAAATCGTAATCCAATACTTGTTACTACTTAGTAACAAATCGTTCTGTCATACGCCTGCTTGGCAGGTAACATTCGTGTGTCAAAATCGAAAATGTCCGACACAAAGAGATTTAAAACATATAGAGAGGTCATTGGGAATATTGTCATACAACAATTTTCATCCTGAATATTTTCGATTTTGACACACGAATGCTACCTGACAAGCAGGCGTATGATACAGATGACACTAGACAGAACGAATTGTTACTAAGTAGTTACAAGTTTTGGATTACGATTTTCTTCGTCATGGCCCGTCTATAGCTCGGAAATATTTGAGTGTCTTTGTGTCATATGAATACGACCTGACAAGGCGACGTATCGCACTAGACTGATCGACTTGTTACTAATTTGTAACAGGTTTTGGAATTGTCAGTTTCTTGGTCTTGTCCCGTCTATAGCTGGTTATGTTTGAATGTCTTTGGTCCGACATCAAAATTGTTGTATGAAAATATTCTCAATGTCCGCTCTATTAGGTAGTCTTTTAAATCTGTTTGACTTAAGCAAATAAGTACAGTAGTTTATTTTCAAGTACTTACTCGTAGTCATCATTCTCTTGCCCATAACCCAATTCATTTGGGGTCGGCGCAGCATGTCTTCTTCTTCCATACTTCTCTATTACTCGTCGTCTCATCAGACAACTCCTTTCTTGTCATATCATCCTTTACACAGTCCAATCTAGTACTTACTCGTAATATATCTATTAATGAAAGAGCTTTACCGTGGTTCCTCAAACATGATTGTCGTTTCCGTCGGCGATATCGCTAGTATAAAATAATTTTGTATTGGTATTTGAGAGTCCTAAATAGATTTTTCTTGGAAAGTCGCAGGATCAGGACTGTTTTGTGATTGACAAATGACTGTTTGTCTCTTTCTTTACTTTAAAATGTAGGCTAAAGATTTTAGTCAACAATACACGCACAAAAGTTACTCTGATAATTCACGGAGAGCTAGGGGTGTACTTCCGCTAATTATGTTTAAGTCTTATGAATTAGAGGGCGAGCCTATTAATACCAAACGAAACAAACACCTCGACACTTCCACTGAGAGTTTTTTTAATGGAAAATCCCAACAAGACTTTGTCTGACCTGGGAATCTAACACAACCTCATACTCAGCAAAGTCACTTGCGACCACAAGACCAACGATTCACTCAACTATACATAACCTTAAATTATATTCCCAAAAAACCAATTAACCTTAAAAACACATGCATATCATCTCAAAGATGCACTCAACAAGATACTTGAGACTTTCAAAATGGTAACACAATAGTTAATTTTCGGCTTCAGATACTCATCTTAATTAAAAGCGCAGTCCCACGTCGGCGACGTTGAAAGGTTGCAATGCGATACTAACGTCATTACGAGGAGTAGGGCTGCTACTAAGATTAACTAGAATATTTCGGCTTTAAACATTATATCACAAGTGTGATTTGATACTCACAGATGTGTATGTAATATACAAGGTGTAAACAGACCCTTCACGAAACCGTCTATCAAGCATTCTGTACATCAAACTAATGTACTCTACGCAAAAAATATTGCTGGGAAACGACTTTTTTTTTGGGGTAAAAAATCACGTCTCAAAACTCAATGTAACGCACTCAAAACTTAGTGCTGATGGATGTTTTGAATAGTAAACGAGTCATGAAGGTAATTAAAGTAAAGTTAAAACCTATAATTTAAAAGTGGTATTTAGAAATTCTGGGTTAAGTTCGCCATTGTACATAAGCTATGTTATTGCAATTTGTATGTATATATGTTGTCGTTTTGTGTGCAATAAAGAATAAGAATAAGAATTAAAAAAACTTGTGAAAAAATTGGAACTTTGACCTCCAATATCTCCGTAACTAGAAGATTCCTAGGTATGGTTCAGAACAAAAAAAAATATCGCAACGGGGAGAACAAGTATCTTTCTGCTTCGTTAAGGGTCTTTTTTTATATATGTATACTATTTGACTTCATTAGACACCTAGACACTACGAATCCGACAGGAATCGGCTTCTTAGCTACCTTCGTGCCTGTATCCAATATTTTTCGCTTAATAAGTAAGTTATGCTGTTGGTTCTGGCCAACCAGAACCAGCGACCACTAACTGCCTGTACCTTAAGGACTTAAGGGTACTGGGTTGTGGAGTTCAGATAGGCAGTCGCAGCATGTAAAAGACTGGTATTCAGCTGCATCCGGTTAGACTGGAAGCCGACCCCAACATAGTTGTCCCATGTTACTTGGGGTCGGCGCAACACTTTTTTTTCCATTCTCTCTGTCAACCGTCACGCTATTATTTACTCCTTTATCTTTCATAACATTCCTCACACAATCCATCCATCGTTTCTTTGGTCTTCCTCTCCCTTCCACCAACGTTTATATTCATCACTTTTTTAGTCACATGCGATTCGTCCCTGCTCATCACATGTATGTAATTAAATACATGCTCACAAGTCGATAACCCATAAAGTGACCGTGGCAATCAACTAACAATTAAAAAGTTCTCAACAATTTACTTTTCAAGTACTATTTTATTATGTAACTGACCATAACTTTGTATTGTTTACATTTTATTAATAGACTGAGTAGGCCAGGGTTTGTTGACTATCAACATTTAAGAAAACATGTAAAAATATTTAGTTGACTATCATCACCTGCATCACCGAGGCAGGCCCAAGAACGCTGGTGTGACGATTTGGACTCGTTCCTGCCTGATTGGCCAGAGGAGGCAAACACCGGGAGAGTTGGAAAGGAATGGGGAGGTCTTTGCCCAGCAGTGGGACAGAATAGGCTGATTAAATAAAAAATCCTCCTGCCTAGCATTTTTCAGCTTCCAGTCTTAACGGATGCAGCTCAATAACTGACTAATGTTTTTTAATCATTTCATTTTAATTTTATCAAAGTTGATCAAACCCCTGATCCAAATTCTAATGGTTAAAGGTATTTATTTCTTTAAATATAAAGAAAGACTCCCTCGACACCTTTCGATTGACTACCTCGTTGGTCTAGTGGTTGCAAATGCGACTACTGAGCATGAATGAGGACCTCAGTTCGGTTCCCGGGTCAGGCAAAGTGCTATTTGGTTTTTCCATGAGGAATTTCTCAGTAGCAGCCACGGAGTCTGGCTTTAAGTATGTTAATAAAGAAAGAATAAGAAAAGTCTTCTTGAGGTTTCCATCACAAATTGCTTAGTTATACTGCCTGCAAGTCTCGTTTTGTCATGGCACTATGTTTGCACTCTTTTCGTGTGTGTCCTATCATAGTCCACAGCCCCAACTCACCCACTGCTGCGTATAGACCTCTCTTTTCTTGTGCTAATCTCCACGGTCCCGTGTCAGCCTCATCCAGGCTTTTCCCCCGATGGCAACTATGTCGTCTACCCATCTCGCCGCCGGACGACCCAAGTTTCTTTTGCCAGTTCTTGGACGCAATTCAGTGACAGACTTAGCCCACTTGTCACCCCTGCGCCTTGTTAGGTGTCCTGCCCAACTCCATTTGAGTTCCGTAACGCGATCTCCAATATCGAAAACCTTTGTGCGTTTTCGGATTTCGACGTTAGGAACTCGATCTATCAGCTTTATGCCGAGTATGGAACGCTCCATGGCTCTCTGTGCAACTCTCAGTCTCATCAGTCTGTACACAGCCTGCGTGGGCGTCCATGTTACAGCACCGTACGTCATTGTGTCCTATAAGTACACCTTTATTCAACCCTACGAGGATTACGGACACCATGTTATGATGTTCTATACTACATGTCGTAACCCCATCTACCTCCCATTGTTATTAAAGGTGCTACATTCATATCGCTGCTAACTTCGGTGTTGCAGCCCTGCCGCAGTTTGCATTGAAATGTCACCGTCAAGTACGCGATAGGTCGGCAGCGTGCCTCGGTTAATTCAATATACTCGAGACTTGACGCCTGAGGGTTGGCAGTCATGGCACTATTGAGCAATGCTGCCGACCTGGTAATTGTCTTAGGAGGTGGCGTTTAATAACGAGACGATGCATGGTTACTAAGTTCCTGTGATCCTAAGCCGGAAGCAGACTAAGAGCTGCTTAGCTCTTAGTCTGCTTAAGTTAGTTTAGTTAGCTAGCATCATCATCTGCTTAGGCTTTTTCAAACCATATTGGGATCGGCTTCCAGTCTAACCAGTATTTTATATAGAGCGACTGTAATACTGGTGTCTGGCCTCCACAACCCATCATCATCTGCCTAGCCATTTTCCAACTATGTTGGGGGCGGCTTGCAGTCTAACCGGATGCAGCTGAGTACCAGTATTTTACATGGAGCGACTGCCTATCTGACGTCCACAACCCAGTTAGTATTGGGTAATACGATACCCCTTAATAAGACTGGTTGTCAGACTTTTGGTCCACTGACTACCTAACGGCTGTCAAACACAACCCAAGTACTGGAAAATACAATACTCTTTGGTCTCTTTGATTACTCTTTGGAAGAACGGAGAAAAGCATTGATCACCGCTCTTGCTCCGTGTCTATGAGTTTGTTTCAGTTTATTAACTGAGGACGATTATCACTAACCATCATTATTAAAAAGGAACCTGCATTTTGAACCTACTACAGTAACCTTCGTCTTTAACTATGGCTCTTGTCACATGTGCGTGCGTATGTATGTCCCCTGTTAACATGTAAACATAGGGACAGCTTAAGTAATGTGTGCACAGGCCTTTCAAGCTTTCAGGCTTCTTTCAGGCTTTTCAGACCTCTACTATACCTGTGAATGTAATATGGGTCTTTCCTTATTGCCTACTATAATAAAAGCGAAAGTACGAAGCTATTTTCTTAACCCGACTCCGAACTAAAGCAAGCGTCGTCTCTTTAGGCATGAAAACGCGTTTAGGTTCGCCGAACAAAATTTACGTGACAGTCACCTGATCGCTTTGGTTAGGACGTGGCCTTACTGATTAATGACAAATATACGTAACCTTTTTAGACTACAAAAATTGCCAAAGTATTATTTTATGAGTATTTTAAGTACAAAGACATTGTAGAAGCTTTTACTCCATAAATATTATCAACAAGTCACCTTTTGAAAACAATAACTTCTCAAGTTTCATTTGCGGGTACGACAAATCAATCATTTCAAAAGCAAATTACTCCAATTAAGTCCCACACAATCTAGTGACATATGGGCAAACTACAAACCTCTACCCTTTGCCCAGCCGTGGGCTAAAATCGTAAAACAATAGAACACGTCTCTTCACAGTCAGTGGACTACAATGAACTGTTTATCTTCAGAATGAACATAATTTGTGACTTAATGAATACTATTAGCTATTGTAGCACTCTAGTGGGCATTGGTCGCAGTGGTAGCGGGTAGCGGGGCAGGTTCATGAGCTTAGCGAGAGGAGTCGAAGACGCTTGTTATTTTTTTTTTGTCAAAATATCTATGTACTTGGTAGTGACAAGCAAATCGGTTTACAAAAATAACAAATTCTACCACTACAGCTACTATAACTCCATACCATGTAGGTTAATAAAAACTAATAATGAATTTATGATTGTGACAATTATTCATTTTGATGAACATCTTAGCATTAGCATCGTTGCTTCTGAATTTGCAACAAACACTGTTTTAAAAATACTGCCCACAAAAAGGAGTGATTTGACTAATTAATTAAAGTCGAAATGCTACAGAAAAATATAAAATACATAATATAAGTTTTTGTATGGTCTAAGAAAGTGACACATAAGTAGTAAATTCGCACCGACCGGGTTTTCACCGTTATTATTATTTTACTGTTGTTTATTATTTGTATTTTAATACAAGTACGCTCAAAAGATACTCCAGTTCACTAAACGCTTATGAAATCGCTCCGCTACCACTGTTACCCGTCCTCACCACCTAATGAGGGACTCTCCAAGTTTCATCCACGCGGAAAGATGTTACGCCACGACCTATTGTTCCTCTATAGAATATGCAACAAATTATTACTTGACGGAATTAGGCACTTTCAGATGACCTTGGTGTTTCTGATCAATATCATTAGCTCCGTCTTTAAGCTTAATGATCTAAAGTATGTATGCCATCATCTTTAGCCTAGCCTTTTCTCAACTATGTTAATACATACAGCGATACATCAAACTACATCTCCAGTATAACATGACATCGCTTTGTTTAGATTTCCCGTACAATGACAGATCCGCTTATACTGGTTTACTGCTGTCAAAGATCTACAAATGACAGCCGGGACCAACGGCTTAATGTGTTTTCCGACGCACGGATGGGTGGTCACCCATCCACAGACCAACCTAGACAAGCACGGTTTAACCTGAAGATCGATCCGAGCGGCTGTTATTATTTAGCCACGCCCAGTGCTAACTGGGTTGTGGAGGTCAGATAGGCAGTTGTTCCATTTAAAATACGGGTATTCAGCTACATCCGGTAAGACTGGAAGCCGAACCCAACATAGTTGGGAAAAGGCTAGAAAGATGAGAATGCAATATTACCTGCTGGGGAATATTCAAATAATTTCTACTTGCAACTTGCACGCAGTGGGTATACTTAGGTACCTACCTACATAGCAAGCTCGCATGAATAGAATAGAATAGAAATAATTTATTTGCATTGAATGTAGGTACATACATGAGTTGTTACAGTAGTCATTACTTGTTCCTGGTACATTCTACCATTAGGCATGCAAAAATTTATACTTACAAACAATTAAACATACAACTACAATTTAAAAACCTTCATAACAATTCAACAAATTATCTTGTAATTATAAATCTGATCAAAATAAAGTAACATAATAATACAGCTATATTTTATCTGTTAGGAAGTCTGATACAGAATAATAACATTTTTGTATTAATAACGATGAAAGCTGTTTTTTTTTTTAATTCTGAAAGATTGCTCCTTGATGCTATTTGGAACCTTATTATAGATTATAGGCGCCATGCCTAAAACACTTTTTTTTAATAAAGATGTTTTGTGAGCACCGGTACATAACTTATATTTATATTGAGACCTGATAGTTGTACTTCGGTTTGTTGTGCATGTAAGCAAATCTTCGCTAAAAGCCAAGAGATAAATTGCCGATGTTCAGTTGTTCACGTTTCTTCGCCATTTACCCGAAGCGTGGCAATTGGGACCATTTATCTGTAGTTAAAACATCGCCAATGAGTGGCTATAAGGCGAGTCGTGATAACACGATGTGCTGTGTCTAGGAGATTAAGCTAAACCTTAGCTTGTATGCTGGATTTAATTTCAAACAGCATGGTATTGTTAGAAATTAATTTGATTTCCAGGTATGAGGAAATCGTTTTATTTTAGGGTGAACTCCATCAATGAAAATAAACGTGATCATCACATCTTAATCGCGTTCAAGAACGATCAGTGTGTTTGATTGATCACATTTGTTAAGCAATATTAGGGTTGCCATTTCTATGATTTTTGAGAAAGTTTGTCCTGTAACATTTTACTGTATTTATTCAAAAGTAACAGCCGCACGAGTCGATCTTCAAGGTTAATTAGTGATTGTCGTGGTTGGAACGTGGATGGAAAATCAGCTATACCATGCTGAGTTCCCTAGACGCCTCCTTTTCACACCTAAACCACTGAACCGATCATCCTGAAATTTTGCAAATATGTGGTCAGGTGTACAGAGTACTGTTCCCGAGGAAAACAACAATAACGTTCTTATGATAATAGATGGCACCGCGTGTCTTTCGAATTATGATTGAATTATTTTACTACAAGCAGAGTACAACCCGAATTAATTGTCAAATTCTATATCAACGCGAGCGAAGCCGCGGGCAATAGCTAATTTATAATATTAGTTAAGATATCATTTGAGCACAACTGGCACCAAAATCTACAGACATAAGGTACAGTTTCAAATTCAGTAGGTTTTGCTACACAAATTACCAAAATAGCGTTATGCCTGATATAAGCAATGCCAGCGAGCGGCGACCGACCTCGATCTACGATCTGCAGCTATATGTATGTGTTTATACAAATGTGCGCCTGGGTACGTCACCTGCAATCAAATGCATTGACGTACGGACTGCACAAACATGAACTTTAAGTATTTAAGAAAGAAAAAGAAAAAAAGATTTTCTGGTAATCTGCGCAAACCGTCAGAGACCTCTGAAGAAGGAGCTCTTTTTTTCTTAAAGTTTGTCCGTTTTCAGGGTCCCTTCTCGAAGAGTAACCAACGGGACCCTATTACTAAGCATCCACTCTCCGTCCATCCGTCCGTCTGTATGTCAGCGGGCTATATCTCATGGTCCTTAATAGATAAACAGTTGAAATTTTCACGGAATGTGTATTTCAGCAGTAAAAAGTGACAGAAATTGTGACGTCATGCGAGATTTCAGCACGCTGTATCGTGGCCATTTTTCGTTTACATGACAAAAAAAAAGATACGTGTTCAATATTTTTTGATAATCTAACTGACGGACTAAATAGATTTTTTCAGGTAAATACCCTATTCCTACAATATAAAACAATTTATTTATTTATTTATTTGGTACACCAACAGCAATACATACTAAGAATTAAATTCAAACAATAAAATAACATAAAGTGCTGGTATGTTTGCCTATTATAGGTATACGCAGCATTCACCATGAGATAACAACATTCTCAGATCTTAACAATAAAGTAAAATAAAATTTGAAGATAATATAAAATTAACTTAAAACTAAATGAGACGATAATATGAATTATGATGAAAAATGTGTTATGAGTCTTTATTTAATTATTATTTACTTAAATTTTTTGTTAACTAGATGCAAATGATGATTGACAGAAATTACTTGCTTAAAGGCAAATTAGTGCACTCCCGTACCTCAAAAACGGATCTTCTGAATCACAATTCACGTGGTGCGCTGTCTGTACAATTTCCCATAAGGAGCATTGTATTGTATGCAAAACCGAGTGTTTTGTTTCAAGTAAGCAGTGCTACTGTCTGTCGGACAAAAACTACTAAATTATGACTATATTGTAACGTCGCAGCTAAGAGAAACTTAGTTAAAACTAGTTTTTTGGCTCGCCAACGTTAGATCTAGCAATACAATAGGTACAACCTGGTCCGGTGGGGGTATTCCGATGAAGCCATTTGTGACTGCGGTGCCTCAGAGCAAACTATGGCTCACCTCCTATCATGCACTATGGGTTCCACGTGCACTTTGAGGGACCTGTCCGAGGCCACCACCAACGCCGTCGAGGTGGCAGAGTTTTGGATAAAACAAATTTAATTAAAGGGGAAATCATCGACACGACGAAGAAGAAGAATAGGTATTATAGTGGACCGGAGATAAATCTCGCATGAACGCCATTGTCACTAATACATGACAAGCAAGCGCGTGCCCTGTACGCAAAACGACACAAGTATATGACAAAATGGTAGGTGAAATTGTGGCGTGGAGGGCACGCGCGTGCGTTTATGCTCTGGCGGTCAAAAGGTTATGAGTCTACTATTAGGTACACCTCTGCCTAACCCTTTGGGGATTACAGACCTTATGTTATTATAGAGCCTATCCTATGTAAGGGGCTTACCTATGGATACCTATTACCTACTAGCTGTTGCGCGGGCCCTTCGTCCGGGTGAAATTGTTACAAAAAAATTAACTACACTATTTGAATCGGATTTTTTTGAACAATTTCAAGGGTTTTAATTTTTTTGTACGGAACTCTAATCTGTTTCTTAAAATAAAAGTAACCTAGGTTACTCCTTGTAATATCAGCTATCCGCTAGTAAAAGCCTCGTCAAAATCGGTTTAGCCGTTTCGGAGATACCTCGGAACAAACAGAGAGACAAAAAAAACACTTTTTTTTTTCTCTCTCTGTTCACAGACCCAAGACACTTCAATAATTTTATTTATTAGTAGCATAGATGAAAAGACAACTATCATGTCCCGATTACTTTTTAACAGAAATCTTTTCTCCTGTTCACAGATGTGGCTCTCCAGCATAGTGTCGTGCACACTATTCGTGATGGCGATGTCGGCGGGCAACGAGTACCTCCCCCCCAGTAAGGGGTACAACTACGAACCTCCCTCCGTGCCCTTCCCCACCAACAACAATGGAAATAAGGTAAGACGTGCTATCAGGTACTGATACTGGTACTGTTAGCCTGCGGCATCCCACTACTAGGCAAAGGCCTCTTCCCATGACTTCCAGTTGTTTCGATCCAGGGTTAATGTGGACCACTGGTCGTTGGTTTTGTCCAGATCGTCCTGCCATCTTCTACGAGGTCTGCCGCGCTATCAGGTATCCGACGACAAACTTGTGTGTTAGTTCACTTTTGCACCAGTTTTGGAGTTACTCTCTGTACTAAAAAGTAAAGGGTGTAACTAGACCCTTAACGAAGCCGAAACTTTTGTTTGGCTATGTTAAGTCGTAATCCGATATTGTTGCTAGGCTCGCATAAAGGATGTAAAAATACCCTTGACGAAACCGAAAGGTCATTGCGATCATCTATTTGTTCTAGACCATACCTAGGAAACTTCTGGCTAGATATTGGGGGTCAAAGTTTCAACTTTTTCACAAGTTTTTTTAAATACAAGGTTTTAATGTTGTAACTTTACTTTAAATTCCTCCACGTCCCCCGTACTATTCAATGCATCCACAGCACAATGTTTTGAGTGAGTTACATTGAGTTTTACCAAAAAACGTGAATTTTCCCTCCAAAAAATAAGTCGTTTCCCAGCAACAATTTTTGCGAAGAGTTACTTAGTTTGATGTACAGAATGCTTGGTTGACGGCTTCGTGAAGGATCAGTTTACACCATTATATTTCTTACTGCTCAAATGTAGAACTTAGAATTCGAATAAAAAATCAATGACATCCATCAGCCCGTTCTGAGCTCGCGTGTGGCAAACGGTCGGGTTGGCGACGAATGCGCAAACCAGACCAACAGTTCGTCGGCTTTGCTCGACCAATTTGCTGGTTGGTACGCCCTTTTTGAAGAGAAGGCTCGCCCTATGAACTGAACTATTGTCCGAATCGGCGATTAATGCCGCCATACCTATTAGCAGTTAGCAATTGGCCGATTGTTTAGTCTGAAGGCAATCGTGTAGCCCATCAAACTAATTTATCATACATGTTAGAGGGAGCATACATGTTCATACTGAACTTATATTGTCACTTACGGGATATCTTCCTTGATTGTTTATTATTTTGGGCTCCCGATTTTTGGACTCCACAAAATCTGGTGACACTGTGACTGTGTTTTGCCGAGATTTAGTATCGAGTTCCAGTAGTGCGCGTAGCAAAAGACAAAGAAAGAAGGTAAACAGATTTGTCTGCTCTTAACAATTTATTTTCCACCCGTATTCTCCAGTCAGCGTCGAAATATCGGGAGCTCAAAATAATGAACGATCACGGAAGATATCCCGTAAGTGACAGTATAAGTTTAGTTGTAAACCGTGAAAGCTTAAAACCGAGTATGCGGCCAATAGTTTAGTCAGAGCCTGACTAAACTATTGGCCGATAGAAAGTCTGTAGTCTACGGAGACTAAAGTGGTTTCTTTAGAACCAGTTAATTTATAAAACTTGCCCCTGCCAGCAATGATAACCCATGGCTTCGACTTACAAGTTCTTTCGAATTCG
Organism: Noctua pronuba; assembly: GCA_905220335.1. Lineage (NCBI taxonomy): Eukaryota > Metazoa > Arthropoda > Insecta > Lepidoptera > Noctuidae > Noctua > Noctua pronuba. Next base: position 11,208,248 of record LR999918.1, read on the forward strand.
GACCTGAACAACCATGTACCTTAGGCACTCGTGGCTAAATAATAACAGCCGCACCGGTTGTTCTTCAAAGTGGAGACGAGCCTTATCAAAAACGTTTAGTCAAAAAGCCTGTAAACTAAAGAACCCCTTCATCACATTCCAGCAACCCCCGACACCAGTCAGGCCGAACCCCACGCCCCAGAGGCCGTACCTCCCGCCTGTGCAGCCCACCCCTGGTCCAGGACCCTCACCGACACCTGGAGTAAGTGTTTTTATTGTAACTTGAGTGCTGATACTGCAAACTTCCGAGCCGTATAAAAGAACTAAGCCCAAACAAGTATAAGTTTAAAATTTGATCCCAGGTAAAGTCTCATCAAGTTACCCCAAACTGTCAAATTTTCTCATTCGATTTTAAACTTAACCATCAATATTTTATAGTTTAAAATTATTTGGAGAAATTTGACAGTTTGTGGTGACTTGATGTGCTGGCGAATTGGACTCCGTAAAGTATGAGATAAAGATTATCAAGTATACGAAAATCTAATTGCGTTCAGCCAGCGATATATGTATACGTATGTTTGAAATGTGATAATTAAGCCCTTTCATTTGATTCCTAAGAAGCACTTTTTTTATATAAATATTAAATTTAGTGTAACGCCATGTAGCCTGTAACCAGCAGACGATCAAGACTTTTCTAACGATACCTCATTTGTCGAATTATAATAAGGACTTTAAAAGTTATGCGGGAACAGATGAACATACAGACGGGCTGAAATCATAAATTCATAACGGTCCGCCGTAGAATATACTTCCTTACTAATATTATTATAAATGCGAAAGTAAGTTTGTTTGTTACCTTTTCACGCCTAAACCACTGAACCGATCATCCTGAAATTTTGCATTACGTTGTCAGGTGTACAGAAACGGACACAGGGTACCTTTCATCCCGAAAAAAATTCTTTTCTATCTTTACTTTTGTTCCCGAGTAAAACAACAATAATTTTCTTATGACAAAAGATGGCGCCACATGACTGCCGAATCATGATTCAATTATATTATTATAGAAACTTTAGTATTGTGTTAAAAGTTTAATTGTCAAATTCTAAATTAACGCTAGCGAATCTGCGGGCAAAAACTAGTAATATTATAAAGAGGTACAATTTGTTTGTGTGGAAGCTACTTTAACCCCGAGCGTCAGAGATTATATTTGCGACATTCCCGTGGGATATATTCCGACCACAAGGTGAGGGAAGCCGCGGGCTGTAGCTAGTATATTATAACCCTGCGGAGAAATTAGTTCTGGCGTAATGTTTTGTTACAAGAAATTAATAAAAATAAACATAATTAAAACCATATTTTTATTTTTCGTCGTCGATGTAATGGAACGGTTCTTTTCTTACGACAGGCGCGATGTACTTCTTCTTCTTGCCCAACGAGGGCTTCGAGGGCGAGGGCTCTGAAAATATATAAATTCATACTGAACATTCTAGGGACATTGGAGCTCATGGTCACCGGTCTTCAAGGTCACCGCAATGCCGCGCTCGCCTAGGTCGGTCCGTGGATCGGTGATCTCCCATTGCATACCGAGTTTCCTCCGTGCCTCTGCTCTTTCTCCCGGCTGGCATTTGTAGATCTTCGTCAGGATAAGTTGTTAAAGTCAGTAGCCGGAAAGTCTGACAACCTGTTTCAAAAAGGGGGATCGTATTACCCAGTACTGACTGGGTTGTGGAGATCAGATAGGCAGTCGCTCCATGTAAAATCCTCGTTTTCAGCTGCATCCGGTTAAACTGGAGGCCGACCCCAACATAGTTGGGGAATGGCAGACAGATGATGATGACTTGACATTATAACTCTGTCAGTTTGTCCGTCCGTTACATTTTCATGCCATAAAGTTCAAACTGGTACAAAATTTGCGGATGTGGCTCTACACACCGGACCCTGACAGATGTCCTGAAGTCTCTGTCAGTGTCCGCAGCCAGTCCGCAATCAGTCCGTAACAATTTGACTAGATACAGTCAAATTGTGGATTTGAATGAAAATTGACAGATGCGAAGCCTCGTGCAAATTCTTAGTGACCTATGCATAGCATTTATGATCACGTCACTCTACCTTACGTCCGCGGATTTGCCCGCGTGGAGTTCGGTATTTGTCCCACGGTATCGTATTACCGGGATAAAAAGTATCCTAAGTGTTAATCGTCACCACTTGTACACCTGGTAACTCCTATATTTTAAGCAAAAAAACGATTCTTGATTCTTGATCCAGGTTATAAACCATCTGTGTGCCAACATCCAAATCCGTTCAATAGTTTTTGCGTGAAAGAGTAACAAACATCCATCCATCCATCCATCCTCACAAACTTTCGCATTTAAAATAGTAGTAAGATTAAGCGCTGAATCTTTCAAAAACCTTGCCGAAATAAAAGTAATCATTACCATCATCTTCACTTTCAATTACGTTACCATCATCTTCACTTTCAATTACGATACTATCATCATCGCGTTCATCTGAAACGAAAATTCATCATCATCATCATCATTTGAGCCGAAGGACGTCCACTGCTGGACATAGGCCTCCCCCAAGTGTCGCCACATTGACCGGTCCAATAGGCTCGCCCATAGGGGGCGAGCCTATTGATGGGTGACCTTCCATTGCATACCGAGTTTCCTCCTTGCTTTGAAACGCACGGTAAACTGTTTTGCCGGCTGTCATTTGTAGATCTTCGTCAGGATAAGCTGTTCCAGCCAGTGGCCGGAAAGTCTGACAACCTGTCTCAAAAAGGGGGATCGTATTACCCAGTACTGACTGGGTTGTGGAGATCAGAAAGGCAGTCGCTCCATGTAAAATCCTCGTTTTCAACTGCATAGTTGAGGAAAGGCAGACAGACGATGATGACTTGACATTATAACTCTGTCAGTTTGTCCGTCCGTTACATTTTCACGCCATAAAGCTCAAACTGGTATTCTATTTGCGGATGTGGCTCTACACACTGGACTCTGACAGAGGTCCTGGTGTCCTACCATGAAGACAGACAGAGCTATACAGGTCGTCCAGCGCCATCTCTTTCCCACACTGGAATTACTCCTGCTTGAAGACGTAATAGTAACGCCCCAGAAGTCCCTGGGGGGTTACTATTACTAACTACTGGCTAGCCAGTCCGCAATCAGTCCGTACCAACTTGACTGTACCTGACCTGTAACTGATTTGGATGGAAATTGACAAATGCGACGCCTCGTGCAAGTTCTAGTGACATATGTATAATATTTTGCATTTCTCTCCTGTTTGTTAAATGCTAACGGCACTCTACCTTATGTCCGCGGATTTGCCCGCGTGGAGTTCGGTATTTGTCCCACGGTATCGTATTACCGGGATAAAAAGTATCCTGTGTTAATCGTCACCACTTGTACATCTGGTAACTCCTGTTTATTTTAAAATAAAAGCCGCCGAAATAAAAGTAATCATTACCATCATCTTCACTTTCAATTACGTTACCATTATCTTCACTTTCAATTACGTTACCATCACCTTCACTTTCAATTACGATACTATCATCATCGCGTTCATCTGAAACGAAAATTCATCATCATCGTCATCATTTCAGCCGAAGGACATCCACTGCTGGACATAGGCCTCCCCCAAGTGTCGCCACATTGACCGGTCCCGTGCGTCTCGCATCCAGCGGATAAACGAAATAAATACATTTTATTTAAATATTTTTTTATTATTATAAAAACAAAATGTTACTAATATTATAAAGAGGAAAGATTTGTATGTTTGTGTGTGTGTGTGTGTGTGTATGTTTGTAATGAATAAACTCAAAAATTTCTGTGCCGATTTCAAAAATTTTTTCACCATTAGAAAGCTACATTCACCTTGAGTAACAAGGGCTAGTAGTAAGATTACGCGCTGAATCTTTCAAAAACCTTGCCGAAATAAAAGTAATCATTACCATCATCTTCATTTAAGTTACCATCATCTTCATTTTCAATTACGTTACCATCACCTTCACTTTCAATTATGATACTATCATCATCGCGTTCATCTGAAACGAAAATTCATCATCATCATCATCATTTCAGCCGAAGGACGTCCACTGCTGGACATCTTTTTGTCCCAGACAATTACTGTCGTGGCAGAAAACACCGGTTACTGGCTGTTCCAAGTAGCCGTACTATTGCACACTCCAAGTCACCCATTCCTCGGACAGTAGCCGCTATTAACGCTCTCCTGGACTCAAACACAAGTCTTGATATGTTTGCGGATGAATGGAAGGTGATACTGTCAGAATGTTTGATTTTCTGTGAGAAGAATGCATGACTGGGTTAAATAAAATAAATTAAATGTTAAATAGTGTAATTGGCTTCGGCCGTTCTATTTAAATAAATAAATAAATAAATAAATAGGCCTCCCCCAAGTGTTGCCACATTGACCGGTCCCGTGCGTCTCGCATCCAGCGGATAACCGAAATAAATACATTTCATTTAAATATTTTTTCGTAATTTGACCTACGGAGCAAAATAGTTTCAAAGGTATATATATAATAAGGACTACATCGTGGGTCTAGTGGTCACAATCGTGACTGCTGAGCATAAGGTTCTGGGGTTGATTCCCGGGTCGGGCCAAGTGTTATTGGATTTTACATCAAGAATTTCTCAATAGCAGCCATGGAGTCTGGATTTGTGCCCGGTTGGTGACAATAGGCTATCCTGTGTTAATCGTCACCACTTTTACATCTGGTAACTCCTATATTTTAAAATAAAAGCCGCCGAAATAAAAGTAATCATTACCATCATCTTCATTTTCAATTATGTTACCATCAGCTTCACTTTCAATTACGTTACCATCACCTTCACTTTCAATTACGATACTATCATCATCGCGGTCATCTGAAACGAAAATTCATCATCATCATCATCATTTCAGCCGAAGAACGTCCACTGCTGGACATAGGCCTCCCCCAAGTGTCGCCACATTGACCGGTCCCGTGCGTCTCGCATCCAGCGGATAACCAAAATAAATACATTTTATTTAAATATTTTTTTATTAGTATAAAAACAAAATGTTACTGATATTATAAAGAGGAAAGATTTGTATGTTTGTGTGTGTGTGTGTGTATGTTTGTAATGAATAAACTCAAAAATTTCTGTGCCGATTTCAAAAATTTTTTCACCATTAGAAAGCTACATTCACCTTGAGTAACAAGGGCTAGTAGTAAGATTACGCGCTGAATCTTTCAAAAACCTTGCCGAAATAAAATTAATCATTACCATCATCTTCATTTAAGTTACCATCATCTTCATTTTCAATTACGTTACCATCACCTTCACTTTCAATTACGATACTATCATCATCGCGGTCATCTGAAACGAAAATTCATCATCATCATCATCATTTCAGCCGAAGGACGTCCACTGCTGGACATAGGCCTCCCCCAAGTGTCGCCACATTGACCGGTCTAGTGCGTCTCGCATCCAGCGGATAACCGAAATAAATACATTTTATTTAAATATTTTTTTATTATTATAAAAACAAAATGTTACTAATATTATAAAGAGGAAAGATTTGTATGTTTGTGTGTGTGTGTATGTTTGTAATGAATAAACTCAAAAATTTCTGTGCCGATTTCAAAAATTTTTTCACCATTAGAAAGCTACATTCACCTTGAGCAACAAGGGCTAGTAGTAAGATTATGCGCTGAATCTTTCAAAAACCTTGCCGAAATAAAATTAATCATTACCATCATCTTCATTTAAGTTACCATCATCTTCATTTTCAATTACGTTACCATCACCTTCACTTTCAATTATGATACTATCATCATCGCGTTCATCTGAAACGAAAATTCATCATCATCATCATCATTTCAGCCGAAGGACGTCCACTGCTGGACATAGGCCTTCCCCAAGTGTTGCCACATTGACCGGTCCCGTGCGTCTCGCATCCAGCGGATAACCGAAATAAATACATTTCATTTAAATATTTTTTCGTAATTTGACCTACGGAGCAAAATAGTTTCAAAGGTAAAAATAAGGACTACATCGTTGGTCTAGTGGTCACAATCGTGACTGCTGAGCATAAGGTTCTGGGGTTGATTCCCGGGTCGGGCCAAGTGTTATTGGATTTTACATCAAGAATTTCTCAATAGCAGCCATGGAGTCTGGATTTGTGCCCGGTTGGTGACAATAGGCTATCCTGTGTTAATCGTCACCACTTGTACATCTGGTAACTCCTATATTTTAAAATAAAAGCCCCCGAAATAAAAGTAATCATTACCATCATTTTCACTTTCAATTACGTTACCACCATCTTCACTTGCAATTACGTTACCATCACCTTCACTTTCAATTACGATACTATCATCATCGCGGTCATCTGAAACGAAAATTCATCATCATCATCATCATTTCAGCCGAAGGACGTCCACTGCTGGACATAGGCCTCCCCCAAGTGTCGCCACATTGACCGGTCCCGTGCGTCTCGCATCCAGCGAATAACCGAAATAAATACATTTTATTTAAAAAAAAAAAATTTTATTATAAAAACAAAATGTTACTAATATTATAAAGAGGAAAGATTTGTATGTTTGTGCGTGTGTGTGTGTATGTTTGTAATGAATAAACTCAAAAAATTCTGTGCCGATTTAAAAAATTTTTTCACCATTAGAAAGCTACATTCTCCTTGAGCAACAAGGGCTAGTAGTAAGATTACGCGCTGAATCTTTCAAAAACCTTGCCGAAATAAAAGTAATCATTACCATCATCTTCATTTTCAATTAAGTTACCATCATCTTCACTTTCAATTACGATACTATCATCATCGCGTTCATCTGAAACGAAAATTCATCATCACAATATCAGGTTTATTTGCTAAAATAGTCCTGTCCGTGATGATAGATCGATCCCAATACAATGTGGCATGACCGTTCTCGAGAACTGGGTCGGGCACATACTTGTAGTATGGTACTTCAGTACCCACAAGGTTGTATTGCAAGGCAAGTTGCTGGTGGATAATCCTAGCTACTAGATTGTGTCTGTGCAAGTACTCACCGTTAGCAAGACGAGAACAACCGGAAACAATATGTCGGATCGATTCACCGGGACGGAGGCATACCCGACAGATGTCAACCGTACCGTCCTTGACAATGTATTTCCGATAATTGTTCGTCATGATAACTTCAACCATAATCGCACAGACGAAACCTTCGGTTTCCCCAAAGAGGTCACCGAATCGTAGCCAGGATACGGACGCCAAGAGGTCTACATCAGGCCCATGTAGGGCCCGGAAAAAGCGTCCGTGTAGCTCCTTGCTCTGCCATACCTACTTGCGGTCATTAGTATCCAATACCACATGTTTGCGCCAGTTCTCGTTAGCCAAGGGAGCGGGGTGAGGCCCTTGTCCACTGAGACCACATCTCGGTGCATCCCCACGTCGGTTTCGAGAATATTCCCTGAGACTGCATACCTCGCGGTTGTGCAAGGTCTTAGCATTTAAGAAGCCACGACCTCCGCACTTTCGCGGGATATACAGTCTCATCACCGATGACCGTGGGTGATGCATCCGGTTTGCGGTCAGTAGTGTGCGGACCTTCCTATCCAGGGCGTCAAGTTCCGTCTGAGTCCATTTGAGTATGCCGTAAGAATACATCAAAACCTGCATGACCCAACCATTAAAGGAGCGCACCTTGTTTCCGCCCGATAAAAGACTCTTTAATACTTTACTCAGGCGGCCAAAGAAGCGCTCCTTCAATGATTGTTTCATGTCGGCAGCATTGATGCCTAAAGCTTCCGACATACCCAAATACTTGTAGGTCTCGGTTGAGGAGAGGGATCTAAGGTATATGGAATCCGAGAGTTGAGTTTCCACGGATTCCATAATCTCCCCTCGCTTCACATGCATGACCGCACATTTGTCCACACCAAATTCCATCCTGATGGCGCTACTAAAAGTTTCAGTCACTTTTAGTAGCTCCATCAGTTGCAAATTGCTTGGAGCAAATAATAATATTTTTTATTATTATAAAAACAAAATCTTACTAATATAACAAAGAGGAAAGATTTGTATGTTTGTGTGTGTGTGTGTGTATGTTTGTAATGAATAAACTCAAAAAATTCTGTGCCGATTTCAACAATTTTTTCACCATTAGAAAGCTATATTAAGCTACATTCACCTTGAGTAACAAGGGCTAGTAGTAAGATTACGCGCTGAATCTTTCAAAAACCTTGCCGAAATAAAAGTAATCATTACCATCATCTTCATTTTCAATTACGTTACCATCATCTTCACTTTCAATTACGATACTATTATGATCGCGTTCATCTGAAACGAAAATTCATCATCATCATCATCATTTCAGCCGAAGGACGTCCACTGCTGGACATAGGCCTCCCCCAAGTGTCGCCACATTGACCGATCCCGTGCGTCTCGCATACAGCGGATAACCGAATAATAATAATATTTTTTCGTAATTTGACCTATGGAGCAAAATAGTTTCAAAGGTAAAAATAAGGACTACATCGTGGGTCTAGTTGTCACAATCGTGACTGCTGAGCATAAGGTTCAGGGTTCGATTCCCGGGTCGGGCCAAGTGATATTGGATTTTACATCAAGAATTTCTCAATAGAATCCAGACTCCATTGCTGCTGCAATGGAGTCTGGATTTGTGACCGGTTGGTGACAATAGGCTCGCCCCCTATTACATGGAACTTAAACGTAACTGGTGAAATCTGGGTGTACTAATAGGTACACCTCTGCCTGACCCTTTTGGGATTACAGGCACGATGTTATGTTATGTTAGGTCAAAATAAGAAAATAAAAAACAGTGCTTACCGCTGGCTATAAAAACGATATTAAAATTATAAAAACAAAATAAAATATATTTCTGATTTCAGATTTTTTTTATACCTAGACAAAAACTTACTCGGTAAATATGATGGATCCACTGTAACAAAAAAGTTAAATTATTACTACAGAATAAAATTTTGAGTTTATACAGCGTGTTTAATGGCTTAGTAATTTCATTTCATTTTCATTTAATTTCATTTATTTGATAAACAATTCTTACATTGTATCGAAAATTCATGAACAACTAACACAACACGGCTTATAAGGTTTACAGTTCAAAAATTAAATAAAATTCAATTATACAATTAAAATTCATAGTCATACTAAAGAGACCATCAAACTGAACTTTCTGCATGGGATCAACATCTTGATCGCGATAAAATAATTAGCTACCCCATACATTTGGGTCGAGTAGTATAAAGGGTGTAAAAAGACCCTTAACGAAGCCGAAGGGTACTTGTTCTCCCCGTTATTGTGATCATTTTTTTGTTCTAGACCATACCTGGGAACCTTCTAGTTACGGAGATATTGGGGGTCAAAGTTCCAACTTTTTCACAAGTTTTTTTTTAAATACATGTTTCTAATGTATTTTTTTTACTTTAAACACATTCACGACCCCCGTATTATTCAATCCATCCATCACCATAATGTTTTGAGTCCGTTACATTGAGTTTTACCGTAAAACGTAATTTTTCACCCCAAAAAAAAAAGTCGTTTCCCAGCAATAATTTTTGCGTAAAGTTACTTAGTTTGATGTACAGAATGCTTGGTTGACGGCTTCGTGAAGGGTCTGTTTACACCCCGTATTAATTTTTTAGAGTTCTGTACCGCAAAAGGAAAAAAACGGAACCCTTATAATATAATTATAGGATCACTTTGTTGTCCGTCTGCCTGTCAAGAGCCTTTATCTCGGGAACGCGCGGAGTTATAAAATTAGAACCATATTCTGAGATCTACAGTCCCTTGAAACTGTGAAAAAATCAAACTTCTAAGTTAACGTAATAAAAAATATGAATCATAATTTATGCCGCAAAAAATATATATTTCGACACTCTCAATTGAATCAAAATTTTCAGGGAAGTTTCCGTTGACCCAGAACTGTGAAATTTGGCGAGTAATATCGCCTTATACTCCAAGTACAGGGAAAAATCTAGAAACTACCCTAACATTTGAAATTAATACATTAAAAAAAATTGCGAGACTCGATTCCTGAACTATTACTTTTTATATATTATTACTACAATATGCACCTACAAATTTGTACGGAACCCTCGGTGGTCGAGTGCAACTCGCACTTGTGTGGTTTTTTTTATGGGGTAGCTGATTATTTATTCGCGAGAGAATGAAAATGTTTTAAAACATAAGGGTATCAATGACTAGTGTAGTGTCCGAGCCGAAGCCGGCTATCGCCACAACTTTCGGCCTTAGCTAAAGCCGAAGATTGAATAACCCTAAGAAATTGAGTTCAAGATTGGCTAGAAGTAAATTATTTAAGATTTTTTTTTAAACCTTCAAATTAAAAGTTTATGAACATGTTATTTGATTTAAATTAATAATAACACTCCAAATTGTATGAGCCCCTCACCGCGCGTGGCAGGGTTCCACTGCGGTCTCTCGCATTCGTAACAGTTCGTTCAATTTCGGCGCTCGGCTTCGGCGAAAACTTCTCCCCATTTCTGCTGAAGCCGAAGGTGGCCGAAACTCGAAGCCGGATCTTCGGCCGTACACTATATTACTAGTTAACGACCGAAGCTTCGTCTTCAATCCAAAATATTGATACTTACATCTTGGTAAAGGCTTTGAGGTAGTACATCTAGTCACGATCTGGTCCAACTCTGGGCCCTGAAGCGCATGCGCTAAAACAAGAAGATTATGTCAATCGTGCATACGACGTGGTGTTTTAACACGTGGCCGTTATTAAAGCTATGGCCACCATCTTGTTTTTCTCAATACAATTTCCGCAGACAATTTTTCGCAAATGTTTAGCAACTGCGCCCACAAGACAATGTTATTTAGGCGCCAAAACATTGATTTATCACTGTATAGTTCGGTTCAAACTTTATGGCGGCTCGGAAGTTAGCTGCGAGTGACAGTCAGCGCAGGTATAACGGTTCAAACTTTATGCTGGCTCGGAACGTCTAACGTAAAACTGCGCAGAACACAATTTTATGTATCAGCGGGGTGCAGAGGACGCATCGTCTTGACTGTATAATGCGCAGACCGGCACTCGCAACTAACTTCCGAGCCGCCATAAAGTTTGAACCGTACTATACCTCTGATTTTGCATCACAGTCGTCACCAAAGTGATCTTTATTGTAGTTGGTATAAGGTAGTAAGTAGGTTGCTGTTAGAGGGAGAACAGAAACTAAACTCGACTCTTTTTAACAAGCTTTTAACTAACTAACCATGTTAAAAATCTTAGAAGTCTTAGACCCACTTCCCGGTTTCTGCTGTAATTTTGCGTACATGTTTAGTTTGGATAATAATGCTTGGTTGGCTAAGTGACGTCATTCTAAATCCAATATGGTGGACTTCCAAAGATGAGTGTCAAATCAAAGGGTTTGCTGAGACGAATACAAGAAGTAACGACGTGACTCTAAAGCGTGTTTTTGACACAGTCCTTTCAGAGCTGGCAGCAAAAATATTAATTTATAAAAAAAGAGTTGAGTTTAAAGTTAACTAGCTTATACCCGCGGCTTCGCCCGCGTTGTGTTCGATACTGTCCCACAGGATCGTAGTACCGGGATAAAAAGTATCCTATATGTTAATCCAGGTTATAAACTATCTGTGTGCTAAATTTCATCCAAATCCTTTCAATAGTTTTTGCGTGAAAGAGTAACAAGCATCCATCCAGCAATCCTCACAAACTTTCGCATATATAACATTATTAAGCAGGAAGGATGTTTGCGACGAAAAGGACTAGACTGACCTTCTTCAATACCTAAAATAAAGGTACATTACAGGATTAGAAAAAACATACGACAAAAGATAAACGTAAAGATAAATGTAAAGATAAACGATCCATGAAAGTAAATAAACTTACTTGTCAATTTCTCGCCATATTCTAAAGATATCAATCGGCCATCGAAAAAAGAAACAAAAACAAACAATTAAAAAACCTGACAACTGAATAAAATGTAGCCTAAGTTACCCGGGCCATAATAACGAATCGATTGACACCTTATTCTTTAAAATCGCATGAACAGTTTAGGCTCTACGGAGGAACATACGTTAATACAATTATACATACATACGTACATACACAGACTGCTAAAAACATAACCCTTCCTTTTGGCTTCGCTGTAGTCGGGTAAAACGACAACTTATTAGAAATTATTACAAAAAAAAACTTTTATTCACCCAAGTCCATTTCTTTCATTTTTATCGCTGAAGTTTGAAAAATATTTCGCGATTAGAATCTATCGATTTTGTGTTAGTTGCGTTGTATGATAATCTCAATAGTAAATGTTTAATATCTACTATAGCCAAGTACTTACCGAGCTGCGTATCGTAGTTTAATGAACATATTGGAACAATTGCGAACACCTGAAAAATAAAATAAGCTGTACCAACTAATAAACAAAAATCGTGCAAAACTTGTCAAGTGTGATGACAGAGGCTAATTAGTTGCTAGTTCTACTTCTCTCTTGAAAAATCTAATAGAACCACCATCAGTAATCAGTAATCGCAAGAGTTGAGCAAGCTTATCTACTAAGTTATAAAAAAAAGCTACAGTATAATAAAATGTGTTGAAATTGTACCACGATGCAGAAAACCGAATGCATAAAACATATCCGTAGCTCCATTTTATTGACGCTCTACACAAAAATTATATTAAACACGACGCATGCCGCAGTTTTTTTTACCCAACTACTTTCTACTACTAAAAAACATAAAATTGCTTGAATTTTTATGACTTATTTTATTTTACTTATTTTTTTCCATTACAATTGCTATCGGAATCGTGTTAAAAATAAATCAAAAGTGTCCGTTTGTAATAACAGTATTTCACAGTTTGTTTTTTTTTTTTATCAGCCTGAATTGTCCCACTCCTGGGCAAAGGCCTCCTCCCATTCCTTCCACTTTTCTTCATGTCCTCTTCTCGCCAATTAACGAGAAAGCCATCCAAGGTGTCCCGCCATCTTCTCCTCGGTCACTATATCCCTCCCGGTCACTATATCACTCCACAGTCCACGGTAACTATTTCACAGTTAGTTTATGACTAAATCAAAAGAACAGTTTTGAACGCCGTAAAAAACAGATCCGATCCCATAATTATGTCTATGGTTTCCAGATCTATAAAAAAGTTGTCCGGGGAAAATTCCGGACATTTGAAAATAATTCCGGTCTTTTCTTGGAATCATGCAGTAGATTTCTAATGCGATTACACATGACATTATTGATAGAGAATTTTATTTGTTGCAGAACTTTTGCTTAAGATATAAATTGAATTGACTACTATGTTAATTTAATTCACACATAAAACCATTTAAAATTCCCCCCGCATACCGGGTACTGAGCTAAAATTCCGCACATGTCCGGAAAATTCCGGACGTATGATAACCCTAGACACAGATAATATAATACTACCCCTAGACATGACAAATGTACTGTCCACCATTCAGCCGATATTAGGTAGGCTCAGGCGCAAAACGTCTCTTTCGCAAAATGTCTACTGGTAGTAAAATGTCTCTTTCTCAAAATGCCGCTTTCTCATAATATCACTTTCGGAGAATGACTCCTTGCGAAAGAGATATTCTGCGAAAGAGGCATTGTGAGAAAGCTACCTTTTGAGAAGGAGTCATTCTGCGAAAGCGACATTTTGAGAAAGAAACATTTTACTACCAGTAGATATTTTGCGAAAGAGACGTTTTGCGCCTGAGCCATTAGGTAAACCTAGTAATTGCAAGGTTTGACAACAATTCCCAAAAAATAAAAAAGTCACTCTACCATCCGTCACGTAGACAAATACTTCGATCTTGTTGTGTTATGACAATCATGCGACATTCAACTTTAAGAATGCAATTTTGGAAGGTAATGAAGTCGACAATACCTAGGTGCAGGACCCTGTTACGAATAGCCAACATAAATTTAAAAAAAAAACAATTTTTTTCCGTCATGAATCGTTGGGCATCGTTTGTGAACGTTTGTGACACTAATGATTTTTTTTGTGACTAATTAGTTAATTAGTAATTATTTTTTTAATTAACAGCTTACGATTAGCCAACATTTTTTTTAATTAATTGGAAAATAGACTTCCGGGTACTTAATCGATCGGAAATCGTTTGTGAATTCCGAATATGCCAACAAAAATGTTTGTGAATAATTATTTATCGAGAAAATAGGAAAAATAAAAGTTTTTTTTTCATCATATCGCGTTGTCTTTTCTCGTCACTCCTTGTAATTGGCGCTGTTGTCTGCTTTAATACCACCTAGTGTAATACATAATAGCTAACCTTAGAGGAAAATGACAGCACAACAGCTGTATATTATTTTTATTTATAACCTAAAAAAAGAGTGAGATCGAAAATTCTCACCCAAAAAGGAAAATTATCAAAAATATCTTTTCATTGAAATTACTTCTTCTCTTTAGTTTTATTCTTGTCAAAAACTGTAGTCACAGAGAACATTTGCCACAACAATATTGGATAAGCAAAACTCTCACGTAAAGGAGATGTCCACTGTACTCTTGTACGTTCGGTGAAATTAAAAAAATAACTAAAACTGGCTATAAAACCTCCATAAATAGATTCCCTGAGATGAGTTGCATAAAGAAATAATAATATTCCAGTCAAAGATGCAAAACACCAGACAAATTGAATATAAAAATATAATATTAATATAATTAATATTAATATAATTAAAAAAAAAAAAAATATGATGGAACTGCTAAGCCTTCGCAACTAGTTACTGTTGTCAATCCATATCCACGTTCTATCTAAAATAATTAAGATAAATTCTTTTTAATCTTTAATAAAAAAAATAAAAAATATTGTTAACTTACATCCCAGCATTCTGGAGGATTAAAAAGATTAAATGCTTTACCTTTATGATATAAAAATCCAGCAACAATTTCCGAAAATAAATTATAAGTTCTCTGTGCGTTTATCTCACTAGAATATTGAGAATGAGTGTCATTCCATTTTTTTTTTGATGCCATCAGTCCAGCTTGGAGACTCAACAATTGGTTTATAATAATCCAATTACCATTTTCTATGCGAAATGACATTTCTCTTTCGATCTCACTCTTTTTTTAGGTTATAAATAAAAATAATATACAGCTGTTGTGCTGTCATTTTCCTCTAAGGTTAGCTATTATGTATTACACTAGGTGGTATTAAAGCAGACAACAGCGCCAATTACAAGGAGTGACGAGAAAAGACAACGCGATATGATGAAAAAAAAACTTTTATTTTTCCTATTTTCTCGATAAATAATTATTCACAAACATTTTTGTTGGCATATTCGGAATTCACAAACGATTTCCGATCGATTAAGTACCCGGAAGTCTATTTTCCGATTAATTAAAAAAAATGTTGGCTAATCGTAAGCTGTTAATTAAAAAATTAATTACTAATTAACTAATTAGTCACAAAAAAGTCATTAGTGTCACAAACGTTCACAAACGATTCATGACGGAAAAAAATTGAAAATTTTATTTTTTTAAATTTATGTTGG
Organism: Noctua pronuba; assembly: GCA_905220335.1. Lineage (NCBI taxonomy): Eukaryota > Metazoa > Arthropoda > Insecta > Lepidoptera > Noctuidae > Noctua > Noctua pronuba. The sequence continues at coordinate 11,223,746 of LR999918.1, forward strand.
CTATTCGTAACAGGGTGACTGCAGGGCCTGTACAGTCAAACTATACAGGCATGCATGAACTTATGTAGTACAGTACTGTTATCCTTGAAATCGAACTCGGATTTGCATGAACGTCTTGCAGATTTAAAACTGTCATGGATAACCTGGTGTATATGGCTATCTTTACGCCATCCTGTCCAGTGAGTCCTCCAAACAGCTCTGCATATTCACAACCACTTTTGACTGCTTTGTCAGTGAATGAGTAGGTAGTTCAAAGAGATTATTGCAATATACGTGCCACCAACAAAATTATTTTTATACAGAAATATCAGCACTTTAGTATGGACAGTGGCAATCAATTTTTCCACATATTTACCGGTGATTTAAAAAAAAAAAAAAAATATATTTATAAAAAAAAAAAAAGAAATCTTAAATATCATATAAAATATCCTTATTAACATACATAAATTTCGTTTTCCTATCACTTCCGGTTTTCTCTGCCTTATAAAGGGTTAAAAGACTTAAACAGTTAAAATACAGTTATATTTGAATGTCTTTGAGGTAGTTCAATTAGTTGCTGTTTCCAAAACGTACATCTCTATGGACAAGTAAGGGGAAGAAACTCCATCGACACTCTTTTATAAAGTAAATTTAGTAATAAGTAATCTTCCTACTTTAGATTCTTCCTTGAACACCCATGATTTTAATATTTTCTGTCTCTTTTTCCAGCACCATGATCATCATGACCATCACAATCATGATCATCACGACCACGGCAACGGAAACCACGACCACGGTGATCATCATCATCACGAGCCCGGCATGCCCTTCGATTTCTCCTACCAGGTTAGTAGCTGTTATTTGGAGATTTTTGATAGCCTGACGAAACGATAGGCAACCGTCAAGTTCTGCCCTGTTCTTTATTTAACTCCACCTGCACTTTGAGGCACCTTTCAACCACTTCCAATGCCATCGATGCGGCAGAGTTCTGTTCGAACAGGGTGTAAAAATACCCTTCACACAATGAAGGGCACTTATTTTCCCCGTCACGTCATTCCGATATATTTTTTTTGTTCTAGACTATACCTGGGAATCTTCTAGTTAAGGAGATATTGGGGTCAATGTTCCAACTTTTTCATTAGTTTTTTTTTAATACATGTTTTTTATGTTATTATGTAGATACTTTACTTTAAATACCTCCACGACCACTCAAAACATTGTGCTAATGGATTTGATACTATTCAAAGCATGCGTAACATTGAGTCCTACCATAAAACGTGGTTTTTCACCCCAAAAAAAAGTCGCTTCTCAGCATTGTTGCGTAGAGTTGGATGTACAGAATACTTGGTTGACGGTTTCGTGAAGGGCCCGTATACACTGTAGTATGCATCAGACAGTTGAGCAGAGTCCGGTGTCCGGCGCCGCGTCCGCAATTTGTACGTAGCGGTTGACCGAACCTTTAAAATAACTTCAGGTCTGCCTGAAAGGTACCAACATGACAAAAATGAGAAGTTTTGAAAAAATCAGGCGGTTAATTAATTCTCTTTTTGTCCACCAGGTGGCTGAAGACGGTAATGACTACAGCCACAACGCGATATCCGACGGTGATATCACGAGAGGAGAGTACAGAGTAGCCTTGCCTGATGGACGTACGCAGATCGTCAAGTACACCGCGGACTGGAAGAACGGATTTAATGCGGAGGTAAGTTCGTTGAAAGTTCCGCTACTCGACAATAGACGGCGCTGTTTTCAAATATTTGTACGTTGGTTTATCCAATGAAATGAAGAATAGAGGTTCAGTCCGGCATGGTTCTTTTGGCACTTGGCAAACGAAAACTTAACTGTTGCTGAAACATTTTTGAAATTGTCTTGAAAAAACGAGATGGCGGTGTTAGTTCCAGTTATAGCTATATATCCAGTTATAGTCGACAGTGCATCAAGTTACCACAAACTCAAATTTTCTCATTCGATTTTGAACTAAACCAACATCATTATTTATGATTTAAAAACATTTGGAGAAATTTGTCAATTTTTGGTAACTTTATGTGCTGGCGATTGTAGGTACCAAATGTCAATGCACTGTAGTAGTTTTTTCAATTGCTACTTTTTTGGCCGATGTTACCTACTTCTTGTTAATAATAAACTTTATACCTTTATTACAGGTGACTTACGAAGGTGAGGCGAGGTATCCTGACGCCCCTGCCGGCGGTTACGGCAGTGGTGGTCCCTCAAACAGTGGTTACGGCAGCGGCAGCGCCTCCGGCAACGGTTTCGGCGGTGGTTCGGGCAGCAGCGGCGGTGGCCAAGCTTACGTGCCACCCAGCCAAGGAGGCGGCTACCAATACTAGATACTACCCCAACGACTACGCAGGTTTACAATGAACTGAAGTTGTATTTCATGCTAAGATTACGCGAAAATTATTAGTTAGTCGATTAATGAAATATTGCGAGGACGAGCTCTCCTCTAGATCTGTCAGAGTGACAGTGAAAGCTGTCATTAAAGTACAATCGGAAATAAATACAAAGCCTTGATGTTTAAAAAAATGGGTAATGAAGAGACAAAATAAAACAATCATGACAAAGTTTTTCGGGATCATTTAAATTTCGTTGACAGAATATAGCCTTATGAAAAAGTAAAGGGAGCAATAAAACATGGCAAACAAAGTAATTTGCGTAGTATTAGTATGGAATATCATAAGTGTAACAAACACGTTTGTTAAAAAATTGCCCTTGTAATGCTAATATTCTTTGTAACAGACAAGATTTGAAATAAACTTTTTTTTAAACACTAATAGCATGCCTACCACCACATAAAAAGTCGACTAAAATGTGTGTTTCAAATCTTGTGCGTTATACAGAACTTGGCAGAATAATTGTTTTTAATATAATACCTATAGTGTAAGTTAGTATTATATTAACATAGTTACCGAAATATAGTTACCAATTGTTATAAAAATTATTATAAAAATGTACTTCGCTAGCTAGATAATCAATACTGAACTGGGCTGACAAGACGACCCTTATTTCCTCCTTTTTCCTACAAACTATGTCATAACTTATTATGGAAAGATCTAGAAATAGTACAATATACACATTCTGTGAGAATAGGTAGACATGTACACCCAGCCTATATTTGCATAAATAAACCTTTTTTAGAGTTACGTCTAGATAAATACAAATTATAATACCTTTTAAAAACCAACTGTATTGTTTAAAAACGGAAGCTAGGAACCATTATTGTGATGCTAAAAAAAGACAAAATTGCTTGTAATAGTTTTTAATTAATAATACTCATTACACTGCCGTATTTTGTATATTTATTGTATAGATAGAGGAGTAAATTGACAAATCTTTGTTAAAAATATGATGTGTCCTTTTGTACCTTATTTTCTTATAAAAATAAATATAAGCTACAGTTATACAAGATTGGTTTTATTTTATTAAAAAGAAATACTGCTATAAGTTTTATCATGAAAATAAATAGTACTACTGTTTATTTTTACATACTCGTTTCTGTCCACTTGTAAGTACTACACCTGCCATCTAGCGCCTAATAGCATCAAAATATTACTAATTTTCGTTGGCTGCTTTTCTGCACACATTGACAAACAGTGGCTTAGAACAGCTTTAAGCTGATAACAACTGCTGTTATGAAGTCAAATCCAAACAATTAATATTTTAATTACACTCCTAAAACCTCCTAAAAGAATCATTTGAGATAGATTGGCTGGAGAAAGTCATATTTATACATAATATAGATAAATGGAAAGCTATGAGGTGGAGGTCTTTGCCCAACAGTGGGACAATAAAGGCTGTTGCAAAAAAGAATGATTGTTGGATGGCAACAAACAAGCCAATGGCTCCCCTGAAGTAAAGTGGCTATGTTAGGATTTATGGATATTTGCAGTAAGGAAACAATATAAGGGATAATACTGAAATGTCTCATTATGTGGGCACATGCATAACTTTCGCATCATTTATTAATCTGATGACCTGTAATTCAGTTTGCTCATTCTCAAGTTTCAAAATAAAATTTTCAGCTCCATGCACATTTTTCAAATGTGAGTTCAAATCTTTTTTCAAGCTGAACTTTTTATCACAGACCACACAGCATTCAACCTTCTCCATATGCTTTCTTTTTATATGCTCAAGTCTACGACCAGATGTGACAAAGTCAGCATCGCATATATCACATTTAAAAGGCTTTTGGCCAGAGTGAAGCATTAAATGTTCTCCCAATGTCTTTTCATTCACAAAAGTATTGCCACAAATCTCACAAGTTTTGTCTTTTATTTTCTCATGTGTTACAAAATGCTGTGTCAAATTACTCTTTTTATAAAATCCTTTTTGGCATATTTCACAAACGAAAGGCCTTATGTTTAGATGTGCTTTGTTGACGTGAGCTTCAAGTGAATTCTTATTCAAGGTCCTGTAGTCACAGCTTCCACAACTGTGATATTTGCTATTCCTTTTTCTTTTAGTCAAAGCATAATGGTTTTTCAAATGTACATTGAAATGTGAAAGAGATTTCAGCACTTTAAAGCAAAGAGGACATTGTTTTCCTGTGTGGCTGTATAGATGCACTTTTAAAGATGAACTTTTATTAAATACTTTACCACAAATGTCACAGATATTAGCTGAGTTAGTGTTCTTATGAGTTATTGCAAAATGCTTCTGTAATAATACTTTTGAATTGAATTTCATATCACATTTCTTACATTCTATGGTTGTAGGCTGCTTCTTTGGAATGGTTGTAATACTGCCAGAGGTAGGTAAGTTGACTTTTAGTTTGTATTTCTTTGGCTGCCTTCCGCATTCTTCTTTATTGTCAACTTCATCATTTATAGTATCCACTAGGTGGTGAAGCATTTCATTTTTGAAGTAGTTTCTTTGTAATAGACTGAATATCTTGATTATTAAAGCGGAACAGTCTTCACAGGATTGAGGTAGGAGTAAATCCTGAGGAAAATTAAAAAAATTATGAATAAATAGAACATTAATTTATTATGCACAAATAAAGGTGGTAAAATTTTTAAAAAGCTTCTCTACAACGTACCCCTAGGATGTACAATCATAGCATGAAAAAAACATCAACTATAAATAACAATCCAGGTAACACTGATATACCTTATAGAATAAGTCTCGTAATACACTAAAATTGCTGTAGTTCTTCTTGGCTGTGTAACCCAAACAGGGGGCCAAGAAAATTCATTGGAGTTGAGCAGACTTTGAGATTTATATGTTAAAGAATATAACTTGTCCGTTGTATTTGGTTTCTACATCTACTATTGCAAAAACTAATTGAATCACTTACTTGCGAAGGAAAGAGCTTTTTCATAATATTCCATAAAGTTAAATTCAAACTAAAGTATTCGTCATGAATTTCTATGTTCTCATGTAAACTTGTAGTTTTATCGCTTTGTTTATAACATAGAAAGCAAACATTTTCCATATATTTTGGGTTAATTAATATATTCAACATATTCATTTCAATGAATTAATTAAAACTACGACTAGGTATTACGAAAAAAGGAAAATAAATAAACACAACTTTTTGACATGACACATAAGTCATGCTAAAATGATATTTTTTACTTTTAATTTAGAGTAGCAAACGAAAGAAATTAAAAAAATTGTCGATTTCAAATACGTTTAGTCGACTAAATTGGTACTGGACAGTTGGCAGCGTTTCATTGTGAAGAAGATTGTCGTGATTTTGAGCCGAAGGGCGCTGACTGAACGGATCGTCGTATTCGTCGTGTCATTGCAAGGTTGCATAAAAGCATTCCATGTCACTGCTATTCAAAAAATCTATAAACCTTTGACTTTTATGCTGTTTTGTCCAAAATCAAGATAATCACCAGCGTATTTAAATCTTATTTGGGTTTAAAAGCCGGATTAAAAAGTGCTGTTGGACTCCGGGACACGTAATGTTAATACCGCCAAGCGCCATCGATCGAACACAAGCTAATTTTAAGGACATAACAAGAAAGTAACTGGAACGTGGAAGACCGAAGATGCAAAAGTAAGTCAACTTCTTCCTAAAAATACGATTATTTATTTATGTTTTATGCAGAGAGATTTATATATCAGGAGTCGTTTTCTCATTTTTCCAACGCCTAACAATAGAGAAAATACGCCATTTTGTCCTGTATATTGCGTACGTAATATAACCTAGAAATTCCTGTTCAAAAACTATTTTGATCAAAACAAATATATTCAGGGCACTTTGTTGAAATTGTTAACATTTTTAGCACCGCGGATTAATATCATCCAAACTCCAAGGTATAGACAGACATCATGCTTGGAAACCAAGATTTGAAATAGAATATTCAATGATAGACTGATAGAATTTATTGAAGTCAGACTAATTGAAATTGTTTTACCTTGAATAGTTGAATGAATTGAAGGTATTACAATAGAAGATACTAATTTATGCAAAGTAGAATAAAATGTTATTAACTGACATTCCGTAATAGTAGATACCACCAAGACTTATGTCGTAGTAAAATTGAAACTAGGAAATAATTCCAGAAGAGATGTAGACCAATTTAGGTGTTCAATAATGTACCTATACTCAATTCAAGCAAGCCCCGGTCAGTCGATAGTCTTAGAGGCGGATTTGTAGGAGTTGGATTTTACGCTTAGAGGCACTATGAGCAGCAAAGAAAATAAAAAAAAAATGTTGGTTGAAAAAAAATTTTTTGGGACTGAAAATAAATTTTTTGGAACTTAAAATTTTTTTCTAACTTGGAAAATTTGGTCAGTGGATACGAAACGGGGCACTATGAAAAGGTCGACGTAGCCCCGTTAGATGGGGCTCCTATTTCTGTCTGCAGGGTTTAAAGTAACCTAACCTAACGTGAAACGTCAGGGTGCCCTAATTCCTCAATGCCCTGTTAAGTACACTCCTACCGAAAAAAACTCTGAGTCCTCGCTCCATAGCCCCCCTAAGGCAACTCCAACCCAAGCCCCAGAGACATAAAAACCGACATGTTTGTTTATGCCATCAATAAGTAAAACTACTAAGTACTAACTAATAAAAATATAATGTAATTTTTTACCTCTGTTTATAAAAAATAGGGGGGAAGGCAGAAACTCCAGAACCGCATTGTACAGACACCAGCACATTAAGCTACCCGGAACTGTCAAGTTTCCCCAATCAACCGTGAACCTAATGCTTTAGCGATAAAGTTGAAAATCTATTAAAGAAATTTGACAGATTGTAGTAGCTTGATGTGCATAATCATAAATCTTTATTTATCTCAACAACAGAAATTACAGGCGCTGGTATATGCACAATCTATATATATAAAAGGAGAACTGACTGACTGACATATCAACGTACAGCCGAAACTACTGGGGCTAGGAATGTGAAATTTTATACACGGCTTCCTATTATAGTGTAGGGGAGCACTAAGAAGGGGTTTTTTGAAATTTAACCTTTAAGGGGGTGAAAAGGGGGAATTTTGTTTGTATGGAAAATTGCGAACGAAGTCGCGGGCGAAGTGCTAGTCTCATATAGAGAAAGGTGTCTGAAGTAGGAAGGTCCTGAGGTACAGATCACCTCTCCGGCTTAGCTATAACATTTATTTATAGCAATTTAAGTCAAGATTCTAGAGATAAAATTGGAAGTAGGTAAACGAGTACTAAAAATTAATTATTTGAAGATGGACATTTAAAACAAAATTTTAAATTGAAATTACAACATAAACTACTGGAACATTATGTACGAAATACTAATAGTTCGAAAGTTGTACTATAGTAAAAAAAAACATAAGAAACAAAAAAATAAATTTAAGTATATAAATTATGCTTGCAAGCATAATAAAATAAAAAATGTTTATACAAAAAAGTGAGTTAGTATATGTTCATAAGTATATATTTATAGTATAGTATATATAGCATTCATTTGACCAGAAAATAAGTTTTTTTTTTTCATTCATTTTACAGCCTATTCAAGATGGATATCGAATCAAATCACACTGATCCAAACCACTTGGATTGGATAAAACAGAAACTCAAGACAGTGTGGACGGCTCCAATGTTCTGCGGACTATGTTTGGAGAACCGCGGCAACTTCTGTTCTGTTGACATGGAACTGGTCATCAGCAGTCAGACATTCTCGAAGTGTCTGCAGGATATACTGAACTATGTGTTCAATGAAGATGTAAGTACTAAACAGGTGTAAAATTGTGAAGCATAGGCTTTTTTTTTTTTTTTTTTTTTTACCGATGGGAAATCATCAAATGACTTCTCCCGCTCTGGGTGGAGTGGGAGGGAGTGTCAGACTCTTACTGACTAAAACCCATCCATGTTCCTTCATTGCCCTTTGTGTTCCAGGGCCACGGTATCTCTTTCGAACAGTCCCGCAGCCCCGGCAGGCATCGGCCCTTGCGGGCCCCTTCCTGGTTGCTGACATCTCTTTGAGGCGCGCGTGGAACACGAACGCGCCGTCGACACGGCCTGTCGTCATAAGACGGACGGACGGTGAGCTAACCCATTACTCACCGTCCACAGGCCCGCGCCTACGGTGGCCGGGAGCCACCACGTGGCCCCCGACGCCCGGTGCGTCGCCCGCGGCGGCTGGGACGAGAGATTCTCTCCCTCTCACGTCCCGCCACCTCCTTCGCTAGCATGACTGCTTCGCAGAAGGAGGTGACGGCTTCCCATTCCCTCTCGCTCCGGACCATGGCCTGGACCAGGGCCGGGCGCGAGAGGTCGCCGCCGCCTATCGCCGTTACGAGGACACGGCGGAGCTCCGCCCAAGCGGGGCAGACCTCCACGGTGTGCGCCACCGTGTCCTCCGGACGATCCTCGCAATGATGGCACCCGGGCGTTTCCTCCCGCCCGATTACGTGCAGGAACCTCCCGAAACAACCGTGTCCGGTGAGGACCTGCGTCAGGCGGAAGGTGAGGGCGCCGTGGCGCCTCTCTAGCCACTCCTCAAAGAGGGGACTTATCGCCACTATTGTGGCGTGCCCTGCACTGGGTTGCGACAGTCGCTGTCTCCATGTCGCCATGAGATCGCGTCGGAAGTCTGTCCGCTGAGCGGTGATTTGCCGCGGCAGCGGAGTTTCCCCCCGACGTAGTGCCCCCGCGCGCCATTCATGCAGGCGCGCGAGGACTATCGCCTCCAGATCCCATGGCGGCAATCCGGCTAGGAGGCTCGCCGCCTCGCGGGAGATCGTGCGGTACCCCCGGATCAGCCTTACGGCTACGACCTTTTGGGGCGCGTTCAGGTAGTGCGCGGCACGCCGCTTAATTGAGCGCGCCCACACCGGGGCCCCGTAAAGGGCCATGGACCGCACGACCCCCGCGTAGAGCCTACGGCAGGAGGCGTTTGGACCCCTCAGGTTGGGCAAGAGCCGCTTGAAGGCAGCCCCGGCCCGTTCCAGTTTGGGAGCCAAACGTCGGAAATGCTCAACGAAGTTCCACCGGCTGTCGAGGACGAGTCCTAGGTACTTCAAAGTCGACTCGACGCCGATGGGAACCCCTCCTACCGTCAGCGTGGATCCCGACGGTGGCGCATTCCGAGGCCCATGAAAGCTCATGGCCTCGGACTTGTGCAAGGCCACCTCGAGACCCAATTGCCGGATCCTCTCTACGACTATCGCAACCCCGCGTGTCATCAGTTCGGCCGCCGCCTCGTGCGACCTCCCTTGTGCCAGTACCAGCGTGTCGTCAGCGTAACAGACTACGCTGACGCCGCTAGGGAGGTCGGCGCGCAGCACCCAGTCGTAACCGATGTTCCACAAGGGCGGCCCTAGAACCGACCCCTGTGGAACACCGCACGACATCTCTCGCCGGTTCCATTCTCCGTTGGGACCAGGGTAGATGACATACCTGTCAGACAGGTAGTCCCCGACTACACGACGGAGGTAGGTGGGCACCCGGTGATACCGGAGTGCCTCCCTAATGCAGCTCCAGGGCATGGAGTTGAAGGCGTTGGCGATGTCGAGCGACACCGCCAAGACGACCCCACCCCGGGACACCGCGTCCCCCGTCGTGAGGGCTCGCACGCGCATGATGGCGTCCACCGTCGAGCGCCCCTTGCGGAAACCAAACTGGTGTTCCGCAAGATCCGGCCCCATTCCCGCAAGGTGCCCGGCGAGGCGGTTTGCAATGACTCTTTCAAAGAGCTTGCCCACCTCGTCGAGCAACACAATGGGCCGGTATGCGGACGGAGAGTCCGCAGGGCGCCCTGGCTTCCGTATGAGGACCAGCTTGCCCGTCTTCCAACGAAGCGGGAACTGGCCTCTCTCCAAGCATGCGCTTAGGAGCCCTTCCAGTCGGGACCCGAGAGCCTCAGAGGCCAGGACCCAGGCTTTGCCAGGTAAGCCATCGGGTCCCGGGGCGGCAGTTTTGGCCTTAAGCCTGCCTACCGCCACTCTCAGGTCTACCCCAGTCACCTCCGGAACGTCGTCATCGTCGTCGCTGTGGTCCGCTTCCGGCACCGCAAGCGGCGGAGCCATAGGCGGGGGAGTATGCTCCCCTCGCGAAGGGAACAGAGCGCTCACCACGTCCTCCACGAGCTCAGGCCGGAGACTCTGCGTCAGCGGGGGGGCCCAGGTGCGGAGTTTGTCCCGCACCATCTTATAAGGGCGCCCCCACGGATCTCCGTCGAGAGTCCCCAGCATCTCCTCGCGGGCCAGATCCTTGGCCCGCTGGACAGCCTCTTGGAGGGCGGTCTTCGCTGCTCTGTAACCCTCGATTTGAGCAAAGTGATATTAGGATTTTCCACCTGGAATTTTCAGTAGCAGCTTGAGTGGTTGGTGGCAATAGGTTCACCCTCTATTGTATGAATACAGGGAAAACTGGCATAATGTAAACATAACTTCGCTGTTTTATTTGTTTGTGATGCTTCATAATATGTATTGTGAATTCCCCTGAGGAACGCACTTGTGTGGACAAAATAATATAGTTATAATAAAACAATACTAGAATGTTTCCTTTTTTTTTCCAGATTGAAAATTTCATGTCAAGTCCTCACTTGTGCGACAGTTGCACCGAAAAGACAATACAATCTTACCTCTTCATACACAACACTAAGCAACTGAACAAGATCTTGAACAACTGCATCTCAGACATAGACTCCAAAGTAATTGACATCAACGCACAGCTCGATGACTCCATGACCTACGACACTGCCAATGTTATGATCGTCCTAGAAAATGACACTGAATTATACAAAACTATCATTGATGTTAAATCAATGACTGAAATAGTGCCTACTTCCAAACCTATAGCAATGAAAGAACCTGTCAACCCTAAACCGCCAGAACCAAAACTAATTCAAGTTGCCAAGCCGCATAAACCAATAGTTATAAAAAGGGAAACAGAAAGGCCTAAGGAAGTGAAGCAAATCAAAGAAAGGAAGGTTTTTAAAGCTGATGGAACTCCTAATATTAGCTTGAAAGAAGGCCATATTGTGATCAAGCCTTTAAGCTCAGTGCGTACATCAGCTCCTCGTTACAATACTTATGAATGTGTCGACTGTCCTGATATTTTCACCACTTATAGATCTTTGAAGGAACATGAAAAGGCAAAGCATAAAAAGTCAGTTTACCGTTGCAAATTATGTGACAAGACTTACAACACTCAGCAATATTTGAACATACATTATAAGACTCATTCGAGGGCTAGATGCAAGTTGTGTCAAACTATACTCCCAGAAGGGGATCTAATGGAACATTTGAGGACACTCCACCCTAACTTAGTATACCCTTGCAAGTTTTGTGACCTGGTTTACTACACCCAAGAGTCTCTTGACACACATTTCAAAATAAGCCATCTAGTCAATGACACAAGAGCTAAATCTCAATGTGTAATGTGTCTAAAGAACTTTATGGATGCGGAAATGAAGAAGCACAAGTGCAAGTTCTCTTGCTCAGAATGTTTTGTCATGCCCTGCGTACATTTTAGATACTTAAATTCCTATAGAGAGCAGGTCTTAAGCCATGTGAATAAAATAAAATGCATGGATTGTGACTATGTCACTCGTCGCAAAGAACATCTTATAGGTCATACTAACAGGGAGCATTTGGACCATCATCCCTTCACTTGTGCTGACTGTAGCCAACAGTTTTACACTAAGTTGAGTTTGAAAACCCACATCATGCAATTCCATCAAGATCTATTTTGTCCTTACTGTGATTTTGAATTTAAGGATAACAGAACTTTAATCACGCATAGGAAAGCCTGCAAACTGGTTATCAGGCCATTCCAATGTACCCACTGTGTTGCCTCATTTGATGTTGCCGAAGAGTTGACCAAACATGAGAACTTGAAACATAATGAAGGAGTTTACGCTTGCCCGCTATGTAAAAGCAGATTCCTTGCTGACATAGAACTCCTTGAGCACCATGCGAGGGTACACGGGGGCATACAATGCAAGAAAAGGAGAAAACATATTGAATGCTCTTTATGCGACATTATGTTTAAAAACATAAAAGAAATGCTTCAACATGAAAAATTCCACAATGCAGATGAGCTGTACCCGTGCAAAGTCTGCTCTAAAAAGTTCAAATCCCTGCGAAAATTGTACATTCACAATCAAAGGCACTATACTAACAGAATAAAATGTTCCAGCTGTAATAAAAGGATAGCGGCATCGTTCTACCCGCAACATGCAGTGAGGTGCCCGTACAAACGTGAAGCAAATTTAAGCCACATCTGTGAAGTATGCGGCAAGTCGTTCCATCTGGAATCTTTACTACGTTTCCATCTAAGAATCCATTTAGAGCCAACACAATGTCCTCGATGCAACAAAGTTGTCAAACCTGCAAGTCTAAAAAGGCATTTGGAACTAGTCCATGGAGTTGGGACAGACCACGACGATATAGACCACCTTGCCACTGGTGATACGGTACCAAAGAAACGGAATAAAGGCGTATCAGCCAGACCGCTGATTGAATGTGACCTATGTGGACATACAGTGAGGAAGAAATGTGATTTAGAAGCTCATATGAACCGATATCATCTGAAAATCAAGCCTTACGTCTGCCATATATGCAGTAAAGACTTCTGTGGTAAAGTTAGACTGAAAGAACACATTTCTACGCACACAAATGACAACAGTTGCTTTTGTTCCGTTTGTGGAGGAAAATTTGCCAACCGTGTATGTCTGAAAATGCACATGAGAATGCATACGGGCGAAGCACCTTACGCTTGTGACCTTTGTGGTCAAAGATTCAGATCTTCCAGCATGATGAAGACTCATAGACTAAAGAAACATTTGGAGAAAACTGTTTGCTGTCCACTCTGTGATTGTATGTTTTATATGGCCAGAGATATGAGGCATCACTTCAAGAAAGCTCATTGGAAATTCAAAGATGGAAGGCCGTTCAATCCTAGGGATGTTGAAGAGTTGCCTAAGGACTTGTATTATCTTTTTGAAGATGGTAGACTGCCGAAACTTAATCTAGATTAGTGATTCTATATGATTGTAGGCAAAGATTTTGGTTGCAATATCTCAGTAGCAGCTTGGGAGTCTAGATTTGTTTCCTTTTGGTAGCAATAAGCTCCTTCCCTGGTATATGGGACTGTAAAGGCCGGAGCAGCCCGAATGCGTCGTCTTTACGTTATGAACACAACAAAACTAGAAGATGTAGACCGGCTGCGTAGCGTGTAGGTATATCTTCCATAGAATTCGTGTACACTTTAAACATAATTTGCGGAATGTGGGTATACAAGTAGGTACATATAAGGGTTTTGACGCAGAATGTGCACTTCGCAAAATGTATACTTGACGCAAAATGTGCACTTCTCAAAATGTGCATAAAGAAACTACTGTTATCGTGCTAACAATCGTGCAAAATATTTTTTTTTTTTTAAAGTAAGCAAACGTTTATTATTTTGACCCATTGTGCTAAAATTCACACTTATTTTGAGGAGTGCACATTTTGCATCAAGTGCACATTCTGCGTCAAACCCCAAATAAGTAAACCCTTTCCTAACCTTTCGGGCATTACAGCCCTTTTATTAATTCATTATTATATGTTCTGATTACAAGTGATGTAACAATAAAAGGGAAGTACAAACTTAATGCATAATACCATCTTACTTACTAACACTTGTATGTATCTGTAGTCAAGGTGGAGGCGCCAGACTAGCCCGCGTAATTCAAGTTTTCTTACGTTTTGTACAATTTACAGGTCATTGTCAGGTTGTATGTTAAACAAAATATGATTCGCGATCGTACCAGGTATGTATTTACGGATTATAATCACTAAAATCAACAATACAACCCTCTAAGTTCGTTTTTTAATCCTATTGAATGACTATTTCATGAAAAATAAAAATACATGATTATAATTCTGTACCTAAATACATGCGTATTACGGCTGCAAATCATAATTTGTTCAATATAGAGCCTGACTCACCTGCAAATTGCAAAAAACGTAAGAAAATTTGAATTAGACGGGCTACCCTGGTGCTTGTCAGGTTGTATGTTGATAAAAACGAGTCGCGCAAGAAACACGTATGTAGTTACATAATTAAAATCATTAATACAACCCTCTATGTTCGTTTAACCCTTTTGAATGACTTTTTCATGAAATAGTTATGTAATGGGGTTACATGAGTTTAGAGGGTTGTATTCATGATTTTAATGATTATAATTCTGTTAGTACATACGTCTTATTTGCGCGACTCGTATTACACATAGGTACCTGCAAATTGCAAAAAACGTAAGAAAATTTGAGTTTTACCGGCTACCCTGTCGCTTCCAGCGTAAGTTATTATTTTTACTCAAGTAATCACTTTGACTACGGGTGTCAGTGGCATCTATCGTCATCTAACTCTCGGCACTGGGACGAGCTTTGAAACTCCTGTAGAGTGCATAAGTGTTCGTGAAAACGGGTATTAGGCTGCGTGCTATATAGTCCCAACTGCCTGACACATGTAACTTGGGGTCAGCAAAAAGTTTTTGTTTTCAATTTTGCTATACCTACTTAATGTCTGTTTTTTAATCTCGAAGACTAAATTGACAAGTGAAAATGTCAAAACTGACTTAAATCCTATTGAAATCTATGTCAGTTTACCATTTTTACTTGTCAATTTAGTCTCCGAGATTAAAAAACAGACTTTAGATTAATAAAGGGTGTAAAAAGACCCTTAACGAAGCCGAAGGGTACTTGTTCTCCCCGTTATTGCGATCATTTTTTTGTTCTAGACCATACCTGGGAACCTTCTAGTTACGGAGATTTTGGGGGTCAAAGTTCCAACTTTTTCACAAGTTTTTTTTTAAATCCATGTTTCTAATGTAATTTTTTTACTTTAAACCTCTTCACGACCCCCGTATTATTCAATCCATCCATCAGCACAATGTTTTGAGTCCGTTACATTGAGTTTTACCGTAAAACGTAATTTTTCACCCCAAAAAAAAAGTCGTTTCCCAGCAATAATTTTTGCGTAAAGTTACTTAGTTTGATGTACAGAATGCTTGGTTGACGGCTTCGTGAAGGGTCTGTTTACACCCCGTATATAAAATCTGTTAGGCCACCTTTCCTATATTTTATAGATAAAATTGTTATTTTTCTCTTGTTATTTAACTGATAAATTAGATGATTAATTGATTTTATTAAATTGTATTGCTTTCACAATAAATCATGTCCTTAATGTGTTCCGTATTTATTTTGTACTTAATTCCCTTTTTTAAATATTTAACAAGAATAGTAGGTAGTTACTTAGTACGTGGGTGACCGAGCTTTCTCGGGCTATAATTAGAGAGAACAATTAACAATTTTCCGAGGGTATGAATCCTAGCACCCGTAAACATCTATATTGCAACTCTTGAAAATCGTTTGCAAAACAAAAATAATCTAAGCTAAGTTATCCGAGAATATTCGAGCGTGCTCCGAAATCAGCTTGGCCCTTTGCTTTCATAAGCTTTTCTTTTTAAATACGCAGAATTGTATTAGTCGTATTTACTTTTGAACGCCAGACCAAAAAGGCACGCGAATGCCCTACGTCAAGCCAGATTTTCAAATAATACTTGACACGACTCCGCTAGTCCTGTAATCCTGTTGCAGTATGGATGCACAAAAATAACCTAACCTTTCCGAGGCTGCTTCGCTCGCTCTTGCGTTCTCTTCATTTCAACCTGTTTTTTATATGTAGTCTATAATAATATGCCGAGATATTTGATAGATTGAGTTTTTAATAATACAGGACAACAACAATCAAATGGTTGATCGAATTACCAGTTATTCGCCGGACTCTTTTTAAAAACCCGCCCGGACGCCCTCCAAACAGGACAAATCCGGGGAAACCCGGACGGGTGGCAACCCTACATGAGTGAGATTTCAAGTTGAAGTTTGGTTGATCCTTTGATCTAAGGGAATATTATGTAAGTTGAGAAAGTCACTCCTATATGAAACGATAACCTAGCACATTCGATGTGGAGTAGGTACAAGCTCTTTTCATGAAGCTGAAAATGCATCGCGCTGAAAATAATCCTGCCCCATGATTGTGAACCCCATGGTTGAAGTCAATCCAGAGACTGTTGTTCAGCGCCATTTCTCTCTGGAGAGTATAATATAGTATTTAATAGAAAAAGTTCGTTAACTAACAACAAAGTTTTCAAAAGTTTTGTTGTATAATGTTACCTACGGCTAAAAGCCGAAGTAAGGATACACTTAGTTCTAACCGGCTAAACCTAGCTGTGTGGCCGGTAAAACTCCGACCAAATGAGTTAGGTTAGGTTAGAACTGTGAGCAAACGCGTGCGAGCCGAGCGAACGCTACATCCAAATTGGTTGCACATCAAACCTCCAAAAGTCGCACCTACCTAGGTATAGCCGGCTAGAACCTAACTTTACTTCGGCTTTTAGCCGTAACATAACAAAACAATAATTATTTTCTCTTATTTCATTCCGTACGGGGATTCTAAGAAGGATGGAAATTTCCAATCTTGAAGAACCAGCAGTTTTCAGAATATTTTAGAATACAAATCTGTACTAATCGTAATGTTGAATCCGTTTATAGTTGGCAGCACCGTAATTTTTGCGAATTTTATGATGTGGTAACTCAATCCTTTCTACGTCATTTCTTTTTGTTTTCATAAAACGCGTTCGGTTTCTTTTCTCAAGTGACACAATAATATTTTTTTTTATTATAAAATTGGTTTTCAATTCAGTTGTCGGATCAGTAAGAGAGGACTAGAGGCAAATGTTCAATTGAACTCCTGCTTTGCACAATCTCAAGCAAATAAATTCGATGTTATCAAGCATAAAAGGTCATTTTCGATTTTATAGGAAAATAAAATAAATGGCGACTGTCATCGTCATTTTGTTCAAGTAAATACTGCGTTAATTGAGTTCAATTCGCGTTTTGTAGTTACCTTTAGAAGTTTACACTACAGGCTTGCGTTTAAGTGAAAGTAAAGAATTAAATAGTTTTGTGATGGAATGGAATTACCTTAAACTCCAGAACATAAACAAACCTAACCTAATTTTCAGCGAACAAAAACATAAACAAACAAGACAAAATTGGTCTCAAAAAGATGGACAGTTTCAAATTGAAGCTCAAAAATGTCTTGCATAGCACAAAGTATTGTGGAATTTGCTTGGAAAGTGACGATAATATGAGCACCATTGACGAAGATCTGGAGATCATTGTGAATGAACGGACTTGCACGAAAGCTTTGAAGGCTATCATCGATGTAGTATTTAAAGAGGTAGGTAAGTGTAGTTTGATCATACTTTCTTAGTACAAACCTGTAAAGTATCATTCCCCCCGCCCCTGTCCCAATTTACTTTGGGCCGGCGTAGAATATCTTTTTCCTTAAGAGAAGATAGTTTTTATATGTCCAAAACATGAGTATACAACTATACACATAGATGACATGCAAGATGTTACATCAAATATGTCACAGTTTGTCTGAACGGAATATAAAAGGTAGATTGTAATACAAGCATCAAGTAATTTTAAAGTCAGCCGTTACAGAAAGCAATGACTTCGCAATCCAATTTAGAACTTAAACTTTTTTTTAATAGCCTGTACGTTCCCACTGCTGGGCTCTTGAACTGGGCTGGGATCCTTGAACCGTCTCCGGACACAGGTAGGAAGATGTAACTCCAACCTTGTTAAGTGGGGATACCTCAATGAGACAGCAGTGGGGTGTGGTTGTGGAGCTGTGTCGCAAACTATGCATCTCCTATCCTGCCCTCTTAGCCCAAAAACATGCAGCCGAAGTGACCTTTGTGCTGCCACCGACGACGCGTTGGAAGTGGCGATGTTTTGGGCTAACTAAATTTAAAGTTTGTTGTGCCAGCGATACGAAGAAGAAGACTGCTGGGCAAAGGCCTCCCCCAATTCCTTCCATGTGCTCTTGGCCCTATTAAGCTATTAAAAGTAAAATATAATAGTGTCGTAAGCTCATCATAGTAATTTATAAAACAAATTAGCAAATTAAATGTTAAAGTAATTATTAATAAGATTTGGATGTTTCATACAAGTCAAATTTCATCATCATCATTCTCTTGCCCTTATCTCAATATTTAATTAATCTTAATTTATCAGTCAGAAATACATCAGTGCTGTAATAGACTTTCTTTAACATAAGGTTTTTTAATCTTTTTCATTTGTATATTACTTCCAATTTTTTGGACATATTACAAAGAATTGGCTTCTATACTTTCATCAGTCAACCGCTTAGCTAGCCATAATATCATTTTTCACACAGTCCATCCATCATTTCTTTAATATTCCATCCAAATTAATACTCGAAAACTTTCTTACTGTTTAAAGCTTTTCTTTTTGTTTGCCTATTTGTATCCCAATGCTGGGCAAAGGCCTCCCATTTTTCCCTCCAAACGTCTCTTTCCTGTATAAATCTGGCCATGTTCGCCCCGCAACCAAGGTATTTTGTTAATATTTTTGTACAGTCACAAGCAATAATATATAGGGTGACTGGTAATTTGTGACCGATACTTAAACACGTGATTATACTTGTGATAACAAACAACTTTCCCAAAGAAACTTTTTTTTATACTCATTCAATGTTATCACAATAACACAACAGCCATATGAAATTCGCGTGCGCGCGCTTCTGACCTATCAGCGGTACGATAGTCATGAGACAGAACGGCGTCACGCAGCTAACAGCTGATAGGTCACAGGAGCGCGCGCGCGAATTTCATACGGCTGTTGTGTTATTTATTTATTTATTAATGTAGGTTCACTAACAGCTTGTGTGTACAACATATCAGAATTATACATAGGTTTTAGTCTTAGACTTAGGCCCGGACTCCATCAAAGCGGAGACGAGCGGAGCGGAGAGGAGACGTGCGGACACCGACCAATCACATTAATTTATATCTACATCGTGTTTCTCGCCTCTTCTGTGATTGGTTGAATCTTGCACATCTCCTCTCCGCTCCGCTCGTCTCCGCTTTGGTGGAAACCGGGCCTTACACAGTCGCCAATTATAGGTTAACCAGCATTCAAAAAAGTAAGTGACAACATAAGAAAGAAAAAAAAAAATTATTATTTGTTATTGTGATAAAAGTGAATGACTATGTAATGTATTTAGGTGTTTTAAACGATAGAATCAATAAAGTCACGTTTTGCGAAAATAAGACTTTTTCGGTTAAAATTTTCTAAGCCTTTTTTTCCTCGGTGCGCCATTACGTACACTCCCTTATTTCCGAGCTCAAGCTGCTTGAAACTGCTGCTTTGTAATCTAAATATATAAAAGCGAAAGATCACTCACTCACTCGTCACGAAATTTCGAAAACCGCTTGACGTATTAAAATGTGGCAGGGAGGTAGTTTATAGTTAGTATACTTCCGCTAAGAACGGATATTGCGACAGGGCCGGATTAAGGAGGTCTAAGTCGCAAGTTTGTATGAAAGCCCTTCATTTTTTTGTGCTACAAACTTGAAATTTAGCAGGGAGGTATTTATCGCGGACGAAGTCGCGGGCAACAGGTAGTTGTTTACATAATTTCGAAACTGTACTGTTTATAGTTTTTTTAAATTTCCTTGGATAAGTACATAATTATGTAACTAAAAGTTAATATTATTTTTTGGGTAATCTAATGTTAACGAAAATTTGATAAAAATGTGTAGTTAATTTTGACACAATTTAACGCTTACATAATTATTAGACACAGTGAGCATACTTATTTTTACGATTTAATGTTGGGCACTGCTGGGCAAAGGCCTCTCCCCATGACTTCCAGTTATTTCGATCCAGGGCTAATGTGACTAATTTTAATGTGAATTAATTTTAAGGGTGTTTCTATGTTTTTACTCATGACTGTACAACTATTTGATTTGTATGAACTATTCCCAGATAATATCACGGCTATAATCCTGACTGGATTGGGCAGAGTTGTATTTGAAGTACACCTATTTTCGCAAGTTATGTTTAAGTCCCATTTAATAGAAGGTCCCGTCACGTAAAAAGAACGCTCAGCGACAGTGGAGGGGATGTGTTTGCGCACGTTATACAGTCGCGTCCTAAAGTACTAAGCTTTTGTTTTATAATATAAGTACAGTTGTTTAATTGTAGAATCGTACTAGGTACTTTACTAGCTGCTTAGTACTTTGGAAAAGACTGGAATTTAAAAAAAATTGAGAAAGTTTATTTGAACTGTCAGCGTTCTTTTTACGTGACGGGACCTATAGACCATATTGCCGCACCAGTCAAATAATAACAAAAAAAGTAAATCTGCTTTGGACCAATATTTCTTTAATTCCAAACCCTACCTAGACAAGACTTCATTATTATCTTTATTGTTTCAGGCTAATTACAGTCTAGCAAGTACACACATATGCAACAGTTGTATGGGAAAATTGATCCAGTCATACATGTTTATAGAAAATTATAAAGAAACATTAAAAATACTAGACAACTATGTCAATGATTTGTTTGGTAAATCAGATGATATTTTTAATCATTTGCCAGAGTCAAACATTGAAAGTACAAATGTGGTCATTGTATTAGAAAATAATATCCATGATTCTCCTGAGGAAACCGACATAAAAGATGACTTTACCAAAATCAAAGAAGAAGAAAATGAAAGCTTTGAAGTAAAAAAAGAATTGACACCAAAAAGAAAGAAATTCAAGTGTGTGAAATGTCTCTTATTGTTCCCATCACACAGAGTATTAAAACAGCATAGAATTAAATGTGAAAAGCCAAAATTACGATGCAAAGTATGTTTTAAAACATTTAGAAACAAACAACATATAAGCGCACATTACCAACAACATTTGAAAGTGAAATGCAAGTTTTGTCACAAACAGTTTCACAAAAAAGAATTACTGGAACATCTCAAAACAAACCATGCGGAATCCTTACTCAAATGTTTGAAATGTAAACTATTTTATTCTTTAAATACTTTTCAAACGCATAATAAAGTTTGCCAAGAAATAAAGGAAGAAAAACCTCAATGTTTGATGTGTCTAAAGAGTTTCACTGAAGAAGAGTTAAAGTCCCATACATGCAAATTCAGCTGCCCAGAATGTACTGATATACCTTGCATGCATTATAAGTATTTGAAGTCTTTTAGAGAACAAATTAAAGACAGCACAGCCAAGCCTAAATGTATCGACTGTGACTATGTTTGTACAAAAAAAGAGATCTTACTCGGACATGTCAATCGAGACCATCTGAACCATCATCCATATACTTGTGATAAATGCGGACAACAGTTCTACTCTAAAATTGTCCTAAAAACTCATATTCATAAGTTCCACGAGAACTGTTTTGTGTGCCAGTATTGTGATTCAGAATTCAGTAATATCCACATATACGAAAGTCATGTTATATCCTGTGAGGATATCAAAAGGAGTTTTGTTTGCAAGGATTGCCCGGCCTCTTTTAATTCTTCTGATAGTTTGACGAACCATAAAAAACGTAGACATAGCGCTGATATTTTCCCATGCGGCTTATGTAACAAAAAGTTTCTGAAAGATTCGAAAAGGAAGGAGCATATGGTTAAGGTACATAGCAGTCTCCAAACTATGAAGAGAGTTAAAACTGTTGAATGTGTTGTGTGTCAAGAAAAATTTGATAATAAAGGAGAATTGGTACAGCATATGAAATCTCATGGTCCTAATATTACATATCCATGCAAGCTATGCAATACAGAGTATTTGACTTTGAGACAGTTTCGGGCACATAACCGCAAACACAATGGACCATTTGCCACTTGCCATATCTGTGGTAAACAAATGAGAGAAGTTTTACTAAAAAAACATCTGACCACCCACTCGGATTCTGTAGAAACATGCGAGACTTGCGGCAGATCTTTTCAAAATATTGCTTTATTAAAGTACCATCAGAAAGTTCATTTAGAAAGTGTTCCTTGTCCTAAATGTAAGAAAATGATCAACCCGGCCAGACTACGGAGGCATTGGAGAGGGCATCTATTAGAGGAGGATCCTGCTCAAAAGAGAATTAAGAAACAACAGCCAAACTTGAAATGTGAGCAGTGTGACTATAAAACGTGGAACAACACACTTTTAGAATGTCATATGAACCGCCATCATTTGAAAATAAAGCCATATGTCTGTCATATATGCAGCAAAGATTTTATCGGAAAACATTTGCTAAAAAAACATATTGAAACGCATGATATGAAAAGCGTTGTTTGCATGGTGTGTTTGAAGAGTTTTGCCAATTCAACCTGTTTGAAAATGCATTTGCGGTTACACACGGGTGAAAAACCTTTTACTTGTGAAATATGTGGGGATCGATTTCGCTCATCAAGCATTATGAATGTACATAAGTTAAAAAAGCATTCAGACAAGAGTAATATTTGTCCGTTATGTTCGAATAGGTTTTTTACTGTGAGGGATTTGAGAAGGCATGTGATTAAAGTGCATTGGAAACAGAAAAATAAGAGGTTTGATCCTCGAGAGTTGAAAGGGTTAGATAAAGAACATTATCATTTGTTTCATGACGGTAGGAGGGTTAAAGTTGCAGATGAGGATGTCGATTTTTATATGCCGTGTTGAATTGTGTTGTATAATATAATATTGTTTGAAAATAAGCTAGTTTTATTATGTCTTCTGCTTCTACTTTTTCCTTATTCTTCAGTTTTCTTTGGAGTTGGCGTGATTCGGTACAGCCAGGCGGCACATTTAGCTAAGGCATTGGAAGCTATAGGATGAGCTGGATTGTGTTAGAAATTATTGATATTCAAATCAAAGCATTTATTTCAATTAGACCATAACAGGCAATTTTGAATGTCAGAAAAACAAAGTAGGCGAAGCTACAGTCTCAGACACAAGGCATAATAACTTGTGAAAGTACTGTAGTTGCCCATTCGAAAGCGTAGATCTCTATGGAGAAGAATGGGCAAGAAACTGTATGGACACTCTTTTTAATCAACATATTTTTACAAGATCTTGGTTAAAATCCAATTCTAAACTCGAAAAGGGTGAACCGTTGACCGGTGATGTTTCTTCCCAATGCCCTTTCGTTGTAGGTACATTTAGGGTGTTGTGTACCACACCAATCGAATCGATCTCCGATCACCAATCGATCGATGGTAGAAATGACGATCAATCAATATTGGTGAAGTAGAAACTGTCGCTCGACGATCGATCGATTGGAGTGGTATCACCCTAATAACTACTAGACATTTCAGCTAGAATCTACAATAACTAAATACTTAGGTCAACACACCGATACGTCCTAAACAATCCAAACAGTGTCTGGATTAGGGACGTGACAGCCATGTCTGAGCGTGGCCCTTGCAAACAATTCTGTAATGACAAGAATTGCGATCAGGGCAGGATGATGATGATGGATCCGCTTACAAAATGTTGATCACCATCTTTACCCAGGTAACAGCCTGCGTCTGGAGTATTCCGCAGGGGTAGGACAGTTCCATATATCGACGGATTTGGGGTAATTTCTTTCAAAATGCGACATCTGTTTTTTGCATCCAAAACAATTAGTTACATTATGTCACCACAGATGGCGAAACCGGCGACACCATCGATCCTGATGTAATTTGTGACTCAAAACTTAATAAATGAAATATAATTTCATTACCTAATCATTTTATTTAACACGTATTATATTTATTTGCAAATATTTATGTAGATTACAATCTGCGTAATAATTACAATAGCAACACATTGAATTATTGATTTGGTAATGATTGTCAAATGTCAAATTGTCAGGTCAAAATTCAAATAATATGGCGACTGTACCCTGCGCTTGCGCTTGTTTGTAGTTTTCATTCAGCGTTTGTGCCTTTCTTCGTGAAATTAATCCGCCGATCCGCGTTGTGTTGAGTCCGGACAGGACTCCGTAGTGAAGTGTACGAATTATTTTGAAAACCCAAGTATTAATGTGCTCATATAGTTGGACTTGTTCAACAAACCGGATTTTGTCTGGCAAAATCACATATCATGGTGCGGATGAAATTAAAGCAGAGGCGCAAGCTTATAAAATAAACACAAGATAAATAAATAAGTTTTTTATAAAATAAAAGTTGTTTTTTTATGTATCCACTGTGTACCTTTTGAAATTGATGCTTCCTTACTATTTTACTTGTTTTTTTAATTTGATAAAGTTTTACTATGATTTTGTTACTTAGTAAAGAGAAAAAGTAAAATGATGTAAAACTTTATCAACTTCAAAAACAAGTAAAATAGTGAGGAAGCTTAAAGTATAGGTGCACTAATGCATAAGTAGTACCTATAGCTAGTTATAGCTATATATGTCGCAAGTTTGTGGATGCAAATAATAGATGGCGCTATTTATCCGATCAATTGACATTAGCGGTCTTCAAAAAATTGTGCGAGCGGGCTCTCTATACCCGATAAATTACTTTACTCTATGGTATTCAGACAGTTATCTTTAAGTCATTCCTAATTCCCTTTATTTTTTTATTAGAGTAGGTACATTTTATTTTGAATTAAGTTCTGAGCCACTCATCAGTCACCAGTACTACTGTTGTTCTGGCAACACCATAATTATCGCCATTAATTAATTTATTAATCACTAGACTCCTTTTTAATTTTAGAAATAGAATTAAATTTATTTATTTAAGTATACTAATTTAGGTAATAACATTCTTTAATTAAATGACCGAAAAAATATTAAGTGACTGTATTTAAGCTATTTAGACTAAAGTAAACACGTTTATGTCACATCACATTTATTTTACATGGTAACATAATAGTACATTCAGCATGTTAGACAGAGACGGCAAGAAATTAAAGTAAGTATCGCTATCCTTATCATGTTTTCTAGCCTCCGCCTGGTCCAAGGTCACTCATACACAGTTGACTGGGCCTGGTGAGCAGTACGAAGTGCCGTAGTGGTGGTGGTACTTAGATGTGAGAGTAAACTCTGCAATGGCTTGGCATCTTTAGAAAGCAGTAGAAACACAACTCGACTGCACTCCTTTATCCGATGTTACATCTATAAAAAAATGTACAATTAATTTACCTCATCATAAAAGCAATCGTAGGTACATGATATTATCAATCTGAGCTGATGAATCTGCACCACGAGGCGTCGCGCAGTCTGACAATCCTGCCAGAAGAATTGCAAATACAACTGATTATCGTGCTCTGTGCCTTTAGGCATATTACAGATTTTTTGACGTTGTTTTTAACAGAGTAAGTTAAGATGTCACGTCCAGACAAGTGGTTACTATGACTCGTGTATGTAGTGCAACATACAGAAAGTTTGTAGAGCTGTGTAACGCTTTTGCTGTATAATAAAGTATATTCTGTCTATCTATCTGTCCACAACGATTCTTACCTGTGTTAAGAAGGTCCTTCAACAAAGAAATTGCTTGGAAACATTTGGTTTGTAAGACGGGAACATCGCATCGTTCACCCTCATAATGTCCTGTGCACCGACAGAGGGGCTCACTCTCCTCACTCAGGGAACAGACACCGTCGTTCAAACAATATCCCTGGCACACGTCCACTTGGCATCGTTCTCCTGAGTAACCGGCGTTACACCTGAAAAAAGAAATGCAACACAGTAAGTAATTCGATTGGTAAGGAAACCAGTCTGTCGAGTCAACATCTCCTGAGGATGCCCCGTTGAGGGGCGAAACACGTG
The DNA here is from genome assembly GCA_905220335.1 of Noctua pronuba. Taxonomy (NCBI): domain Eukaryota; kingdom Metazoa; phylum Arthropoda; class Insecta; order Lepidoptera; family Noctuidae; genus Noctua; species Noctua pronuba. The sequence continues at coordinate 11,249,776 of LR999918.1, forward strand.
TCGAGTATTGAGTATTGGTTTGGGTTGCATATTGCATTCTGTTTTCGATTTTTCTGCGCATATAATAAAAAAACACTGATATGAGCACAGATCGTGATGACTGTTAAAAAAGCTACTGCAAGAATGTGGTCATCATCGAGTATACGCTCAGCGTCAAATGCGCGGGCTCGGGTGCCTTTTAGACCTATGTTTTACCTGCACTTAGGATGACCATCAGCAATGGCACTACAGTCCCCTCGGAAACAATACCCCTGGCACACGTTTAGTTCACATCTTTCTCCTGAGTAGCCGGGATTACATCTGAAAAGAGCAAATGGTGATTTACTACAAAATGTAGGTAAAAGCTTCACCGGCAAAATTAAATTTAATCGTGGTCAGAGCTAAGCTAATTAAATTTAATTAAAATTGGCTTAGGGGTTAAAAAACATTTAAAGTTCAGGATTAATACTTGACTGCATTATTATCAATACTGTGTCCAGACTCCAGACTTCTCCGGTTCTGTAATGGCCATGTTTGAGGCATTTTCCCACTACTTTTTACTACATTGCGATTAACCGACATTTTCTAAACTTAAGCTTCATCAACGCCCAAAAGCAACGGGCATCTGGGAGGGCCATATAAAGAGACAGGCGATCAGAGTATAGCGCGCGTCGGACGCCTGGTATGACTAGTCCTTAATGAGATGAACATGTTTTACCTGCATTTAGGTTGTCCCTCAGCACTGGCACTACAATCTCCTTGTAGACAATAGTTGTGGCACACTGCACCATCGCATCTCTCACCGCTGTAACCCTGTGCACATTCACAACGAGATTCCCCACTAACTTTCGTACCATGGACACAAAGCAGGCTTACATCTGTTGAAACTGAGTTATTTGGTAGCAGACTCTTCAGTGAATCGCAGTTCTTATTTTCCTGAGTTATATCTTCAATGTTGTAGTTGGCGGCAAATGCCCTAAAATACTCACCACGTGCAATAAAAAGTTTAGATTCCGCATCTACGCCGGGCGGTGGACTCTTTAGAACTTTCCTGATGTTATATTCAGGTCTAGAGTAAGGGTGCCAGTAGATAAAATCCTTTGATGCGGTCAGACAATAGGCATTTTTTGTTGAGCTATGTAATGTCCTTATGTTCTTTCCATTTAAATCTGCACTTTTAATGGAACCCGTCATATCAGCAAAGTACATTTTCTGTGAGTGGTGGTCAATGATTAAAGATGTTACATGATCGACTTTATCGATAACAACTTCTCTCATGGAGCCATTGAATCGAGCCCTGTGTACAGAAGTCAAATTCCTGTAGTTTGACGTCCAATAAATCAACCTGAAATATTTTGTAAACGTTATTATTTTGACAAAGTACAAACACATGCACAACTGATTAGTTTCAAAATTGTAAAGTAATAATATCGTTATTAAAGTACCCTCCGCAGCTGTCGATGGCAATGTAGTAGATGTACTCGTCCGACCAAATTAAATGTTTTTCAATAACGTTGCTGTAATTAAATTCCGGGTTTAATGAAGTTGAGTAGATATTATCATAGCTTTCAACCCAAAAGAGTAAGTCTGTGGCCGGGTCGTAAGCCAAACTACTAACGTATATGTTTGTATTTCTCATTAGACATTCTGTTTTCTTTGTAGCTATGTCAAAGCTGTAAATATTGTGGAAGTCGACAAGCAGCACCCTGTTGTGCACTGGGTCGTAAGTTATATGATAGATTATCTCCGACGACAATGTCAACTTTTCTGTGTGCGTCAGTCTTCCGTTATTATCAATAAATTCTAGTCCATAGCCAATACCCGCGACAATTTCTGAAACAAAAAATAAATAAACAAATAAAAGTGTTTATTGCTTCAACTTTACTAGATACCTAACTTATTCTAGTTACAATGGGGAGAATCCTTTTAAGCAAATAGTTTGCTTGTTTTAGGATGCTCCACCCTTCCCTAGGTTATGTAATTGTTATTGAGCTTGTTCAAGATATTATACACCGTGACTTTTTTTAGTCGTCTTACAACGGCAGCCCACTTCATGTATCCAATGACTAGGTACTAAGCATTCATAAAAAAAAAATAGGTATTTAATGTGATTTTAATAATTTAAAAATAAAATATTATTCGATATACGCATGACGTTAAAACACCCTGTTGTGAGCGATGATCTACTGGGCTCGAGCGCTGGGTAGGTATATTCTCCCGTTTGACACGATAACATCATTAACAGGATGTTTCATAATTTTTTCTAATGTTTATTTATTTTTCTTTGTACCTATTGTAAAAAAAAAACGCGCCTAGAACTAGTTTATGTCGGGCACATTGAGTGGACCACCTTTGTAAGACGACTAAAAAGTCACGGTGTAAAAACTTATACAAATAAAAATGAAAAAATGAAATGGATACACAGTTTTTTTATGAAAGGCAAAAAACGCACTGGGACATGTGTTATTTGTAGATGGTGTGGAGATGAATGTGTATGTTAGAAGTGGGTCTGAGTAAGTGTAGGAGTGAGGGGTGGACATTATACAGCTAGAGATTAATGATCTACTGTAATTTGAGGTAAAACGCAAATATTGCAATATGCAAGCTAACCCTACAACTAGTCTTGGGATCGGAAATAATTCAGGACATTATCTTCCATTAGCGGCAGAAATATCATAGCGTAATATATTAAGTATTAATAAGTATGTGTATATTATAGTCAAAGGGAAAGGTTTACTGTTTATCTTACATCTTCAAGTAAACCACAGCCAACTCAGGGCATGCAAACTGCCACAGTCTGCAAATGGCCTAAGTTGGACAATTGGCGTAAAAACAGGACGTCAATTTAGGGTGGTAGCGGAGGAACATTATCTGAATGTCAACGGTAGCACTCATGGACCGAGTCAGTAGGTTCACTGTTTACCCATCAACCCGCACTGGACAAGCGTGATGGGTTAACTGTCTAATCCCCTCCATTCACATGACAAAGAAAAAGAAAAGCAGGCCCCTAGTGCTCGGCGTCTCTAGTGGTGCTGCTGCTGATGACGGTGGGCAGGAGCACCCTAGAGCATGGGGTGCTAAGAATCCCCGGGCGGGATCGACCTTCCGTCATACGACCCAAGCTAAACACAAATCGGAAAACGAAAAAACACTTCACATTTTAACCTACAATACACGAACATTACGAACAGAGGATCGTTTACTGGAGATTGAAAATGCATTGAATGACATCAAATGGGACATAGTCGGTTTATCAGAGGTGAGAAGAAATGGAGAAGACACGATAGAAAGGGAAAAAAGTATATTCTATTACAATGGGCAAAGTGGAGGTCTTTATGGTATAGGCTTCTTGGTCGCGAAAAAGTGGAAAAATAACATTCTTGAATTCATCTCTTACTCAGACCGGATAGCAGTTTTAAAATTTAAAATATCAGACACAAAAACACTAACCGTAATTCAAGTCTACGCACCAACATCTTCTCATCACGACGATGAAGTGGAAGAATTCTACGACCTACTCAATAAAGCTTGCGACGATCACCGAAGCTCCTGGAATATTATTCTAGGGGACTTCAATGCAAAAATTGGACAGAGGCAAGACTTGGATAACGAAAACATCTTAGGACCACATGGATTTGGAAACAGAAACGAACGCGGCTCCCGCCTTATCCAGTTTGCCTTTGGACAACAGCTATGCGTGGGAAATAGCTTTTTCTTCAAGAAACAACAAAGACGTTGGACGTGGATCTCTCCAAACAACAAAACGCAAAATGAAATAGACTATGTACTCACCTCTAACAGACAAATTATAAAAAACGTAGAAGTCATAAACCAATTTAAATTTAGTTCAGACCACAGGCCTCTACGAGCAACAATAGTATTCAACATAAGGATCCACAGGAAAAATCTTTTTAAAAATCAAATTAGAAGACTGAATAGGGAAACGCTCATTGCATGTAAGAAAGAATTTAATTTAGAACTCAAGAATAGTTTTGACCTAATTAGAACAGAAAAAGAAAATAGTGATATACACCAACAATACAGCAACATCATTAATAGTGTAAAACAATCTAGTAAAATTATTAAGAAAACCAAAAATAGAACTAAAAAATTATCACAGGATACTTTAAAACTTATAGATCAGAGACTAACTTTAGGTACAGAAAAAAGAGATTTAAGATATAGATTAAAAGACAAGGAAGTTAAACGTAATATAAGAAAAGACATAAGAAATTATAACAGCACAATAGTTCAAAATGCGTTAGAAAAGAACCGCTCACTAAAAATAGCCAAGCAAGGAATACAAAACAATAAATCGTGGATTACAAATTTAAAAGACGGCAACGGCAATAAACAAGTCAATAGAGACAAAATTCTAGACATTTGCACAACATTTTATAAATCCCTATATTTCGATAGACCCCAAATACCAGATAATAGCTATTTCTGTCCAGATAGCATTCCACCCATTTCTGGGGGCGAAGTCCATTTTGCACTGAGTAAAATGAAGAACAACAGGTCATGCGGTGAAGATGGCGTTAGCACTGAAGCCCTGAAAATCGGCGAACCAGTACTTCTTTCCCACATCACAAATCTTTTCAACGATATTCTTCGTTCGGGTGTTTTGCCTATAAACTTCTGTCATTCAAATATTATTTTGCTGCATAAAAAAGAAGACAAGTCAGACATTAATAATTATAGACCCATTAGTCTGATCTCCCATGTCTATAAAATCTTTATAAAAGTCATAGAAAATCGCATCGCTGGAGAGCTAGACAAGCAACAACCTCCCGAACAAGCGGGTTTCCGTCCCGGACTTTCTACCACCCATTACTTGCATACAGTCAATCAGATTATAGAAAAATATCTTGAATTTAATATCCTGCTTTACCTTGCATTTGTGGACTACTCGAAAGCATTCGATAGTATCACACACTCTGCCATCTTTAATGCTCTTAGAAAACAAAATGTAGAATCAAGTTATATACATCTTTTACAGAATATTTATACCAGCAGTACAGCAGCTATAAAATTGGAACGGATAGGTCCAAAATTCAAAATTCTCAAGGGAGTCAAACAGGGCGACCCGCTATCTCCAAAGCTATTTACCAGTACCCTAGAAGAAGTGTTTAGAAAATTGGCGACCGCCTGGGAAGAGAGAGGTATTTGTCTCGGCGAGGCGAGATTAACAAATCTGTGCTTCGCTGATGACATTGTCCTCTTCTCCTCATCAGCTGCGGAACTGGAAAAGATGCTTCAAGAGCTAAGCAATGCAAGCCTTGAGGTTGGACTAAAGATGAACATGTCGAAGACTAAGCTCATGACCAACAGCTCACCGATCAACGTGCACATAGACGGAGAGAGAATACACTATGTGCAAGAATATATTTACCTGGGCCAAGTAGTCTCCTTCCAGGCGAGACAAGACAAAGAAGTTGCAAGACGCACAGAAAACGCCTGGAAGAGCTACTGGTCAATGAAAGAGCTATTCAAGGGCGATTTACCCATCCCCTTAAAACGTAAGCTGATGGACATGTGTATTCTCCCCATACTGACATATGGTGCACAGACTTGGTCTTTGACTAACATCCAGAAGTCCAAACTCAAGGTTTGCCAACGGGCAATGGAGCGCAGCATACTTAACGTTAAACTTACCGATCGAATAAGGAATACCACACTGCGCTCCAGAACTCAAATTGCCGACGTGGCTCAAAAAGCTGCTAAACTGAAATGGGACTGGGCAGGCCATGTCTGCCGGATGCCGGCAAAGCTGTGGGCCCGCATATCACAAAACTGGAGCCCTGAGACAGTTAGACGGGGTCGCGGTAGACCGAGGAGAAGATGGCGGGACGCCTTGGATGACTTTCTCGTTAATTGGCGAGAAGAGGCGCAACATCGAGAAAAGTGGAAGGAATGGGGGGAGGCCTTTGCCCAGGAGTGGGACAGTTCAGGCTGACTAAAAAAATATTATAGTCTCATCGATTGCACCATATTTTCCACTTCGTCATAGGTCTATAACTTAATCCATTTAGACAAAGCGTTTTTGCATTCGCGGTAGGTTAGTGGGTATACAGGGTGTAAACAGACCCTTCACGAAGCTGTCAACTAAGCATTCTGTACATCAAACTAAGTAACTGTACGCAAAAATTATTGCTGGGAAACGATTTTTTTTTTGGTGTGAAAAACCACGTTTCACGGTAAAACTGAAGTTACGCACTCAAAATTTAGTGCTGATGGATGCCTTGAATAGTTAATGGGTCATGGAGTTAATTAAAGTAAAGTTAAAATCTTAAAAAGTGGTTTTTAAAAAAAAACTTGTGAAAATACTTTGACCTTCAATATCTCCAGAACCTGTGGTTTCCCAGGTATTGTCTAGAAGAAAAAAATGATCCCAATGATGGGTAGAATATGTGGTTTTCGTTTTCGTTAAGGGTCTTTTTACACCCTTTATGTCAAGTTCTTTGTTAAGAAGATTGTATAAATGGGATGAATGCCTAGAATATTGTCGTTTTGCGAATGTAGAATTTACTGACACGTGTTTTTCATTCAATCTTTTGTCTTCTGTGGGTTGAACGATAGAGTTTTATGCTTAGTTAGAATTATATTAAGTAGGTAGGTACGTGAAGTTTTCTAACGGTCAGAAGACCTGAAGTTTGGTTAAGGTTCTCAGTTGAAAATCTGAAGGGTTTAAAAACATAACTTTCAGTATCGGGACCTCTGAGCCCTCTCGAGGTCTAGAATTTAATTTGAAACAAAAAACAGTACCTATATTTAAAATCTTTCCATGTCTTGCATTTTCTCTTACTCACGCCAACTCCCCTTGACTAAGTGAAAACCCACAATATCTTGGTCAGATGTGACTATTTAACTTGTTTTGAGCCAGACCCCGTACGATGAGATGAAAACCAACCGTGCTGAACATCCCAGTACAGTTCGTCGTTTATTGAAACCTGAAAGTGCTCCTGCCTTAGGGGCTCCTATAGTAAACTTTTCAAATACCTATATTTTTGGTATTCTCTGATTACAACGCACCTATTTAACCTCTTGACCGTCATAGTCACATATTTGTGACAAGCCAACGCGTGCCCTTTACGCCAAACGACATAAATATGTGACAAAATGGTAGGGGAAATTGTGGCTTGGCGTGAAGGCACGCGCGTGCGTTTATGCTCTGGCGTACAAATGATTAACCCTTTCGGTGCCCAGCACCCAGCATATGGGTCCCATGCCCATATAATGCTGGGTGCTGGGCACCGAAAGGGTTAACTATAAAGTTTCAGTTCTGATCTGAATACGCTTGCTAATGAACCCTCTAAAATGAAGAGAAATAGGAAATAAACTCTTGTACTCACCCCAGGAGAAGGAGTCCGCCAACCCCGCGCACAGCGCCACCAATGCCATCACACAAACCGTTCTATACATTTTAGACTCCAGACAAAACGAGTCTATAGAGAGATACTTAGTAACTCGTCCACCACTGGTGACCGCTCGTGGAATATAAAAGCGATAGGCTGATATTTAGCAAACATACAGAAGTTATATATATGTAGGTATACCAGCTTAATTAGGTATACTGATAACATGAGGATAAAAGGTGCACTACATACGGATAGGTACCTATCAAGCAGTTATAGGTACAAGGTGAGTTTACCAATTCACTTGTTTGCGACACTAATGACATAACTCGGAAAAATAAGAAATATCGGACAGCGTTTTTTAAAATTAAACTAAAAATATTTACATTACCTATATTGCCAATATATTTTTTGCAAAGAAACCATTTATCAAAAGATGAAAGGTTTATTATACGTATTTCGTTACCTAATTTAATAAACTATAATTTATATTTTGCTTTCTTTTCATTTTCTTGGAGATGTTTTTTTTTTAATTTATATTTAGTACAGCATTATCAAATCATCTTCTTTACATAGTATAAAACAAAGTCGCTCTCGCTGTTTGTACGCTTAGATTTTTAAAACTACGCAACAGATTTTAATGCAGTTTTCAGCAACAGATAGTGATTCAAGAGGAAGGTAAGGTATATTGAAGCCGGGCGGATCGCTAGTTTATACTAAACAGAAGCTAGTATGATAATAGTTTTAATCATATTACACCGTGACTTTTTAGTCGTCTTACAACGGCAGCCCAATTAATGTATCCAATGACTACTAAGCATTCATAAAAAAAGGTATTTATGAGATTTTAAAAGGTAATTTAAAAATAAAAATATTATTTAATATTATGACGTAGTTAAAACACCCTGTTGTGAGCGATAATCTACTGGACTCGAGCGCTGGGTAGGTATATTCTCCCGTTTGACACGTAAACATCATTAACAGGATGTTTCGTTTTTTTTTAAAATGTTTATTTATTTTTCTTTGTACCTATTACGGTAGGTAAAAAAAAAAAGTCGCGCCTAGAACTATTTTATGTCGAGCACATTGAGTGGACCACCTTTATAAGACGACTAAAAAGTCACGGTGTATATCAACCCTTATCCTCGAGATCATACCGTGTGTAATTAATTACGTAAAAAGGAAATAACATTGTAACAAGTGCATGATAAATGGTGCACAACAATTGGAGGAAAATTGTAGAACCAATACCCAAGTGGTCTAAGGAAATAAACAAATAATTAACTAACAATCATGATCTAAAAATCGAAAATGACTTTTGTTCAACGGTAATAAGATTCCACAGAAATCTTTTGCTTTGTTAGGCCTGGAGCCCTGGACACAACACCACGGCGCGGCGCCGCCGTGCAAAGATGCGAATCGATTGAGCCGTGTCACGGCGGCGCGGTGTGACGAAGTGTCCGGGCCCTTAGGCATGAAGCTACAAGTGCGTGGTGGGGTCGCACGCGCACGACAGAGTACATTGGTCGCACGTTAGTTCGATACTCACACCCCGCGTCGCCGGCGTCGTCCATTCGCCCGTCGCGATGGGAAAGCATAAAATTTTTCGTGTTTACATTTTCTGACCTTACAGCTGCAGATCATCCGTATCATCAAATGTTTATTTTAACTACTTTGTTTTTAAATTGTTAATCTAATCTTTTACTCTGGACGCTCTTAATGTGCACGTCTGTCTACATCGTTCTCACATATATGTATTATCTCAACATGAATGATGTTACCAGGATCTTGTAAAAATGTTTGATTGAAAAGAGTGTCCATGGAGTTTCTTGCCCATTCTTCTCCATAGAGATCTACGCCTTGGAATGGGCAACTACAGTACTTTCATAAGTTATTATGTCTTATGTCTGGGACTGTAGCTTCGCCTTCTTTGTTTTTCTGACATTCAAAAGTGCCTGTAATGGTCTAATTGAAATAAATGCTTTGAGTTTGAGTTTGACTTTGAATGTTGTGGGTAATAAGAAAAAACAAAACATTTATGGTTGTAAATATAATAATATTTAATGAACATAATAACGTATAATCTATTACAATATTGTAGCTGCTGTGTCTATTCAGATACTTATTGCTAACATAATAATATCTTATTTACTCGAGATTAGGATGAAAATATAATATTAGGGGAATATTCACAAGCCGGACTGTGACTTGACTTCTTCAAGTTTATATAAACTAAATTTCGAACGGAGATTAGGTAAGAAAACCTACTGCTATGACATAAAGGCGCTGTTGACATCAAATTGTTTACCAAAGCTGGTGGTTCCCTGTACAGTCGCCATCAGATATATCGTAGCGGGGGAGGCACTCAAATATTTCGGAGCAGCATTACTTTTCAATAAATTCGTTACACTAGATTCGGTCAATAACATCAGAACATGCAATTTGTCACAAATATAAGAGCAGCGACTTTTCAATAAATTCGAATCAAAGATCGAAGATCGACATGCATAATGTAGTGTAATTTAAACTGTGTGATACAGACTTAAGGTATATTTTCCATAAATGTTTCGATCTTTATGATCATCCTGACTGTGTCGATACCTTTGACGGTCTGTGCTGTCTGATATTTTTAGCTCGTTATGTGCTCCGAATTTATTGAAAAGTAATGCTGCTCCGAAATATTTGAGTACCTCGCCCGCTACGATATATCTGATGGCGACTGTACTACAGTCCTGTCACTGTAATGTTCCTCCGCCTATGCAATAAAAGTCATATAATAAGTCTAATCAATATATAATATGTCTATCAACATTAAAACATAACATCACGCCTGTAATCTCCGAAGGGTTAGGCAGAGGTGCACCTAAATGTACACCCCACATTTCGCCAATTATGTTTCAAGTCCCATGTAATAGGGGGCGAGCCTATTGCAATCAACCGGGCACAAATCCGAACTCCGTGGCTGTTCCTGAGAAATTCGCGATAGAAAAAACCATTAACAATTTGCCCGACCCGGGAATCGAACCCAGGGCCTCATACTCAGACGTCGTGATTGCGACTACTTGACAAACAAGGCAGTCAAAATAAAGGCTGCCACTGACAGAGGTAAAAATTACTATGAAAAAACTGTAGCCTTGCGTAGTACTTACTAAGTTAAACTCAAACAAATCTTAATTTCAAATAAACCTGAAAAAAAAAATTCACCCCAAAAAAGAATTCGTTTCACAGCAATAATTTTCGAGTGACTTGGTTTGACGTACAGAATGCTTTGATGACGGCTTCGTGAAGGGTCCGTTTGCACGATAGGGTACTTGACACCATTGAATAATAATTCCAAGACACAACTTCTCTAAAAAACTCTTTATTTTAGACCTGATAACCCGATTAAATTTCAATTAATTTCAAAATTGGATTTTTAGTTGCTTTGAAATCAATAAAGAGTTGAGTTATTGAGTTGACTAAATAGTGACGTCACAGCGTGCTATTACCATACAAAATATAAGGGGGAATCGCGATTTGACAGCTTATAAAAAGTATGTCAATTGATTGGTGTCAACTACCCTATTGTAATTAGGTTTAGGGTAATTAGGTTCTTCTTAATATTTCATTAACAAACCTACGCGAAAAAAAGAATTTTGATTTTATTGAACCTCTTTTTCGGCTTGAAGTTGGAATTAAAATGTTAGGTAACGATATTTTAACCAGTAACGTTCAAGTCCCATGTAATAGGGGGCGAGCCTTTTGCCATCAACCGCAAAAGTCTAGACTCCGTGGATACTACTGAGAAATTCCTAATGGAAAAACCCAATAACACTATGCCCGACCTGGGAATCGAACCCATGCTCACCAGTGATGTAGAATGGCTATGAGTGACATTTATTATAAACGCGACGCTCGCACGCGCGACCTATCGCTTTGGCTAGGATGCGGTGCCCTAACCAAAGCGAATACTGGCTTTATTTATTAGTTCATATATTTGGCATAAATGATGAACGAATGGGTTTCATGGCGTAATAAAGATTCTATTAATCTGATAAATTATTGCATGTACTTAATTATTGACTTAAAAAAATGATTATGTAGCTTTTCAGCAAAAAAACAGGAATAATCAACGTCAAATAAGAAATCTGTATTTCTTAATCAAATAACATTTTGCATCTAAAATTCCAAGCCAATAAATGGCTTGAACTTATGCTAAATGACATTATGATCTCTATTGACGTGATCCTTAAGTTCATATTTGGTTGCGAAGATAGATTTACAAATCCTACAACAGAATCGGCCACCATGGTATATTTTCATATGTTTTCTAGCTTTATAAGCTGAATAGAACGCTTGACCACAAACTTGACAGCAAAAAGGTTTTGCCCCAATATGTTTCCTAACATGTATTACCAACTGTTTTCTACTACAAAGAGTTTTATTACAAAATTCACAAGTTTCCTTCGAAGGCATACTATGTACTTTTTTATGATTCTTCAAATTACTTTCAGTATAAAATTGTCTATCACACATGTCACAACTGTACGGTTTTATTTGTAAATGTACTTTATTTACGTGGACAGAGAGTTCATTGTCGTTTGAACACTCTTTCTCGCAGAAACTGCACGTTTGGGCTTGTTTTTCTTTTAAAAGCTTCAATTTCACTGCGTGTCGTTGAATGTGATTCTCGTAATGTGCTTGGGTAACATAGACCTTATCACAGAGTTGACAAGGCTTAATTCTGTGATTCTCTTCGTGAGATTGTAATTTGTCCGTATCAGTGAAATTCCTACCACATTCTTTGCAAGTCATATAAAAGCTCTCGTGTTGTAAATGTGTCATTTTAGTATGCTCGTACAAATGGAACTTAGATTTGAAAACATCAAGACAAATATTGCATAAAACTTTCTTGTGGACATGTTTAAGAATATGTCTTTTTAAGAAATACTCTGATATGAAATGTTTGCTACATAAAGGGCAAGTGAACTTCAACGAAATCTTTTCAACTTTTTTCCGTTTGTTGAACGTCAAAAATTCGCTGCACACATCTACAGGGTACTTGGAACTTTGTAAGCCGTTTACTAGTTTTTTATTCATGTACGTTTTAGTTGCATTTCTAGCTAAATTCTCAATTTCTGGTGTCAATTTTACATCTGCTTGAAACCGTTTTGGTGGAGAAGAATCGATTGTTACTTCTCTAGGGGCTGATTTTAATTCTACTTCAAACCGTTTTGGTGGTGAAGCTTCAAAAGTAACTTCTGTTTCAGAGTCACTCTCAGATTTTACTCTGAACTCATCTTCTAGGACATCTATCTTGAGTTTGCTCTCATCTATAAAGTCATTTTCGTCTAGGAGTAAGGACTCATCCAAATCCTCTTGTGGCGCCATTATACTTGGCGGCGAAACTTGGACGAAAACGTTAGCATTTGGTTTTATTTCACTAAGGTTCTCCAACATGAGACTCACACATAAATCTAATCTTTCCCTCGTGAAATTGAACTGGTGTATGAATATGTATGAAGTTATTGCATGGTTAAGGCACTTTTCGCATATTTTTGTCCCAATGAAGTTGTGTAGGTAGTTCATCTGCAACAAAAGGGTTTAGCGTTAGAATTTTACTTCCAAAAGTTAAAACATAACTGGCGACTATTATTATAGGTAGTTGGTACACCTCTGCCTTACCCTTCGGCGATTACAGGAGTGATGTTATGTTGGTAAGAAAGCTTAGGGTTAGAATATGTAAAGAATTTGGAATAAACCTGTCTTTCAGGGACAAGAATAGACGAATTCGCGTATTGTGACTAGTTACATGTGCAGGGTTGTTCAAATTCTTTATTGCGAACTAAGTTTACAGAATTTTGAATATGTTAACAATACATAGGTTCTTAGAATTAAGTTGCCTGTTAAGGCATTGCAATTTAAATGGTTAAAAAAAAAAACATTATTATTATTAAATAATTATATTACACATTCAGAGAAAAAAACGTGTTGCGCCGACCCCAAGTAACATGGGATAAGGGCAGGAAGATGATGATATTACATAATTATTAAATAATTATATTACATAATTGTTAACTGTATAATTTTTATTATTATACAACATAGTTTTGAGAGCACGCTATTGTCTGAGTTTTATACATGGCAACTCTGTTTGTGTTATATATATTATAAGACGACGTAGCTCTTTACATTAGTACATTACCAAGAAATCATTTATTCATTTTTATTAATTATTTATTTATACACACATATTATTTTATTTATTTTTTAAGCATAATGCTAGTAATATTTTTTTTAAAGCGATAATAAACCATATTTTATGACTAAGCTATAAGATACAAAATTAGATAAATTATGAGGTCTTGATTAATACTGTTTGTTTTTATTATAATTATTGAGATCAGATTCTTTGCCTAAACTTACCTTACTTTAACAGTAACAAATATTAGATTAACAAACTGGTTTTTCTTTTAACGATTATACCTTTGGTAAGTTTTCACTAGATAAGAACTATTTTTTTATGGATATCTTAGAGATTAGTCCTTTTATATGTTAGAATAAACAGTAGATTATTTAATCAGATTATAAAGGGTGTAAAAGTACCTTAACGAAGCCGAAAGGCATCATTTTTTTGTTCTAGCTAGACCATACCTGGGAACCTTCTAGTTACGGAGATATTGGGGGTCAAAGTTCCAACTTTGTTACGAGTTTTTTTTAATACAAGTTTTTAATGTCATAACTTTACTTTAAATACCTCCACGACCTCCGTACTATTCAATGCATCCACCAGCATAATGTTTTGAGTGCGTTACATTGAGTCCTACCGTAAAATGTGAATTTTCACCCCCAAAAAACAGTCCGTTTCCCAGCAATAATTTTTGCTTAGAGTTACTTAGTTTGATCTACAGAATGCTTGGTTGACGGCTTCATGAAGGGTCCGTTTACACCCTGTATACTAAATTAAAAATAAAATACTGCTCAAACTGAATCTAATCCGACGCGGGATACGCTATCTTTTTAACTGATTTCTAAAAAGGAGGCGATTTAATTTAGAATTTGACAATTAAACTCTTAACACACTACTAAAGTTTCTATAATAATATAATTCAATCATGATTCAAAAGACACGTGGCGCCATCTATTATCATAAGAACGTTATTGTTGTTTTCCCAAGAAACAGTTTTTTTTTTCGGGATGAAAAGAACCCTATGTCCGTTTCTGTACACCTGACAACGTATGCAAAATTTTAGGCTTATCGGTTCAGTGGTTTAGGAGTAAAAGGGAACAAATAAACAAACTTACTTTCGCATTTATAATATTAGCTAGGATGAAATGCAAGTATCGAATATGAGATAGAACACCTCCATAGAAGTTAGTTGACACAATCCATGCGACTGAATTTAATCTTTCGTACCGCGCGGGATTTGCTTCAGTTTGACCAGAGCATTAAACAACAAAACTTAATTATTATAATACATGTGCGTATATTTTAAAAACCTAGACTAATTTACTTATGAAAAGCTTTCGGCATTTTCCTAACAGCTTTTACGAACTTCCTTGCCCCCTTTTCAAGTCGAACTGGAGTAGAGGTGAGGGAGGAGCCAATATTAAATTGTATATTTGTTCCAATATTTGGAATATACGATGATATGTTTTTAATTGGTGTCGGATCAAACTTTTCTATAGTGTTAAAAGTGAAAGGTCCTTCTTCAACATCCATTTCTTCGTTTAATAGTACTTTTGAATTGAAAACATAGTTAACAGAGTCCGTTTCTGTATCCATGGTATGCATCGAATTAGTTTCTTTATTGTCAATTTGTATTGCAATATTCTCTTGAATTGTTAATTTTGTATCCATCATAGAGCTTTCGTCAATTACAATGAATGGTGTAGACTTTTTCATTGATATATCAACTCCTTTCTCAATATTAGAATCGTTTTTATTTTCTTTTTCATGTGTTAAAAAATTATTGACAAAGAAGGTTTTATTATTTCCAAAGGTGACTTTGCAGTCACCATTTTCGATGAATTTTTTTGATTCACAACATTGGCAAGTAGATCTATCTTTATTATTGCTGGTTAAGCAAACATTGCATTGCCAGATTTTCTCTGATTTTTTCTCAAATTTATTTGGTTTTGTTTGAGTTTTAACATTTTCAGTAATTAATGTAGCAGTCACAAGCTTTTCAGCATCATTCTTAGTTATATTATCAAGATCCGTGTTCTTTTCTATCATTACTTTATCCTCTTGAATAATTTTATCACCATTTTCAATTGGTTTCTTACAGTATTCACATTTGGTCAACTTTTTGAATAACCAGCAGAAATTGCAATGTATTTCTTTTATTTTGGGCTTAGCAAGAACATTAGTTACATTTTCCATTTCTTCATTATCCCTTAAGTAATTGTTCTTGTCAGAAGTTTTAATAAATATCCAACGAAGACCAGTGTTTACTTTCATTGGTCTGATGTCATACTTGGGAAAGTCCATTTCTGTATTTTGTTTAAAATCAACAAAATTTTGGTTATTGCTTCTACCACCATAGTCGGGATGAGAAAATTGAAATTTTGATGTCATATCAGCATCTAGTTTGAAACTATGATTGTGATCGAAATTCACAGTTATAGGATTGGAGAAAGTAAACATGCTGGGTTTTGAACCTATAAAAGATGTTTTGTTAACTTCTTTCTCTAAGTTACTAGGTTCAATCAATTCTGTTGGATATTTTTCAATGTTAACACTCTCTGGATTATCTTTTTCAATCAAATCATTGGGTTTTGTAACCTTATGCAATAGCATGTTATTTTCTTTGATAACAACATTCATGGCTTCTTGAACTCTTAGGATATCGTCTATGACATTAGAATTCCCAGTCAAATCAACAGTTTGTTTGTCTGTTTTATATTTTTTGATCAAATTCACTTGGTCAGCATTTTTACCATTGAGCTTAGAATCATCAAGTATGTGTGTTTTATCTTTGACTTGGATTTCATTGTTTTCTTTAATACTTTTAATCAGATCAATGTCTTCATTGTCATCAATTATCATTTCAATCTCTGAATCATCATTTCTAAAGATATCAACTGGTTTTTTACCACTGTTTGCTATGGAATCTCTATTATAATACTGTCCAATAACACTTGTTCCTTCTGTACTTTCAGTAGGCTCTGCTTGAGGTTCACAGAAAACATAA
Source organism: Noctua pronuba (assembly GCA_905220335.1). NCBI lineage: Eukaryota > Metazoa > Arthropoda > Insecta > Lepidoptera > Noctuidae > Noctua > Noctua pronuba. The sequence goes on from LR999918.1 coordinate 11,266,286, forward strand.
TAATAAAAGTCATCAGTCTTAAATTTATCTTTCCTAATTATCTTTGGTAAAGATAGTATGAACTGTGTTCCTTGGATGATGTGAGGAATATTCTGGATTTCCTGGTATTTCCTCTTTCTTTTGGTAATGGTCATTATGTCAGCTTTACGTGGTACATGTAACTCTTGGTATTTGTATGATTTTTGCTAGAAAAGGAATCACTTCTTACAGATGGAACATTATACAAAGGAAAATTCAGTAAAAAGATTGTCTTATTGGACAATTTTTTTATTGAAGTTTCCTTTATAGAAAAATATGATGTTTAAGTAGTGTCTAATATTCGCCTGTGATTGAAGTTTTTTTATAGTAACTTATATAGATTTAAAACAACAACCATAATGTTTGTTGAATTTTGATAAGAGTTGGGGCAAGACTAAAGAAATAATGTAAAAACCTGGTGAAAAATGACAATAGAGTATTATAAAAAAAGAGTATAAATTGGGATAAGAGCTTGAGAAGAATGATATAACAATAAATTAAATATCAATATAGTTATTTACATTTAGTATGGTGTTGCCGAACCAACACTTAAATCTGATTAAATAACAACTATGTAAGATAAAGAATTGAATACTAAAAGTAATACTCACATCAGGTAAAGTTGAAGCGAGCACCATTTTCAGTGTTTTATCTCCAACCAGTTCCGGACAATTTCCGTGTATGCACACCATTTTGTCGAGCTCCACCAAATCCGAACACTTTTTAAGACAAACCAAGCATAGTTGGTCTGTTTTCTTCTCAATTAAATGTTTCATTACGCTTTTAAATTTGTGTTTCTCAATATGTTGTAGATGATGTACATAGTTTTCTGTTACATTCCCACATTCCATACATTTGAAAGTCTTGACTGCCCCTTCAGTAACCTCTTTTCCTCGTACATGGACTTGGTTGAAGTGTTTCTTTAGCTGGTTAAGTTTTACAAAAGATTTACCGCATAATCGGCAATGATACCACATGTATTTAGGATGTATTTGCTCGTGGTTCAGCAACGATTCTAGGTCTGGGAGTACTTGCCAGCACTTCTTACATTCAAATTCGTTCCAATCAGGTTCGTTGCTCATCGATTCTGTTTGTAAATTGATGATGTTTCGTAATGGTTCAGCGTAATCCATTACTTTACTATTTTCTACATATAACTTATTAAAGTTTGGATGTAGTTTTTGTCTTCCTCTCTTTTTTGGTCTATCGACGGGGTCTAGTTTATTAAATTTTTCGTTGATGTCGTCAAAACAGTTGTGTAAAGCCCTTTCAGCCTGCTCGCACTGCTGCGTGAACAGATATGCGTTGAGAGCCCTGTCTATGCATCTCTGACATATTTTCTCTGGGAAGTTTTCATCTTGTCTAGCCTGAAACATTGATGTTTTGATATAAAATGCAACAAAAACAATTATCAAAAATTTTGGGAACTTTGCATTTATTGCTACAAATTACAAATAGCAGCAGTAACCATTCTCAAACTCTAAGGATTTATTTAAAATAGACCACAGGCACTTTTGCATTGAACATTAACAAAAGAGAAACAAATAGAAATAAACCTAGAGTCCAGTTAGGCTAGTTGAGGTTGCCGCCAAATTAAACACAAATCACTGCTCCATCAATATGAATGGTCAGGGTCTATAGGGTGGAAGGGTCATTGACGCACAAACAGTTACCATGTGTTCAGTAGAATAGCACATCATACCTAACCCTGCCTACAGATAGAAATGTTTCATAGGTTTTTAAAAAAAAAATTGGCTGTTCCATATAACTGTACATTTTGACCGTGTAGAGATTGCTCTTTTGTAGAAAACAGCTATGAATATACAATATAATTATATGATATTTAGTAGAAAAATTTCTATGTGGGGGTTAGGTATGATGTGCTATATCACCTCCACCGTTTATACCCAAATAATGCGTTCAGCCTGAACATAAATTGCATGGACTTAATTGATGAATTGAGTTTGAGTCAGCGTGGTGAATTGATGAATTTATAGGTACCTTCTAATATTATAAAGAAGTAAAATTGGAAGTTTGACAGAAAATTCTTTGAATAATGGGAAGCTACATTATCCCTGGTCACAGACTAAACATAAAACATTCCTATGCGATTATTTCCGACTATAACGCGATCGAAGCCGCTGACAGAAGCTAGTAAAATAAAAACTGGGTCACCAGTAAACAACTTACCTTGAAAGGGTAGAAACAGGCTATCATTTCCCTTATCGACACTTTATACATGACTCCTGTGCCAGCTATCTGCATTATCTGGTCAAGTTCAGACAATCCTACTGTTACTTTAAGACAGTAACGACAGACACTCGTTTTTAGTTTCCCGTTTAACAAATACTCCACAGCAACTTTCGTTGTCAATGGTACACCTGGATCGTAGGCCTTTTTCTTTAGTCTAAAGGTATTTTCCGCGTTGTTAGACTCTGATGCTGCTCTGGTCATCTTCTTAAACGGTTTTGAATACGTTTTCTTGGGGCATAACACCGGAAAATTTTCTTCTTCATCCATTATTTAGGTTATGCGATGCTTGTGAATTAATGAGAAGTTTGTTCGACTTTTCTACATATTACAAGCACGGCTGTTAATCTAACAGTTTGTGATTACAATTTTATTTAAAGCACGTATTTTAAGATCAATGAATAAATAAAATATTTTCGATGACAAACCAAGCTAGTACGAAAATGGCGGAAAGAGAAGAGCGAGCGTCGATGTCAAATGTCACATTAACGTCAGGAGACGGTAATACTTGTCACGCTTTAATTGTTAGGGTTTGAGAAAACCTTTAAGCTTGGATTTCAACTATAATAATAATATGTAATGTATAACATTGCTTGTAACATAATTTATAACAATTCGTTTGATTTTACTTCGAAACAAACAAAAACTTAAGTTACACATCACTCATTTCACTTTATTAACACTGATTGACATCAGCTATCTACGAGTATTGGAACGTTAAAAAGTTTGTTCCATTCAATGAGTGGTACGATAATATTATTTTTACCAAAAGATTTCAAGCTTTAATTTATTTTACAAACCGTAAACATTGTAACAGCTGTCGTAACTGAATTTATTTTAGGTATTACTTACAGCTTCTTAAAATTAAGTGCTAAAATAAATTCTATGCAACGCGCTTTTAAAATATAACGAAATGTAATTCTCTGCCCAAGTCAGCGATCATAGTTTTAACAAAACATAGTCGAAAAATAACACGCACACCGCAACACCAATTTACACAAACGTCAAAAATGGACATAAAATTTTTCTGCTCTATCTAATTTTTCCTGAAAAATAATCATTCACAAAAAATCTAGTTTCGTCATCCTAGTGTGATTGAAATCCTGTGTTAGAAGAACTGTTTTTGTGTTCAGTGTTAGTCAGTGTGGACAGTTATGACCTGTTTTCATTTATGGTGCAAGGCTTAGGGGCATCGATACTTGGCCAACAGTGAGTAAAAAAGCTGAGACTTCGCCAAGGCTAGGTCTCGTAACTTAATTATTAATTATCTGTTTGGATGATATCACGATTAGTTCTTTGAACTTTATTTCGTGATGTAATGTGTGAATTTTGTGAGAATAATGATTCCTTTGAGTTTTAAAAGTTATTTTTAGATGTAGAGTACGCAATTACAGCTGGGGTTTGTTTGTGTAGTGTTTATGGTGTAGTCATTTAAATTTGGAACTCGTAAAGGATTCTGTTTGATTGGAGGGTGAAGTGGTAGTCAAGTTTACTTCCTGTTGATTTATTTTTAAAATATCTGTAAGTACTTAATCTTTGTTCTATTTCCATTTGCTACAGCTTTTGTGGCTTTACAATGCTTTCAAAATACAATTCAAATATTTTGATGCATTACAAAATTATCATCCTATTCTGAATTTAGCCAGTTATTGATCTTTGGATAATCTTAGATTAGTTGTGGTGTTTTATCTGCATGGAAAAAAATATGTTTGAAAACATCGCAATAATTTTGTTATCTATTTTGGTAACAACAGAATAGTTATTTGTGTATTTTGCAAAACCCTGATTAATAATCATGTATGTCATCAAAGTAACTATGAAATCATACAAATAATTCATTATAATTTTAGGCACATTTTTATTATTCATTATGAAACCATGTTTACCCTTTTAATAAACAACAAAGTCTATAAATAGTCCACATGATTCCTTGTGCATACCTCTATGGTGCCAGTACATAAACAAAGCATCAATGTATTTACATAGAGCTGCTGAGTAAACATCTGCTGACCATATACATAAGCTATACATATACATACTATGTTAAACTTGAAGACTTGCCATATTCTACAAGTTATTACTGTCAAAAGCATATGATTTATTGGTCATAATTTTTTGATAAGAATTAGGAATGGTGCCTCTGAATAATAGCTATAGTTATTTGAAACCTTCACGGCCGATCACACAAAATCGGCCTGATACAGTGCTCACGCTTTGCACGGTGAAAACTATATCTTTCTCGCTGGTGCGGAACGATTATAGAAATTAAAATAGTAACCTAGTGGTGTCAGGCCAAAAAGGATTGATACATACTGTCGAAAAGGTTGATGGATGCGCATTCTGACCGCCTCAACACCAAATGGAAGTTTAAGAGTTTTTTGCCGCAGCTACCGTGTTAAAGAGAAATTTGTCGTTGAAGTTCTAACACCACATAAGTCGACAATAGCAACTTTGCAGGAGATTGAAAAAACTGCATTATTATACCATGTAATGATAGCGATGTTACTTGTTTCTGTGATTGGCTGAAACAACGCGTCGTCTGATTCTCTAGCAAACAACATCAAAAATCAAAATGACTTATGTGGTGATAGAATTTCAACAGCGAAATGTCATTATTACCCTAATTGGTACACTAAATATATTATAGTCAAAATAGTAGTATAGTTTTGATCGCTGTAGTCTTTTTATTATAATAATTATAGCAGAGTCTAACCTTTAACCGGGTTCTGGACGTCAGATATGCACTTGTTCCAAGTAAGATACGGGTATTCTGCATTCGGTTTGACTCGAAGCTGACCCCAACATAATTAGGAAAATGTTTAGCAGATGGAATTGATAATTTTTAGTTAGATCTTTAGCTCTGGTTTATAAAAAGGGAGAATGTGACTGAAACCTGTAAATGGTTGTATTGCATGAATATTTCTAATTTTTTTTATCAAATCCTTCTACCATGCCAAGCCTGCATTTTATCAAGTTAGTTTATCACTGACAAAACATGTTCATTGATAAGCTACTGACAAACCAATTCAATAAACTGTTTGGCTACTGGATGTTTTGTGATCACAATTGAACCAATGGTGTCTTAGTACCCTAATATAGATCTCTAGATCATGCAACGAAATAATTTTCACAATTCTTAGTTTTTATTATTTGTCATTCAGAATATACAAGGAAAACACTTTCCTTAAGATTTTTGTTGCATTAGGTAGTTTCCAAATTTACCAAAGTTATCCTTAAATAAAATACTTATTTATGAGTCATTTGCAAAATTATTATGAAATATTTGAAAAAATAAAATAAAATATTTGACCTGTCGTCGTTGAGGTTCTAACACCACGTAAGTTATTTTCTATTAAGTAATCTAACATAAGTAATTTTTGGCGGTTTTACCATTTTAATTTTTGTTGTTGAGAATCGGAAGAGCCATGTTTCAGCCCATCATAGAAACAAGCAATGTCTCCATCTAATTTGAAGTGAACACAAATTATAAAATGAAAAATGGTATTGTAACATTAAACGGTATAATTATGCAGTTTTTTCAATCTCATGTAAAGTTGTTGTTTTAATATAAATACATTATTATCCTCATTGCAATTATTATTACATTAAGTTAATAAACTTAAAGTGATAAATACAATGTTATTGTATTATTAATAGCAAGTCTAATGAGGTTTTATCTGAAGCCTGTTATTATTTATGCATTCATTGCCGCACCATAGACAATGCAAAAGTATTGTTATCTTAATCTATGCAAGTGTGACGAATATAGTTATGGAAGGGTTATGAAACTTGTTAGGCTGAAATTTTGTATGTAGCAATACAATAAGTACCTAAGCTAATGTTAAAAAAACATTTTTCAAAATCAATATATTTCATTCCACATAAGCCTACATGGGCACTTATAAAACGTCGAGAAAAGGTGAACGGTTCGGGTTGGTCGTTTCCTATGGAGAATGGAGAAGAACCGGGAAGAAACTCCATGGTTACTCTTTTAAAATTAGTAAATTAGGCTAAAATCTGGACTCTCTGAATGTCAAGCAATACTTCCTTGTGAAATGGCTGTGGACTAAATACCAATTTTGGTATTGGTGCTCGTTTTTTATGGGCCAAAAATAATCCCAGTTATAGCATCGTCTCAACATAACCAGTATTGGGACGAAAAAGCCGCGTTAGACTTACGAAAAGTATTTCGAAAGCTGAAAGCATCATACCTATTCATTTTTTGCGGACTCTACGTGACTTGTTATCAGACAGACAAACAAATAAACGTCGAAGAGTTCCTCATACATAATAACAAAAAAACAAAACAGTAGTGATATTTAATGAAATGATACCTACACTACATCCGCCATTTCTGTTAAGGTCGAATTCTGATTCACCCAATTTTAAATACCTAAGGTAAAAAATCTGATGTATTCTGACTGACGAAGAGCTTAAAGACTAAGGTTTCCAAAGAATGCGTACTGCCTGTTATGTTATGACTTACGGGACCGAATCGTGGACACTCACGGTATGGCTGGCCCATAGGAGAGGTTGCTCAGCAAGCTTTGGAACGGGCTATACGGAGTATCTCTGAGGGATCGAATCAGGAATCGAATCGAAGAAATCCGGTAGGCGTCTTTAACTGACTACTGTACGCAAGAACGGCCAATCAAGCTATACAAAACCAGTTTATGCGGATCTCTCATTGTATAGGACATCTATACAAAGCAAGCCAAGTTATACTGGAAATGAACAGCTTCATGTGCCGCCGTGTGTACTGTTATGTATTCTGTGCTACAGTTCAGATTGGTTCGGGATAATTCAAGCAAGCCGAGCGCTAACGCATATCTAAACATATTCAATTTTGCCACCCATCTGTGCCGAGCCATGCCTACCCTGACTGAACAACTGACCTTCTATCTAGCCCCTATGATGACTCATCCAATTTAAAACAGGTACTAAAAATCTGACGTGTTTCCAATTGATGAAGAGGAAGTGAGGAAGTGTTAACATTCATTCCACATGCAACAAGTAACTCTGTAATTGTCGGAGCAAAGTCAATTAACACCCGTGGGTCACTGTCTGGCCTTGATAACTATAAATAATTGTTTGTTTACCGTTAATTTCGGTTTCCGCTACCATTTTTGGTTGGATGGTAACGGCCTTGTCAACTTTAAAATTCTTTAGTTTAGTATGGTAATGTCTTATCCAAATTAGTGCGATTGTCGATTAGAGAACGGGCAGATTTTTTGCCGATGATGTCTAGATTTTTAGGCCTTCGATCGTTGAAACTGACATTATTTTATATGCCTACTGGATGGAATTTCCACTCAAAGAAGCACTCTTGAAAACTAACAGCTTTCCGGGATCCGTAAGCTGACTATGCATGTTTGTGTTGAAAACGTACGGTTTAAAACCTGCTTGATGCTCAAAGGGTCCATATTTTAAACGGACGTCCATAATCCCGGACCAGATTTTCCTTAGGATATCCGGAAAGCATCAGCGCTTCAAATGTCCGTTCCAAACTTCCGGCCAGCCAAAAGCCGCTTTACTTAAATTCTTTATCTAGAATTCCTGATATTTGCAGCTCAGTAAACTGTGCTTTGATTTACAGTTTTCTCACAATGGTATTAAATGAAGTTCAATGATCCGCCATTACTCGGTCTCCTTGAATTTATTTATATATAATTTACGCTGCGATAAACCTTGTGTACTTAACTACTACCTTGTCTACTAACTTCACAGTTATTTACTTGGTTGTCATCGTATACTGATGATAAATAAGTACTCAATGGTCTATCGAAGTGCACTGCTTTAAAATAACATGGCTTACAAAGTATTTTATTGCATTTCCTGTTCCTTAAGACGTGTTGACAAAAACACCGGATCCTATGCACAAAAACGTATACTATACTTTTGCCTCTTGATCAGAGGTACAATACAAGTAGCTTTTGTGACTCTAAAAATTTCTCGTTTGATATTTTGTGACTCTTTTCTTCTTCTTCAACCTTTGGCCACCCAATGCTGAGTGTAGGTCTCTTTTAAATCTCTCCACTTTTGGCAGTTTTGTGGCGTATCCAGTTTCTTCCAGCCACATTAATGAGATCGTCTGTCCACCTTGTCGATTGTTTTCCCACATTCTTCCATTTCGTCCGTGGTCTCCACTCCAGAACTTTCTGCCCCTGTCTTCCATCCATCTTCTTCTTTTATGTAAACTGTGTGTAATCAACCAATCAACTCAGCCTATTGTAGTTCACTGCTTGACATAGGGTCTCTTTTAAACCTCGCCATCGCCACAACCTCGTCCTCCGCCATGCTTGCCCACACGCATGCTAAAGCTAGATGAACTGTCATATCGTTACAATATTCCTAAATAAATTCAGCAGATTTGGAGATCGGTCGCCATTTTCTCCGAAGAAAAACTTTGTTTGCGAAACGCTCAATTTGCGCGGTTCAAGTAAAAGTTAAGGCCATACAAATTCAGATTAACGCTTGCTTTGACCTTAATCACAGGTGTCTGGACTTCAATAGGCTATTTCTTTTATTAATGGCTTCGGTATTGTCTAGACTGGATTAATAAAAGTTAGCCGATGAGCTCATTGAAATGATTGGAGTCATCAATGCTGGGTATTATGATGCGTTAATCGGGAAGGTGATCTTGTTGGAATGTCAGTTGCCGCTACGAGGCTAAATGAAAAGAGTGACGTCTTTCGTTTAAAGCCTTATTCATCTCTTTCTGAATTGTGTTCCCCACAGATGCTGTTTGCAACGTTGTTTGTCAGCAAAATCTTTTGACCAACACAAAGTTATGTTGCTACACCTATGTAGCGTAAGTTTTTTTTACTCTGAGATGTTTCTCAGTTAAAAAAACTTGCTAGGTTCCTATTGTTGACCAATGTTATACTTTTTTCAAGCAAAGATTTTTCTCATATCGTTACCTCGACTTCTCGTTTTAGGGTAGCAGCATTAGAATACCTTTCTTCATGCAGGTCATTCCGCTATCTCCAAAGTGACTTCTCCAACATAGATTCAGTTGATGTCTTATACAGGGTGTGTCGTAAATAGTGGTCCACCGTTAAGGATTCGATATACCAGATAATTTACTAGGTATAACATATTACAATTCTAACCATTTTTGTAGTACTTTTTTTTTTTACAAAAATCGCTCTTGAATTTGCATGATATGTTAAAAGTTAGGGTTAAATAGAGAACTAACTTTTTCTTCAGAAACTCTAAATAAATAATAAATAAAAAAAACATAACTTTTCACGATAGGTCTAGTATTCAGCAGTAACCAACAGAAATCAAAATTAAAAAAATAATGGTTTTTGTTGAAACTACAACCAAATTTGTATCAAAAAGTGGAAATTTCGAAAATAAAAAACAAAAAAGTCAAATTTTTGGAACCCTTGGGTAAAAATGGTTAAAATTGAAATATATGTTATACTAGCACTTTACCCGCGACTTCGTCCGCGTGGGTTCATGTTTATTAACACAAGTAATAAGATTTTCCATACAAACAAAATTCCCCCTTTTCACCCCCTTAAAGGTTAAATTTCCAAAAACCCCTTCTTAGTGCTCCCCTACATTATAATAGGAAGCCGTGTATAAAATTTCACATTCCTAGCCCCAGTAGTTTCGGCTGTACGTTGATATGTCAGTCAGTCAGTTCTCCTTTTATATATATAGAAGATAGATTAAATTATCTGGTATATCGAATCCTTAACGGTGGACCACTATTTACGCCACTCCCTGTATATGTTTCAGATGTGAATTAAATTTAAATGTTTCATTAATAATTCTGTTACGCAATTGCATGTACAATTAATTTGCCCAAGCTGAACGTAGGTGAAGCCGTTCATTCTACTCAGGGGTTAATAAGACGATATGGCAGTGTTAATTAACGGTAGAACCTGCCTCTTTGATGCCGTAGTGCCGACATTAATGAAGGTAGAGCTTTGTACATGAGCGTAATATTAAGGCTTTTCTTCCGTATTTATCAAAGGCAGTAAGTTAACGCATAGCTAGGCAAATGGGGGAAGATTTTAGGTGTATGGTGGTGAAAATTCTTAGTTATCACTACTTCCCTTTTTGAATCAGATTTTGTTAACAATTTCAAGGGTCTTAATTTTTTTGCATGGAACCCTAATTATTTTTCTAAAACGGGACTTTTACTGGAAGTTAGCTGATGTTATAAGGTCTAACTTAGGCTACTTTTAGCCTAAGCCCCGTCAAAATCTATCGGAGATTAGCCGGAACAAACAGACAGACGGACAAAAATTGAAAAAAATGTGTTTTTGTTATATTTTTCATATGCATTCAATTAATTAAAATGCTGTTATTTTGATATTACAAACGGACACTTGAATTTTATTTATTTGTATAGATGTAGTACCTCGATAGGTACAAAAAGACTTGGAGTTATCAGTTTCAAACGTTTAGTCTCTGCCTTCTTTTGAATTTAGTTTGAAAACGTCACCTGTGGGTTAAAAGCTCGGGTCAATTTAATGCGAATCCCGCATCGCGCCTATCGTATGTAGTAGTACTTGGATGTGGTGTTCCAACTCTCGCTTATAGTAGTGAGACTTGCTGATCATTAAAACAAACGCCGCACGAATTCGCGTGCCTCTTCTCGCGCGGGTTAGCCTCAGTTTGACCCGTATGCTTAGTGTGAGTTTTTTTTACGCATCGAGCGCGTTAACGATTACGCAAATTATTATGGCGCTGGGTAAGCGCCACCTAGCGTCATATATAGATAGTGACAATCGAGTGCCGCTGGAAAGTCAGGATCGTTTCGAGCATTTCGATTACGTTTGCACGTTTATCGCGAGTGTAAGTTACAATTTTGACAGTTGACAGCTCGAATAAGAAACGCCGTCACTTACGAGCGCGTAAAGTTGTCACGTAAGATTTTGTGGTGAGAGCGTCGTGAGAGTAGTGAAATAACAAAGTAATTTAATTTAATGTCATATTGTGAATAAAAATAGATGAACAGTATTAAAATAACTAATACTAAGGCTGCAATACTTTTATCATTCTTTCTTGAAATTATGGCTCAAACCAGGAACTTTAAATATTAGATAACTATTTACACAATATAATTAATAGTAACAACTTAAGAGTTCCAGACATGAGAAACACAAATAAATACGAAAACTTTTGTAAACACAAAATAAACGTCAACTTCGTTGTATAACCACAACTATTTGAATAGGCAGTCGCTTCTATTAAGAACACAAAATACGAATGTCAATTTATTTTGGCCGGTCACTCAATGTTCGTTCGGTTGCACCTTTCGGTCGTTCAGCAATCGTCACTTCATGACGCTAGGTGGCGCTTATCCAGCGCCATACTAATTCGCGTAAACGTTAACGCGCTCGATCCGTAAAAAAAACTCGCACTAAACATACAGTCTGTAATTCCTCACAATCGACTCCCAGACACTTTGGCGAATTTCACCAATTAAACGGAACACGTTCAGCACACCCAAACCGCGTTCGAGAGCTGTCACTGTAAACATTCCATAACACTCATGACACTGACAGCATTTGAACTCGATTACATCCGCTCTTAATCCTCTGCCGAGTAATAACCGCACAGGGTTGGTGACCGATTATTGTATTTGGCAAATGTGTGCGCTTCGATGTTTCATCATGTGGAAACGCTAATACCTACTGGTTTTTCATATGTTAATGTATGTAAAGGATGGTTCAAAGGTGACAAAAGGTACCTAAATCGTGAATGCGAGTGAAAACGCTGAATGGGTGGGTACACAGGGATATACGCTGACCTTTCTGATGGTGTCTTTGAAAAGGTCAGGTCAACTAACTAGGGAAACGCACAATTGATCGTATTTTATGTTGGCATTGCAAATAACAATTCCTTTATGGGAAATTGCGTACCTGCATGCAGTCTGGAACGAAATGTTGAAGGCGTAACGTTCCACGACGTATGTACAAGGTGGCACATTACGCTTATAATTAATAACCTGTAAAAGTCTCGCAATTTCTTTCAATAAGATTTCCGAAGGCTGATGGCAGTTACTTCTTGTACTGATGATATTTACCATTTGCATAATTTTTAACATTATTGTGCATGCTGTGGTCTCCTATAAGTGAAGGAGTACATTTACTCCATACCATTTGTTGACCATTATCCATGTTATGCCATGTGGTATACGTTTTGTTGGAGATCCCAAATAAATATTGAATTGCATCTTGTTAACCCGTAACGCTCACACCGTTACAATTCCTCGATTCGGTTAACAAGATACTCATAAAAGAGCTACAATAATGATGACCATCCCCAAATCTTTCTAATATTGTCTGGTCAATCCTCAATCTTGATTAACGCACGCATGTAACTAACTATAACGAACCTTCAATATACCGGACGGTTTCGTCCGTAGACACTATCAACTACATACTAATCGTAGAGGCTATAAGGTCGTGACCCATTTCCCCTCTTATTAACGTAAGGGGTCGCCCAGGGAATGCAATGAGCGCATTATTGTAGTTTCCTTTTTCATTCATTGTTAGTTCTGAGGAGATTGGATTATAACTGTACTGCAGTTTGGGAAGAAAACTCTTCTTCGTCCTCTTCTTTACGTGTCGATGAATATCAAATTCTGCACAGTTCTAAAATTCGTTTGAACCCTGAAAGGTGCAAGTGGTTGTGCAGGATGGGCAGGACAGGAGGTGGAGGATATCCTGTAGACACACCCGTTTGGGATGGATCGAATAAAATACTAAGATATTGTGATTCGGCAAAGAAAAAGCCATAATTTTTCGCCGTGTGCCAAATTTACTGATTTGCCCGTTGTCTCCTCCTCCTCAAGTCGGACTCCTCATTGACTGAGGGTCGTGATCCTCCCTTGAAAACATCTTTTTCCTGACGATGTTTCGCCATCTCTGTCTATCCTTGTATCCAAGTGAAGCGCATCATGAAATTTCGTGTCAAGAGAAGAGCTTATCTGGTCGGACCATCGCAAAGGGGTACGACCTCGGTTGTTTTTTACCATCAACCTTGCCGGATCAGTTGTTCGAGGTTATTGCCATCTTTTCTCGCCATGTCGCCGAAAAATTCCAAAACTCTGCGGAGACAGGTCGTAGAGAGCCCGCTGTCTACACATCCGTCATTTCTTTGTTCTTAAGCTGTCAAATGAAATTATGACTCTCTCTCTCTCAAAAAAGATCAGCTGGCAGTCATAATCAACCTATGACTTTCTTACTGGCACAAACCTTGTGTCTAGAAGACAGGGTGTGGGCTGTAACCGTAATACACCACGCGAGCCCGTTGCGGCTTGATGGATGGATTGTTTTCTTTGATTTTTTGTGCGTTAAGAAAATACATACAAACGCGATATATTTGACAATTGTAAGAATCATGATGTAACAGCGTTTTTACAATTTATGGTGACCCTGCTCGAACATTGTATGAGATAACACCATTTTTAAGATTATTCGTGTTGAAAAGAAGAGTCTGAGGGTAAAACGATATGTCATCCTAATGAGGTTAATATGCCGAATAAATGGATGTTCACACCGAAATCCTAGCAATTATAGATAATGAGATATCAGCGTACAAAGTAACGTTTCGACCGCGCGGCCACGTACTTTTTGTTATGGACTGATTTCGTCTGTTTAACTAAACTTTAGTAGTATTTATTGCTTTCGTTAGTTTTGATAAATTAAGACCTTTCTTCTTGTAATAATTTTACTGTAAGAAGTCTTAAGTTTTAAATAAATAATCAACAATAAAGAAACAACAAGTGAAGGATTGCGCGGCCATAAGTTCCAAGGTGAATATTTCGTAAAATATTGATCTAGAGCTTATAATTCTTTTTTCGACAATTTTCGACAAATTCAGTGTTCAATTCACAAAAAGAATGAATCTTTAACCCTAGTAGTTGCTGAGATCTCCATGACCGCGAAATCCTCCAAGTTAGATTCACGCGGCCAACTTAAAACCTAATTTCTTTATTTCTATTTTGACAAATTTTTGGTTTATTCCCTTCGATTTTGACAAACAATTTTTTGACGAAGCTGTTTTCTGTTTGTACTTGGCGGAGCAATCGTAACGCACACTTGAATTTTGGTACTAACCAGGGTTGTTGCTGATGAATATTTTGTGCCTATTTATGTATTTCAATTTATGTTAACAAAATTATATTTTTCTTATTTATTTTTTTGTACTCTATCACTATGCTGTCCTATTTGATCCCAAGGTTGACTGGTAGAGAATGCCTTGTGGCATTAAGTCCGCCTATGTACCACTTTTGTACATGAAGTTTAAATAAATAAATAAATAAATAAATATTTTTTCCACATCAGCGGATGCTGATGCTGATGCTGATCTTTTATCATTGACATCAGCGGATGCTGATGCTGATGCTGATTTTAATTATTTTCTTAAAAAAACAGGGAAAAAGTAAAATCAGTCCGTATTAGTACCCTCTTTGCGTGGATAATCCTTGTTACATAAGTTGCAGTTTCTTGGCTCCTTAATTTAAAATACGTCCATATTCCACTTTTCAACGGATAACACAAAAACAAAAACTTTCACACGTAATGACGAATTAACGTAATGAGACAAGTTTGTGTTTGTTTGCAATCACAATCCCCGCAGACGATCTTTTAATTGGTCAAAGTCGCAGGCAAAAACTACACGTGATAAGTATAATCCTCTCTGCGGTCATGTCACGACTCGAACTTCAGCATTAATAATCAGCATCGATCAATGCGGATGCTGATGCTGATGCTGATGTTGAAAATGATGCTGAAGATCAGCGGATGCTGATGCTGATGCTGATGTTCGCAACAACCCTGGTACTAACTCATGCCGCGCCGGGTTCCTCTCGATACTTTTCTTCAATGTTTTGAGAGCAGTGGCGATAAAATAAATAACACAAATCATAGTGCCTGTTTGCCACATGTATTAATTTAAGTTAAATTGACATTCAAGTTCAACATCATCATCTGCCTAGCCTTTTCCCAACGATATTGGGGTCGGCTTCCAATCTAACCGGATCCAGCTGAATACCAGTATTTTACATTTAGCGACTGCGTATCTGACCTCCACACCACAACCCAGTTAGTACTGGGTAATACGATACCCCTTGGTAAGACTGGTTGTCAGACTTTTTGGGCCACTGACTACCTAACGACTGTCAAAGAAGTACAAATGACAGCCGGGACCAGCGGCTTAACGTGCTTTCCGAGACACGGAGGAAACTCGGTCACCCATCTACAGACTAACCTAGGCAAGCACGGCTTAACCTAAAGATCGACCCGAGCGGCTGTTATTATTTAGTCACGAGCTCTTTTGAAGTTCAACATAATAACTAAAAATAATAGAACAACCTGTCCCACTATTATGACATAAGATACCAGGCTTGCATAACCACGTGTAGTCTGTAGTCAAACAAAACTGTGCGAAGGAATGCCGTAACGAATCAACACCTACATGCATATCCTGATGAAATCATTGCAATGAGTCATGTCCAAAAATAGACCTTATGTTATAGCCTATAAGGTCTACTCAAACAGTTTGAAAATTGGTTAGTTTTTGAAAATTGAATTTTATATGTAACAAGCTAAGATTGGATTTTCTTTGTGACTAACAATAACTTTGAGATAACCTTTTAAGTAAATTGGACTTTGTGGCGACCTGTTAATGTTGTTTTTGCTTTAAGTTTAAGAGATTTGTTTATTTGGATGTCTCATCTAAAAGTATTGATATCATTTGTAATTCAAAGATATTAGCGTTAAACGTATCGTTATGTTATGTCCTTTGCGGACAAACGGATGCTTCATTGATGTCATATCAATTGATGGTCATG
Source organism: Noctua pronuba (assembly GCA_905220335.1). NCBI lineage: Eukaryota > Metazoa > Arthropoda > Insecta > Lepidoptera > Noctuidae > Noctua > Noctua pronuba. Next base: position 11,282,376 of record LR999918.1, read on the forward strand.
GGCAAATGTATGGGACTTAGGTACACCGCCTCGGATTTAGACTGCCGCGTTGGTCTAGTGGTCCCAATCGCGACTTTGTCTGACCCGGGAATCGAACCCAGGACCTCATGATTCTGGGTTCGATTCCCGGGTCGGGCAAATTTTTGATAAGAATTTTCCATCAAGAATTTCTTAGTAGCGGCCACGGAGTCTGAATTTGTACCCGGTTGATGGCAAAAGGCTCGCTCTTTATAACAAAGGGACTAAAATAATTGCCAAAATGAGGGTGTACTATTAGGTACACCTCTGCCTAACCCTTCGGAGATTACAGGCGTGATGATGATAATGTTATCAATTGATATTGTTAATTACTAACTAACTGGTACTTTAATTACGCGGAAATAAACCAGTAGGACTGACGTCACTACAAAACAAAGATATGACGGTGCATCTTTTTATCAAATGTGTCATATCTGATCTAATTATTGTTATTTTTTAATGTAATTGTCAAGTAATCAATTCAAGTGCGTATGTCGATAGGCAATAATCGTATGCAAGAAAAAATCCGCAATGCGGGAAAAATGCGAGAATTGTATTTCTCGTGCAAGCTAACTCTAGTCTCCCAACTCTAAGATCTCCTATCTCGTTTCAGATCCAGATTCAGATTTATTTATTTGCCTGAAATATGGTATTTTACAGATTTTATAACATACACAATAGTTCTTTATATTCCGCCTACTAAATTCGGCATGCAATTTTGTGACAATAACAGTGATTCTAATTGAAACAAAATAATTAAATTCCAATGTCAAAAAAAAGTACTGAATCAAGAATTTTCTATATTACATTACAAATGTCAAAGAAAAATAATTAAATTACAAATCTTCTAAATATCAACTTTCAAATAATAACCAAAGAAATTAAATTACAAGATTTTGCAAAAGTATTCGTAACATCCAATACATACCCTGTTACTCATATAAAGGGTGTAAAAAGACCCTTAACGAAGCCGAAAGGCACTTATTCTCCCCGTCATTGCGATAATTTTTTTGTTCTAGACCATACCTGGGAATCTTCTAGTTACAGAGATATTTGGGGTCAAAGTTCCAACTCTTTCACAAGTTTTTCTTTTTAATACAAGTTTTTAATGTTGTAACTTTACTTTAAACACCTCCACGACTCCCGTACTATTAAATCCATCCATCAGCACAATGTTTTGAGTGCGTTACTTTGAGTTTTACCTTAAAACGTGATATTTCACCCAAAAAAAAAAAATCGTTTCCCAGCAAAAATTTTTGCATAAACTTACTTAGTTTGATGTACAGAATGCTTGGTTGACGGCTTCGTGAAGGGTCTGTTTACACCTTGTATAACAGCTCGTCCGAAACTCAAAGAGGAAAATGGTCTGCATACGTGTTTACGTGAACCCGCATGCATCGCTTTACACCAGACCGCTCCACTCCACAGAGGTTACGGTCGGTCAACACTCATTTACATCACAAAGATTCACATTAATAGGGAATATAACTGGAATGTTCTGCCGCCAGAGTGCAGCACTAGCGCAAACCGTAGACAGTTTTATGACAAGTCGTTCAAAGCGGGATTAATATTGGAAAAATATAGGTAATAATTAATCATTTGAGTAATAATTTGATTAATTCTCTAAAGGGGTTTGAATTTATGGCCGTTCTAACTTCCGCCATTTTAATTTTTTTTCAAAGTTGGGGCTACGCATAAAACCTATACAGGGTGTAAACAGACCCTTCACGAAGCTGTCAACTAAGTAACTCTACGCAAAAATTATTGCTGGGAAACGATTTTTTTTTTGGTGTGAAAAATCACGTTTCACGGTAAAACTGAAGTTACGCACTCAAAATTTAGTGCTGATGGATGCCTTGAATAGTTAATGGGTCATGGAGTTAATTAAAGTAAAGTTAAAATCTTAAAAAGTGGTTTTAAAAAAAAAACTTGTGAAAAAATTGGAACTTTGACCTTCAATATCTCCAGAATCTGTGGTTTCCCAGGTATTGTCTAGAAGAAAAAAATGATTCCAATGATGGGCAGAATATGTGGTTTTCGTTTTCGTTAAGGGTCTTTTTACACCCTTTATTAATCGTTGATGTTAGGGTTGCTAAACAATCTGTTGGCCCCAGGGGCTTGCCGTATTGTTGGTCCTTAAACGCCACTGCCCTAATTACCCATCCTTGTGGCTTTGCCGTAGTCGGGTAAAAACGCCCGTAAAAAGGAAAACATTTTCCATATTTACGTGAATCCATCATGCATCTCTTTACACCAGACCGCACTGTTTGTTCTTCAGAGGTTACGGCCGGTCAACACTCATTATGATCACAGAGTCACATTGGTAGGTAGGTAATGTAACGGTTCTGGCAATGATTTCAGTGCAAAAGGAAAATAAAATTAGATTTTGTTTAATGTCCACGTCACGTTGCTTTGTTGAAACAAAAACATTTTTTATTGTTGGAAAATTGTATCCCTTACCTTTATCTATGGATGCAGTAGTACTAGGGAATGCGATCTCTCAGCAAATATTTCAATCTTCGTATTTGCGAGATTCATAAGTTCTAATCTTGCTAGGTCTTGGTATTCAGCGAGTTTTGTATAAGGTAACACAACATTTTGGTATAACCTATACTAATAATATTATAAAGGGGTAAAATTTGTTTGTATGTTTGTGAGTAGGGGTAATCTTTGGAACTACTGATCTGATGACGAAAATTCTTTCACTAACGGGAAGCTACATTATCCCTGAGTGTCACAGGCTACATTTAAAACGTTCCCGTGGGTTAATTTCCATACATAAAGGAAGCGGAGCCGCGAGCAAAAGCTAGTACCAAAATAATAGGTCGTTAATTTATCAAAGTGTAATCGATCTACAGATCATCACTAACAGAATGACTCGAAAAAGCCTGATAGAGTGGTGATAGATCGATAATAGGGTTGCACAATCAAACTCAAACTCAAAGCATTTATTTTAATTAGATCATTACAGGCACTTTTGAATGGCAAAAAAACAAAAAAAAAACGAAACTACAGTCACAGTCACAAGGCATAATAACATGAGAAAGTACTGTAGTTGCGCATTCCAAAGCGTAGATCTCTATGGAGAAGAATGGGCAAGATACCCCATGGACACTCCTTTAAATCACAATGATTGTTGTTCCCGCCCGCATGTCGAGAATCTTTTTGAAGCCGAGAAATATTACATTTATATTATATGACTTGCTCAACGAAGCACAAAGTACATAAATTTTTATCTACATATGTATAAGTGATGCAGTTTTTGAACTTTAACTTTGAAAAGGGCAAAGTTTATATTTGTCCTTATAAAAACCTTGCGTTGCGGTTTCCGATAGCTATTTATAGTTTTAACGAAGCTGTGATAAAATACTATAAATGTGAAGTATAATCCGTTGTGAATATTCGCATTGGACTGCAATTCAGTCACAAAATTTTGTAATTTTTTTTACAAAGCCTAACTCCCGAACTGGTAAAGCTGATATCAGACTCCTCACTCGAGTGAATCTTAATTTTTGTTTTATTCTGTACACACAACACCGACAAAATTACATCGGGAATTAATGATCACCTGCTCTCATTTAATTTTCCCGAAAAGCCGAAATCCAACATTTTTAATTGCATTTTTTATTCGTTTGTGTTCAACGTTTCACTTCGAGTGAAACAGTGAGTGAAGCGTCTGACATCTGCGTTAGCGCATGCAGCTGCCTATCCAACAGTTTTATTCCCGTAGCCATCTGTTACTACATCGGAGATAAATTAAAGGGCTATACTTAGCCTATACTTACTTAACTTTTAAAGATCTTTAAACCCAGCATTCGTTACTACATACTTCACTATATGTATCTTATAGATCTTGCCACTAGCTAGCATTTGCTTTTTTGATGGGGAATTATTCCTCGGCTAGCTTATAGTAAAAAAATATTTTTTTAAATCAAGTTTTTAAATACGAATAGGTGTGACGTATTTTTTTCGTATTCTAAGCGAACCCTTTTTTGTGCATAAAAAATAACTAGTCCGCCATCTTTGGGAGTCCGCCATATTGGATTTAGAATGATGTCACTTAGCTAACCATGCATTGTCATCCAAACTTAACGTGTATGCAAAATTTCAGCACAATCGGTTGGGGATAACTGTTTTAAAATTCAGTTGCAAGATTTGACCTAAACAAAAAGCAAACATACAAACATTAAAAGTTAATAAAAGTAAATAAATCTTGTAAAAAATCTATGACTTAACCTAGATCTTGGTGTCTCATGCGTCATTCCGTTCACATCTAGGCGTGAAAAAGTAATTAATAGTCTGACAGATTTATAATTTTGCGATTAAAATATGGATTAGTATAGATTGATATGTTACCTACAACTTAATATTTAATTGAAATTATTTACTCGAACTTGACTTTTTATTGCATAAATTCAGACTCATTACTAAAAAAAATAATAGATTTGTACACCAATTTCATTGGTAGGACATAGAGCTCGACTAAATTGTATACATAAGACCTTTATTGTAATACCTATGTTCACAAATAAAGTTTGATTGATTGATTGAACTATTTTTGCAAAAAAAATCCCTCTTTTGTACCAAACCAGTCGGATATGGACGTCACTGGCATGCAGGTATACCTATAGACGTAATATTCCTAGGCCAAACCATTCCAGTCTAAACATAGGTCTAGATGGGCAGTACAAATAAACAACGTTCTTACATAGACAATTTGTAGGTATGCTGTTGCAAGATTGTCTGCGTTTCTTAGGGTTGCCATAACCTAAACTGACGGTGCCGGACGAAAACTTAAAAAACCCCCGGCATTTGGTTAAATTGAGATTTTTTCCGGACAGCCCAGCGAAAAAAATATGGGAAACAAAAACACCGCGAAACGAATAGTAAGGTGATAGTGAGTAGTACGTGAACCCAAAGAAGCCGCGGGCCTGTGGACGGTGAGTAATGGGCTAGCTCACCGTCCGTCCGTCTTATGACGATAGGCCGCATCGACGGCGCGTTCGTGTCCCACGCGCGCCTCAAAGAGATGTTAGCAAAAGGAACTGCAGCCCAGGCAAGGGCTGATGCCTGCCGGGGCTGCGGGACTGTTCGAAAGAGATACCGCGGCCCTGGAACACAAAGGGCAAAGAAGGAACATGGATGGGTTTTAGTCAGTAAAAGCAAAGAAGTGAGGGCGCGCGGGCCTCCCAAACTATGACAAATGCGGGGGGGTACCCGGGCAGATGGCAACATTGGCAACCCTAGCGTTTCTGTCTAATTTCAAGGTGAGGTTGTACTTACACCTACGATTCGCCGAATTGATTGGAAATTATGGGCTATAATGAGAATGTATATGAGATTTACATAGTCTTGTATAAATCGAGATTCCTAACTAGTAAATTCTAAATCGGCACTTGACTTTAAGGACGTATCATTTAATGCTCGTTTTATTTGAATTAGGTGACGTCTAAATGAATCCCAAGATGAACCGTTTCCTTCGATTTTCATCGCTCTTTTAAGCTCCGAAGAGTTGTAGATGTTTTGTACGGATTTTTTTCCTTTGAAATGGTACAAGTGTGAAAACAGCTGACTTGATGATACATTAAAAGTTCTAGAGTGGCCACCGCGAATCGGAAGACGTTACGTTGGAAGGCCTCCCACTAGGTCGACCGATGACCTGGTGAAGGTTGCAGGGATCCGCTGGATGCGAGACGCACGGGACTGGTCAATGTGGCCACACTTGGGGGAGGCCTATGTCCAGCAATGGACGTCTTTTGGCTGAAATGATAATAATGAATCTACCAGTATAACGGCGACTAAAAAATTATTGCGTTTGAGAATTTCCTCGCACGAAAACATAATTTATTATTTCAACATATTGTTTTGATACTTTACAAATATGTATACACATATGACTAATGAACTAATAATACTAGCATTATTTTTATAAATGACCACAAAATAAACACAAACAGTCATCTCCTCGTAAATGACACATTCGTGGGCCCTGGATTCCCCCTGCACTCAGTCTGATAAAATAGATTGTATAAAGTCAACTGCTAATATTAACAAAACAGTCCCTGTATCAGTGTTAGCTTCCGGAGAAGTACGGAAGGCCGCACGTCATATTCATCATTCTCTGCCATTATCCCAGTGTGTTTTGGGGTCGGCACAGCATTTCTTCTTCCATACTTCTCTATTACTCGTCATCTGAGCTGTCACCTCTTTTTTAGCCATATCTTCACACAGTCCATCCATCGTTTCTTTGGGCAGCGGTAAGAAACCAATTGAAGCTGGCCTCTTGTTCTATTGAAACTGCGTACTACGCTAGGCCAGCTCAAGTGATACCTGTGACGTGCAGTCTACTAGCTTTTCTTTTGGAAGCACCCACCCAATGCCGGCGAAGATTTGGCTAACACTTTTTACCTTGGAGTGAGCCATTCTGACAGACTTTGTCGGACTGCCAGTAAGACTAGAATCAAAAGGATTCTTAATGTGACCACGTAATTTTTTTACCACTTCTAACAACATTTCTTATTTTGGAAATTATCAGCATTAAACAGAAATTTATAATGTAAATATTGACAGTCCTATCTATTTGCAAGGAGTGTCGCCATAACCTTGCAAAATATTCCGGGAACTCAGACATCTACAAAATAAACACAACTCATCCAAAAAAACTCCGTATATTTGCTGTAATATCAATGTTTGCATAGTACTCGTAACCGGCGTGCATGTATAAGACCAGCCCCCGTATGCACAAACGCTTCGATTTGAGAAGTCGTATCTCTATCTTTTTTGGCATTACATAAGCGAGTGAGATAGAAATACGACTTCTCGAATCGACATCGAATCGAAGCTTTAGTGAATACGGGGGCAGATGTTTGAAAGTAGACGAAGCAAAAGGAGTATGTAAGGATCGTAGCAGATGCTCTGATGTTCCTACCAGCCTGCTTCGTGAGAAAAAGGCGTGAATTTATAGATGTACGTATAATTAAAAAAAACAATGGATAAACTGTGTGCAAGATGATGGCTAGGAAGGGAGTGACTTACGAGAGACTCAAAGAGAAGTTGAATAGAAGAAGTAGATATGCTTCACCGACCCCAAATAAATTGGGATAATGGCAAGAGAAAGATGATGAAATATATAAAATAAAAAACCATCCAGAATATATAAAATCAACACAACTCATCAAAAAACCCCGTATATTTGCTGCAATATCAATGTTTGCTTCCGCAGGAGCGGCGCGACGCGATAATGTGCGAGCGCAGATAATACACAACGCCCCCGACATCGCTCTGACTACCGTAAGTTATTACTGTAACTGCCTGTTTTATATCCAACTACTGCTACTTTGACACTGAATGAATATCTACCCCCATAGTATAAGATATATCTCGATAAGTTGGCAAAGAGAACCAAAACAACAATTACAAAGCATCATAACAGAGTCACGAAACCTCTATGCCTGGAATTTCTCGCCCACTTACACCGAAACACTACAGCCGCTTCAATTAAGACAGACGACTCCCAGGCTGCTCCACTACTAACTACCAGTACTAACTGAGTTGTGGAGGTCAGATAGGCAATCGCTCCATGTAAAATACTGGTATTCAGCTGCATCCGACCCCAATATAGTTGAGAAAAGGCTAGGCCGATGATGACTCCCAGGCTGCTCCACAGCACTCTGTCATTCGCCTTCCGCCTCCTATCTGTTCCAGCCACCTTTTAAAGATCATTGGTCCATCTAGTCAGAGTCATCCCACACCACGCTTGCCGATACGCGGTCTCTGCACCAGGACTAGAACTTGTACCCACCATCGGTCATCGGCTGCTTGCCGATTTCTTTTAATTACTAAAAGATGATTGCTTTTTTCCAGGTGATACAATGGCGTCGGTGTGGAAACGCCTGCAGCGCGTCAACAAGCGCGCAGCCAAGTTCCAGTACACTGCATCGTACCATCGAGTGGATCTGGAGACCTCGCCCAAATGGTAAGAACTATGATCATCATAAGTTTCATCGTGATCATATCATCAGCCTCTAGCAATTCACTTACTCGGCATAGGCAATCACCTTTCAACTCGATCCTCGGCTACTCTCTTCTAGCTTCTATTACACCCCAAAATCAAAAGTTATTTATTCAAAGAAAATTTGAAGAGCGCTACAAATTACCCAGCAACACATAGGTCACCGTATTCTTGACTTGGTTTAATGCTGTCTCATTATCATTCTAGCTTTTCCTTATATGTTGAAACCGTCTTTTTGTTTCGGCAGGCCCAGATCTATTTTATTATTTTTTGCACTAGCTTTTTCCCACGGCTTCGCTCGCCTTATGTTCGTTAATTATCCCGGGGAAACGTTTTAAATACAGCCTATGACACTCGGGAGTAATTTAGCTTCCCATTATTGAAAGAATTTTCGGAATAGGATAAGCAGTTCCGAAGATCACCCCCCACCCCTCGGAGAGTTACAGTGGATCGAATAGATTTCCCATCCGCACGCAAAATACGCGCTTTCACGTGGAGTTGCGGACACCAGTCCGTTATACAATACAATACCCTCGTATTTAAAAAAAAAAATAAAAAAAAATAAGAGGGTATTATACAGTATATACATTTTGACAGTAAAGTGAATCGATTACGAAGAATCCTTGCAACATATTTTTGCGTCATGCATTATGACGCTATTTGGCGCGAACTTTAGTCCTACATGCGACATGCAATGGCTTTTTTTACATCAACATGACATCATGATCATGAGACTGCTTACACAACGTTTCTACAACGTGGTTCGGTGTGCTGACCAGGAAAGAGAAATATTTAGTAAATGGAGTATTAATGTATGAAAGGATGCATGGATTGTTTTAAAGATGATATTGCTAGAAAGGGGGTGGCTACCAAGATATCGACTGATAGTGAAGTATGCAAGAAGGATTGCGGATAAATTGTTATAAGGTCAAGAGAAATAATAAAACGACGTGAGTGCTTGGCACAGAGTAAAAAATATATTTTGTTACATATCAACTATACAGCCAACTGACACTAATTAACATGACTAAAGTAGATGGCGCTAGTGATACAAATTAAGTATTATTTTGATACAATTACAACACACTCCCATAACAAAATAAAGTACATACTCTTTCTTTAAAGAAAACAAAAAACTAATGGAGCAAGACACCATACTTTACAATTCTGTGATGCCAAATTGCTCTAAAAATCTATAATGCTTTTGACAACTCAAGCCTTTTGTCAATATATCAGCAGGCATATCATTTGTATTCAAATAGTTTATTATCACAAACTTATTTTCAACAGCACTTCTGATAAAATGAAATTTTACATCTATATGCTTGCTTCTCTTATGCAATACAGAATTTTTAGTAAGTTTTTGTGCACTCTGGTTATCATTGTATATCAATACTGGTAAATTATTCCTACAATTTAACTCTAACAACATATTTCTTAAGTAAATAGCTTCTTTGCTAGCCTCACAAATAGCTACATATTCAGCCTCAGTGCTAGACAAAGCTATTGCAGACTGTTTCTTACATTCATATGAAACTACACTACCTGATATTTTAAACATATAACCAGTATATGATTTTCTATCTGTGATATCTGATGCCCAATCAGCATCTGCATATCCAGTCAAATCTAAATTATCTTTTACATATTTTAAACCAAAATGTTTGGTTCTTTTTAAATACTTTAAAATATGTTTTACATGTTTCCAATGAGTCTTACTAAAATTATTATTGAATTGACTCAGGTAATTAACTGCATAACATATATCTGGACGGGTAAGTATAGACAAATATAGCAAACTTCCTATCAACTGTTGATATGGATATTCAGTTGAACATATATCTTCCTTTGCAAGCTTTAGATTTACCTCAATAGGTGTGCTAACTGGGTTACAATCTTTCATGTGAAATTTATTCAACAACTGATCTACAAATTTTTCCTGGTCTAAACTAATTACATTATTTTCTTTTGTAACCCGCATACCTAAACATTGTCTTATTTCTCCTAAATCTTTAATTTTAAATTTTGACTTTAATTCTGTTTTAAGACATTCTGTTTCATCTTTACAGTTTGAAAATATGAAAAAATCATCTACAAACAAAGCTATAAACGTTTTATACAAATCATTTTGCTTAACAAATAAACAAGGCTCATACATTGACTTTTTGTATCCAAAACCTTGCAAACAGTCATCCACTCGCTTATACCATTGCCTAGCTGACTGTTTCAAGCCGTAGATGGCTCTCTTTAGCTTTAAAACTTTATTTTCTCTATCAGGACACACAAAATTATTGGGTAAGCTCATGTATACAGTTTCATGTAAGTATCCATTTAAAAATGCTGTGGTTACATCTAGGTGAGTCATATCTAGGTTATACTTAACACTTAAAGCAAGTAAAAGTCTTACACCGGTATTCTAAGTCGTGGACTGAACTTAAGTCGGACTTGACACGCCTACTTTTCACCATATTGACAGCTACAGTTTGTTTATATTTTGACATAAACGCCCACTTTTCAGGAATCATGTGTCAAATTCAACGTACAGTAGTACAAGAATCTTTTGACGCTCGAATGAAGCTGACAGGGGGGCGCTGTTGGTAAACCTTTTGTTAATTGTTTTATAAAAAATATTGAGAAAAGAAAGAGATGGCTGCGTTAGTTCCGATGTTTGCCCCGCGCCTGAGACACCTACGTTGTGGGTGACATATGTACCTACTGAAATTCAAGTGAATCGACGTGTGTAAAATTATTTTCTTAGTATAGCCAAAGCACGATGAATTTTGAGGAGTATGTCGATTATTTATACGATACGCCATTCAAATTATTTATCCCGACATAAAATTATTTTACGCGATGCCGATAACCCTTTAGAATGTTACAACAATGAACAGTTCCAACCACCAGTGTTATACCTATTAATTTGTTATCCTATCCATTCATATTACATACACCTCCCCCATTCATCTTAGCATTTTCACCCTGTTACGAATAGCCAACATAAATTTAAAAAAATAACATTTTCATTATTTTTCCGTCATGAATCGTTTGTGCATCGTTTGTGAACGTTTGTGTCACTAATGATTTTTTTTGTGACTAATTAGTTAATTAGTAATTAATTTTTTAATTTTCAGCTTACGATTAGCCAACATTTTTTTTAATTAATCGGAAAATAGACTTCCGGGTACTTAATCGATCGGAAATCGTTTGTGAATTCCGAATATGCCAACAAAAATGTTTGTGAATAATTATTTATCGAGAAAATAGGAAAAATAAAAGTTTTTTTTTCATCATATCGCGTTGTCTTTTCTCGTCATTCCTTGTAATTGTAATTGTCTGCTTTAATACCACCTAGTGTAATACATAATAGCTAACCTTAGAGGAAAATGACAGCACAACAGCTGTATATTATTTTTATTTATAACCTAAAAAAAGAGTGAGATCGAAAGAGAAATGTCATTTCGCATAGAAAATGGTAATTGGATTATTATAAACTAATTGTTGAGTCTCCAAGCTGGACTGATGGCATAAAAAAAAAATGGAATGACACTCATTCTCAATATTCTAGTGAGATAAACGCATAGAGAACTTATAATTTATTTTCGGAAATTGTTGCTGAATTTTTATATCATAAAGCTAAAGCATTTAATCTTTTTAATCCTCCAGAATGCTGGGATGTAAATTAACAATATTTTAATTATTTTTTTTATTAAAGATGAAAAAGAATTTATCTAAATTATTTTAGAAAGAACGTGGATATGGATTGACAACAGTAACTAGTTGCGAAGGCTTAGCAGTTCCATCATATTTTTATATTCAATTTGTCTGGTGTTTTGCATCTTTGTCATTCATTCCATCATTGTAAGTCATTCCAGGTTCAATACAATCTGAATAACCTGGGGTATTATAATTTCTATACCAAAAATATACTGCTAAAAATCCTGCTAGAATTGCTGTTGAAAGCAGAAACGTTTTAATGATCACTTCATAATTTTCGTATGGCAGAAAATTAAATTCTGCTGAGCAAGTGTAAAGCAAAGTATGAAAGTCTTTGTATTTGGTGAGTTTGGCTTTTAAAATATCAAAAACATGGCTGTAGTCCACGTAAGCAATATCAAGTGCAAACTTTTGGAAGTAAGTGAAAATAGTTGTACTGAGTATATTTATCAAAATAAGCCATTTTGGACTTAAAGTATTCTCTAATTGTGTATTCAAATTATTACTACAAAAATTCCAACAGCCGAAGCTGCATAAATTGAAAAAGCACAATGATTTCCGAATAAGCTATTGATGATTATTGATAATCCATGAGTTGCCGTTATTTTCAATAATAATTCACATGGAATTATCTTTATCCAATGTAGAATAAGTTAACAAAGGAGTAGAGTTGTTAAAACAAATTGAAAAAACTGCCAGCATGCTAGACTTAATGTAGTAGAAGTAAAAATTTTCTGAAATAAAAATAATTATCTTAACCTTTCAGCATAAAAATTATAAATATTCCTTAATACATTGATAAATTATCAAAAATTCTCACCCAAAAAGGAAAATTATCAAAAATATCTTTTCATTGAAATTGCTTCTTCTCTTTAGTTTTAT